>JAGFBZ010000342.1:580000-1780000 GCA_018398805.1 Hirundichthys speculiger | reverse complement strand
CAAGGATGACGGATGGAAGCAAGCACATCACGGATGAAAAGAAGCTTTCCTGCTGAGGCCTACTCTGGTGCAGTTGTGGTGTTCAGGTTATTTAAACTAAATAAACGGGACGTATGCATTTACAGTCGGAGTGATGCAGTGTGGTTTTGGATTATATTTTACTCTGGGGTGTCGTGAGAGTTTATTCACTTTTGAAAGGTGTCGTGACTGAATAAAGGTTGAGAAAGGCTGATCTACATGTTCCCTCGAAGACGCAGACGTGAGCGCAACGCCTCAGCTGAGTCACCCCCCCCCCACGTGGTGTGTCACCGTCACTGTCATCATGTCAGCTGTTGGCGAGGGTTCATCCGCTGACGCACGTGAGCGTGAATGTGTGTTTTCAGGGACGGAGGCGGTGGAGCTTCAAATTACGTTTTTAATTTACAAACTCGCTGTGTGAATCAGACAGGTGAGTGTGAACCCCCCTCCTCCCCCTCCTGAGGGTGTGCGGCTTGTTCGAGTGTCATCTCCATGCACCGCCGTGGTCCTGCCTCTTTATTAAAGTATTGTCAGACATGCGTGCTGTAATGAGTCACCACATGTGTGGGCATAATCTCTTTTTCCTAAAAGGATTTAAAGGGCAACAGGAAGCTTGTCATCTCTGCTGGGGCTCGATCCCAGACTCAGGTGTTTCTGCTTAATCCCCGTCTATGGCCACGGTTACATGGTGTTTTTTAAATTGGAATTAATTATTCCAAATTAAATAATTCAGAATTAAACTATTTTCTTTCGAGTTTACATGGAAATAGTAATTCCGAATTGAGGTTTACATGGAAAACAAGTTTGATCGGCTTTATCCAATCTGCTTAAGATCTGGGGGTTGGGAAGGGTTCTGATTGGATGGGGGGGCGGACGTCTTTACGTATTTACGTCTACCGGAAGAAAGAAAGCTCACAATTTTTATGTTTCCTGCCATCTGTTCTTTTAATTATTTCCAGTTCCTCCAAGCTATTTATTAAATAAATAGTCTCTGCTCTTGACCACCGTTTACTGGGTGCCGCAATCTTGAAACTTTGTTTTGAAAACAAGCCCAACGCGGAATATAAGCGTCATCGTGACAGGCGGGCAAGAGAACGAGCATGCTCAGAAAGACCGGAATTAATTTAAAGCGGAATGACCGCAGAATTATTCTTTTCGGATTTAAAATCAGAATCAGTGCGTTTACATGGGAAGTTTAATTCCTCTTTAATTCAGTCATTAAATCCGATTTAAAATGATTAAAAATTACCATGTAAACACCTAATTCTGAATGAAAATGTCCATTCCGAATTAAACTTAATTCCGAAGTAAGTGGCTGGTTTATTCTGATTTTAAATCTGAATAGAATAATTCCGCGGTCATGTATACACTCATTCTGCTTTAAATTAATTCCGGTCTTTCTGCGCATGCTCGTTCTCTTGCCCGTCTGTTGCGATGACGCTTATATTCCGCGCTGGGCTTGTTTTCGAAAACAAAACAACATCGACATGATGTTGTCCTGCTGCTGCTTCAAAAATAAAATCAGAACAAATCCGAAAAGGATGCTAATAATGTAGTCCTCCATGTTGTTGCTAATCGATTAAGTTTGTTTTTTTCCGGTAGACTTAAATACGTAAAGACGTCCGCCCCCCCCTATCCAATCAGAACCCTTCCCAACCCCCAGACCTTAAGCAGAATTGGATAAAGCTGATCAAACTTGTTTTCCATGTAAACCTCAGTTCGGAATTACTATTTACATGTAAACTCGAAGGAAAATAGTTTAATTTGGAATTTAAAAAACATCATGTAACCGTGGCCAATAAACCAGCCACTTACTTCGAAATTAAGTTTAATTCGGAATGGACATTTTCATTTGGAATTAGGTGTTTACATGGTAATTTTTAATCATTTTAAATCGGATTTAATTTTAATTCTGAATTAAAGAGGAATTAAACTTCCCATGTAAACGCACTATCATAGCTGTGAAAATCGACATCTCAGAAGCAAAATCACTCTCCTTAATGGCGTTTTCTTCTTCTTTCTTGCTTTTTCTTTTTTCTCTCCCACTACCTTTTTGTCTCTCTTTCTCCAAGGTGTTTTATAATTTCCAGCTTCTTTACGTATTTGAACTTTCTTCTAAAAGACAAAGAGGGTGGTATCTGCTTTTTTTTTTTTGTCCTTTGAAACCCCCCCCCACCGCGGTGCCATCCCTCTTCTTCTTCCTGCTCCCTTTGATATTAGGGAAGTCTGTAAAAGTGTCTCGTTCTGCTCGGCGACACTACAAAAGCTCAGGCTCCGTGTCAAGTCGGCCTTATCGGTAATGAATGCGCTCGTTTGGAGAAGTCTTACGTAAGATGGGAGAGGCGCCACTTTGCCACCGTGCACAAATCAAAGACTCCAGGCAGAGGAAGAAGCTGGAAGTTGCATCCTGTATCAGCAACAGAAATAACTTTCAGATTTATTCTACGATTTATTTACCTTCCCGTTGATTTTGGAGTTGAAGTATCGGCACACGCGGACTGAAAAATCTCTCTTTATCTAAGTGAACGGTGGATTGCAACTGTCAGATCAAAAGCCTCCAGCAGCAGACCTCTGCAGCCATGGGATACTTTTTTAGAGTTTTGGAGTTATTGTTATCATGGTGAATAAAAGATAGAGGGGAACATATGTCCCAAACGGCAGATCATTAGGATGTGAAATGGATGAACCTGCGACATTTGGTGGACACCAGGAGGATTGTGGCTGCAGGACCATCTCCGTGGATTTGAGACTAGGGCTGTAGCGATACACTAATATCGCGATACGATACACCATACGCAACCATTCATCGTGGTCTTCGTAGACCGCCGTGAGTAGAGCTGAGCGATTTTATCAATTCTGTGATATATATCGATATTTTATTCCCCCAGAGAGTATAGGTTTTTCAGCCGTGAGTAACGATATTCTAAGCTTCTTTCAAAACCTCCGTGTCCCACCTTTAAAAGCTTGCAAGCAACAATTTGCACTGTTTAGATAAAAGAAACTATTTTTCTTAAATCGTTTATTCATTATGTCCAGCATTTGCAAGCTGCCTGTCAGCCATATAATGTGTAATTGATGCTTTCAGTTCAATTTATTCAAACAAAGTCATTGGAACACTCACAAGATGTCACCAAAATCACTTTGTCCCTTTAAAATCTTTCAGAAAATGATGTAAATGTATTGTAGGATGAATATCGATATATATCGTATTGTGAGCCGAATATCGTGTATCGTATCGTACCGCGAAATTAGTGTATTGCTACAGCCTGAGTCTTCGTTGTCGCACACGAATGCGTCCAAGACAGAGGAGGTGGTGGTGGAAGTTAGGATGAGTCTTCCTGTCGTCACTCCTGTTGCGACCAGCAATCAGGCTATTGGAGTCGTACAACCGCGGCGCCGTTACGTACGATAAGTTGACCTTCGAGCAACACGTTGATGCCGTTTTGCTGGTTTGTGTCTCTCCTTCTCAATAACAAGATCCAGCTCATTGGCGTTGCGAAGGCGTGTGGAAAGATCGCACGTGTGAACCTAAACGATCTAACTGTACAAGGTCGGGGCTTTAAAGAAGGCTCAGTCCACCGCAGCCGAGCCAAGACACACCCTCTAATGGGTTTACGCCGCTGCCATCTGCTCGCAGATGTGGTTCACCAAACTGCAGAGCAAACAGACTTTCAAAGAAGAATCATTTGTCTGGCTTTCGAAACGAGCGGTTTGTGTGTGTTCCTGCTGGTTGTACAACAAATCGCCCCTCTGGGATAATAAAGGCACCTAAAACATGGCCGGTTCTGTTGTATTTGGCTGAATCTGAGTGTAGAACTCATCTCAGGGTTATAATAGTTTTGGATTTTCCATTAGTTTTAGTTTTTATTTAGTTTTTAGTTTAGTTTTTCCAAATTCAGTTAGTTTTAATTCATTGTTGAGCAGTTTTGCTAGTTTTTATTACTTTTTGTTTTGAAATACTTAGTTTAAGTTTTTTTTTTGTAAATTAGGGTTGTAATTTTGGTTGGAGCGAAGTACTGAACTTTTTGAAGGCTATCCAATCACATAGTCGTGTTCACATTCAGGTCTCAAACATATTTATCAATGCATCTTCCCTCTTGTGGTGTTCCTGCGTATTTACTGACCAGCAGCTATCTGGTCTCCATGGAAACAGTCCATTATAGTTGCTGTCTCCCGTTCCTTCCCAACGCTGACTGGCCTGCAGCTGTAGCTTCTCTTTCCAGAGGGCTAGCTTAGGCTAGCTTATCCAGCTAGTCTTGGTTAGCTTCTCTTTCCAGGGGGCTAGCTTAGGCTAGCTTATCCAGCTAGTCTTGGTTAGCCTTCTTGTGCGAGCTTTTCAAATGGACTTTCAGATTCGTGGGTTTTTTTCTCTTTGAGAAGTATTCCACACATTGTATCACCTGCTTCTACAACAAGGCACTTGTTTTTATCGTTAATGAAATGAAATGAAAATGAAATGAAAAATACTTTATTTATCCCATAAAGGGAAATTCAATACTGTAGTAATAGTAAGGGCTTTTTTTTTTAAATAAACAACAGACAAATATAAACAACAGACAAAAGACAGCAATAATAATAATAATAATAATAATAATAGGTGTTAAGTCTTGTTGTGGAGGCTGATGGCTGCTGGCAGGAATGATCTTCTGTATCTTTCCGTCTTGCAACGGACCTGAAGAAGCCTCTCACTGAACACACTCTGTTGTTTGATCACTGTGTCGTGGAGAGGGTGTGAAGAGTCCTCCATCATCTTCATGGAGAGGGTGTGAGGAGTCCTCCATCATCTTCATGGAGAAGGTGTGAAGAGTCCTCCATCATCTTCATGGAGAGGGTGTGAAGAGTCCTCCATCATCTTCATGGAGAGGGTGTGAGGAGTCCTCCATCATCTTCATCAGCTTGTGCAGCATTCTTTTTTGTACAATCAGCTCCAGCGGCTCCAGAGTTACACCCAGCACAGATCCAACCACATCTCGGTGAAGCACATGAGACTGCATTCTCTGTATTCTCTCTGGGACCTGGTTAGCATCTCAAGCTCATCCGTTTTGTTAGCTAGCGATCTGACGTTACCCATCACAACAGTTGGAAGAAACGGTTTAAATCTCCACCGCTTTTCTCTCTGCTTCACTCCTGCCCTGCATCCTCTTCTCTTTCTTCTCAACTCCATCGGGATTTGTCGTGTTATTTCACTGCCAATCCTCATTTTAGAGAGTTTTAGCAGTTGATCACGACTGTAAACAAGTCCAGCGTTGCCATGGAGACACATCATAACAAGCATAGACATATATAGAGATAGACGCCGCATCGAACGCTACTCCCTACTGGCGCTGACGAGATTTGGGGCCGCCATCTTGGACCGGTCACCCGCTCCGCTCAGTGTTATTTATTTGGCAGGTGTGCCGTCAATGTATTTAATCATACCTCACGAAACGAACTGATTATGATTATTAACTGATAATGATTAACTCAAACCAGGTGTGACAGGGGACCAGGAAGAGCAGCAGGAAAAACTGAACTAAGGAAGACTACAAAACCAAAAACCAAGGACACAAAACCCCTCAGATCATGGCAATATTAAGATTAATCAGACAATATAATGCACTATAGGCTACAGAGTGACATTGAAAAACATAGCAATAGCATATAGCAATATAATTTTCTTCAATAGCAATTCTTGTGTCAGTTGTAATCTAAGTCAGTGTTATGGAATATGACTTATCAAGTCTCAGTTCATAGCCGAGTGAACAATAAACATACCTTGGCATTGTTAACTGCCATTAGCTTAGTGTCGTTTCATTAACATTACAGTAACAAAGGATCCTTGCTCCTTCTCAACTCTGGTAATATTCAATGAACAAAATACAACCAATATTATAGTAACCCACTGAGCAATAGACGTCTCGTTTAAGTTCACACACGAAATTCACCCGTCTATAATCGGTCTATATTAACGCAAATCTATACGGTACAATTTAATCCATTAATAATTAAATACAAAATAAAACAATAGTAAATTGTATAAATGGTGGCCAAATGCTGGATTAAAACATTTTTAACAGTCATTGATCAATGTACAATGTAGTTTAGATTTAGAAACGGCTAGTCTAAAACTTTCATTTAGACCAGTGGTAGACCGATTTTAGCCCAGACGTCTAGGGACCGTTAGACGTTTATTAGACATTTATTAGACGTCTTTTAGACCGAAAAATATTTTACATCTTACTTGTGAAAAGTAATCCCTGCTTCTGATGGTCCGCCGATTGGAGCAGGAATATCCCACACAATGTTCAGGCATGTTCTCTCACTTGTGCTGCGACTCGACGTACGGTAATACTACTACGGTTATAATCCCAGAGAATGACCGGTCCAAGATGGCGGCCGCATTTCTCGTTCCAAACAGCCAATGCGGCGTCTATCTCTATATATGTCTATGATAACAAGTATCGGAGACAGCCAAAAAGAGACAAAGTATGCTGAAAACTCTCCTGTGGAGCACAGCCTCCGAACCGACGTAAAAACCTCTTCAAAAAAATTGATAAAGATGACGGCTGTATTTCAAAGACAAAAAGAAAATCTAAAAAATTATTAAAACTATGTGAGAGCAACTACAATTTGCAGCCAACTTGCGGCGCAAGGTTAGCAGTTAACACAGTCATAGTCATAGAAATCCCAAATAGGGGATTTTGACTCGCTTTTGATCGCTTTAGTTTTTTTTTAAATTTTTTTGCGGTTGTTGTTGTACAGCGGAGCGAAGTTAATAAATTTCAAACGTTTATGAGGGAAAAAAATTACAAATACAAAATCGAAGGACGTTCTTGACATTATTATAGTTAATTTTAGTTCATTTTATAAACACATAATACAGATTTAGTTAGTTATCGTTTTTTTAAAAACTCGTTTTTATTTAATTTCAGTTAATGAAAATGTTTTTTCAATTCTAGTTTTCTTTATTTCGTTCGTTTTCGTTAACGATAATAACCTTGACTCATCTGGGTGTCAAACATGAGTGAGCCAGCGCCGCTGGAAACCATGTGACCTATTTCTGCTCCCATCTCTCTCCTGGTTTTGTCCAAAGATGCCGATCTTCTCTTCTTCTCTTCATTGCGGCGGTAATGACGCCTACCTCCCGAAGTGTGTTTTGCGCTTGAGCAGACGTCGGGAAGGTCTGAAACCGGCGGCGGTGATCGTGTGATCATGATCTCCATCTGCCCCCCCGTGGACACACAGCCCTCCGTACCGCTGCCCACTGGTGCCACCTCAGTGTTCGTGCCATCTCCCTGATGGATTTCTCTTGTAGCCTCAGGATGACCTGTTTTACTCGCCTTTTGGGGTTCTTCCAAGTGTAAATCCCAGTCGTGGAATCGACTGCAAACCTTTTACCTGCATAACTGGTAAATAAATGAGAAAGAAACAGCATACACCTGCTCCTGAAACAGCTTTAAATGCTTTCCAATTACATTTGGCTGCTGAAAGAAGAGGTTTGTGCATCATTAGGAGCTGTAATTCCTAATCCCTACCTCCTAATAAACAATAAATACCCCCAAACTGGAGAGTGTGCACTTTAAGCCAATTGAATTAATAAAATATACACTAAACAGATTTAAAAAAAAAGCATTGTGTTGGTGTTTATTTGTAAAGCAAATTGTCTTCCAGGCCTCAGTTAACAAAAGTGCTCATACTTTGGACAAAATGATGATGTTGTGGTGTGGAGGACGTTGTTTGAACTTAATGTGAACTTCTACACAGCAAAATCAGCAAACTCAAATTAACTCAGATTTGATTTCAGCACTTTTGAAGTGTCTATATGGGTCCACTCCACAAAGAGTTAATTTAATTAAGTTAGTACCTTAACACTAACTTAGTGTAATTATTGACTCTTTTTGGAGTTAAAATTTAACACTTCTTAACACTAACTAGTGTTACATTATCTCAACACTTTTATGTAGTGTTAGACATTAACTCTCTTTCTGGATTGTTGGTTAACTGTACAAGTGTTACAGTCATTTTAACACTGTAAGGTGTAAAATTAGCTCTTCTGAATTACTAAAAAACAATACTTAGAAAATAAGGTTTGCTAAAAATAATGCCATCATGTTAAGTTGAAACTCATTTATTTCAAACATGCACCACAAATTAACATTTAAAACAGTGTATTGGACACAATTCATCGTTAGCTAACTTAATGTTAACACTAACATAATTGCTAACAGCCCACAACTGATACACTGCTTATTCAGCGTTAGCTTGCTTAGCCAAGTTAACAACACAACAAAAATAAGGTCTAAAACTTTTTTACCATAGCAGATACAGTCTTTACCATCAAATTACAAGTTTTAGCGAACCAAATGACGAACTAAAATCATCACTGCTTAGCGCGGCTAATGTGGCGACATAACTTTACCGTGAGTGTCTCGCCATTGAAGACAGACCAGGTGCCAGAGGGGTAATATAAATATCAAAACCTAACGCGAACATAAAGTTAGCTCATTTTACTTATAGAACAATGTCGTCATAAAACCACGGTGAAACGCACAGCTGAACCAGAGGCTCCTCAGTCGGTATTTAGCTCCTGTCGCTGTGTAGCACGGTGGGGGCGGGGCCTGATTTACACCTGAAGTGTCACATCCACGTTTGGAGTTAAGAGTTAAATAGTTCAGAGTTGATGTTACTACAATGACACTTACAGATTTGATCTGAAGACACTTTGATTTGACTCCAACTATTTGTAAACTTAGAGTTACATATAAGAGATTTGACTGCTTTTGCTTAGATTTCACCAACACCAGAAATATTACTCTTCTTAATTTGCTGTGTACCTGTCCCCAAAAAGATCACCTGATGATTGCAGCTTTGGTTTTTAGCACAGGTCAGGATCTGATCAGTACTCTAACTGTAACCCTAACCCTAAGTCGTGCATGTTTTTCCCGTCTCAAATCCAACCCGCGCCCTGTCGCGCGGTGAATCCTGTGCCATCCGTCCTCATTGTTATTCTGCGTTCGTGCCTGCACCTCCTCCAGCGGTCTCGGCTGTCCTGAGTCCAGCATATAAAAGCTGGACGTGCATGTGCGCGCTCCATGGACACGCGGGGACCCCACTTCAGCATCGCTGGACTGTAAATCAGACAACGCTTGTAAAATCCAGCCACTAGATGAATCTGTTGCAGGTGATTCCTGCGTATGATCACCTCCGTCTGCTCCGTACCGTCCAGTCACCTCATAGCCGTCCTGTCACTTAGCCGAGAGGCTGAAATGTACAAAAATAGCCACAAAAGAGAGCCACAAAGGAGAAAGAGTGGAGGACACAAGGAACTGCAGGGCAGCCCCCCCCCCCCCCCGTCCTTTTAGTGGCTTTTCTGTGTTTCCTCTTTCATATTTCCTCCTTTTACAGGGTCTTTCTGCAGCTCCAGGTGTCTGCAGAATCTCCCACGTGACCAAGTCCAATGGCTTGAAATGGCTTTTTTTTTATTATTATTATTCTTGAGGTGATCTTTACTTGTGCAGTGTGCAAAAGGAGGCTACTTTAGTTCATTTGCGAGTGTGATTGCTGCATTATCGAGTCACATGCAAAAGACAGGGGCCCATCTCTTAACCATAAACCTTTCAAGTAAAATAAATAAATCAATAAACAGAAATATCCTGATCGTAGTGGATCTTAGCATTCGGCTAGCAACGTACGTCTTCTTTTCACCGTTATATGATTTTTTTTTTTAACAAGAATTAAGTAATAATAATAATGTGGACAGTACTAACTAAGGCTGTAGCGATACACTAATCTTGCGATACGATACGAAACGATACAATACACGATATATATTGTTATTCATCTTACAATACATTTGCATCATTTTCTGAAAGATTTTAAAGAGACAAAGTGATTTTGGGGACATCTTGTGAGTGTTCCAATGACTTTGTTTGAAATAATTGAACTGAAAGCAGTTAGTGATCCCTCGCCAATTCGCGCTTTAAGTTCCGCAGTTTTAGTTATTTGCGGATTTTTTTCAGAAATATATAATATATTAAAAAAAAATAAAAAAATCAAGAAAAAATTGTGCAAACATCACAGGATGTTGTGCGTGTTCTCCCGCAGCAAAGAAATGTTGTGTGCCAGCCTGGCCCCTTTAAGAAGGTAGCCTTATGGGTAATGGTGTGGCCTTATGGGTAATGTAGTGTGTGTGTCATGGGACGGTAGAATGAAAACGGGGTTAGATGAAAGAGCGGTTTGTTTACTACGGTTCAGAGACCAGAGGCTGTGAAGGTAACAGAAAGACCACAGTTGAGCCATTGTCTTGTTTCGCTACTTTTTTGCGGTTTTTAAACATATTTTAAACACATTATTTAGGCTCGGGGGGCTCTGGCTCCAGTTCGCCGATTTTGATTTTCGCAGGGGGGCACTCGTCCCCATTAACTGCGGAAATTAAGGGATCACTGTACTGCCTTTTGTGTGTCATATAATGAAGCTGCTAGATTATCAGTTATTATCTTTTACTCTATGAGTGGGTTTTTCTTAATAAATTACTTCTGGACTGGAAGGAGCTGTTCATGGGATTCTGCAGATTCCCTTTAATTTTCTTTTAATGTGCACCCCCCCCCCCCCCCCTCTAGTTTTACCCCACAATAGCCCCCAACTGTCCTCTTTCTAATTTACTAATTTTTGCTCTTACCCAGAGCCACATTTTAGCCACTCAAGACTTTAGTGCCAAGGAGGGAGGAGGAGAGCCAAGGCATTTAGCGTGCCAGCCCCCGAGCCCTCGTCAGACAGAGTGGAGGACGGGGGAGGCGGCGGGAACACGGGCACTTGAAAACACGCGCACATGCCCGCGCACACACTCTGGCACAGACTTCATCTTGTTAGCGCAGGCTGTTATAGCTGTTACAGCCACATCCTGTCTGCTGCTGCTCTTTCTCCTTCCACCGCACACAGGTTCTCTAATGTGTCCGAATGACATTCGGCAGGTGAAACCAGCTGACCTTCCCTTCAGACCGAGTGAATGGAGAGGCGAAGCGGTGTGTTTCTGGGGCTTTTTTTTTTTTTTTTTTTTGGTGTTAGGATCTTTTTTGAAAAGATTCTAACTGCGTGTTCTTTGCTGGAAAGGAGAGTCTTGGTCGGTAGTACAAGTACAACACTTGTTACGTTAATTTGTAATAAACGTGATATCACGGCTCCCTGGCAGAGACAGTCTCTAACTAGAGGAGAGGCCGAACAAAACAAAACAACAACAAGTTATACAGAAATGTGTGTCACTAGATGGGGAGGTTTAGACTTGGCTCTCCCATCGGGTCCTCCGTCCGTTCGTCCAATCCGTTGTCTTCATGTTGTCCTCTTCTGATCCAATCCACTGCCGGTATATCTGAAAGAGAAGAAAGACCACATATCCCACAATGCTATTCTATTTACCTGGCCAGTCTTTGTCTCCAAACGCGTATTTCTAACCGGCTACAGCTGGGCTAGTTTGCTACATTTCTGATATAAAGTAAAGACAAAACATAACACTAAGAATGATCTAAGACACTGTGATACGGACATATGGTTCATTAAACAAAATAATATGATAAAAACAATGAGCAACAATAAAGAAGTGTGATATAAACTAAGAGATGTTGTCATTTATGTTTCCAACACCAGAATATTAATAATGCCATTGATAACAATATTAATACCAATGTGCAACTAATGTGTATCAGTGCAATAATGAGAACCACTAGCTACACTAAATCTGGACCTAAAAAGTTAAGAAAATTCCTACCTAACATTGGTTCTTTTAAACTAGACCCTTTCATCTGTTAATGGAATCTACTTTTTTTTTTTTTAAATAGCAGAGCGAGTGCAGCTGGACTGCATGCATTTGATTGACGGATTGAAAGTACTGATAATCAAATTGTGAGATATGACAAACTGAAAAAAAACAAACTCAAGGCGCTGTGAAATGAACACATCAGAGTGGAGACAGTTGCACAATAATAAAATAACTGTGTCAATAATAAGAAAAAAAATTCTCAAAAGCAAATGAACAGAGCTGGAGAGTGTGGACCAAACCATCATCAGCACTTCGGGGGGGTCGACCCTGCCTTTTAAAGCTTTCCTACCCATTTGTTTGTGTTATAAGTGACACGGGCCACATGGATTTATTCAGTCATACAAAATGACATGGACGGGGTTACGATGATATATTGATGGAGAAAATCTCTTGTTTTTTTGAACATGGAGGGGTCCTGACCACCCACTGTGATTTCTGCCTGTGTGTGTGTGTGTTGTGGGGGCGGACAGTCCTGGAAGAGAAGATGGAGGAGACGAGAAGCTGGTGTGACAGAAGAGGGAGTCCAGTTGAAGGGTGGGGGGGTGGTGGTGGTGGTGGTGAGGATATGGGTGTCAGTCTGTGCAGCCGTTAGCAGTGCAGACCGTGACAACCTGACTGCTCCAGTTAGTTTTAGCGCCTGTGAGTCATGCACGTTTGTCACACCGACGGCTCCTACTGGCAGATTTGGAGACGACATCCGATGGAGCGAGAACTTTGATATTAATAAAGGTTTTGTGATTTTTGTGCAGGGATGGGGAGCAGCATGTTGAGGCTTTTTAATTGATCATGCAATGAGTCAATTTAGTAAAAATGTCTGGGGAAGAGGGTTAGGGTTAGAGAAACCTGTTTGAATTGTTTCGATCATTTTCTTTCATGTAATTAATTAGAAACAAACACACATCCTCAAACCCAAGCTGATGGGTTTAGCGTTGTGGCAGCTGAGCTGTGTGCATGTTAATGCATGTCAAGTCTCATTCTGACCTTGCATTAAAATGCGTCCTGAGAGGCGTCCAGTGCGTCGCATGTGTGATCACACCTGACACTAAACCGTGTTCCCAGGTCAGTCTTGGGTGACTGCATCCCAGCTTCCTGCCCAGTATAGTCCACGTCCATCCATAAGGGTCCTTTTGTGGGGCCTAAACCACCAACACGTGTCCCTGCTACCAGGATCGCCCTGCAAAGTGGTAGTGCATCGCTTTTGTGGTCAGCAAAAGTGGCGCACTCCCACCACCAGGTGGCACGAAGCAGTAGTTCGCTAAGTCCTGTTGCCCTAAATCGAGGACGTGGTCGGCGTTGCCACATTTTCTTTGACCAAACTCTACTCTAGAAAGAAGATGTAGAATATAAATCAGTATGTACTAGAGGTCTTCATGGGTCCACTTTCATGGACCCGAACCCGAATGGACCCGTGAAAATTGAACCCGAAACCGACCCGAACCGAGCTATTATCATAAGTCCGGGGGTCCAAACCCGAATGGACCCGCAATATTTGGCCCCGGAACCGACCCGACCCGAGTCTTTAGTTTCCGACCAAAAACCGAACCGAGTTACCCGAATAGAACCGAGACAATCCAGCCCATAGTTGCTCATGTTAAAGTTGTCTAGCGTTGAATAAAACTCTATTTTCTTACCTAAAGTTGTCTTCTTCTACCGGTTCAGTTGCTACATAGGCTACGTGATGGAAACAACAATAAATCCACGTCCTTATTTTCTTTGTGGATACAGATGCTATTGGTAGCAACTGCTAACGCTAATAGCCTACACCGGTCAGGACGTGTCGTGAATATGTTCTCTCATCCAGCGTTATCATGTAGGCGATCCGTTGTGGTTTACAGCTGCCGGTCATCATGCTAATAACACGCTACGGCAACACGGTTGTTTCATGACAAACACGCCACGTTAATGAATAATTAATTTAACTGTCCCGAGTCCTGACATTAGCTGCCACCACCAATATCTTTACCTCTCTCTCGAGTAAACGTGGACCCAGTCTGTCAGAGAGCACCGACCGGACCCGAGACTAACTGTACCGATTCAGACCCAAACCTGGACTCACGTCTTTAGAATGGATCCGAGACCTGATTCGGGACGGGTCGGAACCTCAGGTTTTCGGGTTGTTCTGAAGACCTCTAGTGTGTGCGGAAGACCAGGAAAGATCCACACAAGCAAATCAAGCTTCACTGCAGTCGTTTCCGCTCCATGAACGCTTTCATGATCAGTCTACGAAGAGACTGTAGCCCACATGAAGTCTCGCTGTGCACCTGAGTGATTAAATCTGAATGCATCCTGGCGTTTGTTCCGACTCTGCATTTCCGTCGCCACTTGTGATCGGATTTTCTTGGATGCATGCTAATGCCAGGTCCAGACGGGGTCTCGACCCTCGAGTGAGTGTCGAGGGTCGACACTCGAAATAAAACACATGCTTTGGATAAAATATCAGAATTAAAAAAAAAAAAAAAAAACATCTGTGAGGGGTTTGAATGGTTCAGATTTAGGTTTTGCTTTCGGTTTTTGGCTGTATAAGAGTCTGCTGCTCTGTGGTTTAACTCAAAACAAACTAGCCGATGTTAGCACATGCTAAAAATCTAATTCAGAGGCTCCAGTGGTTAGAAAGTTAAATGCTTTATAGCTCAGCAACAAAATACAGTAATCCCCCACACTTTGCGGTTAATGGGGGCTGTGACCCCCCCGCAAATGGTGAAAACCGCGATGTGGATGTTCCCATATCAATCGTTGCATAAAGCCCACCCGAGCCACGTTGCAGTTGCTTTGCTAAGTTCTGTACCGGTGGAAAAGGCTGGGGGTGGGGTGGGGTACCAGACCCATGGGAGAGAACTTTCATCAAGTGAATGGTTGTGGCTGACCAGGCTACCAAACAAAGCCGACAGCATTGTCTTACGTTAAAATTCTTCAGCTGGTGGAGACTTTAAATGCCCAAATACACTGAGTCAAGCACAATGAATTCATTGATTTCATATATTATAAAGTCTTCTATCATTGTTGAGTCACGTATAACAGTCATATTAAGGCTGGGATGCATGGTCAGCCTTCGTTTCTTCAGGGACTTTTTCCTTAAAAGTCCCTGTTGCTAATCAATCGAGTGTTAAAAGTACTTTTCACGAAGGCTTTTCACTCCTACAATTTGATTATTCACTTTCCCACTAATTACCGCTCCGTATTTGGGATTAAAGCCAGCAATGTTCTGTTACTACTAATTTAACGTTTAGTCTCATGATTGGCATGTCGGTTATCTTAAAGAGCATGAAAGAATGAGGGTGAATACAGCACATTGAACCTGATACAGGAAAGATCTATACCAGTGTGGCATTTATTAACACAAAGATCTTTTTTGGCTTGCGGAGGAGCTGATGCTGTGATGTTCAGCGTGCAGTCCAATGCATTATAATTAAGTTGGCCACTCATCAGTGAAAGAAGGGCAGAAACTTCTATACACTTTAATTTTAGCAAAAGCCTGAGGACTAAGAGGTAAAATGAATGGCGCCTTTGTAAGGACACTATGTTCTTCAGACACTGGTATGGTGTTTAAAAGCCTTATATTGTATTACATTATGTGTTCCGATTCCCAAAACGACCAAGACGCCTGCCGTCACGTGGTTTCTCTGACTGGTCTGTCCGTCCAGCAGCATCCAGGGGCAGTTTCTTCCTCTTCTGTTGGTGGCGCCCCCTGGAGGTCAAAGTCCAGTCCAGAGAAACCAGAGTAGCTGTATCAAAGGGCAAAAGAATTAGGACAGCTGGCGAAGGTAGTGTTGGATACATCTAAACCCTGAATCAGCTCTAATGTGTCAGGATTTCAAACTCACATGAGGAAAATGGTTATTTTAGAAAGCCATTATCCATTAGTAACACATTATAGCCCCTTACATGCTGTTTTTGTCTTTGTGAAATATTTCTACCTTTTCCCAGTCTGGGAGTGCGACTGCCTCTTTCTGAATTGAATTCAATTCAGTTTAATTTAATTTGTATAACGTCTATTACAATGCAAATTGTCTCCTGGCACTTCACAGAGACCCAGATGACCTCCGAGCAAATATCATTAACTAAAATGATAATATTAAATCCTAATTCAAAGAAAATGGAAAGTAAAAAAAACTCGAGAGAAAAAAAACCTTTAGGCCAGTGGCAAGGAAAAACTCCACTTTAAGAGGAAGAAACCTTGAGCAGGATCTGGATCATAAGGGGGGACCTTCCTGATGAAGACCAGCTGGATAAAGAAAGAAAAAGAGAGGAGAGACAGGACAGAGAGAGGAGAGCACATACATCCATGCAAAACTACATTAGACAAAATGTATAGATAATAATTATCCATTAACTTTAGAGCTAAGAATTCCATGTACTTCCATTCAGACTAATACATTGTTCGTACATTAACTACAGAGATGACTATATAAACAGATGTTATCAGCAACACTGAGGTGGTCAGAGGATCAGGAGGTCAACGCTGTGATGACATCTATATAGACAGGCATCATTACTACTATGACATCACTACTTTACCACGCTACCAGCAGATTCAAGATTTCAATGTCCAGATTTAGACACTTCCAGAAAAAGCCCTTGTTTTCAGCGTAAATGCTGAGCTCAGCTAATTAAAGAGAAAAAAAACCACAACAACAACAGAGAAATCAAAGCCAGGGGACGGATGCTGACGTTTGAGCCGTTCTACGTGTGAATGACGTGGATGATTTTCTCCGTCTGTGCTGTGACATTAAGGTGCTTCTTCGAAGCCACCATGAGGTACAGCTTGTTCCCAGTTCCAGGCAATTGATTCTCAGATTTACAGGGTGATACCGCTAAGCTCGCTGGTAATAGCTGCTGCTGAGCCCTTTCCAATAACCGTTAAGCTCCCTCCATTAACATTCAACATTATGCTTCTTTTTATTTGCCTTTATTTTCGTCTGTCGTTGTCCTCTTCTCTTACCTTTTTAAACCACTATCAGTCTTCTTTACTACACATTTTTTCTTGTCACATATTTTTCTCATTTCTTTCTATCCATTTATCCCGTCCTGTTCATTCCGGTTTATTTATCCCTGCCTGAGGGGGAAAAAAATCTGATATCTTGAAGAAAATCAGTCTTCAAATCGCTGTCAAACTACAGAATAAAACTTTATATGTCTATATATAGACAAAAATGATATGTGCAGGGCTACATCCAGGGATTTATAAAGTGGAGGGAGCTCTGAGGAGTGAAAGAAAATGAAATTCACCCGCTTCCTCCGGCAGGATCTGTCTGAATTTAGATGCGTAAATCCCTTTTATTGAAAGAGCTGCACCAACCTTCTCCGGCGCTCCAACTCCCAGTTGGAAACATTAACCCAACATGGGCTGGACCCCATCTCATCCCAGTATCTGGTTCCCGGCTGCGGTTTTCAGATCTTCTTCCCTCTGTGACCTTGGAGGAAGGTCTGGTTCGGGTGGAAAAGTTTTCATTTCTGATTCTGTCCTCGATTTTTTATTATTTTTTTTTTTTTATTTTTGATCTCATTTATGAGCTCATATGCCTGCGAGAGCGTCGAGAAGTAAGACGCGACGATGTGTTGATTCCCTCAAAGGCGTTTCGTGCCTTTTGAGCGACTGTATGTAATATATGTCATGGAGTTCTGGCAGAAGCTCATCTCTCATCTCTGTAGCTGTTTTTGTGTGTCAGATCTCTGGCGTCCGGTGCCTTCGGGACGCGAGAAGAACGTTCTTGATGTTGATGCGATTGACCCCCGTGCTGTTAATGTATGAATCAGCCATGTTGTTCACTGAAGCATGAAAAAAATAGCATGCCACGAATTATAAAGACGTAGTCGTAAAAATGGTTCGGTTGCTTCGCCAGATGTGAGACGTTAAATCATATTTCACGGTAGTTCGTATTACAGTGATCCCTTATTTCTTAAATGGGGACCGGCGCCCACCCCCGCGAGAATCAAAATCCACAAACTGGAGCTGGAGCCCCCAGAGCCTCAATAATGTGTTTAAAATATGTTTAAAAACCTAAAAAAGTAGCGAGACACTGCAGCTAAACAAGACAAAGGCTCAACTGTGGTCTTTCTGTTACCTTCACAGCCTCTAGTCTCTGAACCGTAGTAAAGAAACCGCTCTTTCATCTAACCTCATTTTTTTAAGGCGCGAATTGGCGAGAGATCACTCTACAGTGAACTGAGATACTTAAATGTGAGATAACCGACTCGAGCTGCAGACATTCGAATCCTTGTCACCTTTAGGGGTGAGTATTGGCAAGGACCTCGCAATATGATATGTATCATGATACTTGGGTCACGATACGATATTATCACGATATCATGATATATTGTGATACTCTACCCGAGTTAATATCAAAATTAAAAGTAGAAATGAAAAATCAAGTTGCTGTATAAGTTCATCAATGATATTGATCATTCAGAGGACAAATTGAGTCAAAACTATTTGCTTCAAAACAACCTATTTATTGTTGATTATTTGTGTTTTTACACATTTAAGTAACCATTACAACATACTGACAGCATTGTAAAAAAAATCGATATTAGGAGCTGAAAAATCGATATTATATTGGGCGGCCAAAAATCACGATATATTGCCAAATCAACGAAGTGAACATTATTTGATGTTGCAACTGTCCTGATGTGATGCACCTCAGGTTGCATCAGACAAGAGTGAGGACGGAGACACTCAATCCAGCTGTGATGAACGGTGGTAGTGGCAGGTCTGTTAATCTCAGATGTGTCTAGTGAAAATTTGTTTAGCAGCTTCGAAACAAAGCGTCTGCGTGAGTGTTACGACGGCTGCGTGTTGCAAGAGTTGATTGCAGTCTTTGAAGCCCTGATGACAGCAGAGGTTGGTTCCCACGCGAAGCTCTGCAGCTGAAGGCCTGCTGACGTCTGAACCGTCGCTGAGGACACCGAGCTGTTGGGTTGTTTTGGTCTTTGTCCATCAAGGGCAAACGTTCTGCGCCGGCGTTCAGGTGGAGCAGAACAAGCATGAATCTGGTAATCCAGGGGAGTCTATCAAATCTGTTCACACGAGATAGTCTTGTCTTATGTGTGACAGAAATCATTGTGCATTGTCGTTTATTGACACAGTTTGTCTTTAAACCTCCTCTTCATGAACATTCAGGCAACTGAATATCCATGAGCTCCACAAAAAAGGCTTTAGTTTGAATTAATATATGCAATTCAGTTACTTAAACTATGACTGAAAGGAGGTGAATACCTTCAGATCCTGTTAGTGCAGATGATCTGTCCACAGTTGGGCTCCAGGTTTTAAGATTAGAAGTAGACATTGCAGCAACAGACAGCAACGTGGCCAATCAATGCAGCTCAGGATGTAGCAACTGGATGCTACAGAAAGTTAAGGGTGCTGAAGTTAACTGGCAAACCTTTTGATGACCACGCACGGTAACTTAGCAACCTGCCAAAGGTGAACTCGGTATGAACTGCTAACTAAGAGTTAAGAGACCATAATCAGATAATATGGCTTCTACTGTTAGATGTACGAACAGACCTGCATATGGATCGGTCCGGAGGGTCCAGGGACGAGGCTTTGCTGAGTAGCCAGCAGATACCTTTGGCCGCCAGCCCAAACACTTTCTGGCCAGGACTTACCAGACGATAGCAGCAGGTTACCCAGGCTGGTCCAGACTTGAGGTCTTCACGGGTCCACTTTCCTGGACCCGAACCCCAATGGACCCAGGAATATTCGACCCAAAACCGAACCAACCCGAGTCTTTAGTTTCCGACCACGAACCGAACCGAGATACCCGAATAGAACCGAGACAATCCAGCCCATAGTTGCTCATGTTAAAAGTTGTCTAGCGTTGAATAAAACTTGATTTTCTTACCTAAAGTTGTCTTCTTCTACCGGTTCAGTTGCTACATAGGCTACGTGATGGAAACAACAATAAATCCACGTCGTTATTTTCTTTGTGGATACAGATGCTATTGGTAGCAACTGCTAACGCTAATAGCCTACACCGGTCAGGACGTGTCGTGAACATATTCTCTCATCCAGCGTTGTCATGTTGGTGATCCGTTGTGCTTTACAGCTGGCGGGCAAACCGCTAATAACACGCTACGGCAACACGATTGTTTCATGACAAACACGCCACGTTAATGAATAATCATTCAACTTCCTCGAGTTCCGACATTGGCTAAACAAAACTACTGTTTGTTTGTTTACTTTTGCTTGACCCGTCACCTGACATTTGGCAGCCTATTGGATGGAAGGGAGGGGGGTGGAGTGGGGGGGGGGGGGGGGGTGACAGCTGTCATCGCCAATATCTTTACCTCTTTCGGGTAAACGCGGACCCAGCCTGTCAGAGAGCACCGACCGGACCCGAGACTAACTGTACTGATTCCGACCCGAACCCGGAGTCATGTCTTGTGAATGGACCCGAGACCCGATTTGGGTCGGGTCGAAACCTCTGGTTTTCGGGGTGTCTTGTTGTTCTGCAGACCTCTAGTCCAGACTCTTCTTCACTTGTGGGTAGGGCTGTAGCGATACACTAATCTCACGATACGACACACGATATTCTGCTCACGATACGATATATATCGATATTCATCTTACAATACATTTACATCGTTTTCCAAAAGATTTTAAAGGGACAAAGTGATTTTGGTGACATCTTGTGAGTGTTCCAAATTACTTTGTTTGAATTTATTGAACTGAAAGCATTAATTACACATTATATGGCTGACAGGCAGCTTGCAAATGCTGGACAAAATGAATAAAAGATGTGTTGAGAAAAATAGTTTCATTTATTTAAACAGTGCAAATTTTTACTTGCAAGCTTTTAAAGGTGGGACACAGGGGTTTCGAAAGAAGCTTAGAATATTGATACTCTCTGGGGAAATAAAATATCGATATATATCGCAGAATTGATAAAATTGCTCAGCTCTAATGGAGATGCACCGATGATTGAAAACCTTCTTTGCTGGGAGTAGTAGAATAGAGTAACTTTATTCTACATGTTTATTCTGCATGTTTTGGAAGTTTTTCACTGCAATCAGCAGCAAAGACAGCAACTTCTACTGGCTGTAAGGTCGGAAAAACCCACGCCGGCAGGTCAGACCTATAAAAACATTTGATCTGCAGAGTCAAGAGAGACGCGTTTAATGAGAAACACATGTGGGGCCCTTTGTTGAATCTAGATAAGGTTTAAAGGTACTATATCAGTGTGGATCATTTACCAAATCAGAGCAGACGTGGGCCTTAAACACAGCAGAGCTGAAACAAGCAGCTTCTGACACAAAGGGACAGCAGGTTCAAACAATACGTTGACTGAACATTAAAATGTCCAAAGCAATTCTGGTGGACAGGTTTAGTTTTCATCAGCAGCGATAAAGAGCATGCTGACTAAGTGTATTTGACAGGGCAGTTAAGCTTTAATTGTGCCTGTTGCAGCTTCTCGATAAAGTCGGCGATGACAGGCTCTGAGGCTGACCAGCTGACGGAACGAGCAGGTTTTCATCTCTTCCTATCGGCAGGCATCTCTCCAGCTCTCAGGGCCTGTCCTGTCTGGCTTCGCTGATAAAGCCTTCAAGCTGGAGGAACTCCCGTCTCAAGGACCAGGGGAAGGAGTCGACATCCAGTAACGCGCCCGTATCATCGCGTTGCAACGCTTTTACTGCCTTTTCACGGCCGATTATGTGAGAAGGGTGAGCAGGCCGTTTGGTTTTGAGTGAAGGATTTCTAGTGTTTAAGCATGGACGGAAATATGGCGGTTCATGCCTTATTTAATTTGAGCTGCTGCAACGTTCCCTCTGTCACTCTCTCTCTCTCTCTATCTCCCTCGCCTTTTTTCCCTCAGTGAGAAGCTGCATGACTTAGCACAGCTCACCTCTCTGAAGTCCAAGTTTAGCTCCTCCCCTGCTGTTCAGCCTGGAGAAACGGGAGGATGGTGATGGAGGGAGGTTGACAGACGTGTCGAAATGTAAATTGAGATGGTTGGTTTTTTTTGTGCCTCCGTGTGGCTTCCATTCAGCTCAAATGTTTGCATCTGAAAAGGTCGAGAGTTTGCATCATTTTTTTTTCATCATTTTAACTCTCGTACAAAAAGCAGCACAAGACAGTAGATCCTGGCGATAGCTGCAGATTTTGAGTTGTAGCTCCCAGCAGGCCCTTCAGTTTACAGCAGATATCTTCCTCGTGAGTGCTGTTTTCAAGTAACGTACAGGGGAACATAAAGCAATGATATAATAGCCTTGACAGGAAAGATTTAGCGCAGCTCAGAAAAAAAGAGAAACTGAGGCTAATTGTTGCACTTAAACAAGATAAATCAGTTTTTTTTTTTCTCTGAGTACGCACACAGCCTCTCTGTTATATTTGCCACATGAGATGTCTGCACAATCCATCGTCCAGGGCTGTCTGACACGCCCCGGTAAACCTCTGTCCCTGTGCCATGCATTATGCATGGGCCCGTCTCTGAAGTCCCACGAATGCAAAAGCTCCCCTTGAAATGGTAGAAATTATACTGTTGCAGAGTCATTTTTGAAGGACTGTTAGAATCAAGAGTCTATATTTTCAATTCTAATCAGTTATGAGCGATGTTGTTGAGTGATGCCACCAAGCAACAGACTCAGTGCATGCTGTAAAGCAGATCTACAGTAATGTGTAAAGGCTGGCACCTCCTCATACAAAAGTACCTCCTCACTGCCTCCGAAGGATTTAAGAGGATAGGCTACTGTCAGGTGCTGCTAATCCTGAGTCCTCGATGATCTGATCAGCAGGTGAGCGGACCTCTGTAAAAGGAGAAGTTTTGCCAGTTCGCTGTTCTGAGGCATTCAGGCGAGTGTTAACACAATGCCAAGAAGGAAAGTCATAAGCCTTTGGTCTTAGAGATGCAATTTCTTAATCTTTTAAGCGCCAAAGTCGCAAAATTGCGACAAGCAATATTGGTGAATAAAAAAGGCTGTATCTATAAATGTGATGCCAAATCTTGTTACTATTTTTCACCAGGAGATGGCGGACATGTGTGCCTGTAATCTGAGAACCATTTTTGGTGGTGGTGCTATTCAAAGTTTTAGCGTAAAAAGAGCTTGTAGCATAGCGAGAGCAGATCAGAGTGAAAGAGTTTTTTCATTTACTCACAATCTTAAGAGGCCGGTTTACTGTCCACGAAGTACTTTGTCAGGTACTAGCTAACTCTGATTGCATGGGGCTTGAAGAAAAATCTGAAAATGAGGACTACCGAGCAGGTTTGGGCAGGTGATGTCACAATAATCAAATTAGATGACAAATCTACTTCCATTCCAAATTTTGGTTCATACTGAAGATATTTCTCATTTACAGTATGCCTTTGTCCCTAACCACTTTAAAGTTATAGCCTTTCCAATATGGCCGCCACCTTTTGATGTCATAATATGCAAATTATATGAATAATTTCACTCCCATCACAGACTTTGAGTCATACTGAACACTTTTCTCATTGACAGTATACCTTTATCTTAAACTGCTTTCAAGTTATAGCCTTTTGAAATCTTGATATCAAAATTGTATATTTTCTTGAAAAAACTCTGGCGCCTAAAGGGTTAATGCATATCCATCTAAAACAGTTAAAAGAAAGTCAGAAGACCCTAGAACTCCATCTCAGACCCCACAAGCCTCACCAAGCGTGTTAAATGTTGAAAGAGTTGTTTTCAGCAAATTCATACATTCATGATGCAAAACAATCTTTTCTAGGGTACACATCACAGCACTGAAACTGTAATTCTTTAGGTTGTAAATGACCAACATTTGAACAATGACACGTCCAGAACTAATGTTCTGGTACTCCTGGATCTTGAAATCCCACTCCACAGACTGGGAAAGTGGGTGGGGTTCACTGGAACTGTGTTAAATTGGTTCAAAGTCTACTTGGAATAAAAGGGATTGTTTTATCTCTATCGGTAACTGTGAGTCTGAGCAAACAAAGGTCACTTGTGGGATTCCTCAGGGGTCCAGTTTGGGACCACTTCTGTTTAATATCTACATGCTGCCTCTTGCTCAAATCATGGAACATTATAACATCTCTTACCATACCTCTGCAGATGACACGCAACTTTACATTTCAGTGTCATCAAAAGACTACAGTACCTTACTTGCACTAAGGGTGAATTCCAATTCCTCCCTTAACCCTCAATTTTAACCCCAAATCTCAAAAAAGTACGCTCCCGCAAAGTACAAGTGGTGTCCCAATTCTCAGAACGTCAAGTTAAGGGACAAGTTTGAGGGCCGTATCGCCCTCAATGTTGAGATTCTCCGGCACCACCCTTGGGAGTAAGGGCTACCCAGAAGGCATTGCCTATTTTCACCAAGACATCCTCGAAAAGGATTACGCTGAAAAAAAAGCTAGCTAGCTACGACTCTAAGTATTTTCGTAGTAAATAAAGATATAAATAAAAAAACACATAAATGCCTCTTAATTCTTCTTCTTCTTCGTCGTCATCGTCGTTGTTTTCTTGACAGAATGGACGTAGTTTTGCCGTAAGGCCGCCCCCCACAGTCTGAAGACGTAACAGCACTCAAGGGGTGTCCTATTTCTAAGTTTCAAGATTCTCCTGACACTAACTTTTGAGGGCCAAAGATTGAGGGTTAAGGGAGGAATTGAAATTCACCCCAAGTCGGTGCATTCATCAGATCAATGAGTGGATGTGTCAGAAGTGATTGTTTTTGGCCCCAAAGATGAAGGGTCAAAGATCAGTTCTCACCTCGACTCCTTCTCACTAAAAGCTACAAATCAAGCCAGAAATCTTGGTGTAATTATTGACTCAGACCTGAAGTTTAACAAACATGTGAGGACTGTAACTTAATCTGCCTTTTACCACCTAAAATATATATCAAGAATTAAGGGTTTTCTATCCAAACAAAAAAAGGGAAAACATATTCATGCTTTTATTTTCAGCAGGTTAGATTACTGTAATCAGGCGGCTGCAGCTGGTTCAGAACGTTGTTGCCTTACAAACACCAAGAAACTGGAGCACATCACACCGGTCCTCAGATCTTTACGCTGGCTTCCTGTGAGTCAAAGGACAGATTTTACAGTCTTACTACTGGTTTATAGACCACCGAATGGCCTTGGACCAAAGTACATGAAAGATTTATTAGTTCCTTATGAAGCATCCAGAGCCCTCGGGTCATCAGGGACTGGTTTACTGAGTGTTCCTGGAACCAGGACCAGACAAAGTGAACCATCTTTACCTGTAGAAAACACTTCCTGAACGTCTGAGGTCTGCTCAAACTGTGCATTTAAATCAGGGCTGAAAGCATTATTCTTTCCTGCAGCGTGCACCCAATCATTTTAATGTGTGACCTTCTATTCTTATCTTTTAATTATTTTTATTCTGGTCTTTTAAAGCTTAATTGTTTTGATTGCTTTTTAAATATGCATTTATGCCTTTTCACCTCTGTAAAGCACATTCGGTTGCCTTGTGTATGAGTTGTGCTGTACAAACTTGACTTGACTTAACAGCTCAGTTAGAAGAAGAAGAGGTACAGTTTGTTTGGAAGTGTTTCCAGGAGAAAAACCCACCTTCTCTCTAAAAAGAACATTGAACCGCAGTTAAGGTTCCCAGAACTGCATCAGAACGAACCAAAAAACTTCAGGATTTATGTCTTATGAGCAAATGAAACCAAACTGGAATTATTTTTCCTTTTCTGCCTAGTTTGGTGAAAACCAAACACAGCATTTCAGCAGAAACACCTCAAACCCACCGTTAAGCACGGTAGTGGAGGGGTGATGACTTTGTGATGGGGTGTGAAAAAAAATCGATTTGGCAATATATCGTGACTTTCGGCCGCCCAGTATAATATCGATTTTTCAGCTCCTAATATCAATTTTTTTTTAGGAAAATACTTAAATGTGCAAAAACACAAATAATAAATAATAAATAGGTTGTTTTGAAGCAAATAGTTTTGACTTCAATTTGTCCTCTGAATGATCAATATCATCTGATGAACATATACAGCAACTTGATTTTTCATCTCTACTTTTAATTTTGATATTAGCTGGGTAAAATATCGCAATATATCGCAATATATCGCAATATCGCGACATCACGATATCGCGATAATATTATATGGTGACCCAAGTATCATGATACACATCGTATTGCGAGGTCCTTGCCAATACTCACCCCTACTTCAGGTAACTTTGCAGCCACGGGACCTGGGTGCCTTGCAGTCATTGAGTAAACCCTCAGTTGAAAACTCTGTTCCACGCTGGAATATTCTGGAGGCAACTGCGAGTCCATCTGTCCAACACCTAAAGTTTGGACATTATCAAATCATGCAAGAAGGGCATTGATCCCAAGCACAGCAGCGTACCTATATCAGAATAATTGAAAAATGAAAGGAATCAGGATTTTGCAGTGACCTCATCAACCTCCAGATCTCAACCCAACTGAAATACCGTGGAGGGACCTTAATAAAGCGATGCATCACTGAAATAATGTTGTAAAGAAGGACCAAAAAAAAAAAATCATCCATAGAGATGGATGATACGGATGAACATGCAGGAGCCTAGTTCAAGTTGCTGCTGATAAAGATGAATCTGGAAGCTGTTGAATCATGGAGGTCCTCAGTGTTGCCCCGTGTGATTTTTATTCTTTTTGGCTTCATTTCTATTAAACAAATAAACATCAGATTAAAAGAGGAGGGGTACTAACTTTTGGACAAGACGTGATGTCATTTCATTTCAATGGCAGAAAACAAAGTGGGTTGAGTTTCTTTGTTGCTGCTAATATTATTATTCTCGTCTCTTTCTTGCAGAAAGAATGGCTCTGCCTGAACTGTCAGACCCAACGAGCCATGTCAGGCCAGCTGGGAGATGTGCCACCACCGCCGCCGTCCAAGGCCTCCCCGAAGAAGCAGCCACCCCCTCCTGCTCCCGCCCCCTCCTCCACCCCCGCCCCTGCCTGTTGTAGATAGCAAACCTGTAGTCGAAGCATCCGACCCAACCCCACCAGCCTCCGAGACCAAGGTAGCCACACCTGATAGTACACCAGCGTCACCTAAACATAGCTCCCCTCCTCCTGAGAGCATCCCGCAGGAAACGCATGAGTCAGGAGAACAAAAACAGCCGACAGCTGATGAATCGGTGTCCGAGAATGTAATCCAGCCTGAGGAAAAGCTTCCAGATTCAGAGAGTTTAGCTGAGACTAATGCAGAGGTTACTGCATCCGAGCAAGCTAGAGGACGGCTCTGAGAAAATAGAAGAGGGCCGTCCACAAGCTCAGCCATCTGATCCTGATCAACAGGCACAGAGTGATAATATCAGTGATGTCAGAGCAGCTGAGCAACAGCACAGTAGCTGTGAGAAAGCAGCAGAGGGTCATCCTCCCCCTGACACAGAAATACCTAATGTTGAGCAACAAGCACAGAGTGAAGCTGTCGGTGAAATCCCAGCAGCTGAGCAACAGCAGAGTAGCTCAGAGAACTCAGCAGAGGCCCCTCCCCCTCCTGCAGGTGGTGATGCACACAATCTGTCAGCTAATACAGGTTTAGACACCACAGCAGCCTCTGCCAAGGTAGAAACCGAGCCAAATCCAGAAACTTCCCAGAACGAGGATGCAGCTCCCCCGGGGAATCACGAGAAAGTAGATCCGACTCCAGAAAAGCTTCCAGGGGAGATGACACACTCCTCTGAGCCAACCTCCGCCTCCATCCCTGAGGCAGCCGCGCAGGAAACGGTTCCCGTTCAGGCAGATTGTACAGATTTAGATGTGAAAGAGAAGAAGGTTACAGAGGTTCCAGCTGAACCCCAAGTTACTCCAACAGAACAAACCGAACCAAATTCAGCTGAGCCGACCTCCGCCTCCATCCCTGAAGCTGCTGCGCAGGAAGTAGTTCCCGCTGAGACGGACTCAAAAGATTTAGATGCAAAAGAGGAGAAAATTACAGAGGTTTCAACAGTTGAACCCCAAGTAGTTCCAAGTGACCAAACTGAACCAAATTCTGAGATAATCTCTGCCTCCATCCCTGAAGCTGCAGCGCAGGAAATAGTTCCTGCTGTGACAGATTCAAAAGATTTAGATGCAAAAGAGGAGAAAATCACAGAGGTTCAAGCTGAAGAACTGCAACCAGTTGAACCCCAAGTTACTCCAACAGAACAAACTGAACCAAATTCAGCTGAGCCTACCTCTGCTTCCGTCCCTGAAGATGCTGCACAGGAAATAGTTCCTGTTCAGGCAGATTCAACAGTTGCAGATGCAAAAGAGGAGAAAATCTCAGAGGTTTCAAGAGTTGAACCCCAAGTAGTTCCAACAGACCAAACCTCACCAAATTCAGCCGAACCGACCTCTGCCTTCCACTCCTGAAGATGTCATGCAGGAACTAGTTCCTGCTCAGACAGATTCTAAAGATTTAGTTGCAAAAGAGGAGAAAATCACAGAGACTCCAGCTGAAAAATGTCAAACAGCTGAATCCCGAGCTGCTCCGTCAACTTCAGCTGAGCCAACCCCCACCTCGGTGTCCCTGAAGAAGCCACACAGGAAATAGTTCCTGCTCAGGCAGATTCACCGGATTTTGACACGAAAGAGGAGAAAATCACAGACGTTCCAGCTGAAAAATCGCAAATCGTTGAACCCCAAGTCGTTCCAACAGATCAAACGTCACCAAATTCAGCCGAGCCGACCTCTGCCTCCGTCCCTGAAGTCGCCACACAAGAAATAGTTCCCGCTGAGACAGAGTCGACCGTTACAGACGTAAAAGAGGAGAAAACCACAGAGGTTCCAGCTGACAAATGTAAGACAGTTGAACCCCAAGTCATCCCAACAGATCAAACTTCATCAGCTTCAGCTGAGCTAGCAGACATCAGCGCAAAACTCCAGGCTGATGTCACAAATGATATTACTGCAGAAACGATGCCCTTAGCAGAACCAGCGACTTCGGTCGGCTCGGCTGAAAAAGTTGACGCATCTGAACTTGACAAGGCAGAGGAGGAACTAAAACCGGAGCCGGGCGAGCATGTAGAGTCTGAAAACACCTCAGCTGTGGCAGAGAAACGTCCCGACTCAGTTTCAGAGAGGGAAAATGAGGCAAAAGAAGCAGGAAACAAACCAACGGAGACGGAAAAATGATGCCCCGACTCCTGCTGTTCCGTTTGAAGAAGAACCTCAAACTCATCAGGAAACAAACAAAGAAATTACAGCTGATACTGATAATAAAGAAAAAGTTATGCAGAAAATTTCTGGAGATGCTGATCAGCAAACAAAAGTTGAGGTGAAAAGAACTGCAGATGCAGATGAAGGGAAAAAAGCAGATGAAGAGAAAGCTTTAGAGAAAGAGATAACTGAAGAGAAAGTAGTCGGAAAAGCAAGTGATCAAACACTTCTGGAGAAGGAGGTTGATGAAGCAGTCGTTAGTAGTGAAACAGAAAACATTTGTCTTGTAACTTCAACTGTCCCAGAGGATAAACCTAAAGAGGAACAGATGAATAAAGAGGTAGAACCTGAAGTAAAGTCCGAACCAGCTGGAGAAAGTCTTGTTGAGGCAGCAACTTTGTCAGAAAGAGAAGAAACCAAAGAAAAGTTAATGAGCTTAGGAGAGGATAAATCACAGAAAGAGGAGGAGCAAAACGTTGAGGATGCTAAGCTGAAGGCAGATGAGAGATCCGACAAAGTGGAGGTGATCTCTGATCCCTCGCCTCCTGAAGCTGCAGAACGAGGTGACGTCGGCGATGAGGCGTCAGCGCAAAGTGCAGAATCTGTGTCGCCCTCAGATGTTATTAGTGACACCCCAGTCGGAGATAAAACCGGCGGGGAGAAGCACTCTCAGGACGAGGCGGAGGCTGGTTCACAAAAGACGAACGGCGCCGCTGAAAATCAAAACCTGCCCTGAGAAGGTCGCTGATCCGTCAATCAAAGAGACGGAGGCGGAACATGACAGGAAAGAGAATGAATCACAACCTGTTGACATCCAGGAAACTATTTCAGTATCCGAGGCGAGAGCTGGGTGCCACAAAGATGGCGCGACAGTTTTTGATGTAGGAGGGAGCGCAGAATCAAGGAAAGACGAGGTAGAGAAGGAGTCTGTGTCAGGAGCTTCAGTCCCCGTAGCAGAACCTGAAACCCAGAGTGTTGTTAGCGAGCAGGATGACGGGCCAAAGGAACAGAACCTGGAGGAGAAAAGAGAGGCTAAAGCTCAGCCTGTGGAAAAGCAGAGTGATGAGGATGCAGTCTCCGAGGTGACCATAGAGATCAGCGGATGTAGCAGTAGTTAGAAAATTGCATTCAAGGATTATTTGACGTATTTCTAAAGTATTGAACTAACGTATTTAGGCATAAATCTCCAATTCAACTGAACTTACAAGATGTGAAATATTAAAGGAGAAACGTTCCGCTATTACATAACAAAACTATTGGCTCGTTTTGAGTTTGATGGCAGCAACCACATGTAAAATAGGGTTGACGCGCGAGCAACAGAAGGTTGGAAAGGTAAGAAACACCTGGAGGAGCATTTTGCAATCAATTAGGCCAGTGATTCCCAAAGTGTGGGCCGCGGCCCCCTGGTGGGCTGTCGCGGTATTGCAGGTGGGCCGTGAGAGGTCATTGAAATTAAACAAATATGTTTTAAATCAGTCAAACAAACTGATACTGATACCTAACATACAGTCCAAAGACATGTATGTTAGGTTAATTGATAATTCTAAATTGCCCGTAGGCGTGAATGTGAGTGTGAATGGTTGTTTGTCTCTATGTGTGGCCCTGCGATGGACTGGCGACCTGTCCAGGGTGTACCCCTGCCTTTCGCCCGTAGACGGCTGGGATAGGCTCCAGCAGATCCCCGTGACCCTTCAGGGATGAAACGGGTATAGAGAATGGATGGATGGATTTAAAAACATTATGAAGTAACAAAACAAACCAGTTAAGTGTTATTCTACCGTCATCTTAACTTAATATGACAAGTGTCACCCTATTTGTTGACCCCTTACATTAATATCAGAACGTAGCTTCTAGTCCTCAATGTTGATCACAGTTGTGACTAAAGGTTCTGGTGGGCCGCGGAGATTTTTCACATTTCAAATTGGGCCTTGGTATTCTGAAGTTTGGGAATGGCTGAATTAGGCTAACAGGCACCACTTCAGTTACGTGACTGGGCACAGAAAGAGCATCTTGGAGATGCAGATATTCTCAGACGGACGGGTAGAGGTTCACCGACATGCAGACCTAAAGTACATAATGATTCCTAGAATCTGGAGAAACCTCTGCGCACAAGGATGTAGCCAAAAATATTATTATATTATTAATATATAATCGATATTAATGATCTACAGGGCCTCAGACAGTGTTACATTAAAAATGCATTGCGGTCTAATGGAAATCGCTGCATGAACTCAGGAACACTTCCAGAAATTATTGTCTAACAACAGTTGGTTGCATCAAGCAAAGGAGGAATGAGATGTGACCAGAAACTCGACCATCGTCTTTCTGTTTCTGTCCTGTTTTAAGAGGCTGGAACGTAAATGCCAGGATGCACAACAACCGTCCAGGCAATATGCCTCGCTCATAAAACATGAGCAGAACGCAATATAACCTGAAAAATAACAAGTACAGGTGTGATTCCTGATTTTAAAAAAAAAAAAGGCTCTAAGGTTATAGAAGTAATGTGGTTCTCTGCAGAAGAGAGTTTTCTTTGGGATGTCCCGCTCTGGTTGCAATAATATTTTAGAAGACACATCATTAACTGCATTGGCCACCTTGTTCCTGACCTCCACCTTGATGGTTCCTGTCACATCCGTACGACTAGAGCAAATTATGATATCCTTTTCTTTGCTTGAATCAAAAACTTTCATGAATCCGGAGTAGGTTTTGAGTAAAGAGGCGATTTATGAACAAATCTTCTCACAGATTTACATAGATGAATGAGGGTCAACGTCTTTTTTCAGGGAAGGCCTTTGCTTCTTTCAGCAAGACAATTCTAGACCAAATACTCCATCCATGACAAAAACTTGGCTTCATAGTAGAGGAAGTTTAGGTGTTGAACTGGCCTGTCCACAGTACAAATGTTTCACCAGTGGAAAAGATTTGGCACATCAAGACATGGAAAATACAACAAATAAGAGATAGGGCTTATGAGCGGTCCGAATCTTAGTTTCCTTCAGTTTCCAGACGTATGAACTTCCCTGAGATGTTTTGCTTGCCATCAAATTAAAAATATTCCATATTTTGTTTTAAGTTGGTGAGACATTTCCACACTTTTACTGTTTGTGTTCTATTGTGAATGAAAATTGGGTTCATGAGTTTTGAAGTCTCCCAGATGTTTTGGAGTTGAGGTTTCAAATGGAGATAAAATATATAGAAGAGAGATCTTGAATATTGTAACCAACCACAAATGAACTTAATAAAGTAGATCTGAATTATTGCATTTACAATAGCTGTGAAAACTGTTCTGTGGACATTCTACTTTTATTGCATTGAGTAACAAAAACCAATGTTTGCTTGTTTGTTTGTTTTTTTCCAATCCAACAGGTGAAAGGGGCGGAGACTTTAAAAGAGCCTGAAGTAAAAGGAGTGGTGGCCGGCGAGGGAAGTCCAACCGAGCCCCTCAGACCTCGCAAAACTAGAAAGCACTGTCCTTCCCATTCTTGAAGCCCAGCAACCACGACAGGGGAGGGGGGCCAGACCGACACGCTAAAGACCAGACGAAAACTGGAAGTACTTCCCCTCTCACCTGAATCACCAAGTTCAGAAGAGGACAATAAGCTTTTAGAAAACAATAACAAAGCGACCACAAAGAAAAAGCTCCTGGTTCCCATGGATGTCAGAGCCGATTCCCTGGAAGACAGCAGCGAAAGCTTTGGAAAAGAAAGCCCGATGTCAGGAGATGATGAGGAATTTATCAGAAAACAGATTATGGAAATGAGCGAGAATGAGGACGCTTCCCCATCTGACGAGGAAAACCTAGTCAGGAGAAAGATCAGAGAGGATGAGAAGAAGCAAATGGAAGAGAAGAAGAAAGAGACGGTGGAGAAGAGTGCATCAGGAAAGGCCAGAAGGCTCACCAAGAAAACAACTATAAGCCCAGATGACGAGGATAAGGAAATGTTTCCCTCAGACAAGCCTGAGACAGACAAAGAGGACAGACAGGAACGAAAAGAAGTTCGAAAATTCCAAACAATGGAGCTGAATACGACCAGCAGCCCTGTGCTGATACCGAATGCTGATGGAGAGCCTGAAATGGAAAGTCTGACAGACTCCCCAGATGAGCGCTCCAGGGGTGAAGGCTCTTCCAGTCTACATGCATCCAGCTTCACTCCTGGAACATCCCCAACATCTGTCTCATCTCTGGACGAAGACAGCGACAGCAGCAGTCCCAGCCACATCCGCACCGGTGAGGGTAAACAGCACAGGAAAGCCAAGCACAGACAGACTGGTCAAATGCTGCCAACCATTGAAGACTCTTCTGAGGAAGAAGAGCTACGGGAGGAGGAAGAGCTGCTCAAGGAGCAAGAAAAACAGAAGGGCTCAGGGAAAAAGTCCAAGAAAGACAAAGAGGAGATTCGAGCCCAGAGGAGACGAGAACATTCAAAGACGCCGCCGAGCAACCTGTCTCCTATTGAAGATGCCTCGCCGACTGAAGAACAGAGGCAGGAAGCTGAAATGGAGGAGATTAGACGCTCCTCTTGCTCTGATTTCTCCCCCAGTATCGAATCAGACCCTGAAGGATTTGAAGTCCACGCTGCAAAGATCGCAGCAGTCCAGAAACATATCAGCTCCCAACATCAGTATCTCTTCACTCCCCGACAGACGACCAAAACACAGATAAAGCCCAGAAAAAACCTCTCAAGTCCGCTGATGAAGCCTATGAGGAAATAATGCTGTTGGCCAAGTCTCCAACAGCTGACAGAGATGAGACTCAGCCACGAAAAGAGTCTGTTTATGGAGGCCGGTTTATTGAAGACTATGCCTATTCATCTTTTGATAATTCAGGCGCTGACTTGCGAGAGCCAGAGAAGATTTCTGTTTCTGCTCAGCCCAGAAAGCTGAGATCACCAGATGAAGTTTATGAAGACATGATTAAGAAGAGGAAGGAATTCATGCAGTTGGAGCAGGAGTACCAAAATATGCAGCCAAAAAAGGAAAATGCTTACCCAGAAATTGTGCTCCAACCTGCAGAGAATACCTTCACCAAAGGCAGCATAGTGACACTCAGCAAAGATGGGAAGCCGTTGTTAGATGCTGAAACTGCCTACGAGGAGCTGATGAAAAGAGTCCTAACTCCCGGGACAAGTCCAACGCAACTTGAGCCTGAATTGGAAGCTACTGCTTCAAGAAAGGCACTCCACCCCATTCCTGACCTAAGGGTGACTCAGTGCTCTTCTGGAGAGTTGTCCTCAGATGATGAGAGTTTCGTTAAAAAGGAAGAGACGATAACTGAAGGATCAGATGTGACATCGGCAGTGGAAGCTGAACCTGTGACAGACATTTCTGAGCGCTCTCCACCGTCGACATCAGATCAGCAACCTCATACTGCAGTTACAACATCCCAGGCTGATGTCGTGGACCTGTCAAGTCCAGTCCCAAGAACATCAGCCCAAGTGATTGCTAGTGTATCCCCATTACCCACAGTCCCCCAGTACACGCCCAGTACACCCAGCATAGTATCCACTGCCCCACCTGTCCCCCCTAAGCCAAATGTCTTGCGTAGGGCTTCTTCTCTGGAAAAAGAAGAACCTGTTGCAGCACCCATCCCTCCCCCCACTCCACCAAAACCAACTGTCTTTCCAAGGAAAGCTCCAGTTCCACTTCCACCTCAGGCTTCAGCCACCCCAACAAAATTAGAGTCAGCGACTGTGACTCCACCTCAAGGCTCACCTGTAAGACAAGGGGTTACTCCAACTTACAAACCTCACGTCCCCCCTCCAGTTCCTCCGAAGCCAGCCATTCCTGCCGGGATAGGGGATGGCCAGCGAGCAGGACATGGTGTTAAACCACCAATTGCACCAAAGCCTGGCTCTCAGCCACCTTCACCTGCTCATGCCCCATATCCACAGAGACCCACTGTTCTTCCCACTAGTCCAAATGAGACGGTCCTCAATCTGAGCCCCTCTGTCGAAAGCAAGTCATTCCAGTCCTCGCCAAAGTCACCCCCTTCTCCAAGATATGCCAGCAATCTTCGTGACACCTATGTGGTCATCACACTACCATCCCAGCCTAGTTCTCCAGTGGACAATGTCACAACTCAAGCTCCTTCCAGCCCTGGGCCAGCATCTCCTTCACGCCAAACTCAGTCTGAGAGTTATCACCAACCACAGCCTCAACACCAGTCATATTCACAGCACTATCAACCACCAAATGCTCCTCAACCCTCTAGAGTGCCTCTGGCATTTACACGTGTCACAGAGTCCATTGAAAGTCAAGAGATCTGTAGCCCAGAAAAGCGTGTATCTAGTTCTTGTCATATAATTGAGGCTATATCAGCCTCGGCCCAACCTCCTGTGGTTATGCCTAATCTCATCTCTCAAGTGGTTACTACAGAAGTTCAAAGAACCACTGTCTCCGTTGTTCATGAAAGGACACCACCACCAGCGCCATCTCCAAGGGCAAATGGTGTCCCAGTCTCAGCAGATAAACCTAAGCCCCAGTTCCCAGCACAGAATGGACAGGCTTTTCAACCTTCTGAAGTGGTAGATCTCAGAACAGTGAAAGTGGATCCAGAATCAAATATGAATGGTGTTGATTTGTCATCCAGCCCAGATTCGAGACGTCAGTCTTTTGCAAGTGAAGTCAGTCGCAACGCCAGTGCAGTTCAGTCACCTGTGGTCAACCTGAGCACTGAATCGTCTACTGTTTCCATAATGACTGATAGCATCACCATTGTAACCTGTTCTGCTACAATCCAGCAATGTGACAATGTGAACATCTCTCAGACGTCTTCAGTGCCCCTTCAGCTAACCAAAAACAAAGCCTTTGAGCCTGTTTCTCAAATTATATATCGACCTATTGATTCTCAGCCCCCCACTCTTGCTACTACAGAAATTCCAATGAACCTCTCAGTTGGCTCAAGCACAGGTGGAGGATGTTTCCAGGCCAACCCTGTCACTGTTGCACCCACATCTGTTACAAGCTGTGCTGCCAATGGTCTAAACACAGGTACCACAGTGGCAGGAGTTGTCGATCTCAGTACGACAAAGCCTTTCAATACGGTGGTATCGGTTGACGCAACGTCTGCAGACGTGGTCACAAATGTCGTAACAGATGATGGGAAGCCAGTAGATCTGACAGCAGGCAAAAGAGCTGTGTGCTGTGATGTTGTTTACAAGCTTCCATTTGCAGGAAGCTGCACAACTCAGCAGCCTACCACACCCCTGCCTGAAGATCGCTTCGGATATCGTGATGACCATTATCAGTATGACCGATCGCCTTACGGCATGAGAGGGTTTGGTGGAATTAAACCATCGATGTCGGACACCAACCTTGCAGAAGCCGGCCTGTTCATATACAAGAGCAAGAACAGCTACAATTTCAGTGGCACAACAGAAGGTGCGGTAGATCTTACATCAGCAAAGATTTCTGATGCAGGTCAGTGCTGTGACATTGCCGACCTGTCACTGAAATGTCACTTTGAAATGCCTCCACTTATACATGGCTGATGCTTCATTTTTGGTTTGTGTCCCCCTTTCATTTGTCTTGCATGGACTTTATTTTATAATTAATGAGATTTTTGCATGTACCTGCATGCTGATTTGCTCGTTACACCTCAATACTGGATTTTGTATTCCCCTAATTTCACTTTTTTATAATTTGCATACGGCATGGCTTGCTTCAGTATAAAACGTCTCCGATGTTGAGAGTGAACTCCTATTTTTGAATTTTGACAGGTGAAGCTGTTGACTACTCCAAGAAAGGGACTTACGCTGGAATGACAATTCCACCCTATTCCCAAGCCAGAGCCACTAGTGCTGTTGGTACACTCTTTGGTACAAGCAGTGTTTTGAGGTCATCAAATGGAGTGGTCTATTCTTCTGTTGCAGCACCAGTCCCGTCTACATATGCCATTACTACTCAGCCCGGATCCATATTTAGCACATCATACAACACACTGTCAGGTATGCACACAAGTGACACCATGCCCTCACTGTCCAACCTCCAGAACCTGCCACTTACAAGGTCCCAAAGTTTCCTGGCCACAATTTCCACTACTACTGCAGAAGAAAAAAGAGATGTTCCACTCAACCTGGAGATCTCCAGAGGGGATAGTACAGCTGGCGTTGCAGCAACAACAGCAACTAGATCCCTGTCCCTTGACACCTACACCGATGCATCCCTGGAGGCTATAGCTGCTTCGCTGGAGGCTCTGTCTTCACCCATGGTTCCTGGGGATGGCCAGTATCAGGCAGAGCGTGAGCGGCTAGAAATGGAGAAACTCAAGCAGCAGCGCCTGGCAGAGGAGTTGGAATGGGAGCGGCAGGAGATTCAGCGATTCCGTGAACACGAACAGCTCCTTGTACAGAAGGAATTGGAGGAGTTGCAGGTCATGAAGCAGCAGATACTTGCACAACAAGAAGAGGAACGACAGGCTCACCTCATGATGCAAAAAGAAACCTATGCCCAGCAACAGCAGCAGCTTGAGCAGATTCAGAAACTCCAAGAACAGCTGCGCATACAGTTAGAAGAGCAAAAGTTTCGGCAGATGTATCCAGGCGGAGACATCCCAGGGCATGGCTTGCAGGAGGCAATTGTCTTGGGGCCTGATGGCACCGTGCTCGCCCGAAAGATCACTGATAGCGGGTGCCAGACAGATGAGGAGGATGAAACAGTCAGCAAAGCTTACACAGCAGGAAGAAAAAAGAGGACTGCTAAAAAGAGTGTTGATAGCTGTGTACAGACTGATGATGAGGATCAAGAGGAATGGGAGGCTCAGACTAGAAGCAGACAAAGCCGGCCACGTACTTCCAGGGGTGATAGGGGTGGGCAGTCGGAGATTTCTCTTCAAGCCCACACTGAAATTTCTATTCAAACCGACAAAGAGGGAAATATTCAAATGGACGCCAGGATGGAATTGTCCGACTCAGAAAGAACCTCACCAAAGAAACGACCCACTCCCTTAGAAATAGCCCGGTCTCCTAACCTCAAACCTGATTCTTCTACCCTTCAAGCCCCTCCTAAATCCCCCAAAGTGCTTTATTCCCCAATATCCCCTTGCATTTCACCTAGTAAGTCCCTTGAATTTGTGTCCTACGATAAGTCACTAGGTGACACAAGCCCACAGAAATTAAGAGGAAATGCAGATGTATCAAAAACCTCTCCAGCAAGTCCCAGAGGACCAAAAACCATGCAACGATCCATGTCTGACCCTAAGCCCATGAGTCCAACTGGAGAAGAAAGAGCAACATCTGACGCCCAGTATGGTGACGGTCATACAGTAAGTATTATCATGACTCATCCTACGTTCTGTTACATAAATGCATATATATGGAGTTACTATAATTTCAAGATCACTATGCAATTTTGTTGACTTGTTATCCTTTTTAATATTTGATTTTGTAGAGGTATTTCCTGTCTCGTCCCATGTCTTAATAAAATGCCATGGGATATTGATGTTAGTTTCCTGTCTGGGCAATGCTCCAATGAGAAACTCATAAATACATCATCAGATGACAAACTGAGCTGAGCTTGTGGGAAAGCGTGAGCTCTCATTGACCCACAGAGACTGGGAGCACTCATCTGTTTTCCTTTTTCTATAGGGTAAAGGCTCAGGTGGCACACCAACGGGCACGCAAAAGAAGGTGAAGAGGACTCTCCCTAATCCGCCATCTGAGGAAGAGTCAACAGCTACTAGCCAGACGGCATACAGCACCGGCTCTGCCCGCCGAAGAATGTGTAGGAATTCCAACATGGCGCGTGCCAAGATCCTGCAGGACATCGATCGTGAGCTCGATCTGGTGGAGCGCGAGTCTTCCAAGCTCCGCAAAAGACAAGCAGAACTGGATGAAGAGGAGAAAGAGATTGATGCAAAGCTTAGATACTTGGAAATGGGAATTAATCGTAGAAAAGATGCGCTACTGAAGGAAAGAGAGAAGAGGGAACGGGCCTACCTACAGAGTGTAGCAGAAGACAGAGACTACATGTCAGACAGTGAGGTTAGCAACATCCGTGAGACTAGAGGTGTGCATGGGGATGGTGAAGATGAGGAAATGGAGGATCATGGTCTTGAACGTCCCAGGACAGCTCCTCAGTCAGATCTGGATGACTTTGTCCCGCCTCAAACTAAACATGAATATGGCAAATACTCTCAGTACCAATACCCTCAAAGCCAATACCAGCAGTCCATCTACCAAACTCCACAGTCCTACCAGTCTCATTCCATCTACTCCTCCGTCCCGTCACTCACTACTTCCCAGCAGCAGAGTTACCACCAAATGCTTTTGTTGCAGCAAAAGGCTGCTCGACAAGCTGCCCTCCTCTCAGAGCTTGATGCAACCAAATATGATGTCATTAGCCGTCAGCCTGATCCCACATCATCAGCTTTCCTTGGTGTCAAGTATGACAAGTATGGGAATCACCTTGACCTCAGAGCCTTGGAGGTGGGAAGCATAGCTGGCAGCCCGGTGTCAACTGTTTCTGACTCCTACTACACAGATGTAGACCATCACACACCTCGCAGTTACATGCTCTTGGAAGATGCTGCAGAGCTAGCTAAGACCTCCACGGGTCTGTCTTCATCTTACAGTCTGGCTGAGAGGGAGCTGGCAAAAGCAGAAAAGCTGCTGCGAAGAAGCGCGGCAGATCTTGGGTCCACTGATTATCTGGGATCTACCTCCAGGCTCCATACCTTTGGAAAAACCCCAGATGAAGAGGATGCAATGGAGGAGCCTTATGAACTGAAACTTCTGAAGCAGCAACTCAAGCAAGAGTTTAGGAGAAGTACTGGTGGGAATGAAAACCTAGAACAACTAACTGGTCTCTCCCAGCACTACTATACTCCAAGCTCTGGCATCTCTAGTTACTCCCAAAGACACTATCCCAAATCAGAAAAATACAGCATCAGTCGACTTACTCTTGAGAAGCAGGCAGCTAAACAACTACCAGCGTCTATGTTGTACCAAAAACACAAAACACCACTACTAGATCCTAAAATCTCCTCCAAGTACTCCTCTCTTTCTGACAGCAGAGGTTTAGAGACTGACTATACCAGCTATCTAGGGTCTACCAGTGCATCTCCAAGATCTAGTCGGCTCCTGCAGGATGAGATTACCTTTGGCCTTCGGAAGAATTAGCAGAACAGCAAAAATACCTTGGGTCTACTTTGGGAGCAAACTTAGCAGGGTCACTGAACTTGGGCCAGAGCTTGGGTTTGGACTCTGCCTATCCAAGCGGTAGCCGCTCAAGACCGTCATCTAGGCCCACATCTTGCTATGGCCTGGACCTGTCTATCAAAAGGGACATTTCGAGCTCATCACTGAGGCTTAAGGGGGACAGTGAAGCATCTGGAGATGGTCCAAGTTACCAAACCCCTTCTGGTCGCACTAAACCCACCAGCCTTCCCATCGTGCAGAGCGGCCGTGGCCGAATACCCATTGTAGCCCAGAATTCAGAGGAAGAGAGTCCACTGAGCCCTGTTGGGCAGCCTATGGGCATGGCCCGTGCATCCGCGGGACCTCTGCCTCCCATCTCAGCTGATTCAAGGGACCAGTTTGGTTCCTGCCTCTCCTTGCAGGACTCTCAGCAGCAGCAACATATCAGGGAAGAGCCAACCAGGGGTAGGGGTTATGCACTACTGGATGATCTTCAAGGCACAATGTCAGATAGTGAAGGTAAAAAACAGACTTGTCAGTATTCCACTCTTACTTTTGCATGTTTTGTCAGCAAGAGCTTGCTCTTATGGTTTGCCTTGCATGCATTTACCACTTCTGGGGATTTGTCTGTAGGGATTTGTCTGTCAATTCAAAGTCTGCATGAATCTGCTGAAATCTTTATGTTTTCTTGTTCTACCTTAACTCTGCTAAATGTAACTTCTTTTTATTTCTTGGTGTCAGTGAATGAAGTCAGTCTGTTGAGATCCGGTGCGCATGCATGCATGCTTTTGAATGTTTTCTTTTGTGTCCGCTAGACTCGAATGTATCTTGTAGCATCGTGTTTCTGTCTGAATTCCAGATGCTGTGTTACCATCATATTGCATGACACTGTACAATCCAACATCTTCTGGCAATATTTAAAGGAAAATCCTCCCACTTGTAGAAATCTGCATTTCATTTCAAATATTTTGTCATTCATAGCTGAGTTGAAGAAGATTTTCACAGTCTTTCAAATCCTGCTTTTTAAGAATATTAGGCTTAGGCAACAGCAGGATAATAATCCTTTTTCCCCAACAAATGATATATTTAAAAAGTGCCTCTGCTGCTTGCAGAATTAGGATAATTGGTCCGAAATTTTTTCCAGTTGAGATGTTTGTAGATCTAAAATTGCTCTTCAAAATGACACTGTATTATCTAATTACAAAGATGATAGTACATTCAACATATTTTTGGATCATTGGTTTGTAATGTGGATGTTGGATATTGCTTGTGTACAATAATACCAAACTGTAGATATTATACAGTGAGTGACTGAGGTAATACCTATAGTTTTTAGTCCAGTGTACCTAAAGGTATACTAAAAAAAAAGTGGCATGCTGTGTCACAATAGCAGGATCTTAATTATTCATTGCTTGAAATGCATGATAATTGGTGGCAACACATCTTTGAATGTAATAAATATATCACTTTTACTTCCATGTCTTGTCTTGAATATTTGTGTTTGAGAGTAACATGTCAGTGATTTTGTTTAATCTGTCTTCACCAGTCAATTAAACTGTATTTCCTAAAGTATTAACCGAGCCCTATTAAAGGGAATTCATTTCTCTCTGAGGACTTCTAGATGCTGAGGGGGATGCTCGTAAGATAGACTAAAGTGAATGGGGGGTCAATGGAGCTGAACTCTATCAATGTTTGAACATTTTTTTTAATTTTCATAGTTTTCAGTCTAGGGGGCCCAATCGAATGATATGGTTCTGATTTGAGATTTTCTATGCTGTTTTACTTATGGACAGAGATATTCTTGAGCGTATGTCAGATGCTACATCACATATCACAAGTCCCTTCAGGACATTCGTTAGTTGAGATTATCCGTGAACGGGCTCAGATCAGAGACGATCCAACCAATGGTAGAGTATTAGTCTAGTTCCATTTTTAATGATTTATCATGACCAATGACGGGATTAATCATCATCCTCTTTCAGAAAATCTCTCTGAATGCCATCAAGGTTTGGAGATCCCGTCATCATTTCCTGTAAATACCAGCTACAGGATTCATTAGCAAAATGCTAACCATGTCTGGTCAGAATCGCATCTACGGCGAAAAATAAAAAATAAAAAAATTGGACATAATTACATTTTCATCTCAGTTCTGATGCATTGTCAGCACTAAATTTGCTAAAACTAAAATTAAAACATATCTTGCTGACAGATAATTGGTACCCATCGTACCCCTACCTGTAAAATCTCAATACCTACACTTACTGCCTTATTCATTTATGATTTAAAGAAACACTTAGCACCAAGGAACTGATCGTTCCCAATCATTCATGGAACAGGATGAAAAATGTAAATGCTCTTGTTTACTCTCTGGTTTAACGGTTGAAAAATGCTAATTCCCACTATTTTGCAAAGTAAACCCATTTGCCTTGATTCCAGCCCTAAGTGATTCCCTGATGGCTTTGAACAGAGACGATCCAACCAATGGTAGAGTATTAGTCTAGTTCTCTTTTAATCCATTAGCTAATATATTTACATGCATCAGAAATAAAAGACCACCATGAAGTAATGAGTAAATGTTGGAGTGGTTAGAGGAACATGCTTCATTGTACTTTATATTTGCATTGCAGATCAACTTTTGATGAATTTTACATGAATATTTACAAATGTTATGTCACATCCTGGAAGAAACTTTCACTTCCTTACAATTGGAGAACATTTTTATACATATATGTGTACAAATACATGAATATATACCCAACATTTACATTCATAGAGGACTTTTGGACAATAGGTCTAAATTATTTAAACATACTGTCGTAATCCTGTTTTATTCACCCTGAAACTGTTTTGTTTTCTTTCTTTCACTCTTGTGTCGTCCTTCTGTTCTTCTGTCAGTCACTAACCAATTTTCACATGTAACGACCTGAATCGTGCTCATAGGCATGTAGTCACTTTTAGATGACTCGATTCACAGACTGGTGTTGAAGCATTGCTTGTTTTCGTCCCTGAAGCATACCACCTCAGGCGAGAGGAGACGGACTGGTTTGACAAACCGAGAGATGGACGAACGGAGAACGGGAAGGACAGGAGACAGGTGAAGCGGGAAAAACACCTGCGCACTAAAAACACACCTAAACTGCACTAGAATTCTAAGCAGTATCAAAATGAAAACTCACCCGTTCAAAGAACACATTTACGATATTTTAAAGTGGACATGGCATGCTTTCCCGTGTTTTTGGACTTTTGGTCTAAAAGTATTGCCACAATGAATTCTTACCTTTGACATCATCGTTGGCTCAAAGAAGAGATGTACGAGGTGTTGCTGTATTTCTGTGCAAGATAAACCTGGCGTATCCAAGTTTCACAAACTCTAGAGTGCAAGTCTTTATCTCAGGACCTCAACATACCACATCATAAGGCGGGGATTGCCTCGATCGGTCAGACTGAAGGGGTCACGCATGTTCATGACGGGGACAACGATGCCACGATGTTGGGACAATTCTTTTCGCCTGAAATAGTTGTTCAAAAGACTCATTCATCAAGTAATTCGGTACTTGATCAGAGCTCTGACCACGTATCAAACTCTAACAGTTTGTGATTGATCACAATAATCGCGATAGATTCTCGGTAGACTCTTGAAAACTTTGATGACGCGATTGAACAGTTCGTGTTTTGGGGGCTCTGTCGCTTTGACAAACACACCAGACTCCACTTGTGAATCTTGACATTTTTAGAAGTTTCCTTTGCTGAATGTTGAAAATAAAACACTTGTTTTGAATGAATTTTTATTGTAGCATTTTAAACTCGTCAGGGGTTTAGCATTTCTCTTGGACTTGATGAGCCTGGTTCTGGCAGTTTAAGCCTGCTGATTATATCTAGGGATTCACGTTTACCATGACCCAAAACATATCGTTTTGCTTTTGCTCATGAAGTTTGAACCAACTCACAACTGAGCACAGCTGAACTCTGAAATAGCCTGAACAAATCAGCGTGTATCGTAAGTGATTTAGTTCAGTTCGTTCATACAAAGACGTCGATCTTTCAGACTAATACGTCACTGGATTTCTGGAATTGTTGAAAGCGTAAGTAGTCTGTCCAAGTTTTCGTGAATCGTGGCTTGGTTTGGACGAGCACCTGGAGCTGTGTACGTTCACAACGGAGCCCCGCCCCTCAACAGAACACCTCCAGGCATTTGACCAATAGGAGAACAGTTGATGTAACATCATCTCGTTTTCAGGCGGGTGTAGTGCTCGTTTTAAAGTAAATACAAAATGTTTGAAGATATGATGGGTGCAAAGCCAACGCAGAAGTACCCTGGATAAGTCAAAAAATGTCTTGAAATGGTTATATGATGTCCACTTTAAAGCAGTTTGACATATATAAGATGACACAAGGTGCTCAGCTTTTCTTTGTTGTCTGTGGACACAGGGAAAAGGTCCGTACTACCCGTTCCCTCACCTCAGGGTCAAGCTGCAGAGGGATCCCAAAGACCGCAGCGTTTCAGGTAATGTGCCAGAGTTTGCTGGAGGTAAATTCAGAGGACGGCTGGGTGTCGGGGTGATGTGCATTCATAATCATGTACTGTAATCTCATCTATTATTGATCTCCGTTGCGTGTATTACATGGCGACCCGCTTGCTGCTTATTGACTGCATCAAGCACATCTGACACACTGGTTTCCTTTAGATGATTGCGAATAAGAACATAATCATGAATGATCATAAAAGTTAAAAAAAAAGTTACTTTAAATTGAAAAAGACAGTGAGGTGTAAATTTTTATGTGGAGCTTGTTTGTTTTACAGAGCATGAATAGCATGCCTTGTGGTTTTTCATTTCCTTGATGGTCGTTAAAATCCCAACGGGCCACATCCCCCGTTATGATCCAGAACAGTGTTCCTCCGAAGCAGGCAGATGATTCCCGGCGCCTCATGATGATTTGGCTCGTCTTCATTCTTACCAGTCATTGCTGTACTCAAAATGACTTTTACCTCACAATTTGGATGAATTTATGCCAGGGGTGTCAAACCCCCCTCCAGTCCTCGAGGGCCGCTGTCCTTTACATCTTAGATGTTTTCCAGCTTCAGCACACCTGATTCAGATGAATCGATCACAACCCGTTTGTCATCCAGGTCTGCACAGGTCTGTTAATAGCATTGGCAAGGACCTCGCAATACGATATGTATCATGATACTTGGCTCGCGATATGATATTATCGCGATATCACAATATATTGCGATATTCTACCCAGTTAATATCAAAATTAAAAGTAGAGATGAAAAATCAAGTTGCTGTATATGTTCATCAGATGATATTGATCATTCAGAGGACAAATTGAGTCAAAACTATTTGCTCAAAACAACCTATTTATTGTTTATTATTAGTGTTTTTGCACATTTAAGTATTCACAATGCGTCTAATACATGAATACATGAATTTTCCTAAAGAATCGATATTAGGAGCTGAAAAATCGATATTATATTGGGTGGCCGAAAATCGCGATATATTGCCGAATCGATTTTTTTCACACCCCTATCTGTTAACGACCCGTTCATTTAAAGGAGCCGTTTGTAAGATTATGGCCAAAACTGGTACTGCAGTCACTTTCAAAATACTGTTGAGCGGCGTGTACCCTCCCCCTCCTCCCCGACCAGAGGTTGCCAGGTACGCTGCAGAATGCAGCAGGAACGTAGGCTGCCATGGCAAGCGACGAGTCCTACACAGTAAGTTTATTTTCTGTTAATTATATTTAATGCTTTATGAAAGATCTTTTCTTTCTTTGATCTTTCGTAACTAGAGGATATTTTCCCGTTGAGGCGTTTCGTAACCTGAAAGTTTCGTATGTAGAGGCGTTCGTAAGTAGAGGTACCACTGTTACCTTGTCCAAGTAAATTAGCGTTAGCCAAACATTTAGCTATGAATCTTACCTGTCCAGGAGAAAATCAGCAACGTTGGCGACTGTCTTCAAATTCTTCTCCGCTTTCAGCCGTCTCCATCTATCAAAAGCATCTCCTATACAAATCCTTGTTTTATTTCGGACCTTGTCACGACGTAACTCGGATTCATAACGAGGTCTTTTAGGTTTTGGAAAGCTAGACATTTTTTCATCCAACACGTTCGTAGCGGCTGCTGCGATAATTAGAGCCGAGCTGGCAACCCGGATGCCGAAACACCACTGACTTCGTGGTTGGGAGATAGGTGGAGGGTGGCGCTTCAGGCCAAAACAAAAAATGACAACATCAACATCAGTTGAGGGCTGCAACTCCTCTTTTTAAACGGGAATATCCTGGCTTGAGTGCTGTTGTCAGTGACATAAGTATTTGAAATGAACATGATTTTTAAATGTCTGTTGACATATCGGGGTCATTTTATGATTCGTTTTATTAGATCTCTTACATACGGCTCCTTTAAACATCATTTAAACATCAAAGAAGACAGGACAGCGGCCCTTGAAGACTGGAGTTTGACACCCCTGACTTACGCAATTAAGAAACAGTCCACAAAGGTAGAATTTTATTGTTAAGTGCTCCTTTTCAAGTAGTCATTCGATCTCAGTTATTTTGATTTGAAAAAAGGAAAGAAACCTGACTGATTATTTCATTTACTTGGAATCTTATTTCATTGAGGACAGTATGAATCCAAGATATTATGGCCTGACCGCTAGCCGCTACCCGCAGATTGCAGGTTTAGGAACCTCCGCTAAACGCTAATGCAATCTTCCACTTCCCTAAAGCCGACTCCCTTACTCACATTGTAGGTGTGGCAATGGGCGTGTCTCTTGCGCTTTCCGCAAACTCATTATCTTTAGGGTAGCTGGTGGTCAGACCACCCGCTAAAGGCAATGGCTACTGACGTACTGATTGGTTTAAGAGGTGGAACGCCCTAACCACGCCCATGCATAATATAGCAGTTAGCGCAGGTAAGATAGCTGGTTTAGCAAGGGTGGAAGATTGTGTTCTTTGCGGGGGAACACGCCTCTCTCGCTACCCGCTATCCCTAAATAGTGGCTTTAGGAGATTTGGCAGAAGATCGTACACCTGTTAATCGATGCCATGAAAACTGAAGGATGTTCGTCACCTACATCCACATTCTCCCTGAACTTGACTGTTTAAATGAGTTGAATAGCTCGTGTGGTTATTCATGCAGAATAAATCCGTTTACAACCCCAGTTCCAAAAACCTTGGGATGCCGTGTTAAACATAAATAAAAACATAATTTGATGGTTTTCAAAGCTCATAAAGGCATTATTTTATTCCCAATAGAACATAAAGACCATATTTACAGTTTCATGGAAAATATCAGCTCATTTTGACTTTGATAGCAGCAACACATCTCTAAAAAGTTGGAATGGGGTGATGTTTCCTGTTGCCTTTTAACAACCGTCTGTCAACGTCTGGGAAGTGAGGAGACCAGCTGATGAAGTTTTAGGAGAGGAATGTTGTCCCATTCTGGTCTGATGCAGGATTCTACCTTCACGACAGTCCTGGACCTTCATTGTTGGATGGCGAAAGGTCTGTACCGCAGGTAGACCAGTTCAGCAGCTGGACTCTTCTCCTGTGAAGCGAAGCTGCTGTGATGGATGCAGGATGTGGTTCAGCATTGTCCTGCTGAAATATGGAAGGTCTTCCCTGAAAGAGTCCGTGGCCTGGATGGGAGCAGATGTTGCTCTTAAACCTCCATGTTCTCCTCAACGTTGATGGAGCCTTTCCAGATGTGGAAGAGGCACTGATGCAACCCCATCAGAGATGCAGGCTTTGGTTCCCAAAAATAATTCGAAATTTTTGATTCATCTGACCACACAACAGTTTTCCATTTATCCTCAGACCATTTTAGATGAGCTTTGGTCCAGAGAAGACAACACGGTTTCTGGATCGTGTTCACATACAGTTACTTCTTTGCATGATCCAGCTTGAAACTGCGTTTGTGGGTTGTAGGTGAACCGTGTTGACAGACGGTGATTTCTGGACGTGTTCCTTTAATGTCCAGCAGAGAATCATGTCTGTTCTTGATGCAGTCCTTTCTGAGGACCTGAAGATCACACAAATCCAGTTTTGACCTTCATCCTTGTCTCCTGAGCAGACGCTCCTCCTGATTCTCTGAATCTTTTGATGTTATTATGTACTGCAGACGGTGGGACCTTGAAAGTCTTCAGATGCCGTTTGTCTCAGACTGGTGAACCTCTGCCCATCTTTACATCTGAGAGGCTCTTCCTCTCTGAAATGCTCCTTTTACACCCAGTCATGATACCAACCTGTTGACAGTCAACCTAATTAGCTGCTAAACGCTCCTTCTACGTATTTACTTATGCATTTTCCACAGTGTCCCAACTTCTTTGGACCTGGGGTTGTAAATGTAATGGTAGAGATTACAGATGAATCCATGTTGCTAATCGGCGCTCTCTGTCTTTGGGGCTAAGCAGGAAACGGTCTGGGGATCCGTGTGGTTGGAGGAAAAGAGGTCCCAGGTAGCAATGGGGAAATTGGAGCCTACGTTGCCAAAGTGCTGCCGGGTGGAGCTGCAGAACAAACGGGGAAGATTCTGGAAGGTAAGAGCAAAGTCGGTGCCGTCAACTGAAACTGAACGCATAAAGCAAATTATCAAGATTATGAGCTTAATATTGTTTTTCACGTTCATTTAAGCTGTTGTCTTGGCATGTAATTGTTCAGTGCTTGTGAGAAAAGAAAAGAACCGGCCGTTACGGTTATCAGACAGCACGCGCAGACTGATTTAAGCTGAAAATGTCAGATGTCAAACAGGGACGAGCTGTTGTCTTCAGCCATTACACGGTGCCCTTTGGGTGTTATTTGAGCAGCCGGTTGAAGCACAGAAGTGGGAAGTGGTCTGGCCCTCGTCTGCCTCTCTTTAGAGGAGAAACCGGCCGCTCTGATAATAAATAAGAGCAGCTAGCAAACCTGCATGTTCACGCGCCGACTCAGCGTCCCGGCACGGATCAATCACGACGTGGGAGCAACCTTGGAAGATGGGAGCAGACGTGATCAAACAAGCCAGACGCTCCTTTTCAAGTAAACAAAATCTGTTTTCCAAAGATAACAGATTCATTTAGTCAAGAGATGAGAGGTTGATTTCTTTTCTTTTTTTTAGATTAAAGACCTGCCAAGGCTAAAAGGGGAGCAGTACTGATTTATAGGGAGGAAAAAAAAAATCAATAATTTAATCTGAGCTCTGTTTAGGGTGTGTTAAGAAAAAAAGAAAGAAAAGGAAACAATAATAGGAATCATCTAATCATAGTGGGTCAAGCTTTAGCTCTCTGGTGGCTTCAGAGGTACTCACAGGAGTTCACGGTCCACTGAAGCAGTGGTCCCCAATGCCCGGGCCGCGGACCGATACCGAGCCGCGCAACAAGAAAATGAATTATTTAAGTTTTATTTATTATATGAGTCTGAACGAGCTTTTATTTTGAAAAATCTTTTAATTTGAAAAATGACCAGATTCTTTCGCGGGAAAATGCACAGTGAAGAGAAAGAAGAACAGCTTACGACTTCGAAGAAAAATAAAGCTTTTAACAGACAATAGCAGGAGTCTTACTGAAATATGGATTTATCATGGCAGGTGATTCCCGCGTACCAAGCCCCACCCCACCCTAACCCTAATGGGTGGAGAGGATGTTACCAGAGACTTTGATGGTATACTCATGTTACACCATCAAACCCTAACCCTAACCCTAACCCCAACCCCCCCCACCACCACCACCACCACCACCCCGGTCTGCGGTAAAATTGTCAAGCGTTGACCGGTCCGCAGTTACAAAAAGGTTGGGGACCACTGCACTGAAGGACTCTGAGGCGTTTGGGTCCCGTGGCTGCAGAACAAGTCCAAATCTCCACCGCCACATCTGACACTGGATACAAGATGTTTCTGCTGAAACTCTGAGCTTTGTATCTGTGGAGCAGCTTCCCTCAGCTCTCATCTTTCTCCTGCATCTTGTTCAGATGCAGCAGGGAGTCGGGAGTCCTGACTTCTGAACACGGCTGCATTTACGGCAAAGCGTTGTTTCGCAAAAGCAATCATCCAGGGAATGGATCCTTTGGTTGAATCCTTTTTAAAGAACTGATTCTAGACTCTAAAAGACCTTTAATGACATCTCAGTCAATAAGACACTTTGTTACCTTGGAACCGCATTTCCCTTCTTCCTGCTCGGCGAAGCCAGCAGAAGCTCCTTGATCTACTTTCCCAACAAAACTATGTTTTAAACGACTCCCAATGGAATGGAATTGAACACGAATTGAACACGAACCTTCAGCAACACTGATGACTGAACCAGCTTTTAATTTGGATTTGATCTCATCGCCCCCTGGCAGTTTTGAAATGGGAAGCTGCTACACTGGTGAGAAATAACCCAACCCAGTTTGGACCTGTGGACCATGTTGGATCCGTCTGTCTGTGCTCTGTGGAGGTTTGTGCATTCAGTGGCATCCAGCGCTGGTTCCTGTACATTTCTTCCTCCTGTTTCCATTATAATTTTCAGCTCTTGATCCTTCACAGAGCTTATGATCTGGTGTCAATCCCCTCAAACCTCACGACGTTTGTCTCCACGCCCCGTCTCAGACACATGTTTTGGCCACTAACTATTATGTGGAGGCAATGGTTGAATTCACTCTCAAACTTCAATCTAATTGCGCCGGTCAGTTTCCCCACCAGGAGCGTAGCTAAGGTTTATTCAGTCTAGACCAGGCATGTCAAACTCAGTTTGGCTCCGGGGCCGGATCCAGACTTTCTGTTCTCAGGTGGGCCGGATCAGTAAAAGAATGTCAACTCCAAATATTTAGCTTTGTTTTTCAGTATATGCTTTATCATTCAGCCTACATTTGTAGCCTACATATTATAATCACGGATGACAAAGGATCTTTTCTAAGCACAACACATTTATTCACAAACAATGGAAAACAAATGATTTTCATGTGAATGTGTTAACAACTGGTTTATTTTAACAGTCGAGTAAATGCAATTTTACACCTGAACCAACTCACCACACTAAATAAACTCAAGTGGGAGCTCTGAAAAAAATATTTTTGCCTTAATTGTCATACTGCTTTGAAATAAATAAAAAAATAAAAAAAAAAAAAAAATAAATACAAAATAAAAATTATAGCAGTGCATGGGCAACTACATCAGCTCAAACAACTAGGCTGGGCCTACTGAAACAGAGAATATACTGCACAATATTAATTGTCTTTAATATGGAACCAGATTAATCTTATTTTTAATGATCTGTATTCATGAGTGCAAACAAATTTTGTGTCATCACACTTTTTTTCTCTCTCTCACTGCACTCTTGCAGTCTACTTGCTGCTGCTGCTGCTGCTGCTGCTGCTGGCTCCTGAAACTTGGCATCTTTTTGCCTTCACGAGTGCATCAATGTTGGGGTGTCAAATCCTGAGTAGCAGCACATTTAACAATGTCATTCAAGTGTTTATTTGTTAACCTTGAGCGCTGCTTTGTTTTATTATTGTTCATCACGGAGAACACCTGTTCGCAAAGATACGTGGTCCCAAACATGGATAGAACCTTTGCAGCCATGGCTGTTAATTTGGGGTAACCTGGCACGAGATATTGATAAAACGTAGCCAATCCCACAGACCCAAATTTATCCTTCATAGCGGAATCGCACTGCAAGTCAATAAGCTCGAGTTGAATGTCAGCTGGCATATCAGAAGGCTTCACTGTAAATGGCGAGCGAAAAAAGCCAAATTTGTTCTCAAGTTCACTGAATACCTGAAACCTCTTCTCAAACTCTCGCAGCAAATCTGTTATGTTGTCTTTATATTGATCCAAATCATTATCGGGACGGTCCGGTGCCTGCGGACGCACAGCTGTGAGACAAGAGAAATGCGCGGTGTCACCGTTGGATAGCTGCGTCTCCCACAGTGACAGTTTCATCTTGAACGCACTTATGCTGTCGTAATATTGAGTGACAACTCTGTTACGGCCCTGCAATGTAGTGTTAAGTGCATTCAAGTGTTGTGTAATATCAACCATAAATGCAAGATCCTGCACCCATTCCTTGCATTTAAGTTCCTTTACTGGGCGTCCCTTCTTCTCCATGAACTGTCCAATTTCCTCTCGTAGCTCAAAGAAGCGCTTGAGTACTGCACCTCTGCTTAATCACCGCACGTCAGTGTGGTATGGTAGGCCAGCATGAATGTCATTATCACTGAGAAATGTGTCAAACTGACGGTGATTTAGACCGCGCGCTCTGATGAAATTGACAGTTTTCACAACCACACTCATAACATGGTCCATTTGGAGTGTTTTGCAACATAACGCCTCTTGATGCAAAATACAGTGAAATGCCCAAACCTCCTGTCCTCCATTTGCGGTCTGAACTTTGTCACGGAATTTTGTGGCAACGTCTGCCTTTCTCCCGACCATTGATGGCGCACCGTCGGTGGCCAGGCTCACGGCGCGGGACCAGTCCGCTCCCACCTTGTCCAGCGCTCCAACGAGAGCGCTGAAAATGTCATTTGCTGTTGTGGTGTCATTCATGGGCACCAATTCAAGCAGCTCCTCGGTGATGGTCAAAGTTTCATCAACACCTCTTATGAATATGGCCAGTTGAGCAATATCTGTGACATCGGTGCTCTCATCTATTGCAACTGAAAATGCGACAAATGACTTGATTTTCTCTTTAATTTGGCTGCTCAAGTTACTTGAGAGTTCTGTCACCCGATCTGCGACAGTGTTCCTCGTTAGACTAATATTGGCAAAGGCAGGTCGCTTTTCAGGGCACACGACTTCTGCAGCCTTCAGCATGCATGTTTTTACAAACTCCCCATCAGAAAATGGCTTGGATGCCTGCACCAGCTCGTTGGCAATAATGTAGCTGGCTCTTACAGCCCCATCAGCGATATCGCGGCTGCGCGTAAAAGCAGACTGCTGTTTCTTGAGACCAGCGACCAATTTGTTTATCTCGTCTTTCCTTATTTGTCCTTTCAGGTGGTCATATTTGTCTTTATGATGAGTCTCATAGTGGCGCCGGATATTAAACTCTTTGAACACTGCAACTTGCTGATTACATACCAAGCACACTGGTTTTGCATTCACTTCTGTGAATAAATAATTCTCAGTCCATTTTTCCTGGAAAACTCTGCACTCCGTGTCCACTTTTCTTTTCTTTGACAGTGCCATTTTGGGGAGGGTGTGTTGACCGATAACTTGTTTAGTAGCGGTGAATGGTGAAGCAAGATTGCCGGTTCATTTTTACTTGGACACATCACGTTGCGAATGTTTATTTCCTTGACTAACTCGTGTCTGTCAGTGCCGCATGCAGGGCGTGAGCTCTTTTACACACTTACTGCCCTCTAGCGGCTGAAGGGAGCATTTGGTTTGTATTTATTTTAAAAAAATCATAACTTTTGATAGAAATGACCTAGAGACTCACTTCTTTTTTTGACATACTCAGAAATTTATGCCGGGCCGGATTAAATCATCCAACGGGCCGGATCCGGCCCGCGGGCCGTATGTTTGACATGCCTGGTCTAGACAGACTCGTGGGCTCTTGAAGACGTGAACTCCAGGCCTGTTGGACATCAAGGCAGTAAATGAAATATGATCAAAAAGCCCTTGAATGTTTGTCCATCTGAAGAAAGAGTTCTCCTTGAGGAGTCTTGATAACTGATTTACCCAAAACTACCAAATCAACGACTATGACTTTGGTACCCTGGCCAGCCGTCCTACTGCTTTTCCTCTTTGATACAAAGAATTGTTCTTGATTTTTAGAGATTAATACCATTGAGATGCAGAAGAATCTGTCTCTGGACACCATTGGACAGACATTCAGCTAATAAGAGAAACAAAGCATGTGACAAAGGCTTAGTGACAACCAGGCTAGGATCAATAAAAGGGATCAAAAATAGCATCCGGTGCAGTAGGAACTCTAGTGAGTGGCTGTTGACAGATCAGTGGCTCTCAGACACTCCTGTATGACTCAATGCCCGCCACAGCCTCGTTCTGATTGGCTCGGTATGTTCTGTACCACCGGTACCACCTGTGGATGGGAGGGGTTTCCATTACATTAATGAACGGGCATGGCCATTTCTTAGTTTATTTAGTTGGTGAGTCTAAGTTGCCCGCGTGTGAGTAAGTGTTAGCATGTGAGGTTCGTATGTGTGGCAGCATCTCAAACAGGCTTTTTACCTAAAGAGCGCTGGAACTGGCTCCAGCAGACCCGTGTGACCCGGTAGAGGAGGCGGGCACAGACGACGGACAGCTGCTCGGCCATTTTAGTGTATTATTCCAACTCTGACAATCAGCGTTACGCACTGATGGTGTTCCTGTCTAGGTCCCAAAGTCAGGATGCATCTGTGGTGTCGGATGCAGAACGGCAAGGCGAAGCTTCTCTCTGCCAGCGGGAACATGGCGGCTCTCTGTCTGTGTTTGGTGCAAATAAAAAAAACCTGTCAGATCCAGCAGGTGCACTGGCAGGGAGGCAGGTTTCTCATTCCCGGGCACATCAGAGCCTGGTGGCTCTAATGGAGACGTCCATTTGTGCAGAGGAGGCTCCAAAACTGCAAAACACAAACCAGCTCTGTCAGTAACGACACAGAGCAGTTCACCAGGACAAGAAAGGAGTCGCCATCAAGCAGAGCTGTTGATTATCAGAAGTGCATATGATGACTTTTTGGCTGCAGCAGGTAATGCATGAGGTCCAGTCAGTTAACATTAACCTTAAATCTTCTTGCTTCTTGGCAAAAATCAAAAATGTTTATTATCACCGTCCTTTAGTCTCGTCTTTTCTGTCCTGCAGTTTGTCAGCAGTCAGTTAAAGAGGATCTTGTCTTTTTGAGCCACAAAGGATTGTGGTTGTAGCTGCGTCCCAATCTAAAGTCGGCTCTCCCACGTTTCGATGTGACAGGGCGTCATTCATGAGGAAAGTTTGAATAAGCTTTGGGTTGATACGTTCTGATTAGAACATCTCCAGGGATCGACAGTGAATTTACATGAACGACATGCTCTCTCCTCCCACCAGCCACTGAGAAACATCTGTGCCTCCTCCTCGTTCAGTTCAGAATTGCTCCCTGAGGAGAAACGATGTCGAAGTTGCCTGCGAACACGGAGCTGGGAGAATCAGGCTGTAGTGGTGGATGTCATTACTTCCATCCGTCTATCAGCTTCTGGGTTTGAGTCACGGGGGCAGCAGCCTGAGCAGATCAGACCTCCCTGTCCCTGGCCACCTCCACCAGCATCTCCAGGAGGATACTGGCCCGGGACCAGGAACGTAGATCAGCTGGGAAACAGAGGGTCTTGATTTTGGCTCAACTCTCCCTCCACCACAACGGACCGGGACAGAATCTGCAGTTCTGCACCGCACCGATCCACCTGATGATCTTCCAGGTCCCATTCTTCCACCAGCAAGACCCTGAGATACCCCAATGTATGGAGTATCAGTGTACAATGTACTCCAATGACATGACCATCCTTGTTCTGTCAGTGACTTTTATCGAGACTAAGGGTAATTTCCAATTCCTCCCTTAACCCTCAATCTCAAAAACGCACGCTCCCGTGAAGTGCCAGTGCTGTCCTGATTCTTAGAAAGTCAAGTTGAGGGACAAGTTTGAGGGCTGTATCGCCCTCAATATTGAGATACTCCGGCACCACCCTTGGAAGTAAGGGCTACCCAGAAGGCATTGTGTATTTTCACGTAGACGTCTTCAAAAAAGATGGCGCCGAAAAAAGCGAGCTACAAATGTACGTATTTTCGTAGTTAATAAAGATATAAATATTATGAAACTATCTTACTGTCTTCATTATATATATTTATATTATCTTATTCTTCTTCTATGTCTTCTTCTCCTACTCTTCGTCGTTGTCCTTTTCTTGACAGACTGGACGTAGCTTTGGCTTATGCCGCCCCCCACAGTCTGAAGACGTAACTGCACTCAAGGGGTGTCTCATTTCTAAGTCATGAGATAGTCCTTACACTTACTTTGGAGGGCCAAGATTGAGGTTTAAGGGAGGAATTGGAATTGGCCCAAAGACTGAGAAAGGACAGCCTTCAGGCTATTCAATTCAGTTTTATTTGTATAGCGTCTGTTACAATGTCAATTGTCTCTAGGCGCTTTACAGAGACCCAGAGCATGACCCCCGAGCAAATATCATTAACTAAAATTATGATATTAAATCCTAATCAAGGATAATGGCAAGTAATAAAACTTCCACAGAGGGAGAAGAAAAAACCTTTAAGCCAAACAGTGGCAAGAAAAAACTTTGGTCTACTTTAAGAGGAAGAAACCTTGATCTGGACCTGGATCATATGGAGGGACCTTCCTGCTGAAGACCAGGTGGGTAAAGAAAGAAAAAGAGAGGAGAGACAGGACAGAGAGGATGGAGGACAGAGAGAGGAGAGCACACTAATGACTGAATGAAATGACTCCATAAACAGATGCAGGTAGCAACACTGAGGTGAGATGGTCAGAGGACTAGATCACCGGTCACCACGAACACATCTACACACACAGGTGGAGGTAAACGCTGGGATGGACAGAGGAAGGAACTGCACGTCAGCATGAAACTCAAGAAACTGACCTGCAAACATACAGAAAGAAAAGAGAAAAAGGAGGGAAAACAGCACAACAAACTACAGGAAAGAAAATGGATCGCACCCCCGGGATTATGGAAACTCCCATAAATAGATCTGTGTCCAGATACCTGACTGGTTCACCTCCATGTGAATCTTTTCATGCCGAAAAAAGGGAACATTTTTCAAAGTTCAGAACAACAGCAAACCTGGCCCTCGGCGTCGGAAGCACAGTGTGTTTGTGTATCGATCCACATCTTTCACTTCCAAAAGCTACAACGCACTATCAGACTGAAACCTGTCACTCACTCACATGCAGCCGGAGAGTACCAGCGAAGGCAGCGGAGCCTCCTGATGAGCTGCTTCAACCTCTGTAAGTCCTGCCGGGGTGCAGGGTGTTTGACGAGTGCCGTGGGCTTGCTGTGCCGAGTGGGTTCTTCCGAGTGCAAACAAGAAATTAGACGTTTCTCAGTGTAGCATTTTGCAGCATTTCATGATGTCAGTGCATGATATTCGGCACTTATCCCTCCATTCCTGGTGCAGGAACCAAAGCAAGAGATTATTCACCACAAATTCAATCAAAGGATTGATTTTTTTAAGGTCATAGTCAGTCATTCATTCAGGTGAATGGGTGGACTGAACTTTCTGGCCAATTAAGCAGATGCTTTACCTGCAGGGTTTGATTTCTGTTTGGTCTGAGGGGAAACATCCGTGCCGTGTTGCGTATTTGATGCTAGTCGGGATCAATCATTCATGTTTGCTTTTCCTGGCCGTGCAAATCATAGGAATGCAGGTCTTGGAGTGGAACGGCGTTCTCCTAACGGGGTAAAACCTACGAGGAGGTGCAAGGACTCGTCGGACAGCCGTGCAACGAGGCGGAAGTGTGCGTCAGACTGTGAGTGTGACCGTCGTCGCTCTCTTTCTCCCTCTGCCGTTTTAAATTCTTCTCCATGTCATATTTCAAACATTTATGATCAGTTATTTTAAAAATCCTGTTCTAATCAGATCACATTACCCGCCTCCTTACCGTCTCAGTATCCCTCCTACTCTTCATTTTCATGACTGATCTTACATTTCAAATATTAAACAGTCGGCCGTGCAGATTATCATCATTAGTCCTGTTCCATTTATCTCAGTCACGAGTATCTTTTCCAGTGTCATTTACTTCTTTATCCTACTTTTAATCTTCTCAATTCTTTTCAGAGGTATGTGAATTATTTATTTTCCATCTTTTCAGGGACCTCAACATGCTGGCTGAGTCTGAGGGTTCCCAGCATCTGGATGTCCAGGAGCACAGCAAAGGTGACTTCTTAGTTTCAAATCTGTTGGAGCCGTTGTAGAGAAAATCTCAGAGCTGCCTGATAGAGAACATGGCTTCGTGAGGTCTGCTAAATAAGGTGGCAACAAGCTGATAAGAGCCGCAGTCCATTTTAGATCCACGTGTGGTTATCAGCGGACAAAAAACAGTAAAAAACAAAACACGGTGCTGCCTTAAAATGGATCCAGTTGGAAGTAAATAAAGGTAGAAAAAGATTTGGATACAGCTGAACCTTGAGGGCAGTGGCGGTTGGTAAAAAAAAATCTTGGTGGGGCTGGTGTGCCAACATTTTTCCCTGCCTAAGCTAGCATAAGCATTCAAATGAACGGTTGGAAAATGACTACAGGTCCACAATCATAATTTCATTTTAGTTTCCAGTTTCATATAAGAAGTAACAATTTACAGCTATATTAGACTTTATACTATCAAATACTATACAATCAAGGGGTAAATTGTCCCTCTGGAAGGATGCTGTGCAGCCTCTCCAATAAGGCTCCAGCTGTTGAATCCGCACAGCTGTTGGGTAGCTTGATGGATCCATAGAACCGCTCTTGTATATTGTTGGGTCCATCAATGTCCCTCAGTACCGGGACTAGCTGACATCATGTCCCCACACTGCTCATTCAAAAGCACCACAAAATTTAACACAATTGATTATCTTGGACACAATATTACGGTTTTTATCTACCTCTTCATTGTGCCTTCTTTCAGTAATGTGTTGCCCATCATTTAGCTGCGTTGCTATGCTAATTTTCCGAGCACAGCTAGCTTTACGCAGTTTTCCGTGTGAACTTTGGATCTCTCGTGTTTCTTGAACCGTTCAGAGGTGCTTTAAGTCAGTTAGTCCAGTTTTTGTCCAAGTCCAATCACATCTGTCACTTCTGAAGAGGATACAGAGGAAACAGAAAAGTCCATTAGCTGCTCCACAACCTGCCAGCCACGTCTCACGGTTGAACCAGCTCTGACAAAAACTCAGTTTGTACGATTTACCTTTCTCCTTCATTTACTGGAAAATGTTAATTTCAGGCTTGTCGGGTCCCAGCTCCTTAACGAGGAGTTTTTCCTCCGTCGTCCGTCTCGCAAAAGGGTACATTAATAATGATTTCACCGAATTTGGTGGAAGCTGCTCTTGAACTCGTTGTCACCGCCGTTGCCATCTCTCTTCCTCGTCACCGTATTTCTTTTTTCTCCCAACATAGGACAGAGTCTAGGAGTCGCTCTGTTAAAAAAAAATATAACTGGCCCTTCACGTAGCAATCATAAACCTTCACGCATTTTACGTAGCAGTTGGGGCTACATTTCCAGCGCCCCATCGGAGTTAAATTTGGTGACGTTGATAGGCCAATTATCAATAATTTTTCCCAAGCAACCATAACCGGATTGGCTATTTAGTTGCAGATCGGGGCGCTTTGCCGAGCGCCCCGTGAGAGAATGATGCACTGTAGGTCGGTGGACATTCACTGTTTAATGAGTGTCATTTGGTGGAAATGTTGTTAAAACGATATAAATCGCATGTAGGCACACACATACTATTAAGTAAATCTGACGCTGATCAAAAAAATAAAATAAAATATATATTTTCCCCCTACACAGCTGGTGGGGCAGAGCCCCAGCGCCCCCTATGGGCCAGCCGCCTCTGCTTGAGGATGAGGTAGAGCCCCCCAGAGCTGACCCTGAAACGTCGCTCTTCCAACACACAAACACAGAATCATCATTTGTAGCTTCCTTTACAGCCGAATGTGAGCTAGAAATACAGCCTCCAACCTCTGCTGGGGCTAGTCCCTGCACGGCGCTCACCATCGGAAAACGACTTTTGACGGGGAAGGGGGAAAATGCATGTCTTTCAGTTGGGATTGAGCTTCCTGGCTGGGTTTGAGTGACTGCTAAGACTCCGATGTGTGACCCTCTTAGGGGACAGACCTCCCAGATCTCCGGGTGTCGATCCCAAACAGCTGGCGGCCGAGCTGCAGAAAGTGTCTCAGCAGCAGGCGCCGACGTCCGGCTCTTCCTCCAGCCTGCCCGCCGCGATCTCGGCGACCTCCAGCCCCGGCCAGCCGGGGTCCCCCTCCGTCAGCAAGAAGAGGCACGGCACCAAGGCGAGTCCATTTTTTTTTTTTTTTTTTTCAGACTAAATTTCAGTCAGAGGACTCCTGAGACGTTAGGGTTAGGGGTTAGGGTTAGGGTTGCATAATCTCGGATTAATTTATTCACAACAATCCATATATAAATTGTAGCGCAGTTAAAATAAATATGTCCATCTTTAAACGATTTTTATCTGCAACTCAAAGTGAATCCTGAAACAGATGCTTTGATTCTAACAGTTAAAACTCATAGTTTTGCCTCAAGCAGTGCACAGCCTGTATGTTCTGTACAGTATGAAACACCCACCAGTAAACACACCACCTACAGATTTTTATTTTTTTTTATCCAGCAGAGAGTAAGAATCGCTGCTTTCATCTCTTGCAGACTTCAGAGGCAACGAAGACCCAGTCCCACCCCATCACTGGAGAGATACAGGTCTGTGGGAAATAAAACCAGAAGAACTCTGTAACCTGCACATAATGTGCTTTACTGTCTCTGCTGCTATTCTGGAAACATGATGAGCAAACTGTACAGTTGCCAAGCTTAGCTGAGGTTTAGTTTAGCCTGCTGTTTGACCCCTCTTAAGCCTTTTTAAGACCCGTTGCATTGTTGTTAGCAAGTAAGGTAAACCAGATCTCAGTTGCTGTGTCCCAGTCTGGCGACATTTCACCATTTGACCATGTCCAGGGCCCAGCAAAAGCTCTACATCCAGGTTGTTGGGAAACTTGGCGGTGAAGGAAGCTGTCAGTTCCTCGGCTGACCACTGGGGGGGTGCCGCCAAAAGGGAGTTGATCTCCATTCCAGCAGAATTAAACATATGAAATAAATATTTTGGTCTCCATAGCTGTATTTGTGCAGGGGGGTTGAATCTTTGTGTCGCTCATCTGGTAGCTCATTGTAGCACTCAGCACTGTCTTGACTTGACTGTTCAGTGAATAAAGACCTTACAGAGCACAGCTGTCCTTATTTTAAAGATAATGTGCTGCATCTTGTTGTGCTGTTAACTGAAAGCGACCAGTTTTGAGGTTTGGGGGTCGAACTAACTGAAGTAGCTGACTGAGATGGCTAAAGAAGCTGTCAGGGTGCACCACAGGGCCCTGTGTTGGTGCCTGTGCTGCACTGACTGGTGTACATTACCCTCTACCTGCAAATGCATTTGAATCCATTGTAATCCGGTTATGTTTCTTTTTACAGCTTCAAATCCACTATGACAAGCAGCTCGGCAACTTGATAGTCCACGTCCTGCAGGCCAGAAACCTCGCACCGCGGGACAACAACGGCTACTCTGACCCATTTGTAAAAGTGTATCTGCTCCCGGGGAGAGGGTGAGTCAGGGAAGCAAAAAGAAACGCACGCACGCCTCAAACAGTTCGAGCAGGAGCGACATTAAGGTTGAGGTCGAGGTCGAGGCCACGGTGCGATGAGAAACTGTACGCGTGCAAACTTTGTTGATCAAAGATCGAGATGTGTGTTCCAGTCAGGTTACGAGTGGATGTTACAGTATATCCCGGCCACAATGATTTCCATTCACTTTAAAATCTTTTTACTATTGATTTTCACTTGCCATGACGTCTTCAGATGTGCAGCACATGCCCATTCTCTGAAACCACGACTAAACACTGGATTCACCACTTTACTGGGACTCCTGATCAGCTCCATATCGCCGCCTGAATGACATGAAGATTACACAGATTTATGAGGTTCACGCTGCACTGGCGCTGCCTCTGTCGGTGGGTGTTGCTCTGTAGGTGTGAGTGCATTAAAAATCAATAGCTCTCATATTTACTTGCAACACGAGCCGCGATCCCTCCGACGTCCAGGGCTCACTCTTCTCTGTGATTGCGTTTTAATGCAATCGACTCTCCCACCTTCTCTTCTGTACGAGATGACGTCCCACGAGGAATTATTTTTTTTTCTTTCCAGAGATAACTTGAGATAAAAGCAATAAGTTAGCGGCCGTGGTCGCGTCGTCACGGGGCTTCAGCTTGACACATGCGCAGATGCGGCCACTGGAGCGACGCACCTTCAGCCCACCGCACTGAGCGTGCCCACTGAGACATGTACACTCGAGCGCATCCGTGCGCATACTCGTGTATGCGCCTCCTGCGCTCGCGTGCATTCTCACGGCTTGTCGGCGCCGATTGCAATCCATGCAGAGGCTTCCGTGCTACATTGCAGATCTCCTGGCAACCAGAAAGGAGGAGGAGCCCGCTTTAGTGGTGGTGAGAGCAGCTCACGGGTTAGGATTAGGGGTTAGGGGTTAGGGGTTAGGGTTAGGCTAACCCTAACCACCAGCCTCTGGGCTGCAGATACTGTGGGACACCATGTAAAATGTTAATAAAACACAAAGGAATTATTTGTAAGTCTCATAAACCACTTATTTGGTTTTAGCTCTGGTTTTTCTTGTGCTCTTTTTCCCATTTGAACTCCTGTTTTGTATTTAGCTTTATTTCCTGGTTCTTGTGTGTCTTGCTGTCCCTTGACTGTATGTCAGTATCTATAGATGTTCTTGTCTTTCATCTCTCCCTCGCCGGCTCATTGTTGGCTGTCAGTCTTTCCTCCTGAGTCACTTCCTTTTGATTTTTGGTTTTGAATTTACAGTGATCCTCTTGCCAATTTGCGCTTTAAGATCCGCGGTTTTAGTTATTTGCGTATTTTTCAGAAATATATATAATAAAAAAATCAAGAAAAAAAATTGCAGAAGATTCACAGGATGTTGTGCGCGTTCTCCTTACAGTGAAGAAATGTCACGAGCCAGCCTGGCCCCTTTAAGAAGGTGGCCTTATGGGTAATGGTGTGGCCTTATTGGTAATGTAGTGTGTGTGTCGTGGAGACAGTAGAATGAAAAAGTGTAGTGAGCATCAACAGCAGCCCAGCGTGTATAGATTTACATTCTCTGTTTACCAACAGGAGCCCAACAATACAACCTGTGTGATGTTACAAGTTCCTGCAGTGCCAGAATAAAGTGCTCGTTCCATGCAGAGAAAACCAGACTTTTTCTTTTGTTGTTGTTAGCGTGTTAGCCGCTAATTACGAGCCAAAAATGGCACAATACCAGCAGTTTTCTGCCTCGTTCCCGACATACAGAGATTCCTCCAGATTCTACGTATCTTGTGTTGATGTTATTTACTGAGACATTTGAAGTCAGACATCCACTCTGAACAACATTATTCTGAAATAACTCACACTTTCAACATTTGATGGTTTTTAAGTTCTGTTGTGACTAAATTATGGGGTTTGTGAGATTTTTTTATTTCTATTTTACATGGTGTCCCAACTTTCTTCAGAGAAACTTGCTTCAGTCACATTGCATTTGTCCTTTGACGTTCCACATTTTAAAAAAAAATAACATATTCTTCTCGACGTACAGTTTGGGATTATTAAGTAATGGGAACTTTTTTTTCTACTCCATAAACATTGTACATGCAAATTCAATTAGATGATGTGTTTATATGTATTTTTTATGAGGTCGCCAGTGAGGAAAACTGAAACCAGACGTTCTCTTTAGCTGCACTGAATGGCAGATCTCCACCGTGGTTGCCAAAAGATGCTTCACATGACCCAGAAATCCTCTCTGCACATCCACGCGGTTCATGACGGGCTCCGGCGCAGTTTCAGTCCGCCGCCGCCACCGCCGCCGCTGCTGCACGCCACAGTTCCCCGCTCTGGCCCTCCTCAAAAGACGCACAATAAATCCACACAGTGAATCCTGATCTGCACTTAAACTGCCCTTCCTACAGGCACTCACACACCCCCACTCCCCCCACACCCCCCCATCCTCCCTCTGACTACTGTTTCTGTATGTTGTTCTCTATATTTAATGCATGCTGGACCCCCCTCAGTCAGGTCATGGTTGTCCAGAACGCCAGGTATGTGACTTGCCCACTTTGGTTCTGTTTTTGGTTGAAAACCGGTTGTCGGTTCGGTCAAGAGGCGGCCATGTTGTTTTCTAACTGACCGGAAGCTTATTAATCACGGTCAAATCGATTCAGACCCACTAACTCTCTTCACCCTCCAACAGTCTGTTACCCCCCCCCCCCCCCCCCCCCCCCCCCCCGACTCTCTCATGATGTTCCCTTGAATACACCCCTGAACATCTCTAACCCGACACAAACAAACCAAAACCTCCCCCTGTGCCGACCTGTTTTTGTCTCCAACCCTCACAGCGAGGCCCCGCCCCCTTTTCGTCTATCCTCTTTTTTGTCGATAAAGTCCCTCAGCAATGCTAGCACCTTTAACGCGCCGCCACAATCAGCACGCGCCCCCGTTACTTTGCTCCGCCTCTAATCATGCCATTGTAGAGTAGATTGTTCTCGTCTTTTCCAAACTAACTCTACAAACCTCCTCCTGTCCTACGGCCTCAAATTCAAAGCCGACACTCTGCAAAAAACATCCATCTTTAAACAGTCATCTATTCTGTACTAGATATTATTTTCCTCTAAACAGCTGAGATTGTCTTAATCACATTAATGAATAATCACAATCATTTTTTCTCTGTTTTTTGGAAAATTATTCGCTCACATATGCCGCTAGCACATCTAAATTTAGAGCTCAGCTGACTTGATGGACGTCAGAATGGACTTTTTTGCAGCACACCCCCCCGCCATCACATCCCGCCGTCCGTGCACGCGGGCCCCATGCATTGTTGCCATCCGAACAATGTGCATCACTCCATCCTCCCCCCTCTCCGCTGTCACGTCGCGCCCCGATAGCTTGTGCTCATCACAGTGTGGTGGTCCATTAACCCTGCAGCGCGTCCGCGGGCCCGCGCTGACCCGAGATCTGGTTTTTCTGATGTGTTCCCGCAGCGCCGAAAACAAGAGGAAGTCCAAACACGCGGGCAGGAGCCTCAACCCCGAGTGGAACCAGACCGTCATCTATAAGAATATCCACCTGGAGCAGGTAACGTGATCGTCCGTGGTCTCGCTGTAAAGCCACTCTGTGAAGCGGTGCCACTTGTGACCACATGGGGGCGCACGGATCTGCCGACGCTAGCGCCGCTGCGCTGGATTTGGAACGGCCCGACCGCATCCCGCCAGAGGCAGGGTTATAATAGTTTTGGATTTTCCATTATTTTTAGTTTTTATTTAGTTTTAGTTTAGTTTTTCCAAATTCAGTTAGTTTTAATTCGTTTTTAGAGCAGTTTTGCTAGTTTTTATTCGTTTTTTTTTTGAAATACTTAGTTATAGTTTAGTTTTTATTAGTTTCAGTGTTTTAGTTTCAGTTTTATGTTGTAAATTAGGGTTGTAATTTTGGTTGGAGTGAAGCACTGAACTTTTTGAAGGCTATCGAATCACATAGTCATGTTTACATTCCAGTCTCAATAAACATATTTATTGATGCATCTTCCCTCTTGTGGTGTTCCTGCGTATTTACTGACCAGCAGCTATCTGGTCTCCATGGAAACAGTCCATTATAGTTGCTGTTTTCTCCCGTTCCTTCCCAACGCTGGCTGGCCTGCAGCTGTAGCTTCTTTCCAGGGGGCTAGCTTAGGCTAGCTTATCCAGCTAGTCTTGGTTAGCCTTCTTGTGTGAGCTTTTCAAATGGACTTTCAGATTCGTGGGTTTTTTTCCCCTTGAGAAGTATTCCACACATTGTATCACCTGCTTCTACAACAAGGCACTTGTTTTTATTGTTAACACAGTCATAGTCAAAGAAATCCCAAATAGGACTGTGACGCTTTCTCCCAACTTTTGCCGCAGCCATCACTGCTGATCACTTTAGGTTTTTTTTTTTTTTTTTTTTGCGGTTGTTGTTGTACAGCGGAGCGAATTAAGAGCTAGATTTCAAACGTTTATAAGGGAAAAAAAAAATAAAAACACAAAAACAAAGGACGTTCTTGACATTTTATAAACACATAATACAGTTTCAGTTAGTTATCATTTTTTTAAAAACTCGTTTTTTTTTTATTTCAGTTAACGAAAATGTTTTTTCAATTCTAGTTTTCGTTATTTCGCTCATTTTCGTTAACAATAATAACCTTGGCCAGAGGCTAACTTCATCCTACAGCAGGGGCTGATGTATGAACCGTCCTGTGTGGTGCTGCCCCCGTGTGGTCAGAAGCGGTGTTACAACGTGGGATGGCTTTAAGGAGGCGGGAAAGCTCATACTCATCACACATGTATGGGTTGATGTTCTGAACATTTGAACCGGATCACGAGCTTCTTTACGTTTGGAGCTACGTTAAAAACTTTGCATGCCTGTTCCAGCTGCGGAAGAAGACTCTGGAGGTGAGCGTCTGGGACTACGACAAGGGCTCCTCCAATGATTTCCTTGGAGAGGTAAACCCCTCTTAACCCGAGAAGCTGCAGTCTGAGTCGGTTTGACCTTTAGTTTGGTATGCTAAGCTGTTCTGTCTGGTCCCAGGTCCTCATCGACTTGTCCAACACCGCCCAGCTGGACAACATCCCCCGATGGCTCCCCCTCAAGGAGCAGGGCGAGGGCGACCAACCACAGACGTTCCCACTCGGGCCAGGGCCGCCACGCTTCCTCCAAACCCTCCTCGCAGCACTCGTCTCCTAAAACCACCGCCTCATCGCACGATAGTCAGGACTCCCCCAAGTCGTCCGTCATCAAGAGCCGAAGCCACGGGATCTTTCCGGATCCAGCCAAGGGTAGGACGCGACGAATTCCCGTCACCTGAATGACGCAATCCCTGTCGTTCCCAAACAGCCCTCCGTACTCTTCCTGCGCCTTCCTGTGCTCTTCTCTCTTGTCTTTTCTCTTCTTCTCTACCTCCGTTTCCTCCTCTCCTAATCTGCTTCTCTCTTCTCAGTCCTGTCACCTCTAGCGCCAGCACCTCGCTCTGCCCATCTCTGCACTCATTCTAGCTTCTGCTTCGTGCTTCCTGCTTTCCCGTGGTCTGTTTTCTTGGTCGCCGTGATGTCACCCCCCAGCTCAGAGGCCTAGCCTCAGCTTCCCTCTTATCTATCAGTTGGGCAGCATGGCCGCGGAAGGCTTTGAAATGCTTCGTTTAAATTAGAAAAAGAATCAAAAATTAAAGATGAGACCGTAGACGTAACGGCTGAGACTTGTCCACCGCAGGTGACGCGCAGCAAGCGACAGCCCTTTTTGGTAATCTGGTGAATCTGGTTGTTTTAGACACACAGGTGCCCTCAATCGAGAAATCTCACAGTAGTCCCGGCACATCGAAGCCTTCCCCGTCCGAGGGCCAGAGCCAAGGCCACAGCCACGGACACGGCCAACACTCTCGCTCACACGGCACCCCGCGCTCCGGCAAAAGCGCCGCGCGCCAACGGCATCAGGACGGCGGCAACGGGAGCAGCGGAGGCGCCGCCGCAGCTGCGGCCGAAGCCCAACAGCAGCCGCCGCAACGCCTCCAACCAAGTAAACCAAGACGCAAATAAAGCCCACGCAGCATGGCCTCCTCGCACTCATCTCCTCTTGAGTTTTTTTCTTATTTTTTTTCTGTTCCTTTCGTTTTCTTTTTTTCTTTATTTTTATTTTATTATTCTTGGTTCCCCTCACCCTCTCCACCTTTCTGTCCCGCTGTATCCGGTGTGTCAGCTCAACGTCACGTCTCCTCTGTGTGCATTCACAAAGGTTTGCCGTTAGCACCTCACTCGTCCGGCGGCAGCGCTGCTCTTCCTCAGTTTGACCCTCCGGTGAACCCACAAAGGCGTAAGGACGCGCGTCTACGCGTGAAAGACCAGATCCGGCTGTTTGAGATGCAGTTAGCTGTTAGCTGTTAGCTGCTGATGCTGTACACGTCTGTAAATCATGTTGACTGAACTTCAGCTTAGATGTGGGGTTTAAAAAGGATTAATTACTTCCAGCTAACTTTTCAATCCACTCCTCAGTTACCTTCAGGGACGTTTCTGGTCCATAGGTCTGTCCCACACCAGAGCTATGTTAACATGAAACAGTCGCAGCATTGTATTAATATAATTAATAAAGTGACGTTAACATCACTAGCCTCACCTCATACCTAACAAAACGAATAACCAGGGCCATATATATTTGTAGACAACAAGGCAGGCTTATAGCTGGCTAGCGAGCTCTGGTCTATAGCGTCGATGACTTCTCCACTATGGACCAGAGCTAATGCTAACAGAGAACTCATCACCCTCCTTGCCGCTAAATTATATTATTGCTTTTACTAAATGGTGGTTAAATCAATCATCTAATAAGCAAAGTAAACTTACCTTGAAGTAAATGTAGGTGTGTTTTGTAACTTCTCCCCACATTCAGTTGTGGACGGAACAACTTAACCTACAGCCTATTTTTCCAGCGTTTGTTTTATCTTGGGAAAGAGAATAAAAATGCCTCCTCCAAATGTTCTGGACACATCGAGTCACTGTTGCAGGTCCCCAGTAGCAATATTTTACCACGCCGTTATTCTAGTGTGATGTAAATACTGTTGATAGGCATCGGAAAAATAGCGAATTAACATTGTCCTTAATGGAGAAGCAGCGAGAATGTCCTACCTAGCGACAGTAACTAGGGAGGGGGCGGTGCTTACCGAAAGGTCAATCCAGCTCTAGAGACAGAAGAAAGTTGCTGCCCTCCCTGACCTCTTTTGGTATTTTTTTTTTTTTTATTTATGGAGTTTTTATCATTTTCTTTTCTTTTCTTTTTTTCTTTTTCTTCAAAAAAAACAACAACCAGCTTCTCTGAAGCTCCTCCCACTGAGATGGCTGTGCATGCATGCCCCTCCACACACCCCCCCGCCCTCCTTTTTTCAGACGCACAGTGCACCTCAGCAGATGCGGCACGCCAACGTGCACTGCACGCTGTGGCTGCATGTGATTGACAGTCAAGCTGGTTTCCATGGTGGAAGAAAAAAAAAAGAAAAAAACGCTCTCTGAATCGTCATCTTGCTCCTCCCTCCTTCCATCTCGAACTGCGACCCCATGACCTTTGTCTCCTGGCGTCGAACCAACACCAACGACCCACCCCTCCTCCCCCTTCCTCTTTCCCCCTCCCAACCTTTCAACGCCCGACCTGTGCCCGTTGAAAACGAACCCCCCCCGGTCCAGGCCAAAGAGGCCGCCTCCCGCTGAGGCGCCAGAGACACAGCGTAGCGGGCGTGCTAACCATTCAGAGAGACTGGCCGCCTGCCCTGCCATCGATCGCGTCGGCCACAGGGAGCAGAGCAGACGGCCGACACCTGACCCTCAGGAAGGCCGTGTCAGAGGAGAGGCCGCAGAGCGCCGGAGGTGAGAGTCTTTCCCACCGGTCTGATGCAGCGAAGGAGAGAGAGAGAGAGAGTGAGAGAAAGAGAGGATGCCGCGCTACTAACGCACACCTGCACAGAGAAAGAGGGGAGTCTTTGCAAGGCAGGGGGGAACTCGCACCCACCACCTCACCAGAGATTCATGCAAAGGGGCACGCTTTCCTCGAGGCCGCCGACATGCTTCGCTGATACCAGGATGCATTACGACTCCCGCGGCGGTTTCGTTGAGCTGTTATTAGTGACTGACGCGGTGTCGGGCGTCCTGGAGGAAAGGCGTGTCGCGCATGGATCCTGTTGTGTACCGCATCCACGCATCTCACGTCATTCATGCTCCATCACGCTGACTGATCAGCTGATGGCAGCAAAGCATTTCATCTAAAAATGATCTGCATACAAACAGTTAAAAAAAAATTTAAAAGGACCCTGTCGTAAACATGACTTCTGATATAAACCTTTTCCTTTTAATTAAGCTTCCTTAAACACAGTTCTTAAAACATTAGAATAGGTATAAATATCCATATAGATGACTAACAATATCAGCGCCGTCCCTGTGCACGTCCTGTTGACTGTATCGACACGTGTATGTGATGCTTCTGTGTTCAAACTTGTCTTGTCGTTGTTGAGAGACTCACTTGCTTCCTTCCAGCCCCCCGATGTTTGTGTAACTCATCACAGCACAGTTTAGTCTCGCGTCCTCTCGGAGAAGCTTCCTGTCCTCTCTGGGGATGGGAATTGATAAGATTTTTCCGATTCCGATTCCATTATCGATACTGTTTAACGATTCGATTCTTTATCGATTCTCTTATCGATTCTAATTTGGGCAAAAAGGAGAACAAACAGTTTTATTAGCATCAATTTTTTTTTTACCTAGAAGTCACGACCTTACAAACTCAACAGCGAGGTCAAAAGAGGCCCAAAGCCTGGATAACGTGTTAACTGTTGTAATATGTAACTGTGCAAATACACAAGAATGTGGAACATTTTACTAACAGATTTTTCCTAATAGAAAATTAAAAAATCTCCTTTTTAAAAGGATATATGAGCTCACTAAGCACTCAAAAATAATAATAAAGAAAGATAAATACTATCAAATACAACTGAACAGTGCAAAGTACAAATCTGCAAATACTATGAAGAATTAACAATTCTTTTGCAGAAAAATAATCATGTCTTCCAGCCTCTGAACCAGCCAGACTCTCTCTCTTGTCACGGTCATCTTCTAAATGTAATGCAGAAGGAATTCGTTTAATAGCATAGCGTTAATGTTATAGCGTGTTTTACAAAGAAGCACATAGGCAGTGGGATAGCTACTAACCAGAGTTACCAGAGGTGATCTTAGCTTGGCTACTGCTGCTGGGTTGAGATCCATCAGTCCGAAGCGTCAAAAACACGACACTCGTTATCGCATGTTGTGTGTTCAAATGTTTCTGCATGTTAGCCGTGTTCCCTCCCGACGCTGTTATCTCCACTTTACAATGACTGCTAGTTGCCTTGTTGCCATCTTTCTTTGGTGAAGTGAAGCCAAACTTTGGAGCGTTTGAACCTGGTGGGCGCCATTGTTGTTTACAACTCCAATGCTCGTGCTAAACCGACGTAACTTAATCACGTAAGTGCTTTCTGGAATTGACTGTGCGTAACTAGCGTAAATTACGTGAGATTCGTGCTGGTTGGAATCGATAAGAGAATCGCTGGATAAACTGCCAAACAATTACATGGAATTGACACACGGAACCGGTTCTCTACAGGAACCGGTTCTGGATTCCCAACCCTAGTCTTACCGTGACATAACTCGGTCATTTTCCTCTGCAGCAGATAGTTAAAAAGCTTCCTGGCCCGTGTTTTTACGTCGGACCTGGCGAGGTGTGGTTATATACTTTTTTCCCTCCCCCCTCCCCGCTCTGTGCGGTTGACGGCCGTGCTCGTGTCTCTGCGCAGCTCGGTCGAGCTACAGGTCCGATGCCCCGGTCTCAGCAGCCTCACTGGACAGCGGCCTGAGTGGCAGCGCCTACAGCCTGTTGGATGAAGAGGAGGAAAATGAGGTGGACAGCGCCATCTTCCAGGTTCCCCGATTGTGAGTGTCTGGTTCACGCTTGATGAAATAAAGAGACTGTGACGTGTAACTGTTAGCACTTGAGAAACCCAGAGGGATGTTGGTGGGGGAGCAGCTTATTAAAAAGTATTAAAGGAGACGTGTTTTGCCTCCTTTTTTTGACACACGGACATCCTCTGGGCTTAAAGAAAAGGTCTCTGGCATCCTTTGATAAAAAAACAGTAGGGATGGAGTATAAAATCACCATTTACAGCCATGTTTTTTCAGCTGACATATTCAGTGCACCAGTTAACATTTGCACCTTACTGGTAAAACAAAAGTATACACTTAAAATAAATAGTGGACTACACAATAGTCCACTATTTAAGGTAATAATATTAAACTAGTTATCATGTATAACAGGTGGAGCCCTTTGCTGGTTAACTTGTTGCGGGTATAAGTCGAATAGTCAGATGTTTCACTGTACTAGTAAGGTGCAAATGTTAACTGGTGTCCTGAATATGTCAACCAGTATGGTAAGAACTCTGTAAGAACATGTCAAGTAAATGCCTCACTGGTTAGACACAGTCGTTTACTTGTGTTGAGGAAAGTTCAAATAGGTCATGAAAATCTCCGTCATGTAAGAAAAATATCTAACATGTTTATACTAAGCGTTTACCTGTTTGACAAGTTAGTCTGATTGGTGGGGAAAAAAGTCTCCTCCAGTAGTTAACTTGTGAGAAAGATATCAGTGTCACTCGTTACCTTGTCACTCTCTTTGAATCTAACTAGCTGATTAGTAAAACAACATATTTCTTACTTTTAGTGGTATCAACTGGTTTCCAGTGTAACATGGGAGCATTGTGTACCTCACCAGTCAACTAGTAATTTTGCTTAGACACAGTAGTTAACTGGCAAACTCAAAATAGACCCCAGCTAGGTAACTATTTAAAAAGCTTGCCTTGACAAGTTAACATTTAGGTTACATCATGTAGCAACTTGCTAACCAGTTGCAGCTTCACAGGCCTACGTGTTAATCTAGTGAGCAATATGTAAATGAAATGGGTGGGATACTAGTAAAACCCAGAGTCAAGACTGGCTGGCATTTTAAATTCTGACTCAAAGAACCAATAGGAAGGACCCGGTGCATACTTGTTACCCACCTCCTTATCAGAATGTCATTCAACTAGTTAACTAGTAAGCACGTTGGTTTTAAACTAGTTTACAAGCTAAGATTTTGACATTCACTAGTTCACAAGTTAAGTAGAATGTTTCTAACTAGTGCAACACATGGGCATTTTGGATCTCACTAGATTGCTAGTAAAGATTATTAACCAAACTAGTTCACTCGTAATACACAGAGAGGTTTCTACCTTCTCAACTGACAGTATTGTGATCTTTATTTTTTCACAAGTGAACATTAAGCAACCTCTGCTTAAACTAGCTGGACAAAAGTGTTACAAGTTGGCTTGAAAATTGTGACTAGCATAACCTTTTGTTCAACTAGTGCAACACAAGACCGAACTAGTGCTAAAAATGTTCAACTAGTGTAGGTAAAGTGCAAACTAGTCAAGAGAACTGAGGTCTGATATCAAGGATATGAAATAAATGCTAAAACGGCTAGCCATATTATGTACTATTAGGTTTTACATCCCATTTTTCATTTTAGTATAGCTAACGTCTTATTTAATTTTTCTCTCTCTTTCCTTCTTTAGTGGAAAGATCCCAAACGGCACAGATGCAATGATGTCATCAACGGGACACAGTGACTCTGAAGGTTTGACTAACATCTAATGTGCAGTTAAATGTGTGTTTTGGTGTTGCCATGCCAACAGTCTGAGCGGAGTCACGGCGATCCCCATTTAAAGGAGAGCAAAAGAGTTTTTAATTCAGCAGTAATTTCAAACTTAAATCCAATTTACAGCTTTTCTGTCAGGTTCAACCAACCTAAAACACTTTTAAAAGGAAGACGAGATATAGTAGTTCTTCACTAGGCAGTGTACAGTTTAATAGCAAATGTGTGATAACTATATACAATTATTCTAACATTTCCCTCCTGTTTATCATATATTTGCTAAAATTCTCATATCGTTTTAAAACAACCACTTCAGTTAGATTTTTGGCTGTAAGATCATTTTTATGAGCGCTAACATGTTTACACTCAGGGTCTTTTCCAAGTCAGTGTTGGAAAGTAATTACAGGATGAATGAAGTTTCTTGTTTTATATCACTTTTATCATTATTCTCTTCAGGTGTGAGTTGTTGCAAATGCATCTTCAGCTTCCTGTTGGAGTTGCGTAACACTTATCCTGCTACAGCATTTTATATCAACAATATCATAACAACTACACAAAGGTCTCCCAAGTTTTTAGACAAAAATATAAAAAGGATCATTTATAGTTTTTGTCCACAGAAATATATTAATGTCCCCATAAGATGAGTAATATGAGAAAAACACACACACGTCATTTTCCAGGTCTTGTTGACCCAGCTTTCACACTCTGTTGCCAAGGCAGCTAAAGGCTCGTCGTGACATCTCCTCGTCCGTGTTGAACAGATAAAAGCTTGTTGTCCTCGTCGCGTGAGGACGATGCCCATCAGAGGGCGGAGGGAGGGAGGGGGAGGGCAGTGGCTGAAATCAGACCGACGAGCCAGTCTCAGAGTCATCACGCCGCATACGTGTGACTCCATTTGTGTGTGTCTGCTCAGGTAAGACTCAGGTGATGGGGGAGATCAAGATCGCTCTGAAGAGGGAGATGAAGACGGAGGGTGAGCACCTGGTCCTGGAGATTCTTCAGTGTCGCAACATCACCTACAAGTTCAAGACTCCGGACCACCTGCCTGGTAATGAAAAAATACCTGCAGAGGCTGTAAACGCTCAAGCAACTGCATGTTGAGTTAAAGCCGAGTTAAATTATCCCCCTCTCATGTCCTACTGACTCCTGTTTTCTGCTCTGGTATACTCAAAGAGAAAAAGAGTCTTTCTGCAGGAATGTTTCCTGTCAGGAAACATTTGACAGCTACGACTCCCACACAAACACTTGTTCTGGTCATGTGACGTACCTCAGAGTGTTTTACATATCCAGAACAAACGGTTTCCAGCCCACGCTCTCCTGTAGAACATTCGCTTCTCCTGTGATATACAGCCTGAAGTGTGTCTGCATGAGAAAATAAAACACCATCACGGCGGCAGGAGCTCGTGAGTGAGTGCACAAGCAAGACGTGGCGTCTGTTGCATGTTCCCTGGAGCAGACCCTGGAGGTTATTATCACCGGCAGCGAATAAGTGAGATGTTTAGAGACGGTGAAGTTGAGCCCAGTTTAAAGCAGCCAGAGAGACTGTCGCAGTGTTAAGCTCTGAGGGGTCAGCCTGGAGATGTGCTCTTACTTGGTCACTCTCTTATTTTTTCTGCCACGATGTCCGGTGCAGCTCTGTGATCCGGTTTCACTGCTGTTGATGTGTGATGTAGTGCCGTAAAGCAAAACGTAGCTGTCAAAGGAGATGACTGGAACAGTCTTTTTGGTGATATTATGGATGGGAGACCACCATAGACTGTATAAGCAGAACTGGACAAGCCCTCTGTGACATCACCCATAGGTTTTCTAAATAGTGCTCTTGAAGCCTCTTTTTCCTCGAACTGCACTGCGCCATGTTGCCAAGGGGTGGAACGAGCAGGGCTCAGCAGCCTAGCTTAGCTTATGGTAACCCAGGATGCTAACTGATATTACTTCACATTCATTTTGATCAAATCTGAAACGAGGACTAGCCATCACGCAGCTCGCTGCTGCAGGGGACAGACCTACTACAGTCTGGACTACTGCTGTCAGCCCGTGAGCGGCGGGACGACTAATCAGGTCCCAGCAGGCTTCCGCTTGCAAATGCCATGAAATGACCTGCTGGCGCTCGCGGCTCCTTCGGCCAAGCCACACCGAAGGAGCTGCGGCGAGGCCTCCAGTTTCAAATGTCGTATTGGTGGCGGCGTCAGAAATGACCACTGCGTTTGGCCGCCCCGAAGTTAAAGCAAACTGCCTGCTGCTTCCGCTAAGTCCTGTGCTTGGTCCTCAGATCCCTCCAGGCCAACGCACAGCCACTCAGGGCAGCCCATATAGTCGTTCATATTTTAAATATGAACGACTTCGCTCCATTAGGTTTTTATTCACAGCTATGCTCAGTAGCCAACGTATTGCTAGGTAATAATAAAAGCAATAAAGCTGACCAAACAGATGCCCGTGGTCATTTGATTTCATTTAGTCGATAGCTAGCCATTGGCTAACACAGATAGCCATCGGTGTTAGGAATTTAGCGACCTAGCGCTTAGCTTTCTATTCACAGTTCAGAGGTCAATCTGATGCTTGTGTTGACTGTACTAACAGACCACCGTGACTAGCTGTGGTTGTTTTGGAGGAATCCGAGTAGGAAGGAAGGAGCTTAGCTTAGCCGTGCTAACCGCAGCAGTCATTTCATGTCCCCACGTTAAAGAACGGAGGTCCCACTGCCAGGGTGATTTACAGCAGGTCCCAGCGCACTCACAACTGGAAGAGACCTGAAATGATTTCCTGCGAGCAGCTCGGCTTAGCCTGCGTACTGGCCGACGCACAGAACTGTTTGCCGTGAACTTCGCCCGGCGCCAGGCCAGCAGGGCCTACAGTCGAGCCCCGGCGAGGACCGGCAGCACCACTTGGCTAGCAAGTGTTGATTTGGCTACATTTGTGCTTGTCTATGTTTTTTTTTTTGTTTGTTTTTCTGAGTCATGTGCAGAGATCACACTCAAAGCAATTAACTACCCATAACGGTATGATATCGGCTCTAAACAGCTCTAAACAGACGCACATCTATGTCTGCAGATCTTTACGTGAAGCTGTATGTGGTGAACATCGCCACCCAGAAGAGGATCATCAAGAAGAAGACCAGGGTGTGCCGTCATGACCGCGAGCCGTCCTTCAACGAAACTTTCCGCTTCTGCATGAACCCAACTGGGCACTCGCTGCAGGTAACGCCGCCGCTCGCTGCTTACACACGCAAGGATGACAGAAACATAATTTAAGAATGTGGAAACGCTGCAAAGAGGTGATTGTTATCATTAAAAGTTTTAAAGCCACTCTATGTAACAACACCACCTCTGACCAGATGGGGGCAGCACATCACAACAAACTCCAAGTGTCAGTTAACCCGTCAGAATGGTACGTCAGGTAGTCATGCGACATATCTTTGGAAAGCTAAGATTCTTGTGATTCAATCAAGTAAACCATTTCAGGATATAATCATAACAGCAGTGTCACACCACAAACAAATAAACAAAGAGTTACAAAATTGATGCGAGTTACCAATGAAGCCTTATAGAAGTCGTCGGATCAAAAAAAAAATCCCACAAAAATGATCTGGTTACATTCACAAAGGTCTAGTCGATCCAATCCAGTAAAGTATTTAGTCCAAAATTCATTATTATACCAGTAAATATCCACAAACAGCTGCTGTATCATTAAAAAATGTCCGCTGTGATTTGCCGTTTGTGTGTTTCATAATGGATTCTTTGGTTTTAAAATGGAGGCTGTACACTGACTTTTAGATTGACACCTCATACGTCCATAAAGCAGCGTCCATGTCCTGTCCACAGCCTACAACAGCCAATGAGGGCCAGCATTGAAAGGAAAGCCCATGCCCCCATTGTGTCATGTAAAAACTGAGCCAGTTAGAACCAATCATGCTGATGACTGGCGTCATTGTATAGCCAATGAAATTCTGAACACAGCGATGTGTCGCTTCAGGGGGCGGAGACAAAGTCACAACCAGGAAATACCTGCATAATGCAGCCCAGTCAAAACGTGCATCAATGTGTCATTTATGAAATTATGTTTATGTAAAAAATGCTGCAAATAACCTGTAATTGGTTATAATTGCAAATGTGGTTAATATCTGAATAGTTTGCTATGTTTGCTGTGTTGTAAAAGGCATTTATGACTTTTATCCTCGGTATGTGGCCATGATTGTCCAAGTGTCCTTTTGGAGTCTCCAAATGGACATTAGACATACTCTTCCAAAAACATGTGTAAAATACTCATTTTTTGTGGTATTGTTATCAAATTTGAACTTGCACTAGGTAAGGCTTCATGCTGTGGTCCCATTGTGTTTTTTAGCTAATAAGTCACAGCTGCATCCATCTGCAGACATCTGTTTACAAAAAAAAAATATTCAGGCGGAGATAAAAAAACTTCTATTTCAGTGTGTTCAAACTTAGATTACTCAATGCTAGTAGCACTTACAGTGATTCTGACAGTTAGGGGGAAAAACTTCAGAGTTTTACCTTTAAAAAGAGACCAAAACCATCCATGTACTTCAAACGGTTCAAGAATCAGCTTTCAGTTTACTTTGGGTATTGCCTTGGATAGGCGTTTTAGGCTAATTTTACAGGAGTGGTAAGGGATTAAAGTGGTGTGACAGGATTTGCCAGGTGATCCTCATTCTTCTGCAGATTATTATCAGCGGGTCCACACGACCCCATGTGGTCAGAAGTGGTATTTCAACATGAAGTGGCTTTAAAAGTAAGGACTTGGCTTTAAAGTCTTTGGTAAACATGGTTGTATTAGTTCTTAAGCAGAGGTAGATTTAACGTCTTGCTACAGCTATTACAACTTCTGCCCCACCTTCACGCCTGCCTCTAGAGCTTTTTCCACAACGTTCCGTCTTATTTTCTTGACTCTGTCCTTCTCATATCAGCTGTTCCTGGTGTCGAACGGCGGCAAGTTCATGAAGAAGACGCTGGTCGGGGAGGCCTACGTCTGGCTGGACAAGATGGACTTACGCAAGCGAGCTGTGAGCTGGCACAAGCTGTTCGCCAGCACCGCCCAGATCCACTCGTAGGAGGACGCCGGTTCCAGGAAGAAACAGACAAAAAGAAAAAACAAAAGAAGAAGTTAGAGGGCGAAAGGTGTCTGACATCTGGGGATACTTGGGGCTCGATATCCGTACCGCTGATCCAGTCGTCTCGCTGCGAAGGGGGTGATCGGGGTCCCCGTTTCGTGGGACGCTTTCGGCTTCTGTGGCGGGAGACGTTTGCAGGACACGAACACATGTTTACAGGACGCGCAGAGAACGGCGGCGTAGCTGAGGAGAGCTAACGAGGTCAGAGGTGAAAGAAAAAAAAAAGAAAGCTCGAAATCAACCAGGTATTACACGCTTTAACCCACACACACACACACACAGGAAGAAGCTAAATCCTAACAGATACAGGGAACGGACACTCGTAGTCTCGACTTTATTTATTCAGATACTTTATCCAGTTAGGATCCTTTAAACGGACGCTCATCGTTGCAGAGTTTTATTGATTTACCAAGCATTTTTGAGAGTGAGATATTGAAGACTTCTTATTTATTTTTGTATTATAATATTATCGTAGAGCTCTATCATTTGTCTTCTCCTCGATTATTTAAGGAAAAATAAAAATCATATTTTCTAAAACACTACCTAGAGCATTCCACTTTAAGAGAGAAAAGTAGCAGCAGGCACGTTTTTGATGATATTAATAAAAAAAATAACTCTTCCCCGTCGAACCCTTTCACCTCAGTTTTATCGGATGGTGATTATTGTTTGATAAAAGATCGATATTAATATATATCAGATTGGATTCTATTCAGTATATTGTGCATGCGGTGCCACATGTTCTGCACAGAAAAAAGGTTCACTTTGTACATAGTGACGTGTCATTGGTGGACATGAGTAAAACTAGATATATAGATATCTTTATCACGGACAATCGAGTCTTGATGATTGTGACATAGAAGATTTATTTATCCATGATGCCCTGTAGAATGTGAGACAACGTGAGATTTTTATTTTTTTCTTTTGTTTCGTGACATCCGGGCGCTCGACAGTTTTTCCCTCATCAGTCTGGTTTCGGCTCTCGGGGGTCCAGTCGACCCAAGAAAGCACGCTTCTGTGGTACTTTGCACTTTTTTCTGCTTAGAATGTAAAACTGACATTGTTGAGATTTATTTATTTGTTTTGTTTTGTTTTGTTTTGTTTGTTTTTTTTCAATATGGGGAAGCTGAGAGAGACAGGAAGCGACGGCGGCATCAGGTGATGTTGCAGTGCGCCGTGAGCTGTCTATGGGTGGAGGGGGGGAGGGAGGGGGGGGGTTGCCATTTTGAGATGCATCACTCCCACTGATGTCCGGTCCCGGGTTCATTTGTCCCGTCCTGCTCTTTCAGTCAAATTTAAAAGTGAAAAAAAGAAGAAAACCAACTCAAAGATTTTTGATTGATTCCTATGCAACAACTGGAAAAAAAGAAATTGTTAGAAAATTAATCTCAACTTGCCAGAAATGTGACAGGAAGCAACAAGATCAGCTTTTACTTTTGCACTACTTTTTTTTGTGTGTTTTTTTTTTTTTTTTTCATGTCCTCCACTAAATGGTTTCTGCATATGATTTTTTAAATTGTGTTTTTTTGTATTGCTACTCTTTATTTTACGGCCTGTGAGATGACGTCATACGTTGTATTATATTTGTTCACAGTACATATCAGGTGTACAGAAAACTGTCGGGAACTTTTGCTTTTCTACACGATGTCGTGCTTGTTTACAACGTTTAGAGGCCTGAAACTCAGAGATCTAACTTTTTAGCTGTTGTGCACGAACACACACACACAGAACACACAGGAGAAATCAGCTAAGAATCAAGGTAGAAAAAAAAGAACATTCCTCCTTTTTTGTGTGTTTGCACTCCCCCCTTCATCGGAATCGTTTTATTCCCAGTCACACCAGAATTAACGGCTTTTATCTGGAACAACAGTAGTTTTGACGTCTGTGTGCGTCTGTTTTGGTTGACGTTTCCTCATTTTACATCCTCGTGCTTGTATGTGTGTGTCGCACCTTCGCGCCACCTCCACGGGCTGCGTCCCTAAACGGCACACCTCCGCGACTGCGCTCAGAACACGGGCGCGTAATTACGCGGCGGACTCGGCGCGTAATTACGCGGCACGGTGCGCCAACGAGCTGCCGCTGCGGGACTCTTCAATGCTGCACGGCTGCTACCGGCACCACTAACGGTACCAATCATCGCAGACGCAGCAGAACCTAAAACAGGCGGTGCAAGTGCGCCACTGAGCGATTTGGAACGCGGCCCACGCATGTCATTTCCCTCTGACGCTTCAAGTGTCGCTCCAGAAAGAATAAAACATGATCACACACAGACGCCATCCCTTTGTTTCCAGCTTTGTAAATACATAATTTTTTATACTGGGCTTTGGGGGAGCAATAGGTCTTTTAGCAAAGACGACAAAACAAATAAAAAAAGGAGTTTGATGGTTAGAAGTTGTATTTCCTCTGGATCACTGTACAGCGGATGGACTAAAGAGGGACTTTTGTCCGCCTACAGGGACCCAAACTTACCCGAACCCTTTACACCAAACACTAAAAGTTTACCGGAGCCTGACACAGAAGTCTCATCTTAACAACTGCGAGTAGTTGCAGGAGAATTTAAATGTGCTCACACTGGATGTTGCATGTTTTGTTGGTGGTTCATACTATTTTTGTGTCCAGATATTATTACAGAAAAAATAAATAAAATAAAAGAAGAAGAAAGAGTTAGAGCTAAGTGTCATAGAGAGGGGAAATTATGAAGAAAACCTATAATTATTGATGATGTATGCTGACTGTACAAAGATGATGCTTGTAAAACCTGTCTGGTTTTCCACTTGTAAGTAAACAGAAAAAAAAAACATCTACTGTCATGGTTTTGTGATTGTATACAGGAGGTATTGATGAATTATGCAAAGTGTGCTGTAAAAATGGCTGTAGCCCCATGTCTAAATATTAAATATCGGTAAAAATGATCTATTTTTACTGTGCTGCATACTGTTTCTTCCTGGATTGTTCTTTCACGTTTCCAAAGCCCGGTGCAGTGACGGAGTTCGGCCAGGAGGGGGAGCCACGCTGCCGTCAGTTATCTCCCGTCACGCGGGGGGGTTTCTCTTATTTATTCCTCTTCTCGGGACTTTGGGAGCCTGCAGATGGAGTTTTTGCCGTCACCTCCATCTGCAGCGCCACGACGCTTCAGGTTTTAATCAGCACCAGGTGTGCGCATGCTCAGTTGCTCCACGGTGGGTTTGGAAAAGCGGGTTGTTGAACTATAATGTGGAAAGTGGGGTGCGAAGATGTTTTGGTGTTGCATCATAACAGTGTGTGTGTGGGGGGGGGGGGCATGACACGTGATGAGATCGTGACTGTCCATCCTCAGGTTTGGCTCCGCCCAGCTGTTGAGGCAACACCTGGGAGACTGTGATGTTCCAGGTGTTAAACCCACAGGCTGCACGTGAATGCACATCTAATACATGCCTCGTGGGCTTTAATGTCATTTTCTGCGCACTGATGTTGCACATTTGGACCTTGGACAAGAGACTTAAAATCGATAAGTAGTTTGATATAAGAAACTTGTTTCTTGCAAGATACTTTTATCTTTAAATTCTAGGCTGTTTTTTTTTTAAAATGTCATGAAGATGATTCTATTAATAATATATTTATTAATAAACCAGACAGTGCATCAGTGATTCAATCAACAGGGTTGCAACTGTCTTTTTCAGCTAATCAGCTAATATTAACAAGACTAAAGGACATAACGTAGTAATAAAGTAAGTAGCACAAATAAACAGCTGAGCAACACGTCCGCTGATAAAACTAGAAGTAACCATTATAAACACTGGCCACTGTTACATGACGTTCTTTAATTCGGAATTAATTATTCCGAATTAAATAATTCCGAATTAAACTATTTTCCTTCAAGTTTACATGGAAATAGTAATTCCCAATTGAGGTTTACATGGAAAACAAGTTTGATCAGCTTTATCCAATTCTGCTTAAGGTCTGGGGGTTGGGAAGGGTTCTATGTATTTACATCTACCGGAAGAAAGCAAACTTACTCGATTAGCAACATGGAGGACTACATTATTTGCATCCTTTTTGGATTTGTTTTGATTTTATTTTTGAAGCAGCAGCACGACAACATCATAACCTAGCTGCTACAACTTTGAAAAGCTCACAATTTTTATGTTTCCTGCCATCTGTTCTTTTAATTATTTCCAGTTCCTCCAAGCTATTAAATTAATATTAAATAAATCGTCTCTGCTCTTGACCACCGTTTACTGCGTGATGTTATCTTGAAACTTTGTTTCGAAAAAAAGCCCAGCGCGGAATATAAGCGTCATGGCGACAGACAGGCAAGGGAACTAGCATGCGCAGAAAGACCGGAATTAATTTAAAGCGGAATGAGTGTATACATGACCGCGGAATTTTTTTATTTGGATTTAAAATCAGAATAAACCAGTCACTTACTTTGGAATTAAGTTTAATTCGGAATGGACATTTTCAATCGGAATTAGGTGTTTACATCATTTTAAATCGGATTTAATTTTAATTCTGTGTTAAAGAGGAATTAAACTTCCTATGTAAACGCACTACACGTGTGTGTTTGTTTGAGTGAAGGTGAATAAGATCAGACTGAAGTTGGGGGAGGGGAGGTTCCTCCAGGTGAAGCTCCTTCGTGGGAACTCAGATTTTCCAGGTTCCAATGTACAAATGGGACTCCTTACGGTAAATCTCAAAGGTTCTGTCATACTCGTCAACCCTGAAGTTTGGGGTCCTTCCTGCCAGATGCCAGATGGACAGCCGGCTCTTCTGGTTTCCAGACAGTTTACCTGCTTTTTACTTTCCCACTTCACCTGTGGGATGTCCAAAAATATGGAGCTTTAAATCTTAACCCCAGTGCTGAAAACAATCCTCTCCTCTTAGCTTCAAGCATCATCCCCTTCGTTCAAGACCTGGTGCTTGAATCTGATCATCCTGATTCATCCCTCTTTCTAAACCGCTACCTTATTATTATCATTATTTTTTCCACCCCAGAGCTCGATAGCCGGATCATCCAACTCCATCACAGGTCGTCTTTGGCATCTTTCCTGACCTAAACAACAAAACGGACTCTAGCTTTTCCAGTGCTCCTTGCATGGAGCTGGATCAGATGGATGGATCAGGTTCATCCGCCCCCTGAATGACCACCAGGGAGAAAAAAACATTTATGGTTCTCACTCTTCAGGCCTCCTGTACCCACTCTGCTTCTTTCTCTGCTCTGCTGTTATATTTTTCTGCCTGCAGGGGGACTAAGACACAAATCTGGCAGGTTCAGTGATCTCTTTTTTCATACTCCCCCTCAGAGTGATCCCGATTAATCTAAACTAAATTCATGCCTCCTCATCTACGCTGGCCATTTTTACTTTCCCGTGCTGAGTGCGTGAGGCGGTTTTCCTCCGTGCTCGCGGTTTGTGAGCGTCAGCACCTGCCGAACGTCGACTCAGCAGCTGCAGAAACACCTGCTTCCTTCTGCCGTCTGTCCTGAACGAAAGAGGCAGAAAATCAACTCTCAGCGTCGGTTTGGAACAACAAGGAGGCGGAAATAGATGATTACAAACAGAATTAATTAGTATCCAATTGCTTTTCTGAATGAACTGTTCACACAGTCATGTGCAAAAGTTAGTACCTCATCTTTTAACTTTATTTTCTTTAATATACACATATACCCTTTCTTTCGCCCGAAGAAAGCTGAGATAGGCACCAGTAGATCCCTATCACCCTGGATAGGATTAAACAGGTCTGGATGATGGATGGATGGATGGTTTATAGAGTTAGGGAGCAACCGTCGATGAACTGACCACCAGCCAGTGTGCCGACCTTTACGAGACTATAAAAGCAGGATGTTGTGGCAGTTTATTTGGAAGGATTTCCAGGAGCCGAGGTTCCCAGAGCTGCATTTTAAACAAAAAAAAGAAAAGCGCCTTGTAGCTGTTGAGTGGACCGTGACCTCTGATCTCCTCAGAGCGAGTGTTCTGGAGGTAAATGTTTGTCAGGCGGTGAAAGCGTGAAACTGGGTCATGCAGCTGGACAATGATCCAAGACACCAGAAGACCCGTATCTTTCCGAACAATCTTCACGATGTGAGGATGTTAATCTGACGGCATTCACGGTTTGATCAAAGAGGGTTCGAACGGATCTTTGTTCCCCCTTCAGCCTCTCCTCCATGACTTCCTTCCCTCTTCATCTCTCATGGATCTCTGAGGTACGTGAAGATGCCGTTACCCTCTTTTGCCCCTCAAAGAAGCAGCAGACGGGGGGGGGGCTGTCATCCCTCGTCTGTGATTCACTGAGGGCTGAGGCTGATCAGGATGACAGAGATCTGGCGGAGCCACATCAGGCGACGCTGCCTGATGCATCGCTTCATCCGAGGTTAGGCCGAGGTTACATCTCCGTGAAAGAAGACTTGTGCAGCGTCCATGTGAGACCTCGCTTGGAAGAATTCAGTCTCGACGGTTTTGGAGACCCACTGTACAGTATTTTTCTTTACTTCGACCATAACGGTGTGATTTTCATGAAGCATTTTGATTTTCCAGTATTCACATCTCAGGTCACAGTTTAGACCAGTTCAGAACCTGTTTAGAAATTAAAACTGATACTGTTGATAACCCATCGTCACTGTATGTTACTGGCATGTTTCCTTTTTTGCCTGTTTTTTTATGTATTTTATTGTTATTGCAGTTGTGCACCAACAGAGGGCGCTGTAGCGCACTGCTAAGTTTTGTGTTTAGAGTAAAGGTTTATATTTTCTTAGAAGAAGCGATCTCTGGAGAGAAAAAACAGATCAGTTTATCTTACGAGAAGTATTCTTACTTGTCCACTGTCTTTATTTTGTGTAAGTTAATTATTGTCTTGTTTGTGCCTTTTAGTTTTCACGGTGCGGTTTGTGAATCTGACCAAGCTAGATTCAATAAATCCATCAGTAGAGAGAACCACTTGCGTCTATAGTGCCTGGAGGAATTACACTGTATGTGTACAACACGTAATTCTTGCCCACATCTGCATTCGCCACAGCTGCATCTCTGCGAGGGGCTACATCCTGCTAGCTCCATGACAGCTGTACGGTGGGTGACTTTTTATGTACTCTGTCAGATCACACGTGTATGTACAAGTAGGGGCGTGGCTCTTTGAGTGACAGCTGCATTTTATGTGCCAACGACTACCTGTCGTCCAATGAGCTACTTAGCACTTAGCATTTTTGTTGAATTTTACATCTGAGCACTTATTTTAAAGATGCAGTGCAACCATGCTGTTAATTGTACTGATGGACCACAATCAGCTCGGCGAGTCCAGGGGGTCAAGGTCGCCGAACGGCTCTCGGCTATGGCGCGGGATCGGGGCCAAAATTAAGACTATTGCGCAGCCGGCGGTGTCTACATCCTTGTCGCAGGAGGCTATGTCCAATCCGAAACCGGCTATTGATCTGATCACTGATAGGCCTGCATCAACAACTGAGTGGCCGGCGCCGGCAACTGAGCAGGCGACTAGTCACGTTACTTGGTCGGTAACCTTCGTGTCGAACCCAGCAACTCATTGGATCGCCTACTGTCGCTGACGTGCGTTATCATTGGAGAGGCTAACGACTAGCATGCCTAGGCTGGTCACCCACCGGATTGTCTACTCCCTCTGTTATCCATTAGCATGGATAGGCTGGCGTTAGCATTGGAGAGGCTGGCGACTAGCATTCCGAGGCTAGTCACCCACCGGATTGTCTACTCCCTTTGTTATCCATTAGCATGGATAGGCTGGCGTTAGCATTGGAGAGGCTGGCGACTAGCATTCCTAACTGCGGTCAAGCCAGCCGTCTCTCCTTTTTGCGAAGTCAAGCGAGCCGCTCCAACATTTCAAGTGCTCATGTGTTACAGGCTTTACGGTAAATGGACGGCTGCGGGTGAGAAAGTCAGCGCTAGGAGGCCACAGCGTGTATTAATATCCGGTTTTCAAAATAAAATGTGAGTTATTGAAAGGCGTGTAAGTGTGATCTTTACTAGTTTTGAATCATTATGTCACATGACCTAGAGGCTATTGAAATAAATTGATGATTAGGAATGTTTAAATGGAATAAAAAGAGGTGTATCTCAACCAGCCAGTGTAGTACTGTGATCATGCACTGATTTTGAGTCATTAGGTCACATGACCTGGAAGCTATTGAGCTAAAATGCTAATATTTGCATTCAAAAATTCATATGAAATATAAGAAATGTTAAAGTGGAATAAAAAAAGGTGTATCTCAACCAAACAGTTTCATACTATGATCATGCACTGATTTTGAGTCATTAGGTCACATGATACACCTCTTTTTATTCCACTTTAACATTTCTGAGATTTTATAATAATTTTTTACAGTAAATATTAGCATTTTAGCTCAGTGCAGGATCACAGTACTCCCCTGGCTGGTTGAGATACACCTCTTTTTATTCTTTTTTAACATTTCTAATATTTTATGTTAATTTTTTACAGTAAATATTAGCATTTTAGGTCAATAGCTTCCAGGTCATGTGACCTGGAAGCCTGGAATGACTCAAAATCAGTGCATGATCATAGTATGAAACTGTTTGGTTGAGATACACCTTTTTTTATTCCACTTTAACATTTCTTATATTTCATATGAATTTTTGAATGCAAATATTAGCATTTTAGCTCAATAGCTTCCAGGTCATGTGACCTAATGACTCAAAACTAGTAAAGATCACACTTACACGCCTTTCAATAACTCACATTTTATTTTGAAAACCGGATATTAATACACGCTGTGGCCTCCTAGCGCTGACTTTCTCACCCGCAGCCGTCCATTTACCGTAAAGCCTGTAACACATGAGCACTTGAAATGTTGGAGCGGCTCGCTTGACTTCGCAAAAAGGAGAGACGGCTGGCTTGACCGCAGTTAGGAATGCTAGTCGCCAGCCTCTCCAATGCTAACGCCAGCCTATCCATGCTAATGGATAACAAAGGGAGTAGACAATCCGGTGGGTGACTAGCCTCGGAATGCTAGTCGCCAGCCTCTCCAATGCTAACGCCAGCCTATCCATGCTAATGGATAACAGAGGGAGTAGACAATCCGGTGGGTGACCAGCCTAGGCATGCTAGTCGTTAGCCTCTCCAATGATAACGCACGTCAGCGACAGTAGGCGATCCAATGAGTTGCTGGGTTCGACACGAAGGTTACCGACCAAGTAACGTGACTAGTCGCCTGCTCAGTTGCCGGCGCCGGCCACTCAGTTGTTGATGCAGGCCTATCAGTGATCAGATGAATAGCCGGTTTCGGATTGGACATAGCCTCCTGCGACAAGGATGTAGACACCGCCGGCTGCGCAATAGTCTTAATTTTGGCCCCGATCCCGCGCCATACTCGGCCTACGGGCCGCTTCTGCAGAACCTGGTCAAAGTGTGGTAGCTCGGCCTGACCAAGGAGCTATGAACCCAAGACCATGAAGAAGCCAGCTCCAACCAATGGCAGGCCGCCAACTTCCCTCTCCACAGCATTGAAGCATAGGCATAGGCATAGGGACCATAAGACCAGTTTCCGCCTGGCTCGATACATGAGCGAGGTCCGGAAGACTCCATGGACGTAAGGCTCTACTTGTAGTCAATTCAGAGGAGCCGAGCACCAGCTGAGATCCTAACCCTACCCCTGATATATCTGACAAACCGACCTGTGCATCACCTGGATCAAAGCCTAAACTTAAAACTGCACATAAACGGTACGTCAGGATCCTTCATCAACATCTCTAGAGGCCAAATTCAAAGCCAGTTGTATCGGTTACCATCAGGTGCAGTATATACGAGGAGATGCTTTGTTCCCTCTACTGCTCTCCACAGGACCAATAGAGTCTAGATTAGAGCTGAACGATTTTATCGATTCTGCGATATTTTATTGAGTATCGATTTTTCAGCTTCTTTCGAAACCCCCGTGTCCCACCTTTAAAAGCTTGCAAGCAACAATTTGCCTGTCAGCCATATAATGTGTAATTGATGCTTTCAGTTCAACAAATTCAAACAAAGTCATTGGAACACTCACAAGATGTCACCAAAATCACTTTGTCCCATTAAAATCTTTCAGAAAATGATGTAAATGTATTGTAAGACTGTGATGTTAAAATTGATGCTGTGTTCATTCTGAGGCCTAACCGTGCTAAAATTGCTGTGTCATGCTGTGGCATAAATTAAGGCCATGACTCTTCGCCTCAAATCCTGCTTCATTTGAGGCCACCGGTTGTTTGGTGTTGTCTCTATCAAGTAGCTAAGTTAGATCTAGACAGATCCCAAGGTTACTGGTTACTGTGTTTTTCCACTTGGTATTAGATGAACTGTATTAGATGAAACTGCCCGCCTTTTTGTCTTTGTCATTCTGAAGAATCCAGCGTTCTGTGATGACCTCTCTGAATTTTTGAATGCAGCCTTGGAGAATAAACTCCGTTTGCACCTCCGTCGTTTGTCAGTGGCTTGTTTAACAACGGAATAGATTGCATCACAAGTGCACATTAATAATAATTCTTACGACTAAGAAGATATCCAAATTCTTAGATTACAATATCGCTGAATATTGTGTATCGTATCGTGAGATTAGTGTATCGCTACAGCCCTAGCCTAGATACTGGTTCCCGACTGGAACATTCACCTCCTCTGAATGGATCACATCAAGCAGCGTGCCAAGAAATTTAGTCGACCTATATATATATACTCACGCGCAACAAACAACTGAGGCGTTTCACGTTAAATCACCGGAGATCCCCCCCCGGAGACACCTCCGCATCACTGGACGCCCGTTTCACTCTCCGCCCGTCCTTCCCTGAGCCTCCTGACAACTGAACTTCCTCTAATAGTAATGTGATCGGTCAGCGCACGGAGGGGACCGAAGCCACCGAGGCGTCACATCCAACACGCTCGCCGTCGCTTCCCTTTCTCTGAGTCACTGAAGGTGTAGCTAAACTCAGCCCGTGGCCCAGAGGGAGGCCGGTGCTGGCGGGAAATTAATAAAGGTCTCAGTTCATCTGGTCTCAGGTCTCAAAAAAGAAAATAATTCCCCCTAAAAACTGTCTAGTTTAAACTCCATCTTCCCTCCTTCAGATTTGGAGCTGTCAACGAAGCATACATCTGTGTCGGCTCATGCGGGGACCGAACACATGTCCCATCATCTCTGCCAAGGAGACACTGCGCGGGGGTGATGGTGATTAAAGTTTAAACTTGGAAATCATTTGTTGCCAGGGCAACTCACTCGCCCGGCAGAATTAATGAATTGCGCTCGTCAGCCTTGTGGGAGGGGGGAGAAGGGTGGAGAAGGTTGGAGAGGATGGGGGGCGTGTGTGTAAAAGAAACCGTAAAATACATTTTTATTTTTTATTTTTAGTAAATGCTCAGCTGCGGTTATTTGTCTTTAAAAAAAAAAAGCGGTGAAACATGTGACCTGATGCGACGGTGACATTTTAACTTCCTCCAGACGAGAGTCAGATTTGACAGATGCTTCGTCATATTGAATCATGTCCCGCCGCTCGTCCAGGGACGCCACCGTAGGAAGATACAGCTGCACAACTGTAAATGTGATCAAACATCAGAAGAACAGGCTAAGAAAACATCATGTACAACCTGAAAACTGTTGTTTTTAAAGTGGAGGTATCAAAACTGGATGAGCAGATTCATCACGGCTTATATAAGTGATTTAAAGGAAGGAGGTGTAATTTTTGCATCAGAAACCAAACTATTTATGGCCGGTTTTTATTTCCTCGCGCCTGTCCTGAGTCCACACACATCTGATGTGCGCTCGCTGGCTGGGAAAACAACAGCCTCGCATGGAGACGGCGGAGGAGTTGCTAGGCGACGGCAGCTGGGCAATTCCCCGGACGGGTGGGCGGGGCCGGGGCCACACCTGCTGCCGCACAGGCAAGTAAACACACACGCGCACACACTCCAGATGCAGCCAGGAGCTCACCGTCGCTCTGTACGTTCACCTCCTCTGATGCTCTTTCCTGCAGACCTGACCTGCGAGGAACCGGGCTTTTCAGGCGGTCAGCGGGTTCAAGTGAATGTTCCAATAAGCCGCCCAGCTTTTAGAGGGAAGGTTCCTGGTAAACAGGTGCTGTTGCAGCCAGCGTGTACGTGTGAACGTATATGAATGTATATGACAGGCTGCAGGACGGGTCCCAGACGGTTGGTCCTGCCTGTGTTTGACTCTAAATGGCATCTTCCTGGTTCTCAGGTGGAGTCCAGCTGGTTATTGTCCTGATGTGGGCCATGTAGCACCAGAACTACATGGAACCGGCACAATTTTGCCCTTTCCTTAGCTCACGTCCATGTCACTCGTCTTATCGTCTCCATATTTGGCTCAGGTAGGCCTCCCATCTCCCTGAAACCATCTGGTCCTCGTGCCACAGACGTGCCAGCTGGGTACTGAAGGGAGTTTTTAACCAGTTACGTTTGTTATATACACTGGTACCTCTACTTACGAAATTAATTGGTTCTGGAAGTAGTTTGGTAACCTGAAACTTTCGTAAGTAGAGACGTGTTTTCCATGTAAATGCTCTAATCCGTTCCAAGACCCACAAAATTCAAACATATTTTCTTTATAAATTATAAACAATACATTAAATGACATAAAAAGCCTGTAAGAAATACGTGTTAGAACTAGAAAAGCACTCACAGAGCTCAGACCTCCACCAAGTGCAACAATTTGTCCCATAATGCAATGAGCCACTACAGCAGAAGCCAGTCATAGCAGTCACATGACCAGCTTCCACTTGCAGCGTAACATAGTTAAGATGTTTGTTTTCAAGGTGCCGTTCAAAGTACCAACAACCTCCAGAGTACCCGTGTGCAGTAAATCCTGTCTTGTGCCGTTTCGTTCTCGTTTCGTTACATCTCGATGACGCTGATGTTTGGTGCGTTCACTCGCATCATTTTGCCTTAAATTTGAGGGGGCAGTCCGTTGCATTTGATAGAGGTTTTTCCCCAAGACGGCACACTTTTTCTCTGGATGTGACTCTGACACCTGCGAACTTCCTAATACAGTGGTACCTCTACTTACGAAATTAATTGGTTCTGGTAGTAGTTTCGTAACCTGAAATTTTCGTAAGTAGAGACGGGTTTTCCATGTAAATGCTCTAATACGTTCCAAGCCCCCCCAAAATTAGAACATATTTTTTTTATAAATTATAAATAATACATGAAATGACATGAAAACCTGTAAGAAATACATGTTAGAACTAGAAAAGCATTCAGAGAGCGCAGACCTCCACCAAGCGCAACAATTATCGAAAGTTTGAAAGTGATCCAGCTCGGACGCGCCGCTTTCAAACCGAGATACAGAGCCGACAGCTATGTTGTCATTCAGTAAACTCTGGGAGCTGCGAGTAGCAGCGCTACTGTATTTCTGCCTTTCGTATCCTGAAATTTCTTTTGTAACTAGAGGCAATATTTTCCCGTTGATGCGTTACGTAACCTGAAAATTTCGTACGTGGAGGCATGCGTAAATAGAAGTACCACTGTACTTTCATATTTGCTGAATATGGGTCAGGGTCAGGGTTAGGGTTAAGGTAGTCCTAACCCTGACCCTGACTGTAACCGTCAATAAGTTAGTAAAAAATCCAAGCATCTGCCTGCACTGACTGACGTCATTAACTCCAGGTGAGAGCACATCCATCAGACATGGCTCAACTCTTTATTTGTCTTTTGAGCCTTTCGGCCTCACTTGGGCCTCATCTGGCACATCCCCAAACCCAGGTGTGAGTAAGTTCATAAAGTTTAGGACACCGCTGGCCCACGCTGACCTTTCCAGAGCTGTAGCTGAGCTGTAACTGAACTAGAGGTGCTAAAGGTCGCCCTTTTAGAGGGCTCTGCCTTTGCATTTGTGTAAACTTGGCACAGTTACGTTTTAGAAAGAGTTCTAATTTAAAGAGCCAAACTCTAAAGCTTTGAAGAGTGAGCGGGGAAGATGTGTAGTAAAGAGCTGCAGCTACAAACAATATCTACTTTCTCCAACTGACGCCGACGCAGACTCGGGTCTTCAGAGAGCACACCAACGCCACGGTGGATTCCTGATTAAGGTTCTCAGATTATAGAGACACTGTAGTCGTCTGCAGCAGAGTTTGGCTCATGTAGTGAAGTTTGCATCCAAAATCATATCAACTTGAACTGTTTGTTGGACAGAAGACGCAGGATTAAATGTCTGTGTTAACCTCTGGTCTCTCAGGGAATGGAAGAGCTGTTCAGGCCTCTTTTTTTTTATTCTTCTTCTGTGTTCTCTGTCCTCAGGTCTCAACAGGAGCACTTGGCAGCACTGCCCTCCTGGCTGGATTTGAGAGAATATGATTTTCACCAAAGGTTTCTGAATCACGTGGATCACACGGTCGTCTTCACCTTTACTCAACTTTACTGACTGCGTTGCAGCTCCAAAATCAGAGGAAAATGTACCGCACGAGGCTTGCTGAGGTTGGACGAGCTGTCGCTGCTGCTGGCTATCGTCAGCCATGCTAATGCATGATGCTAATGCATGATGCCAATGCACAATGCTAATGCACGATGCTAATGCACGATGCTAATGCACAATGCTAATGCACGAAGCTAATGCATGATGCCAATGCACAATGCTAATGCACGATGCTAATGCACGATGCTAATGCACAATGCTAATGCACGATGCTAATGCATGATGCTAATGCACGATGCTAATGCACAATGCTAATGCATGATGCTAATGCACGATGCTAATGCACGATGCTAATCCACAATGACGACATTGAGCATGTTGAAGTAGCAAAGCAAGTTGTCCACTGATAAATGAAACAACAAAAACAATAAAAAAGACTGCTGAGGTTTCAATTTAAGGGTGCGTTCCAGTTAAAACTTCCAACTAGGAACCTGGAAATTTTACTTCCGATGGATGCACTATGAAACAATAAATGAGCGAGAAGATGCTAAAACGTTGTGAAAAGCTGAGGGGAAGTGCAGAGGAGGTGGTGTCCTGTACACATCCTTCCATCATCCATCCATCCATCCATCCATCCATCCATCCATCCATCCATCCATCCATCCATCCATCCATCCATCCACCCCTGTTTAATCCTCTGCAGGGTCACAGGGGTCTGCTGGAGTCTATCCCAGCTCTCCTCAGGTCTAAAGGCAGGGGTCCACCTGGACAGGTGTTCAGTCCATCGCAGGGCCACATGCAGACGAACAACCGTGCACACTCATATTCACTCCTACAGGCAGGTTGACCAACTGAAACCCACACAAGCACCAGAAGAACATGGAAACTCCACACAGAAAGACCCCCGACGACAGCATCATTTACTGAATTATACTGAATATAGCAACTTCAGTGATTAAATGAACAAGAATGAAACAGGATGTATTAAGTCAAACTGAATCCGCTTGTTCGAGAGGCTTTTATGAAGCAGCTAATTCCTGTGAAAATTCCCGTATAATCCTGTTCAGCGGAGCTGCATTTGATTCCCTGTTTCAAAAACTCCAGCACGATGGACTGGAAATGGATTTTTTTCCTTTTTCTTTCCTGGGAACACGTGGTCCCCCCACTTTTTTTTCCAAGGGAACGTTTCCAGGACTCGTGTTAATTAATAGCCTGATCATAAATCCTCGTTTGTGAGCTGATAAAGTCCCAACTGAGGTGCATTCGTTCCGTCTCTTGACCTGCGTTGCTCCGTAAAGACGCTCCTGTCTCTGCCTGGTGAGACGTCCCAGAGGACGGGCTTTTACGAGCTGCATAGAAACCTGACAGGAGCATAAATAGCTGCCTGCGCGGGGAATCTGATTCAGATAATAGCAGGTGAGCAGCACTTTGCCTCGTCTGTCCCAATCACCTCATTTGGCCTCACATGTCCGAATGCGCACAAACAATCAAGCAGAAATTGGAGTTTAGGAGTTTAGCTACAACCGAGGAGCTCCAGGAAATCGGTATTTAACAAAGGGCTTTGAGGAGACACATTTCATCCTGGTATTTACCTTTGTGATTTTCGGCAAAGGGTAACGTCACTTCACGTTAAGTTCACCGCGAATCCTCGGAGCGAGAGGAATTGATTATCACATTTCTGCATAAGCAGAGCCCCCCCCCCCCCCCCCCCCCCCCCGATTATGATTAAATGAGAGCTAGTATACATAATACAGACGCGGGTATACATAATAAAACACAGATCCATTATGAGCTGAGACTTCTGGATCTTCGCTGGGATGCTTGACTGGATCTGACAGGGAACGCAGTCGGGTCAAGGGCCTGACATGCTCTCAGCAACACATGTGACCAGATTCAGCAGAATCATCCCGCTTCCAGTGAGCGCTTGTTATCAAGGATACAGAGGAGGGAGGAGACAGAGGAGGGAGGAGACAGAGGAGGGAGGACAGGAGGACACGGAGGAGGGAGGAGGGAGGACACAGAGGCGTCCAGAAATCAAAGCCAGTACCAGCCTTGTCAGTAGGGGTGAGTATTGGCAAGGACCTTGCAATACGATATGTATCATGATACTTGGGTCACGATATTATATCACGATATCGCGATATCGCGATATATTGCTATATTCTACCCAGTAAATTCCTAAATTACAGAATTCTCAGAACCGTAGTAAAGAAACCACTCTTTCACTTCGTTTTCATTCTGCTGTCCCAAGACACACAAACTCCATTACCCATAAGGCCACTTTCTTAAAGGGGCCAGGCTGGCTCACAACATTTCTTTGCTGTGAGAGAACGTGCACAACATTCTGTGATGTTTCCGCAATTTTTTCTTGATTTTTTAAAATATATTTCTGAAAAAAAATCTGCGAATAACTAAAACCGCGGAACTTAAGGCGCGAATTGGTGAGGGATCAGTCTACAGTGAACTGAGATACTTAAATGTGAGATAACCGACTTGAGCTGCAGACATTCGATTCCTCGTCACCTTTAGGAGTGAGTATTGGCAAGGACCTTGTAATACAATATGTATAATGATACTTGGGTCACGATACAATATTATCACGATATCGCGATATCACAATATATTGCAGTATTCTACCCAGTTAATATCAAAATTAAAATTAGAGATGAAAAATCAAGTTGCTATATATGTTCATCAGATGATATTGATCATTCTGTTAGGATTTAAGATTAACTTAGAGAATTGTTTAACTGTTAAAGCTAAAACTTTGTTACATGTAGGAATGCGGTCTCTTTTTATGATCGTGAGTTCCTCAGTTTGCTGCTTTAGGTTTTATGACCTAAACAACTGGAACATCCTGGCTCCCTGACCCCCAAAAGTTTGTGACTTCCAGATAAACAGCTGGTTTATTATCCTGGACTGTAAGACTGAAGAGCTGTTGGCCATTTGGATTCTGAGACAAAGAGCAATAAACTCAGAAGAACGCGAGGATCCGCCTCTATAAGAACTGAGACTATCTGACATTCTGGGTGCATTTGTCCACGGCAGCGTCTCGGTGGTGTTGTGGACAAGTGTACCATCGGCCGATTAAAATATTCTGCATGGCATATTGAATCTTTGTATTCATCATTGTATATTAAACTCTTTAACTGGTCTTTGTTTCTAGTCTCGTCAATGGCACCAGATAAAAGAACACAGAGAATTACTTTCACTTCAGAGGACAAATTGAGTCAAAACTATTTGCTTCAAAACAACCTATTTATTGTTTATTTATTAGTGTTTTTGCACATTTAAGTATTTTCCTAAAAGAATCGATATTAGGAGCTGAAAAATCGATATTATATTGGGCGGCTGAAAATCGCGATATATCACCAAATTGATTTTTTTTCACACCCCTACTTGTCAGTGTGCAGTTTTTTTTTTTTTAAAGCTCATTAATTAGATGGTTAATCTTTATTCAGGTCTGTGAGGGTTATGCACACACTCACTCGTGATCGCCCCAGTTTTGTATCACCAGTTCTGTAGGGCTGTAGCGATACACTAATCTCACGATACGATACACGATATTCGGCTCAACGATATGATATATATCGATATTCATCTTACAATACTTTTACATAATTTTCCGAAAGATTTTAAAGGGACAAAGTGATTTTGGTGACATCTTGTAAGTGTTCCAATGACTTTGTTTGAATTAATTGAACTGAAAGCATCAATTACACATTATATGGCTGACAGGCAGCTTGTAAATGCTGGACAAAATGAATAAAAGATTTGTTGAGAAAAATAGTTTCATTTATTTAAACATTTAAGCTTGCAAGCTTTTAAAGGTGGGACACGGGGGTTTTTAAAGAAGCTTAGAATATTGATACCCGCGGCTGAAAAATCTATACTCTGGGGAAATAAAATATCGTTTTAAATCGCAGAATCGATAAAATCGCTCAGCTCTACAGTTGTGCATACTTTCCTAGGCTATGTCAGCCCAAATTCTTTTTAAATCTGTTTACAATTTATTTCGTAAGTGATCAGATGTGATCCGTGCTGCGCCCAAAGATCAGATGTGAGCAAACCTAAAACTGAGGGTCGTGAACCGGCTGGATAGTTTACGTGAAGTCACGAGCAACTTTTTTGATCTCCGGCACACATGTCGGCGTACTGCACCAGGGAAAATAAAAAAAAATAAAAAATCAATCCATCCATCGACGAGTGATTTCTGATGAGGGAACGGCTGGTGCTCATTGTTAAAAAGTGAAATCTCAGCCAGCAGTCAGGATGTTGCTGAGAGGAGGAGCAAGCCGTGTTTCTTTTTCCACAAGCTTGGTAAAACTCCAGCAGCAGGAAGAGCCATGTGTAATTGTTGCTCCGTGCAGGGAGGGAGGGGGGCGCCAGGAAACCCATTTGTGCCTCAGAAACACAAACACAATAACACACACTGTAAAAGATGTCCCTAAAAACGCACCACACTTTAAAAAGGTCTGCAGTGGTTCTCCATAGAGTGTATGAGGAGAACCGGACAAAACCTCCTGTGATGTCATGCAGTGTCGAGCCTTCAGTTCAGTTACAGCTGCTCACCTTAGTTTGGCTGGCGTGGCTTATTTTTAACCCAGAATAATAATAGAGGGTTTTCACGGCGCGTCATCAGCGCGTCATCCAAGCAGAAGTCGCCATCTTGGAGGCACACGGCAATGTAAACAAAGCGCACACACTGGAGTAAATCGGGCATCTTCATTGAAAATGGTAAATTATTGCCGTGTTTTCGGCTGTACCAACCGGACAGACCGCGAGAGACACTTGGAGTTTTAAAGACTTCCAAAGGTTATTAAAAATCAGGGAGAACAACACCAGAAGTTGTCAGAGGAAAGGAGGCGCTTGTGGTTAGCAAAGCTAAACCAAGACCTGTGTGGCAAAAATCTGGACAACATCCGAATTTGTTCGGCCCATTTCATGTCAGGTAAGTTAAGTGAAATGTTGTTAGCTCTTAATTTCACACACGAACAATTATCAAGAAAAAAAGCTCTTAATTTGTAGTCTAATGATAATATCAAGCTACCACCTAGCTACACTAGCAACACAGTTCTTAAAATGTAGAGCTACAATGTGTTATATTTCTGACTGTATTCCAGGTAAAAGGTCTGACCTTTATCAAAAGGATGACCCAGATTGGGTCCATCTGTTGGAATGACGGGTAGAAACCAGGTAGTTTACGATGTCGGGGTATGTAATCGAAGAGAGGCTCTCCGGCTCGTCATTGCTCCAAGACGAGGGAGCTAACTCGTACGGATCGGCACCACCGACAAACTGCAACTATTCAGAATATCGTTCCCTTTCCCGTGGACCAAGTCCTTCTCTGGATGTTTTTGCGTCTGTAACGCCTTTTGAAGAGCTTTTCTGTGGTCCTTTATCCACGGTCGTTAGCATTGATCCAGCGGTGTGTTTACATCCGAGTACCTCACTGACCAAAACGTGACGTAGGTGAAAACCCTCTATTAACATTACTTTACAGTAAGGCTAAGCCACTGCCGTCAGAGTCGCAGGATGATTGACGGCAGGTCGCAGCGTGTTTCCGCCTGGAAAAATCTGGAAATGATGACAGTCAGCCATTGGCTATGCTGGAAAAAAAAGAAAGTTGGCTCCTGAGTAGGAGCGAAGGTGTTATCAGTCGATCTGCGGCTGTTTTCTTTGTTTTTGTATGCTCCTTTATGACTTGTTGCATAAAAGCCACACCCACCCTGCTGTGATTGGATTGGTACGTTCTGTACCGCTGTGATTGGCTGTAAATGGGAGGGGAGCTATTTCATGAAGTGAAGGCTGGCCAGGGGTCAGCTCATTGTTATATACGGTTATCTTGTGGGTAACGACGAAATGCATTATGGGAGATGTAGTTTATTGTCAATATGCGCTTTAAAGCGGTTTAAGCTTATTTTTAGTCTTAAAATATTGGTTTAAATTTTAAGGCAATAATGCACAAGCTCTCAAGGGCCACATAAAATGACGTGGCGGGCCACCTTTGGCCCGCGGGCCTTGTGTTTGACACAAGGAAATCATTCCTGCCTGTGGCCATCAAACTGTACAACTCCTCCCTCTGAATGGCCCGTGGACTTTTTCACTCCCTGTCAGCTGACTTAATACAATAATCAAGTGCAATAAGCAACTGTGTAATTACTTGTGCAATAATTCGACTTAATATCCACCATTTGGTGCAATAATTCAACTTAAGATCTATTTATTTGTCACATAATTTATTTTTGAACCACAATGCACATTCTGTACACCCTAATTCAGTATAAATGTATAACAAGACTGTACAATCTCAGAATACGACTGTTTAAAACACCTTTACTGTATATATTCTTTTACTTATTTTTTTCAGTGTATATTTTTGTTTATATTCATATTTTATTTTATTTTTATTTTATGTTCTCTTTCAATTGCACTACATGTTAAATTTCTTCTGTTTCTTATTTCTTCTATTCTTATAAGGAGCACCTGCAACGATAACATATTCCCCTCTGGGATCAATAAAGTATTTCTGGTTCTGGTTCTGGTTCTGGTTCTGATGTGGGTTAGAACATATAATAAGGTCAACCTTTTCCACAGTTGTCTGGATTTCACAAACATACTTGTGGAAAAAAACTGAACTATAATAAAACAAATTCATTTTAATGTACTAAAACTAAAACAAAGATGAGCTCTGAAAAGATCTGGACTTTAATACATTTAACCAGGTGTTTAACACTGAGGACTGACAGGAAAGATTTTTATTTTATTTTATTTTTTGCAGTGTGCGGGATCAGCATCTCTGCCGGCCCTCCCCCTTTTTCCCCCCTCCTCCTTTTTTATTTTTATTTTTATTCATTTTTCCTCTTTGACACGCGCCGCAGATTGATCTGCTCTAATTTCTTATCTCACTTTGAGACACTTGACAGTAACGCACGCGCCATAAAAGGCCCACCCCCACCACCCCACCCCACCCCAACTTCCACGGGTGGGTGGGACGGGGGAGGACGGGGAGGAGGGGGGAGCGCAGACGGCTACCAGATGAGATTTGTTTCCAAACGCGCACCGATGGCGCTGTGAGACGCGGTCCGCTCAGGATTGCGCCGTTCGGGGGTTTTTGCGGACAGCTGTTCTGGAGCGAAACGCAACTATGGATTACTCGCTATGCGTCCTCTTCCTCCTGACAACCATTTCGTCTGTGTCGACCGGACATTTCCCAACAGCGCAGATGTGAGTACAGCTTCAAAACAGCCTGTTGGTTTGTCAAAAAAAAAAAGAAAAAAGAAAGAAAAAGAGAGAAAAAGGAAAAAAGTCCTGGTTTCCTCCTGACAGTCAAGACTTTTTTAAAAAAAATGTTTGTATCAGTGCTAAAATTAGTAGTATCACTAATTCTTTCCTTGAGTTGGAAGGAAATTCTCCTTGAATGGTCTCGGGGAAACGCACGCGGCGCGCTTCCCTCCTTCCCGCTGATGGTGATCGCGCATTAATCCGGATGCAACTCAGGACTTTTTGAAACGTGATATTTTGGAGCTGCTGTCCTTTTGTTTGCAGCCTGCGGCGGTGTGACATGCGGCTGGCTGTCACATGAATATTCCCGGGAAAATAAACCCGTCTGAACTTTCGCAGAGTTGCACATTTGTGCCTCTTGCGGCTGATTTAAAGGGGTTTAAAATAATAAAGTCGTGTGCGCTCGAGCTGAAAACTGTCACTGTGATTGGGGATGTCTTGATCCTCCTCATCCTCACCTCCACCCAACTTCTCCTGGTGTTGCATTTGCTGTAGCTGGTTATACAAAGCTGTAGAGCTGATGTCAACAGGGGCACACCCACAGAAGAGGGGGGTCTGAGGGGCCCCCCAAAGAACCTGTCCGGAGTTAAAACGACCCCAGGTCAATGTCTACCTGAAAATAAAATGCCATTTAAAGTCTCGGACAAGACTCAGAAATGTCATTCCAGTTTAGTGATGGTGTGGATCAGGTCTCTGCAGACGAACCGAGGTCATTTTAACTTTAAAAGTGGACTGAAAGTGTGTTAAAATCTCTATCCGGTCGCTGCCAACATGTCGTAAATCCACACAAGCCGACTGCAGAATATCTTATAAATCCATGTCAATACACACTAAAGGAGGAGAGTTCACAGTTCCCGGTTGTGACACTTATAGGGATGCACATGGTTAACCGTTTAACCGATAACAGTAACTCTAACCGATTAATACTAACGGTCAATTTTGTTTTTAAACTACTTAATTCAATCAACTCATGTGGGCGTGTCAACAGGTGCAACAGGCCTCTGATTGGTCAGTTCTACATCCGCGTAGAAAAGAGCACGTCATTGAAAAAATGAGGAAGTACCCACATCTGTACGATTCTGGTTCTCCTCACTACAAAGACAGCACATATTCTAGTAATTCATGGAGGGAGATAGCGATGAATGTGGGTCTGGATACGGCCGAGACGGTGAGGAAGTGGAAAAACGCAAGAGATACGTTTAGTAAGTTTAGCTAGTTCGTGATTGTCGCTCTTGCGTTGTGGCATGGAATAACATAGCGGAGACCGCGCTAGTATAAATCAAAAGTGACGGCGGCATCTCTGCAACAAGCTGACGGCAACACATTGGCGCGAGAGTATACACGGGGAAGTGTCTGCATGCGTCCACGACAACGCGCGCAACATCGCGGCAGCCAACCCTCCCGGACTTATCGGTTAACGGTTATTAATCGTTAAAGGGCGTCGGTTAATGGTCATAAAAAAAAATCCAAAATGTGCATCCCTAGACACTTACCTGTCAAAAATATCGAAGTGCTGATCCAGTTCTAGATCTGGATCCACTATGTTATTCCACGCCACAACGCAAGAGGGACAATCCCGAACTAGCTAAACTTACTAAACGTATCTCTTGCATTTTTCATCTTCCTCACCATCTCGGTCGTATCCAGACCCACATTCATCGCTATCTCCCTCCATGAATTACTAGAATATGTGCTGTCTTTGTAGTGAGGAGAACCAGAATCGTACAGATGTGGGTACTTCCTCATTTTTTCAATGACGTGCTCTTTTCTACGCGGATGTAGAACTGACCAATCAGAGGCCTGTTGCACCTGTTGACACGCCCACATGAGTTGATTGAATTAAGTAGTTTAAAAACAAAATTGACCGTTAGTATTAATCGGTTAGAGTTACTGTTATCGGTTAACAGTCAAACGGTTAACCATGTGCATCCCTACTCACAATACGATATATATCGATATTCATCTTACAATACATTTACATCATTTTCTGAAAGATTTTAACGGGACAAAGTGATTTTGGTGATATCTTGTGAGTGTTCCAATGACTTTGTTTGAATTAATTGAACTGAAACCATCAATTACACATTATATGGCTGACAGGCAGCTTGCAAATGCTGGACAAAATGAATAAAAGACAACAGAATAGCAGGGCTCCATCGCGTTCACCATGCGCCTAAAGCCACTGAATACGGTCTCAAATCTTGACAAATAAAGTCAGCAAAGGACTCTGTAATTTTCTGCAACCTAGGTGAAGTAGATGGAAACTGGTGGCAACAACCGCCGTCACTGTCCAGCGTTGTTTGTTTCGGTAGCGCCACAACTTCTTAGCTTGCAGTTAGCATTAGCTTGTCCGGGTGGTGACGTTTCAGGTGGGCTTGCAGGTTGGTGGTATTTCCAGAGTTTCCTGGGGAAATAAAATATCGATATATATCGTGGAATCGATAAAATCGCCCAGCCCTAATGGACATGCAACCAGTCTGGGGAAGGAAGTGTGCGATCTAGGCAGAGGGGCAGCCATACTGGCATCAACAGAAGACGGCGGGAACGCTGGTGAACCACTGGAGTCGGTTTTAGGGTAGAAACCTGTTGGTCGAAGGTGTTCTTAGCTGTTCTGCTAAGTGATCTTGGATAGTGAACGGTGAAGTCTAAATCCTTCTAAACTTTTGTTGCGTCTCACAAGGATCACTTTAGACTCGTCTTGTGGCGCCTCCCCTCCTGTAACAGCTTAAAAATAACCGGGTCGCCTCCCAGCATGCACCTGCTGCTCAGGTTGTTGTGCACAGCTCTCCTTGGACGTATTATGAGTTGGACAGGAATTCGCATCCTCTCCAAAATGCAGACCAGCAGTTTGTATCGTCCCTCTGTTTTTCATTGCGAGGGTCTCGCCACCTTTTGCCCCCCCGGCCATGAAATGAAAACTCTCTGCTTGCCCCGCAGGATGTTAATTTGGATTATGAACTCACGTTGCAAGGTGGAGATATCGCTGGCACTGTTGAGGTATCACTTTGCTGCGTCTAAATTTGACTCCTGACGCCTATATTTGCAGCGCGGCTTTAATAGATGTAACACATGGCATGTGCGCGGCGGCGGGAGGGCGAAGTGAGGGCGTGGGCCCGCTCGTTCTCCCTCCATAACCAACAGGTTAAGGTTATTTCTGAGAGTGAGGACGACGGGGTTTGGCTTTGAATGCAGCTCAAGTCTGGTCTCTGAGAGGTGGAGGGGCGTGATGGCACTTAGCCTAATGGCTGAGCGCGATGATGTCAGACTAGCAGAGCGGCCCACCCAGTCGCTATATTTCATGGGCACTCAGTGGATTGATCTGTGGGCTGGGCGCATGATATTCATCCAGCAAGCTGCACACACTGATGCTGTCGGATGATTTTCATTTAAACCCGGAGCACTCAGTTTCTGAACGATTCAAGAACTACGGTTGTGCAAAAGCGAGTCCTGTCTCTTTTAACCGTATGGTTTTTATGTTTTTCCTGGTCTTAATGAGTCTTAGACAAATACAGCCACAATCAAACAGCATTTGACCTTTCTTTTTTTTATTCCTCCCCCACTGGGCCATTATTTATTAAACAAACACGAAGTAAAAGAAAAGACAACAAAACAAAGCTAAAGACATGTGGGCAATACTAAGTACCCCGTCACTGCTTCCTCAGGATAATGACAATGGATAGGGGTGCACGATAACTATCGGACTAATAATTATCGGCCCGATAGTTATCGGGGCGATGACAGAGAAATTATGACGTCATTCCGATAAGTCCGATATCACGACAAATAGCCCAGATAACATATATTTTTGTCAACACTGCAGTGCCTCGCTCCCTCTGAGTCTTGAATGACCGGCAGTGAATGTTATGTTCAAGTAACGTCAGCATAATCAGAAAAACGATTTCTCAATCAGGAAAATCAAGAATATCCCCTCATGCCAGAAAACAACTTGTTAACTTGGTCATAATTTTAGTAGTTGCTGACTTGAATTGATATTCGTAGTTTTTTCCCTCATGTTACACACAAAAAATAGAAAAGGGTGAAAGAACGACTAGCAAACGAGGGAACGAAGGAATTTACATTACACCTTGAATGCAGCATGCAGCACAGCGTGCTGATGAAAACAAACAAACATGGCGGCGTGGAACTTGGTTAAAGTTTCAGAAGAAGATAGTTTGGTGGTTATTTGTGACGAATCCTCCAAGTGAATTCTACGAGGAGGGAAGCACAAGCTTTAATACGTAAAACGTGATGGGCCACCTACAACATAACAATCACTTCCATGGAGTTTTGAAATTGCGCTTATGTGAGCTAACGGAAGCTAATGCTAATGTGTGCAAACCAGGAGCAGTCTCCCCTCTCCTCTCCCTCATCTCTCTCATCTCAAGCTTCCATGAGATAAAAAAACAAAAAAACTACCAAACCTCATTTACTTTAATTAAAGGTTTTAATTGAAATGGAACCACAAGTCAAAATCCTTTAAATGTTAATCTTTTTCAGTTTGTAATTTTGATGCATGTATTTCCATCAGTTCAAGGAGCCTTTATTTTTTATATCAGTCAGTAATGAACCTTATTTAAGTTAATGTGAGATATCAAATAGGTTTGTTTGATAGCTTTACAAAAATGTTTGAGAGGCTTGCCAATAGTTTTTTTATTGGAAAAAATAAATACCTGTTCATTTAAAGAGTCCAAACTATTTTTGATTTTGTTTATAGTATTGATGTAATGATCTTAGGTATATGTGTGTGTTATCGGTAGGGATGTTCCTGGCGACTAATTTCCCTGTCGACTAAACGAAAATATTAATTAAGACTAGTCGACTAGTCTAAAAAAAGGAAAACACTCAGAAAACAGTGAAAATTTAGCACCATTTATTGAAACATCGAAACAGCAACATTAGCTTCTTGAAGCCTTTACCCTCCACAAAGTTAAGTGGAAGCATATCTTGCGAGGTCATTATCATGATGAGCTGTGTTATCCTCTCAGACCGGACGGGAGAACACGTCTCCGGGTAAACAATGTCAAATTGGCCTGAGTGTGGCTAGCACCGCTAGCATCAGCACCGCTAGCATCAGCAGCCGTCGTCTCGTGCAGATTAACATCTAAATGCTTGAGTTGAATGTGGTTGCGCATTGCTCCAGTCGAGTGATTGTATGCCAAACCGCGCTGGTTTTGCGAGACTATCTTCCCACCGTGCCGTTTTAAAATTCCAGTCTACTCGAGCATTGCTGTGGAGAGGAGGCTGCTGTCTGACGGCTCTGTAGCTCCGACTAGTGGCGGGCGGCTGTATGACAGTTAAGCTGCCTTGTACATGAATAAAACACAAATTGGTTTAAACGACTAATATTTCTGGTGCCGACTAGTAAGTGGGCGGACGTTTAATCGTTTAGACGACTAATCGCACGCATCCCTAGGTTATCGGTATCGGCCTATAGGAGCTGAAAGTTATCGGTTATCGGTATCGGTTTTAATAAACAGTCGTGCATCCCTACGATGGTCACATGATTTGTGTTGAGCATAATTTAGGATCAAAAACCAGAAGTGCTCATTTTGCATGTGACCGTGATTAAACGGTTTCTCATTCATGCGGATGTGCCGCCGGAGCGACGCTGTTGGAGTGATGCTGATCTTGAGCGACAAGCTTCACATCGACTCCTGAAGGTGAAACCCAGAGAAGAAGGAGAAGAAGAAGGAGGGAATCGAGGGACGGAAACCGTCTTGCTTTTCTGTCCTGTCTGTCTCGGCTGGAAGGGTGACTGAATCTCCTGCCAGCTTCTGTCTGCTTCAGCTCTCCCCGTCCTCCTTCCCGTCCTCTCAGATCTCCTCCCGCCTGCTTTTTTTTCCATCTTTCCATCCATCTTCTCTCTATCCGACTCCCTATGTGTCTCTTTATCCCCCCCTCCTCTTCGCCGCCGCCTGAAGGCAGATGATTAACATCATCAAATCTAAAATGTGTAGTCTGATGTCAGGGAGTGCTCTCCAGAGATCGTGGCGCCATCCAGCACGCCTGGAGATCAGAGGAGATAAAAAGACGAGATAAAGAGGGAGAAGGGAGACGAGAAAGCCCAGACTGCTTGGCCTTCTCCACCTCATGTGTCATGTCTTTAGTTAATTGAAGAAGAAGAAAAAAAAAACGTGTCCGAACCTTTTCGTCATCATGTGTCATTACATTTTTGCTGAATTTAGCCGCCCGATCAGAAGCTTGAATTTCCGTGAATCACCTGCGGGATTAGATTAAACCTCCAGCATTACGTTTTCCACAATTCCTGCTCTGTTTTACCCAGTCCCGCTTGCATTTTTTTTTTTTTAAAGCCTAACTAGATTTCACGCTCAACCAAGCTCGAGGGTCATGCTTATCGTGTTTGCGGCCTCGTCTCTGGCGATCAGTGGGCGGGATCTGAGGAGGCGCTGCGTCACAACACAGAGCCACGTTGATGAGATGATTAAGCTCATTAGGATGGAGAACTGGCCCTGACTAGGGAGGGAATTGATAAGAGTTTTCCGATTCCATTATCGATACTGTTTAACGATTCGATTCTTTATCGATTCTCATCAATTCTAATTTGGGCAAAAAGGAGAACAGTTTCATTAGCATCATTTTTTTTAAAAACTTAGAAGTCATGAGCTTACAAACTTAACAGCGAGGTCAAAAGAGGCCCAAAGATAACGTGTTAACTGTTGTAATATGTAACAACAATACAATACACAAATACACAAGAATGTGTAACATTTTACTAACAGATTTTTCCTAATAGAAATAAAAAAAAATCTCCTTTTTGAAAGGATATATGAGCTCACTAAGCACTCAATAATAATAATAATAAAGAAAGATAAATACTATCAAATACAACGGAAGAGTGCCTAGTGCAAATCTGCAAATACTATGAAAAATTAATTCTTTCCCAGACTCTCTCTCTCGTCACGGTCATCTTCTAAATGTAATGCAGAAGGCATTCGTTTAATAGCATAGCGTTAATGTTATAGCGTGTTTTACAAAGAAGCACAATAGGCAGTGGGATAGCTACTAACCAGAGTTACCAGAGGTGATCTTAGCTTGGCTACTGCTGCTGGGTTGAGATCCATCAGTCTGAAGCGTCAAAAACACGACACTCGTTATCACATGTTGTGTGTTCAAATGTTTCTGCATGTTAGCCGTGTTCCCTCCGGACGCTGTTATCTCCACTTTACAATGACTGCTAGTTGCCTTGTTGCCATCTTTCTTTGGTGAAGTGAAGCCAAACTTTGGAGCGTTTGAACCTGGTAGGCGCCATTGTTGTTTACAACTGCAATGCGCGTGCTAAACCGACGTAGCTTAATCACGTAAGTTCTTTCTGGAATTGACTGTGTGTAAGTTGCGTAAATTACGTGAGATTCGTGCTGGTTGGAATCGATAAGAGAATCGCTAGATAAACTGCCAAACTATTCCATGGAATTGAAGCACACGGAACCGGTTCTCTACAGTAACCGGTTCTGGATTCACAACCCTAGTCATGACAGCTGGACGCAGCATCTCGGGGACATCCAGGCTTTGCTGGGCATCTTTCAAACGCAACGAATGAGAAACGCGGTGTAAAGTTTTAAGTGAGGGGCGCCATCTTATGGAGGTTTCTTTCCCAGCCTCAGTGACTCACGGTGGTCATGAGACCCTTTGCCAGCCCAGGAAATGATCCGATAACTACAGATTAATGCTATTAGACTGTGGGGCGCCACCAAGGGGCTGCATCTGTCTCACTATTCTGATTATCGATAAGGAAGTTAGAACAAACTTGCAGTTCCTCGAGCGGCCACTGGGTGGCTAGCTCCGAAATGAACATGACGTGTTTCCTCTAAAACCAGTTTTGGTCTCCACAGCTGGATTTGGCGTCCATGACAACGGTGCCAGGGTCATAATCTCAGTGTAAAATCATGAAAGGGCTATGGTTATGGCTGAATACATAATTAGGGGTGTGTTTTTTTTTTTGAGTGACAGCTACGTTATTGTATTGCAATTGTCACCTCTATAACTACCGAGTGCTTGACGCTTTCGGTGAATTTGATATTGGAGCTGTGATTTAAAAGCTAAGCGAGCTGGACCTCCTTTGATTTTTAATTTTTGAAGCTGTTTCACCTCCCATTCAGAAAATGATCATCAGTTTGAATTAGCTGGTGGGGAAGTTGTACACAAATGTTATATCCTTCAATTTATGGTAGAACGCGGGTGCGTAGTGGGCAGGACGTGAGGAGAATCCAGCTGTTCCAGGTGGGCTGTGATTCTTTGGTTCAAGTCTTGGAGAATCACTTTTATTTTAAAGTTTTAGCTCGTTGTTCTGTCAGTGGAGGAGCCGGCGGCCGCTGGAACTGGCTATGAGTTGGAAATGAAGAGTCTGGGGTTGAAGGCCACCGAATGGCTCGTGGCACGCAGCCTTTGGTTGGGGCTGGAGTTAAACTCTGGGGCCAGAAGCAGCTACCTCTGACCTCAGTCGAAGGCTGCTAGCGAGGGTCAGTTAAAAGATGTCCAGCCTGATGGCCTCTAGCTCGTCGGCTGCTCGCTCTTGCACACATTTGTGGTTCTATATATAATTTTTCTCCCCCAATGCAGTTGTTACAGATGTGAAGTTGGACACCAGTGAAAATTGAGCTCCTAGTGGCCGTTCAAGGTACTGCGAACGTCAGCGACGGCAACAGATTAGCAAGCCCAGTTTAGCCCAATGGTGGTAAAGCACCGGCGAGCCTTGTAATACCAGTTTCTCCCAGCAGAAGTGCGAGAAATCATTTTAGAGTTCGGTCGACCTTTACTTTGTTGTGTCTGACGCATGAACCTTCTGGTGATGTGCTTCCATTATTTTCTCTGGAGAGACAGAGCTACATAGCGTGCCTTTAATGAGCTCAGTGGGTGAATTAGGGTCCAAATGGAGCAGTGGCTGGCGGTTCAGTTACAAGTATATCAGACTCCGTTCTCGTCTTAGCATGGAAATTTTAGATGCACATTTATCCTGCTGCTTCGGTATGTGGTGTACGAGGTAAGCTGAGCGTGCAAAACTCGTTAATCTGCAGAGGTATCGTCTTTTGGCGCCACAACTGTTCAGCACGGAGCCTTTTTTTTTCTGGGAGTCTACTTCACAGCATCCAGAGACCCAAACTTTCTGGGTGAAGAATTCACAAATCACACATAATAAAGACAGCAAATGGGTCTCCTCCACCTGTAAAGAGGCAGTAAATTAGCTGCAAACCTGGCCGTCCTCGGTCTCTATATACAGCCGGCTGGGTTGGTAGCGCGTCTGCAAACAGCATGGCCAAAAACAGAAGCGGCCTCTCGTCGTCTCTCGTGTTTCATCGAGTGGGTTTATTCCAGTTCGTTTTCAGAGTGACTTTATTTGTCAGCCTGAGCAGGAAGTTGGAGCACTTTGTCCCGACCTGAAATAACAGCGATCCTGTCATCTGGTGCAATTTTCAGCGTTTTATATCTGAACACGTGGCTGATGGGCTGAAGCAGAAGTTTATTATATGTAGTCGAAAGCTGGAAAGAGACAAAATCAACATTTTTTTTGCCCCTGTATGTCACCTGACATTTATTAGCTCTTTGTTTCATTAGTCTTACAGTGATCCCTCGCCAATTCACGCTTTAAGTTCTGCAGTTTTAGTTATTTGCTGATTTTTCAGAAATATATAATATACCCTATTTTCTGGACTATAAAGCGCACCTGAATATAAGCCGCACCCATTAAAATATAAACAAAATATATATTTTGTCACAAAAGCTGCACTGGACTATAAGCTGCTGGTATCCAGGCTGAGAAATAAAATATTTACATAGAAAGATTTTGTACCATAAGTGTGTATTCACATACCTGAACTGATTGTTTCTGAACAGAACCTGTAACACGGCAGTAAAAGTGCTGATCAAACAAAACAGATGGTTGATGGTTTTATTCATTTTCCTGCTGTATACTGAAACCAAGTTGCTTTATTTTCCCCTCCTCCTGTGTACTGAAACCCCCCCACACAGCAAAGACATCCGGAACGGACCCGCGAAACGGACCCGTATCGGGGTCCACTTGCACTCAGTGCCGGATCCGCTTTGGAGCCGGATCGTAGACCTGCTGGCTCCACGCTGCGTCCGGTCCGCATCTGCGATTAAAACCTTACCTCTGCGGCGGGTCCACTCAGAACCCTGAAATCCACTGGGGAACCAAAAAACTGACTGGACAAACTGATAAATCCAGGTGTGTCTGAGTAGCTACAATGTTCAGACACACCTGGATTAATCAGTTTGTCCAATAATAACAGGTATTGATGCTAAATGAATGTAGAGTAGCATAGCCAACATAGGATACTGAACAAAATCAGAATAGCCTTTAACTACTTGGTTTGTTTTTTGGTTTTTTGCACTTCTTGCTAGAGCGCCCCCTGAGGGCTGAAGAAAAATTTGTTGAAAAGCCGCATCTCTGTATAAGCCTCATGGTTTAAAGCGTGGGACAAAAGTAGCGGCTTATAGTCCAGAAAACACGGTAATTTAAAAAAATCAAGAAAAAAACTCGTTTTCATTCTGCCATGACACACACACTACATTACCCATAAGGCCACCTTCTTAAAGGGGCCAGGCTGGCTCACATTTCTTTGCTGCGAGAGAACGCGCACAACATCCTGTGATGCTTCCGCAGTTTTTTTTTTATATCATATATTTCTGAAAAAAATCCGCGAATAATTAAAACCGCGGAACTTAAAGCGCAAATTGGCGAGGTATCACTGTAGACACAAAGTGGAAGAAAACCCTTTTTTTTTTTCCCGAAATGAAATCCTGCTCCGTGGCCAGATCTGCCGTGGAGCGCGGTTAGATTTGAGCAGGAGGTGGAAACCACCGCCTCCAGACCGTGTTGGGTTTCCTCGGCTCTGAGCCGCGGGTCTCGGGCCGTAAGAGAGCTGCTGCAGGCGGGTACGTCTCAGGAGGAACCCCGCTGCCCAGAACCGAGCAGCCGGCGGGTTTTATGGTATCTTTGTCACGTGCCCATGTGGAATATTTGCTCTTCCGGAAGTGTGTGATTAAAGAAGAGGTTTTCCTTCTGCTTCTTTATCACACACAGCCTCCCGTTTTTTTAACTTTTTTTTTATTTCCCCAGTTGCTTTCCCCCTTCTTCTTTCCCCCCCACTCTCAGCTCTGGCTATATTTAGGCAGGCCTCTGTCTTTGGGGAGGGGGCGTTGAGTGTCCTGACTCAGACGTACAGGAAAAGCTACAGGACAGAGGAGTGTAATGTGGCGGCGGGGGGGCTCCATTAATCTCCCCGGACGTTTGCTGGCCTCCTTGCTTATGTGTGGCCTCTGAGTGTTGCTTTAGTGTCTGGTTTAAGTTTCCCAGCGTAAGTTCCTTCGGAGGAAAAGCAACACCACAAACACAACTCCACAACTCCACCAACAATCCCGCTCCGCGTGGAAATTCCTGAGAATTTTCCATTGCACCGTTGCTCCGGCAACCTCGTGAATGTCGAACAGCTGTTTAGATGGGATCTGTGTTCGGCGCAGGAAGCGCACGTATGGGCAGATATGAAGTCGACGGGAGCGTGCAGTTTTGAGGTTTAATTATTTAAAAGCTTTTATCACTCACGTGTAGGACATTACCGAGACGGAGCTGCCAGTTTAACCAGTAAAATAATGCAGCATTCGCTGGTTTAAACGACAGGAGGAAGAGGAGGGAACAGAGTGGAGGAGGTGTGTTCGTCTGAAAGTGGAAGTGGACGCACATCTGTCAGTATTTTATGTCTTCAGTTGCTTTCTTTATTACAAATCAAATCCTGATAAAGCTTACTATTGTAATTTATAGGGATGCACGATAACTGATAACTTTCAGCTCCTAAAGGCCGATACCGATAACCAATAACACACAACATATACCTAAGATCATTACATCAATACTATGAAAAAAACCAACAAAACAGTTTTGACTCTTTTAATGAACAGATATTTATTTTTTCCAACCAAAAATCTATTGGCATAAAGCTATCAAACAAACCTATTTGATATCTCACATTAACTTAAATAAGGTTCATTACTGACTGATATAAAAAATAAAGGCTCCTTGAACTGATGGAAATACATGCATCAGAATTACAAACTGAAAAAGTGCATTCCAGAAGTTTACAAAAAGTAAATATACATAGAAAATTAATGCACTGACACAAATATTTCTACCTTCTACCCATTTCACCTTTACCCGTGGGTCATCTTTGGCAAATTTCTTGGATTTTTCAAAAGCCTCGCCGATGTTAGTCCCAGTGAATTCTCTGCTGCTGGCTAGCTCACGTTAGCGTTAGCTCACATTAGCGCAAAAGCTAATGTTTCAAAACTTTCCATGGAAGCGATGGTTATGTTTCAGGTGGCTGATCAGGTTTGACGTATTAAAGCTTCTGCTATTTTTCCCTCCTTCACTTGGAGAATTTGTCACAAATAACCAGTGAACAATTTTCTTCTGAAACTTTAAATGAAGTTCCATGCCATCGGCGCCATGTTTGTTTTCATCAGTACGCTGTGCTGCAGGCTGCATTCAAAGTGTAATGTAAATTCCTCCGTTCCCTCGTTTGCTAGTCGTTTGTATTCTTTATGTGTAACATGTGGGAAAATATTGCGAATATCAATTAAAGTCAGCAACTACTAAAATTATGACCGAGTTAACGAGTTGTTTTCTGGCATGAGGGGGCTATTCTTGATTTTCCTTACTGAGAAATCATTTTTCTGATTATGCCGACGTCCCTTGAACATAACATTCACTGCCGGTCATTCAAGGCTCAGAGGGAGCGAGGCACTGCCGTGTTGACAAAAATATATGTTATCGGGGCTATTCGTCATGATATCGGACTTATCAGAATGACAAAATTCCTGTTATCGGGCACCCCTAATAATTTATAAATTGATTTATTTTTATCGGACAAAACAGTGACTCTGAGGAAGAAATGGGAAAAAAAGCCCCTATCTAAGACTACATGTCAAAGTGGAAATATAATGCGCTTCCATGTGTTATTTGATCTTATTGTGATGAATTATTGTCTCAGATGTAAGTGCGTTTCCTGCTCGTGTTGCGTCGGCAGCCGGTTTGTACGAGCGTTTTAGTGCTGATGTCATGATTTTGTTGGAAATATTTTCCAAGGGTCACCCTTTTATGCTCTGTCTCGTGCTAAAAATAATATATATATATATATATAAAAAAAAGGATGCGAAAAAGAGACCAGTTTCTCTTCTTATCATGTGACTTCCTGCATCTAAATGTGATACTGGCGTGAAGATGAGTGGATGGATGTGACGTGCCAAGGCAATTAACAGGAAAATTTAAAAATCATGGGGTTTATCAGCATCTTGATAAGCTGAAAATGAGTGTTTGACCAGCAGCAGGATGCGTCAGCGCTGATGAGCATTGGCTCCGCCCACAGGCAAGCCTCCAGGAGTTCGACCAATCAGATCCTTACTATGGCCGACTCGGGCCTCTCCTCGAGGTTAACGGTCTTTGTTGTTTACCAGCACTGAGGTGGATGCAGAGCTACTCTGGAGGTACCAGAGGCACAAATAGGCGGCCAGAAACTGGAAGAAGAAGAAAACAAACCAACTGTGTGCTGTTTTCTGTTTTTCTTCTTTTCTAAAATGTACATCTTTGTTTTGTGACATTATTAGCATCCTTTGTGAAATTATATTATATTATATTATATTATATATGCCCTCTTTTCATATTTGTTGTTTTCAGAGATGTCATTAATGTTGTTTTTTTTTTTGGAACAGTTGTTGGCGTTGGGTTGTACTTCTTTATATCTGAAATGCCTTTCTTGTGTTTTTAAAAACTGATATGATTTTGATCAGTCAGTCCACAGAAAGATCAATTATCTCTGCAGGGACGGGAACAAGCAGGGCTCATCGTTTTCATTGAGTTTAAATAAAGCCTTCCTTTAAATATGTTGCGTTATTTTTAAGCGCTTAAAGCGATGGCGCGGCTGTTAGTGCATAAAAAGTCTCTTGTGAGGCACGACAGGCCTCCACGTGTGTTATATTCTAAAAGAGGGCCTGAAAAGTGGATCTGTGATGGCCTCTGATGGCTTATCTTGAGCCCCTTAATGGAGCCGCATTGAGACATGAGAGCTGTAAGCTCTTGTGTTGCTCTGGACGCTCATCTATAGCCGCTGACAGTCGTCTGCTTCAGTAGCCGTCCAGATTTGACGTTAATTGGACGTCTTGACCAGCGGGTTTTTTTTTATTTTATTTTTTTAGCGTTCATGTGCAGCGAAGCTGAAGGGTGGTTTTGATGTATGGATGGATGGACGGGTTTGCTCAGGAAGTGTGAAGGTGACGGGGATGAAGAGGTTTAGTCATTTCAGTAGACTTCAGGAGGACATGACGGAGATAGAGGGAGAGAGAGAGAGAGAGAGAGAGAGAGAGAGAGAGGTAGCTGAAGGGCTGATGATGACCAGTTCAGCCAAGACCTCTGTGTCATCTGACAAGCTTTTTTTGACTTGGTCTTGAACTGTTCATGCTCTCAAAGAGACCGACGGCTCCAGCAGCGTGGTCTTGAAAATGTAAAATCTTGTCGTTTTAAAAAGTTTTTAAGGCCTTTCATAGGGGTGTGAAAAAAATCGATTTGGCAATATATCGCAATTTTCGGCCGCCCAATATAATATCGATTTTTCAGCTCCTAATTATTGATTTTTTTTTACAATGCTGTCAGTATGTTGTAATGGTCACTTAAATGTGCAAAAACATCTATAATAAACAATAAATAGGTTGTTTTGAAGCAAATAGTTTTGACTCAATTTGTCCTCTGAATGATCAATATCATCTGATGAACATATACAGCAACTTGATTTCTCATCTCTACTTTTAATTTTGATTTTAACTGGGTAGAATATCGCAATATATCGCGATAATATCGTATCGTGACCCAAGTATCATGATACATATTGTATTGCGAGGTCCTTGCCAATGCTCACCCCTAACTGAGAGCTAGGGTTAGGGTTAGGGTTAACCCTAAAGTTTATAAACTTAGAGATTATAAAAAAAAATTACAGACGTCACTATGGATCAACACTCACGGTGTGAGTGAGTGAGTGATCAGCATGTTTTACTGCAGAACCGACGTCAAAACCGCCTCTGGATCGAAGCCACAGGAAACCAGACAGGTTCTTTTAACAAAGAGGAAGAGGATGAGGACGGGCTACCGCGCTGCAAACCCAGCGGCCCGGGCTTCGCTGTGGCGTCGTGCTGGAGTCTCGGTAGCAGGTGCAAACGCTCTGGAGGGAGTACAAACACTTGCGGGTGTCAAAGCAATTCTGCTTCACCCGCTTTAATGTGTCCAGACACCTGCGGGCAGAGGTGATACAACGGAAGGTGTTTGTTCTGCCAGGACGTGCGTGTCGTCTGCGATGGAAGCGGGCTGGGTGTTCGGGGGACAGTCAGTCCGTCCCAGTTAGTCATAGACCAGAGTGTGAGGTCAAACGTGGTAAAAGGGATGAATCTGACTGCGAGCCTTCCCCTGTAGTCAGTTACAAGCTGCAGAGATGCGCTTAGGTAACCAAGCCGTCTGGCATTGTTATATAACGTTTCTTACTTGTAATTTATTATAAATAGACGAAGGAAGTGCACAGAGCACAAAGGGCACATACTAGTATTTTCCCTTGTTTTTAACTTAAAGGTTACCTTAAACCTTCGACACTCTCTGCTGTTCCAGACAGAGTTTCCAAGTGCTGACCAGGATTAATGAAGGTCCCTCTGAGCAAGATTCATACCCGCCGTTTCGAGCAGGAGCTGTTCCTAAAAGCAGTTTACACTAGGGATGTAACGATATAGAAAATTTGATATCTCGATTATAGTTACCAAATTATCATGGTTTACGATATTATCGCGGTATTCTTAATTGTTGTACAAATGTCCAAAAAACACATACATTTAAATAATTTCACAAAATCTTGTGATTTTCTTGTCATACTAAAACATCAGAAGGCAAAATCTTATCAAAATGAAACGTTCACATTAAAAGAGCAAACAACTGGCACAGAAAGAGGTTTAATTTTAAATGAACAAAATAAGTAACAGGAACAAAGCTTATTTGTCTGGTGCAAATTTAAATAAACACTTTAACAACCATAGTAGGTCAAAATATGCAAACAATTATCAGGAACAAAAATTATAGTGCAAATTCAAATGAAATACATTTTTTTTACTTTAAGCTGAACCTTAAATACGTATAAATGTGCAAATAAAGAAACAGTTGTAAAGGAGCCAAATATGTTGTTCTGAATTGTAGTTCACTCTGTGTGTCTGTGGGTGTCGCTGTGTTGTTACCTGAGGGTCAGGTATAAAGGTAGCTGCCTGTTATTGGTTAGCTGTTTGACCTGGAAGAGCAAAAGGTTTTTGACCGCTGTGGCGCTAACTGCTGGCGTTATGCTTGTCGGATCAGTTAATGGAATAAATTAATATTTTAACTGCATCAGAAGAACATCGTTCCGGTCATTTTTTGATCAACACGCAACAGTAACGTTTACGAAATGTGAGTTAGCAAAGCGCGTCGACCAGGTTACTCTTGGTCAAACATCTCAGTAGCTTGAAGCATTAGCCTTAGCTCCTTCAAGTTGCTTGTACAAATTACAATAAAATGTAAACAAGTGCTCTGGAGACAGGATAACTGTCCTCCACCAGTTGTCCCTCTGCATTCTTAAAAAAACAAAAACCCAGACCTTGGACTTCGTCCTTTTAGTGGGTTGGTAAATGTCCTGCGTGCTATCACTACTTACCGCCATGATTACGTTACAATGCAGATGTTACAAGCTACAAATTCACGCGAGTCACAGTTGCGAGTCGCTTGCAGACTTGAATGAGGCTGATATTACATATCCTGGTAATCGACGGCGATAATGAGATGAAGTCAAACATAAACAGTAATCGTTATCACGTAAAATTTTACCGCGCTTTACCGTAATACCTGTAACCGTTCCATCCCTACTACGAACACATTTTTTAAATTTGAGCTAAAGCAGCCATTATGAATGGCCCGCTTCATGCAGGACAATGGACAATGTTTGCTAACGCTGACTTGCCGAACTGGTGGTTTCTTGGCGGCCGTTGCTAAAAAGACAAAGAGCTGGTAAGAAGTTGGGCGGTGGCTCTGAGCTAGCACCGGCGCCGCCCAGGTGGCATTTTGGAACAAGTCACTCCCGTGGCAGCAAAAAGGTCACTTTCCTAAACTGTGGCTGGTTTGAATCCCATCATCTGTCTCATCTGTTATCATTTCTCCGGTGAGTTTCTCGTCCCCTCTCCCGGCTCTTTTGACGCCCGCCAGCGCTGCTCTGTCACTGTAAAAAGATCTCGTTCTATTTCAAATCCGCTTATCTGCCGCCGTGGTTCCCATAAACGCTGGAGGGCACAGGAAATGCTTTGTTTTACAACGCAGCATCTCTGAGGCAGGGAGGCAGCGTTGTGGTAAAACGCTCCAGCCGCCTGGCTAAAAGGAAAATGCAGAGGAGAGGCAGAAACATCAATAAGGTTTTTGCTGCTGGGGATAATGAGGCAGGAGGCATTTACGAAGCCTGCGATGATGGTGCTGTTGACCTCAGTGAAGGAGAGGATGTCATCTCTTCCCTTTTGTACTTTGTGGTAACGCAGTTGTGGGGTCGACGGAGGGCGAGAGAAGGGACATTTCCAGCAATTAGTTCATTTAAATTGAAATGCATTAGCAGTGGAGGTGTGGATATTGATGACATTAACTTTATAAGTGTAAGACCTAATTCAATATAGTGTCTTTTAAGCACAGAGGACAGAGGAAGTGTGAGAGGGGAACAAAAGCCAGACAATTCTCAGTCAAGCCTGTGGCTTATTAGCCGCATTTCCTCGTAGTCTGAGCTCTCATTTGCGATCCCCCAGCGACTCAATTACATCCTTGCCAACATCCCCATCCCTCTGCACATCCTCTGCTCTCTGTGATGGTGTCAGCCTTGTTTCTCTCTAAGAACAGATGAGAATCCCAAATTACTGCTATCAGAGGAGAGTTAGGGGTTTGGAGTCATCCTCCAGCGCCGGGAGGCATGTTTGCTGCTTGTGCCCAGACATGGACTCGCCGGGCAGGTTAGCCTTCCCCAGACTGTGCTGTTGCCCACTGGGCCTTCATAGTGTCCGATTTATTTTTTGGAGTGGGGGGGAGAAACAGGAGGAGAAAGAGGAAAAAGGAGCTGGTTCTTAGAGGGGATATGCAGTCTACCTGATACGTGGCCACGCGACACGAGTGAGAACAGACGTGTCACAATTCACAAGGCTTTTGTTGCTTGTGTTGACAGGAGGTAGACACGTATGACTATTAGCTGTTATTAGCTAACTATTACGGATGAAACGGAGCAGCTTAGTGAGTCGGCTGTTGAACAAATCCAAGAAAATGAAGTAGAAGAAGAAATTTTAATCAGAAATGGCAGGAAGGTTTGAGGAGAGGCTCTGCCAGTTTGTCTGAAGTTATACACATCTATATGATGTCACAACGCCGGGGCGACGCGGTGAAGGAGCCTGTCAAAATGATGTTTGTTGTCAAAAATTAGAGGAAGGACTTTCATTTTGTGGTCACACGCCACCGCCGTTTTCACTTTCTTCGACTCTGCCAACGTCGCAACCTCCTCAACGCATCCCGCGTTTGCTGATGACTCGTCACTGCCCCCCGGTGGATGAATCGCTGCACGACAACACAGACGCAACTGACATGCAGAGGTATGACGAGTCGTAGCAGAAATTAGCATAAAAAGGCCTTAAGTCTATGTAGGGCTGTAGCTAATCTCGCGATACGATACGTTAAAGGTGGGACACGGGGGTTTTGAAAGAAGCTTAGAATATCGATACCCGCGGCCGAAAAAATTGATACTCGATAAAATATTGATATATATCGCTGAATCGATGAAATAAAATCTCTTTGTACCGGGTTTCTCCTGAGTAACGGCACTGAAAGAACCATGAAAATAACGTGAAAAACCGTGAAAGTTTCAACTTCTCTCAATGCGTGAGTCCCGTAAAAGCAACGTGTGTGAAGTGTGCAAGCACCGTCGAAGCCTTTGATCATCCACAGCGAGTCTTTTCCGGCACATCTGTCCTCAGAAACAGCTGTCTGTCAGGACGGGGGCGGGAGCCGGGTGAGACGTCTCCGTCGGGCTGACTGGCAGACAATAATTCAGGAGTTTAAAACTCATGTGCGTGACTTTCTCTGTTTTACGGTTGCAGGGAATCCAGTTTGACTCACGTGAAACGAGCGGCTCCAACACCTGTATCGCTCTGCTTCGCTAACGTTGGTGAAATCCGAGCGTGGGTACGGCCGCAGATCATCCCAGGTTCACCGGCTTCAGAGAGCTGGAGTCACACTTGGCTGGAGTTTAGACAAACAGGCAGGATCCATCTCTGAATGGACGGCATTAAAATTTAAAATGCGATGACTTGCTGAACTTTCGGCGCACCGCAGCTCCGTGAAGGATATTCAGAAAAACTGACGGATGCAGTTTACATGTCAGGAGACACGTGAGGCCTCTTCACCTCTGAGACGGTGCCTTAATTTCTGCTCGACCCTTGTAGCCGCGAGTAAAGCAACCGACGGGGGGGTATAAAGCGGCCCCTCCCCCCTCTGTTACCCCACAGTAACGACTCCCGTTAACCCAGCTGTCACGCACACGTGAGGCTACGCTCGACAGGTCCGTCGGTAACCAGAGCACCGGCTCACTCGGGGGGTCGCGGAGGGGTCGCGCAGGGGTCGGAGGACACAACGGCAGGCGAAGCTCTTAATGTAATGAGCTGGAGGAAAGAGGTATCACGCAGCACCTAAAAATTCACAGCCTCGGCTGCTACGACCGAATTATCTGTGGTTAGTCTGTTGCATTATGTTTCAAAAGGCCTGGAGCCAGATGCAAAAGAAAAAACATGTGTGCCTTTTCCTACAATTAGATCATATCCACAACCAAATTTTTTCACATTTTAAGGTTGGTATAGTGAATTAGCAGTGACAAACAGGGAACAGCAATTAAGAAGACAAAAGTGATTAAGTTCTTCATGATTAGTTTGTGTAATAACCTGTCCTCTTATCTGTGTGTGCTATAAATAATTGCAATGGTGCATGTCAGTCATGCATGAAAGTGGCTGCTCTAGTGGTGCTGGGAGACTTGACGACAACCTGGATTTCTATTGTAGCAGTTTATCTGATCTTTAGCATTTATGTGATGTTTCCTGGATCCGTCTTTGAGTGAGGTTGTGGCAGAGACGTCTCTCAGCGGCTGCGTCTACCTGAGTTATGAGGTAACGGGGGGGATTCCTTTCAGCTGCATCAGCGAGAAGACGGAGACAGCTGCCCGAAATAAAGCAGCGCAGAGGAGCGAACTGCATTTGCATAAAATCTGCATCGCAGCTCCGCGTTTCCATGTGTGTTTCCAGTTCGGCAACATCCATGCGTGAATCTTACCGCAGTCACGGTCACACGGACTGGATCTGATCACTCACAACATATGAAGTCAGTCATAAACATCGGATTCTGATTTAATAAAATTAAAAAAAAATCGGATTTGGGATAGCAGAGTGAACATAGACTTAGAGCTGAGCGATTTTATCAATTCTGCGATATATATCGATATTTTATTTCCCCAGAGAGTATCGATTTTTCAGCCGCGGGTATCAATATTCTAAGCTTCTTCCAAAACCTCCGTGTCCCACCTTTAAAGCTTCCAAGCAACAATTTGCACTGTTTAAATAAATGAAACAATTTTTCTCGACAAATCTTTTATTCATTTTGTCCAGCATTTACAAGCTGCCTGTCAGCCATATAATGTGTAATTGATGCTTTCAGTTCAATAAATTCCAACAAAGTCATTGGAACACTCACAAGATGTCACCAAAATCACTTTGTCCCTTTAAAATCTTTCGGAAAATGATGTAGATTTATTGTAAGATGAATATCGATATATATCGTATTGTGAGCCAAGTATCGCAAGATTAGTGTCTCGCTACAGCCCTACATGTTGGGAGCTGTAGAGTTAAAGTCCGGATATTTTTTAGCTCCACAGTCGTATTTCTTCGTGTTAGTCCAACTCTTCGTGCAATCATGTCTGCGTTGAGTTATTAAAGAAGCAATGAGCATCCACAAACACCAGCGGTTGCCTCCAACAACCTTTTATGGATGCAGACCGGCAACGTTGAGGCACTGATTTGGAAGGAAAACACTCTTATCTCCGTCCTTTGTGAACCTTGGACCTCGCTAAATGAGGTTCATCATCGGATGAGAACCGATGATGTAATAAGGTGGTGGTGGCTCTGTGTGTGTTTGGATAAGCAAAAAAGCTCTTAAAAGGTTTTAAGCAGAACCAGAACCAGATGTGAACTGGCTCCAGCTCCAGCACAAGCTTCAAGTTGATCAAAATGGAGTAATTAAGAGAGAGAGGGATGCACATCATCCCTGGCCTACAGCGTAGCCAGTCACTGAAAGTAGCTTTTGTCGTGGAAGTTCCCAAAAATTCCCATTGCAGTGCGGTTCCTGGTAACCGAGGCAACCTCTAGGGATGCATGATAACTGTTTTTTAAAACCGATACCGATAACTTTCAGCTCCTAAAGGCCGATACCGCTAACCGATAACACACACATATACCTAAGATCATTACATCAATACTATGAACTAAATCAAAAATAGTTTTGACTCTTTAAATGAACAGATATTAATTTTTTCCATTGAAAAACTATTGGCAAGCCTCTCAAACATTTTCATAAAGCTATCAAACAAACCTATTTGATATCTCACATTAACTTAAATAAGGTTCATTACTGACTGATATAAAAAATAAAGGCTCCTTGAACTGATGGAAATACATGCATCAAAATTACTAACTGAAAAAGATTAACATTTAAAGGATTTTGGCTTGTGGTTCCATTTAAATTAATACCTTTAATTAAAGTAAATGAGGTTCAGTAGTTTTTTTGTTTTTTTTATCTCATGGAAGCTTAAGATGAGAGAGATGAGGGAGAGGAGAGGGGAGACTGCTGCTGGCTTGCGCACGTTAGCATTAGCTCGCGTTAGCGTGATTTCAAAACTCCATGGAAGCGATTGTTATGTTGTTGGTGGCTGATCAGGTTTTACGTATTAAAGCTTGTGCTTCCCTCCTCGTAGAATTCACTCGGAGCATTCGTTACAAATAACCACCAAATTATCTTCTTCTGAAACTTTAACAAAGTTCCATGCCATCGCCGCCATGTTTGTTGTCATCAGCAGGCTGCATTCAAGGTGTAACGTAAATTCCAACGTTTCCTTATTTGCTAGTCGTTCTTTCAGCCTTTTCTATTTTTTTTCTTTTTTATGTGTAACATGAGGGGAAATACTGCGAATATTGATTCAAGTCAGCAACTACTAAAATGATGACCGAGTTAACGAGTTGTTTTCTGGCATGAGGGGGTATTCTTGATTTTCCTGATTGAGTAATCGTTTTTCTGATTATGCCGACGTCACTTGAACATAACATTCACTGCCGGTCATTTAAGGCTCAGAGGGAGCGAGGCACTGCTGTGTTGACAAAAATATATGTTATCGGAGCTATTCGTCATGATATCGGAGTTATCGGAATGATGTCATAATTTCCTGTTATCGGCCCGATAATTATCGGGTCGATAATTATCGTGCATCACTAATTGTTGGTTGTCGAACAGCTGGAGTTGCACACTACTGCCACCAAGTGGTGTGGATGGGTAGTTTGCAATGTTGGTGGATCCTACCAGGTCTGACACTGTAATGGAGACAAAACAGCTGAAAGACTGAGCAAGACGTTGAGTTCAGGCCTGTTACAGTTCCAGTCTTGGTTTTATCCAGGACCCCTGCTGAGGGAAACCTGCTTCTTGTAACACTGGAGACACATGTAATGTTGAGGCACCGCCGTGTTCAAGTGCAGCTAAACTGTCAATAGACCCCAGCTCAAAAACTTGTCATGTCTCTCATTCTAAGTCAGTAAATTATATCACCAATGCTGAATTTAGCTGCGTCACCCATGAATGACCTGTTTGCACCTTCAGATCCAAACAAGCTAACACAAAATCTGGACTTTGTTCAAGGTTTGGGTTGCCAGATAGGAAATATAATAGTCTCATACCAGAGGCCTGCAGTAATTACATTCTGAAGACATTTATTGGACGTGAGTCATCATCCCTACGAGGCAGAGCTGCTTCGTTTTGGTGAAATTTCTGGACTAATTAAAGCAAAGACATGCCAGGACCACCACTGAATCTTCAAGTATTTGCTCCTGAATTAAATTAAAAAGCCAATCCCTTCACACAGCTATTCTGGCTGGTTGTAGTGAAGATTTAGCTCACAGTCGCTCACAATCTCTCCAAAGTTTATTAACAAACTATAGATCCAAAATAATGAGCCTCAGATGTTATACCGGGGTGGTGAAGAATACACTCTTTGAAATTGACCCCATTCTCAGCCTCCTGAAATGAAAGAGGGAATAAGAACAGCTGGCAAAAAGAACAAAAACGCAGGAAAAAAAAGGAGGTTTGAAGCACTGGCTGTCATAAAAACAGACGGCTCCGTAAATGGCTGATATTAATGACTCACAGAGATGAGTTTGAGAGAAAATATGCTCACAGTGCCAGCAGGTCTCACACTTGGCTGAGTTTCTCATGGTTCCTCTCATTTCCAGCCCTGTGGTCTCAACCACAAGACAAGTGGCTCTACATGGTCCAGTAGACATTCTGGATATCTCCACCCTTCCAGTGCCGCCCCATCATCCCCCACCCCCCAACAAAGAGGGCAGGAAGAGGGAAGTGGATGGGAATAAAGGGGAAAACGTTTCCATAATAAATGTTTGTTATCTAGATAGATAGACATGTATACATACATACTCGGTCTACCATTGTGTCTTTTGACAAACGGACATTTAGATCCTGTTTCTGGAGGGGACAAACCTGCTCAGATGTTCTGAAAGACCGTCTTGGTCCTTTTGTTGCTTTTCTTGGTGACTTACTTAAGTTTATTTAGCTCCTCGTTTGGTTTTAAAGCACAACCGCTTTGCCAGCGTGTGGTATGAAAACATTTTTTATCATTACATCATACATTTTTGCTGTAAAATGGAAAATTAAACAGTATCTTGACTTTTTTGTTGTGTTAAAAAAAATCTAAAATTTTGCAATTTTTCTTGTAAATGTATTTTCATAAACTGTTTTTTTTTATAAATTTACAAATGTTTTCTGTTAAAGATTAAAAATGTAAAAATGTAAATTTTTTTCATAAAATCTCAAACTTTAAAAATGTTCTTGTAAAATTTACCAAAACCAATTTTTTCTTAAAGTGGTGAATTTTTTCGAGACCAAGACTTTTTATTCTAAAACCAGGACTTTTTATCAAATAATCATGATGCCTTCTCATAAAATCACAGTTTTGACAAAATCGCAACTAAATTGAAATTAGAATGATTTGGTGTAAAATATTATACTGTTTTTGTTTTTTGGCAAAAATTGCACCTTTTTGACTTAAAATTGTTTTAAATTGCTAATTTTCAGTCATTCCGAACTTTTGTCCTGAAATCAAAAATTTTTGTTTAAAAAATAGTAAATTTTACAGAATTCCAATTTGTGTTTTAAAATCATGACTTTTGTGCAATTGTGCATTTTTGTTGTAAAAAAAGTTTTTGTTGTAAAATCGCAAAATTTGCAAAACTGTGTCTGACACAAAATTCCTACTTTGTGTCCTAAAATCGCTGCTCAACAGTCTCAGTTATTCCAGTATTTGATGTCAAGACCGACTTAAACAGGCAGTCCTGTTGGCATCCCTTTAAAATTTCTTTAGAAATATTCCAGTTTGCACACTCTTGCAGGTCAGATTAAGTTTCGTGGTGGGGCGGATTCGGCCCGCATGCCTTGAGTCGTTGAGTGTTCTTAGTTGTTCCTGAACAGATTTTAAGGTTCAAATTAAACTTAAACCTACTGCTATTTTCTTTCCATTTGTGAGTTCCTTAATGGCCTGAATTCTCTTTTCCTTTTCAGAATTTATTAAGTGCAAACATGAGCCTTTTCACCAGTCAGGATACAGCTTAGCTTCTTAGCCTTTGTTAGCTTTGTAGCATTTAATGTGTTCTACACCGTTGTAGATGTTGGATTAAATTTGTTATCCCAAACATTTTGCGTATCGTTTTTCCAAAGGTTAGTTTTTAACCTTGCTAATTTCTTTTTATTTGCAGCCTCACCAAACACCATCCATGTACTGAACATACTTGACTCATTTCCACAGTTGTCTTTGGCTTTGACTGACAGCATTGACTCCAGGTGACTGTGGCTGCCCAAACCCTGCCACATGTCCACCAGACCAGGCCCAGTTCTTCTTCGGGCCGCGCCCGGCTATCGCTACACTTGCCGCATGCCATGTCAAAACTAGCTAGCTAACAGAAAGCACGCCAAAAACCCATGTGGGTGCCCAGTTCATGACCTCTGGGACACGTTTGGCCCCACATAGTCCTTGCCGTGATGTAACTGAGGCCATAACTGTTAAAGGTTTCCCAGATCAGACCCAAATGTATCGCAAATTCTGCTCGCCAGCCAATCAGATGGTATATTTCAGCTTCAGTCACATTTTGGGTCGTCCCAGGCACAACCTGACCAACGTGACCAGTGTGAGCGAAGGGGGCGGTGCCTTTAATCGCAGCTCCAAAACAGCAGCCTTCCAGCTCAAAGGTGGCTCGTTTTAGTGGGAATTCAGGGCGACCATTTGTCATCAACAGACCAACCAACTGGAACACAGCATGAACGAATATACGAATGTATTCACCTGTTGGCAGCCTGGTTTGCACTGATGAAGCTGCTAACGGCTCATAGTCTGCAGGTTCTTCTGACCACAGGTGTATAATCCTGCAGGTGCGACATCAGTCAAGTCTATGGGGGCGGAGAGACAAATCATCAAATTATTCTACGGCAACACCAGTGATGAGAGGAAGAAATGAGAGAATTTTTCTTTTTTTTTTCTTTATCTTATAAGAGGTTATCAATCAATAATTCATTATGGATTTAAATTTAGCTAATTTCTTCCTTTTCGACAGGCGTTTGTGAGCGTTTGCTGAAAAAACAGAAACTGAAATCCAGCTCTGTTTTCAGTTTTCACCCACACACGCTCACCATTTTCCCATAAGACGACTGTTGCTGCGCTCTCATCTCCCTCGCCTCAGGTCAGCTGGGCCGACGTGCACGATCGTTTCTGTACACACCTGCTTATAACGGTGATTCTTCACTCTGAAGCTGCATTCGTTGTCGTGGCGGTATTGCAGAGGTTGAAAAAGGCAAAGTGCTGACAGGAAGTTCCAGTTATATCTGCTCTCAGCTGGTAGCAGCTGTCTCCTGGACGGCTAAATATATTACGTGCTTGCTATGAGATAACCTTCCTCACATTACACTGTATTTTCCTTTTTTTTTTTTTTTTTTTTAAATTGGATAGTAAAGACGGTGGTTGAATGTGAAAGGCTCCACAGAAACATGGAAGGAGAAGAGGTTTATTCCCACAGATGGAGTGGGGGGTGTACAGAACTGAGGAAGTATTACAGTGCAGCGCTTGTTTAATTACACTGTAAGCATGTGAACATGGGGGGGCAGCTGAACAGCAGGACGTTGACAAATGCATCGTGGGTACATCTGGTTACCTGCGGGTATTGCTTCTGGCCAGAAATATCTAAGTCAGCACTTGATATGAGTTCACAAGGTATTTAAAAAAAAAGTGCTTACTGAAAAACTATTTTCATAATTCTCTCCGTTTAAAGGGCAGACACTTTGGAAAGCATGGTTTCCTGCAAATGGGGAGATTTATTCAACAGTCTGTGGGGTAAACAGAGGCAGTGGTCTCCCAGCTCAGCCAAGACAGAAAAACAATGCACAATTTTGACCCTTTATCAAATCAAACATCTGTATTCTTGTAAACCACCAAAATATATCGTATTCATTACGATAAAGTGGTTTCCCCTGGTATTCAATGGTTCACATACAGTGGTACCTCTACTTACGAACGTTTCTACATACGAAATTTTCAGGTTACGAAACGCCTCAAACGGGAAAATATTCCCTCTAGATACGAAAGAAATTTCAGGATACGAAAGGCAAAAATACAGTAGCGCAGCTACTCGCAGCTCCCAGAGTTTACTGAACGTAAACATAGCTGTCGGCTCTGTATCTCGGTTTGAAGGCGGTGCGTCTGAGCTGCTCTGCCATTGGCTATCGCTTAGCATCTTCCTGGCATCCCATTGGCTAGGAGGGCCTCTTGTCTGTATGAGCGTAACCCAGCAACCAGGTAAAAAACAATTTTTTTACCTCCACCAAGGAGGTTATGTTTTTGCTGGCGTTTATATCTCAGTCTGTCTGTGTTCAAGATAACTCAAAAGGTTTATAAATGGATTTTGATGAAATTTTCAGGAGTTGTCAGAAATGTGAAAAAGAAGAACTGATTTCATTTTGGGTGTGATCCGGAAGAAATCCTGGATTCTGGATCACTTTCAAATTTTCAATAATTGTTGCGCTTGGTGGAGGTCTCAGGGCATAAAATTAGAATTTTTACCAAGTAGCCCCTGGACTACCAGGTTTTTGAAGTTGGTAGCCAGCTAGCAATTTTGGTAGCCAGTGTTTTTCATCGCCCCATACGCCCCCGTAGACTGCTGACATTATCATGGAGGCTCAATGGCTTTAATGGGCTCTACCATCTGTAGTAGACATTTCGGTAGACAGAATTTCAATTGGAAATTTCATCAGTTCACTATTGTTTTCGCCAAAAAATACAGACTGTGTAACGTTGTCAGTTCCTGAATAAAGTGCTGTTCAGAGCAGAGAAAACCGGACTTTTCTTTTGTTTTCACTGGCATGTTACCCGCTTTTCACGAGCCTGGAATAGCACAGTACGGCGGTTTCACTACTACGGTTCGGAGACCAGAGGCCGTACGGTAACACGTGAAAGCGCATTTTAATGTGATGTGATGTGCACCCAAAACATGGCCACTTTTCGCCAAATAAACTTTGTTTCCTAAATTATTTAGATGTGTTTGCCTTGAAGTTGAAGTTGATGGTGGATTTTGTGGCCCTTGTCACTGGCGACAAGGCAGAAAAAAACGGTCGAAATGGTCAAATTTTGGTCGCATTTGGCGACCAGTTAGTCACAATTTTATGCTCTGGGTCTGCGCTCTCCGGGTACTTTTCTAGTTCAAACATGTATTTCTTACAGGTTTTTTATGTCATTTTATGTATTATTTATAATTTATAAAAAATTATGTCAGAATTTTGGGGGTCTTAGAACGGATTAAGGCATTTACATGGAAAACGCGTCTCTACTTACGAAATCTTCAGGTTACGAAACTACTTCCAGAACTAATTAATTTCGTAAGTAGAGGTACCACTGTATTAGGACTTTCGCAGGTGTCAGAGTCACATCCAGAGAAAAAGTGTGCCGTCTTGGGGAAAAACCTCTATCCAATGCAACGGACTGCCCCCTCAAATTTAAGGCATAATGATGCGAGTGAACGCACCAAACATCAGCGCCATCGAGATGTAATGAAACGAGAATGAGACGGCACAAAACAGGATTTACTGCACACGGGTACTCTGGAGGTTGTTGGTACTTTGAACGGCACCTTGAAAACAAACATCTTAACTATGTTACGCTGCAAGTGGAAGTTGGTCATGTGACTGCTATGACTGGCTTCTGCTGTAGTGGCTCATTGCAATATGGGACAAAGCAGGTGAGGTGGACTGCGGTGGACTTTTCCGGAAGAAGCATACCATCTGGGTGTTTTTAGCTCACTGTAGATTTGTTGTGTATTTTCAGAATTTTGGTTTTTGTCACATCTTGATGATGTTTCATGGCGATGACATCTTTTCCTGAGACATAATGACTTTTAATCTGATCGCTGGGACCAGACGGTTGACAGCTGAGGGTGGCCACGTGAACGCCGGAGTCAGAACCCGGTGCACGACCCAGTCAGTCTCTGTAAGACGTGCATCATACAGCCAAGGCCAAGAAGTGATCCTCCGTTAACCGCCTCAGTCAGGGCCCTCCTTAAATACAAAAGTAATAGGACCACCAGGAGCCTGCTGCACGAACGTCGGATGACGAGATCCTGGATGTCTGAGAAAGCTGGTCTTGACCAGTTCTACTAAATTAATCCTGGATTATTCAGCTGCATGAACGCCAAACCGGATTGAGGAGGCGCGACTACGTCAGACCAGGTACCACTAATCGTGGTATGTGCGCATTTGCGGCTTTCTTCAGAGGACCGTGAGGCTGATCACAGATTTACTGATTCAGAGATGGAGAGAACGTGTTTTTCTGATGTTTCACTTAGTGAGAACTGGCTTAAACTTAAAATGTATGAGTTTAAACTTCCTGATACTGAAACAAAAAGGGACCAGAGCTGTTAATAATCAACTCAGAGTCTGACTGGCAGAAAATATCTGATTGATTGAATGTTATAGTCCAATTATAGGCTCCACATAAAGAGACCAATGAAAAAATAACGTCTTATGTACACAGTAACATTATTCCTTAATGTCCTAATAATTTTATATTCATACAGGTGATGGTAGTTATACAGCAGATCGTGGCTTTTGTTGAAATCATCCACGTCGTTAACCGATTATCTTAATTTCCTGCTGTTTAAAAATAAAAATGCAGTCTAGTCAGGACTGTCTCTTTATCAGGAAAAAAAAAACATCCAACAAGAACGTCAGAAACTTTGTTGCAAGTGTCTTCGTCCTGGTCCAACATCTATGAGGAGACTAAAGTGAATGTTGCTGTTGCTGCCACCTACTGGTCAGTAAAATAAAGACAATCTCATTTAAATTCACTCAGAATCGTTATCCAGGTGAAACAGTTGGAGCTCGTAAGCTCCAGTTAACGATACTTTTACTGCAGGAACCTGAAACTGTCTCCTGTCAGAAAGATCTGAAGAGCTGCTGGATGAAACTAGAAACAGTCACAGAGACAGAAACACAGCTGACGTGAAGTTTATCTGCAGTAAACTGTCACCTCATCACCGATTTCACTGTCCTCACCTTCATAGATCAGCCGTTTATGATCAACTGAGATCAATATCAGCCTTCCTAAAGTCCATCACCTTGATGGTTTTTACCAGGACTGGACTGGAGATGATGATCAGAGTTCTAGTTACAGGTCCGGTCGTCAGTCAGTGTTTGTGAACGTTTTCCAACGTGCAGCATGAAAGTCGGAATCACAAAAGTTGTCTTCAACTGAATTTTAAAAAAAGGCGTTTGCTCCTTTTATTAATAGACATCGTCGGGTGTTTGAGTGTCACCTGCTTGTTGGTAACAGCGTTCATAAATGTTAGTCAGCATTTGGAAACGTAGCGTTTTGGAGGATGTCTGAAGCACCACAGGGGCATCGCTAACAGTAGGAGCTTCAGACTGAATTCAGAAAACTTCTTCCTTTGTCTTTTGGTTACTTTCTGTAAAAGGCCTGCAGGGCATTGTGAAGATTTGCAGCAGAATCGCAGGAACGCCACTCTCTGACCTTCGGGGACTGTGAAAGGTCAGATTGTTGATGGAAGCCTGAGTCGGACCGGTTGATCCAGGCCATCCTTTTTCTGGGGGGGGGATTTTTAAACTGCTGCCTTCTGGTCGCTGATGTAGACCCCGATCGTACACTTCCCCTTATCCGTTAACACTAGCCGCTACCAGCAAATTGCGGGTATAGGAATCTCCGCTAACCGCTAATGCAATCTTCTGCTTCCTAAAGCCGACTCCCTTACTCACTTTGTAGGTGTGGCAATGGGCGTGTCTTTTGCCCTTTCCGCAAATGCGGTATCTTGCAATTGTGGGTTGCGGGTAGCGGGTGGTCTGACCACCTCTGGAATTAACTCTTGTATAAAAAGCGTGCTTTACTGGGAGCGTACCAACTATCTGGGACTTTCAGGTAGCCGATAGGAATTGTCTGTATAAAAATATTTTTATGGCTACTAACGCACTGATTGGTTTAACAGGTTAACGCCCTAACCACTCCTATGCATAGTGTAGCGGGTAGCGCAGGTGGAATAGCGGGTTTAGCAAGGGTGGAAGATTGCGTTCTTTGCGGGGGAACGCCCCTCCCGCTACCCGCTATCCCTTAATAGCGGCTTTAGGAGATCTGGCAGAAGATCGGGCCCGTAGTCTACCTGAATGCAGAACAAAAAGGTTCGACTCATCGCATCCTCTTCGTTGCCATCAGCCTGGTGAACAACATTTTCAACAGTTACTTTACTCAATTTGATAGTTACTGTTGTATATATTTGTTTCGTGACGTATGTATGCTCTGGTGGCTGTAAGGCAAATCTCCCTTTGCGGATAATTAAGATACTTCGAACCCTCCCTCGGGCCTCAACTGCAGAAGAATTAACCAAGTACCCTCTTTAAGACGCAACGCCAACTGGAGCAGACCCACGGTAAAACGGTGGCTTTATAGAGAGTGGCGATGCCGCCATCTGGAGGATCAGAACACTAGCTACGATGATCAAAACATCGTAGTTAGCATCGTGATATTTGATTTTGACGCTTTGCCTAGCAACCCCAGTGACAAATATTAGACTCAATTGATGTTTATAGACGTCAGCGGCAGTGAAAGAGTGTCAGCCAATTCAGCGTACAGACAAACGACAGTAATGCCCGTCATAGCAGCCAATCACAGGCCTCGATTTTCGTTCATGGGACATCCGGTGTAGGCTTTTGTTGCTTCCTGAGACTCGTTCTTGGTGTGTTGTGTTTTGCTTCAGCCTCATGTACTTCGTCTGAATTTTTTTCAATTAAAAAAAAAAAATTCAAATATTTTTTTTTAATGAATATTTTTGAAACCTCAGAAGCACTGACCACGATTGCTGAGACCGTAAACTGTGAGGGTGTATTGTAATTTCATACCAACGCATGCTGTAGCTTTTTCCAATTGTTTTCAGCATTAAAAATGTGTGTAATGCCAATTCACTTAAAAAAATTAAAAAAAAAACACTTTGGTGTAATCTTCCAGCCTGAGCAAGCACAAGCAGAGAGGTAAAAAAAAAAATTATTTAAGAGGGGGAAGAAAAACAAAAAGGACTCCAGCAGAACCAGACTGGGAGAGGGCGGTCATCTGCCTCGACCGGTCAGCGTCTGACCACTGGAGAAACTGACAATAACAAAAACCTTTGCAGCTCTGAACTTTTCCTTGGTGAATCTGGAGTAGGTTTTTAGTCAGGAGGCTGATTTACGTGCAAATCTAGTCCCAGATTTACGATGGTTTCCTGAATGAGGCCCATTGAGGCTGAAAATCAGAGAATTGCCTCCTTCAAGTGTCTGCCTGATGTCCAATTAGTCACTGACATGGTAGCTGAAGTGATTGACAGGTTTATTGACCTTTGAGCTTAAAACATATTCACGGTAAACATCAGTACAACAGCGGGAGACGGTTCTTGAGAGTCACACTTTATGTCACCCAGTCTGGAGGAAGGTGTTGAGTCATCAGGAGCTGAAAGTGTTTCCTGGTCAGAAATAAGTTCAAGGACTCCAAATGGAATTTGTGTCATTGGATTTCTCTCATTTGAAATGATGGAGCATAAATCTGATTCACAACAATTCAGGCATGCTGGTAGCGACGGTTCAGATGGACGCCTCGTGGAGGTCACAGATTCCTGCCGGTCGCGCTGCTGTTTCAGAGTTCGAGGTTGACGGATTCATTCTGAGCTTGTGTGAGATCGGATACGCTCCGATCTCACTCGAGCGTGGCAAGTGCAACATAAAACGAAATGCAAACCCAAATAAATTAACATTCATTTGTCTCTTTTACGTCTCTTTCCCTTTCGGTCTAATTTCTCACGAGAAAACAGCACTAACCAGCGTCTAAACCCCGAGGACATGACACTCTGGCTGATAACTATGAATAGCTCTTTGCCTTAATGTACAGCTCCGAGCAGTTTGTGTACAGCATCCACTTGGTTAAACATCATCGCTTCACCCTCGCTGAGTCTGCGTGGATGTTTTTAGCATATTGGTGCAACTGGCAGTAAATAACAGTTTGGTTAGTGTTAGCTCAACAAATCTGCAAAGGCTGTGCTGCTCAAACTCAAGCGGCCCTTTTTTTCCTTTTTCTTTTTCTGTTTGCAGGATAAAAGAATGGGTGGACCAGATGCAGAAAGATCTGATCACATTAACGGACGAAGCCAGCGGCCTGGAGAGCCTCGTACAGGTGAGGGACTCCTGTGCACACCTTCAGAGATCTGGGCGCTTCCTGCACGGCCTTTTTGCTGCACTTTTTCTTACCTCAGGTTCTCTTTGTATCCTGTCTTTTGCCGCATCAAATTCAAAATCCCGCCTAAAAAAACTGCAATAATTTCGTTTACACCTTTTTAAATTAGATTACCAGATTTTATTTAATTTATTCATTTATCTATTATTTCTGTGTGCGTGTCAAAACTAAATTGGAAAAATCAAAACTGGGATTTTTCATGTTTCCACTCAAAAAAAAAGACAAAACAATCAAAGAACAGAACCAAAAAAAAAAATTTAAGTTGTAGGAATTTTTAAAAATTGGCAAGTTTTTTGATGGAAAGCCTTCTCGTATTCAAAATACAGCCGTTTGGGGCACCGAGGTGCTGGAGATTAGGACTAATTCAGAAGATTTTCCAGTCTCAAGAAGCTGATCAATAAATTCAGGGTAACAATAAAGTGCAGCCGTGACTGTAACACTATTTCAGGATTTTATCCCTGTTATTCTCACAAAAAAAAAAAAAACTGCTTGTATTTTTCTGTTTTTTCCAATAAATTTATGAAACCAAAAAAATCAAGGAGTTTAATCTGGAGTTGGACTCCAGTTTAAATAAATATTAGGGCTGGGCAACGATTAAAATTTTTAATCACGATTAATCGCATTATTTCCCTGATTAATTATGATTAATCACATTGTATATGCAAAATCAAATAATGAATTCAAAAGTAGTGTAAAATGCATTTTATTGAAATGTTCTGCTGCCATGTGAACTAAAGTGCCATAACATTTGTTGTTCAAACACTTTTAACATCAGCACTTGTCAGTTACACATATTTAGTGTAAATCTCATCTTAAAAAATGTAAAATAAAATAAAGCTTATTGCCACTGCCAGGGCATTAATGTCATCCTATTTTTATGAAAAATAAAAAAAAGTCTACAAAAAAAATCCATCAAAAATCATTGTGTCTCAGCACAATCAGAACATTAAAACAGGTAATTTCTGAGGTAACAGCAGAAACTTTTAACGGTGAGTTCAACTTGTCAGTTGTTACAAATAACCTTGTTTCTGTTGAATCCTCCGTCTGGGAGAACTTTAAAATGAAAATGTCCATGTTAAAGTTCAGTAACTTTACCAATCCGTGTATCATTCATTCTTTCCATTTTCAACTGTCAATCAAAAATTTAAAAAATTAGAAAGTGACATTTTATCACGTTTTTCGTTTTTTAATCTAAGACAAAAAATGAAAAAATGCCTGTTTTTTTTATATTTCAATTTTAGACTTGGATCAACAATAAGAAGTTAAAAAACTGAATTTATTTTATAATCGAGGACTGGACTTTCTGTTGTCATTACACATCTGTGCCACTAGATGGAGCTGCACTGCAGTAACCAGCTAGAGAACAGCAGGACAGTGAACACATGGAGCAGATCTGATGGAACATGGAGGAATGACGCCAAAGTTTTGTTGCAGTCCAGAATTTAATTTTTTTTTTTAGACAGAATTGTTAATATTGCTGCCTGAGTTGCTATCCGAACTGTAAAGTTCACAGATTTTTACAGCTCTCTACGTCCGTTTTAGCTTTTCCTTGTTTACCTGCCAATCCTCTTCTGGTTCCGCAGCAGCCAGTAACAGACTTTTCAAAATAAAAGCATGTGAGCAACATGCATTAACGTGCGATAAAATAAATGTTGGCGTTAATAAATGAATGCGTTAACGTGATAATAATGCATTCACTTGCCCAGCCCTAATAAATGCATAAATAAAACAATTTACATTTGAGATATATGTCTTAAATTATTTCGGAAATTTAAAATGCTCTTTCAATTTATCACGAATTAACATGGAAGAAATTTCACAGACATGTCAGAAGAGACTTGGTACATTTGTGAGATATTACCTAAAATATTCCTGGTATTTTCCAGAAACTCATCTGAAGTCCATCTAATTTTTTATGGAATGATATTTAATCTATTGACCGTCTTGAATTTTGATCAGACAACCAGTTTCAAAGTTAACAACAAATGAAATTCATGGATGTGGCCCAAAGTTACTCCTTGTCTCGTATCTTGTGATGTAACAATCCAATCTCTACAGATCTTGGCGCATACAAGCAGCATGACTTTATCTGACACCAAATTCCATGGCATTTCACCCATAGGGGGCGCTACAACTGATATCTCATGAACAATTTGAGATAAAAGGCTGAAATTTTTCTATTTTAGGGCTTCAGTCCGAGACAGAATTTAAAAGTACCAACTGGTGACTGACTGACGTTCGTGAAACATTAAACTTTAGGTTCATAATGGGATCTGGGAAGAATATAACAAATGTGAACACAGTTTGAAACACAATAGTTTGAAGGAGGAGCAGTAATAATGAGATTTACATCTTTGTATCTCATCACGAAAAAAAATTGTCTGAAGATGGAATTTTTTTTTTATAGTCAAAATCAAAAAATCTGATAAAGAAAGTAAAATAAAATGGTCTGGAGCAATTTTTTTTGGAAGCGTTGTACTTTTTGAGAACATTTTTTCACAGGGACAAAATTTGGTTCATGAAATGTACAAATTATACAATTTTCAATATGCGATTAACCAGCTGACATAAAAACCTGAACTTTCATATACTTACACAAGGCTGTTATTGTTTTCTTTTTTATAAATTCCCAACCTTTTTTTTTCTTTTTGTTGTGACAATTATTTATTTTCCTTATTAATATGCCATGAATAGCCTTGAACCAGACTGTTTAGTTTACTTCAGTAGTTTCATTTTTAAGCATAAACTCATGACGCAGATTCACTGATGACAATAATGATCATGTGATCATGTTTCTCTTTCTTTAATCAGCTCTCTTCGCAGGAATAAACGGTCCCAACACAAAGCCAGTCTATATATAGTCGCTTCTCAGTCGACATAGCGCCGCATCATTTCATTTCGCTCGTGCGACGCGCTCGCTCAGACTCGATCAACATCAATACGCGGTGGCGGCAGGATGCTTTCCAGATCCCCGCTGATTGACAAAACGCATCTGGCATTTCGGATCCCTCTGAGATTAAAATCAGTCCATTTTTAAAGCATCACGAGAAGAAGCGGACAACGTAGAGTGTTTCCATCGAGTGGGTGGCATGAATTAGCAAACTTTAAAAGTTTAATGCGAACTGCTTGTCAGTGTATCAGGAACTATCATGTAGATTGTTTGCTCACTGAACTGTACAAAACTGGTTTGTTTTTTAGTCGGTTTAAAGTGTAAACCAAGACACTTTGAGACTTTGAATCCACTAAAATGACTGTTTCACTCTGACTAAAGGAAACTCCATCGGAGGCCCAGGAGATGAAGACAAACACACGCATGTGCGTCGGTCCTGTGGCTTTGAATGTCGGTCAGTGGAGACCCTTCAGGCTGCAAAATAATTGGCTGTTTGGCATTTGTGTGTCTTATTCCTGTTGCTGGAACATATTCTGTTGCATAGTAAATTGTCTTGTTACATAACCTGACACTCCAATTTAATCAGTGGGACATGTAGCTTTCTTTTTTTAATCACCACGCTTTTGTCACAGTCGGTCAAAAAAAAAAAAAAGATGAGTACTTTCCCAGAAACTCTGGCCTTGGATAGAAGAAATATTAGAATTCAAAAACCTGCCTGAAAAAGATGTGAGAAGAGACAGGGGCGTTTCTAGTCACCTTGGGGGCCCTGGGCAAGAGTCAGCATGGGGGCCCTACCGGCCCAAAAACACCAAGAAGATCATTCAATCCAGAAATCTTTTATTTTAAATAACAGAGGTGCACAATGATGTAAGAAAACTTAAAATACAATTTAACATAACAAACAACTGAAACGCGCAAAGTTTGACAAAAACACAATCAAGCAAAAAATATCACATGACATGCAGAAAATTCAAGAAGACATATGATATCGCCCTCTTCCAAATACAAATTAGTTACTGGTTAGCTTACTGTTAATTACTGTTTAAGCTAGGCTGAAGTGCAGTAAACATGTGCAGTTGTGCTTCGTGAGACTAGAGACTGGAACAAAGAGTCATGGCCTTAATTTTGCCACAGCATGACACAGCAACTTTAGCACAGTTAGACCTCAGAATACATTTTTAACATCACAGTGGCATCACAACTTTTTTTTGATAATGTCAGATTATACACGTTTGAATTTAGCACTTTCCTGTTTTCTTTTTCCTTCATCTTCTTGCTTTTTTTTTTCTTTTATCGTATGCTAATAGATACGCTCGCTTCGTTTTGAGTTTGAAGAACTGAAGAAAGCTGGCCGCGGGCAGGCGGGGCCCCATTAGGGGGGTTCCAAACATGTCGCTGCAGTGTCAATGGAGGTTTCAGGTTGTGTCATTGATATGGATCGATATTGGCCGTGTCGCGGGGGTTCCTTAACACACTAGGCAGTGACAGCTAGTGGGGGCCCTATGTGGGGGGTTTCCAACAGATCGTCGTTACAGTGTCTAAAGCAGTTGAATCATTTTGTCATTGACAAAAGGACCAATGTCAGCGCTGTCCTGGGGTGCCTTCCAACTCGGGGCCCTGGGCAATTGCCTAGTAAGCCTACCCGTTGCGGCGTCTCTGAGAGGAGAATTATTTTACGAGCAAGAATGAATTGATTTCTTTGTCTCTTGTTTGGTTTTCTCAGATTTATGACAACCACAGAACCCACTTCAGCGTGGAGTCCAACAATGCCAGGGAACTGGTGACGATGGCTGCTGGGAACATCGAGAAGATGCTGGCGAACCGCTCCCGAGCCCTGAAGGTGAGTCCAGACTCTCGATTGTGTCGAGGCCTTGCTGTAATTGTGACCTGTGAAGTTTCTCTTTTTGTGGAATCTGAAATAGAAGTTCCTGATTGTTTTGCGGCATCACAGCCAGCATCTCTTGTAGCACCGTGGCAAAGGCCCGGAAAAAGACACTGGCGCGATCTGCCTCTGTTCATCTCCCATTACAGCAGACGCTGGAACACAGCCACCACCTCAGGCCGCACGGCTGATCCAACGTAATCAGACATCCTCGACATGGATTACTTCGCCTAAAAGTTACCAGTCTGGGTCTGGATGACTGTTTGCTAAAAATAGAAAAAAAAACAACAACAATCACCTTGTGTATATAGTCATGTGTGAATCAGACAAATACAACCTCAGCATGTGATGTTTTGTCATAAAAAAGAAATGACTCATGTGGGCAGTGCCAAGTACCTCCATGATTCAGGAGTGCTTAGATCCGACTTTAGCACCGATGACTTAAAGGATTTCCCTCTTTGATTTGATTTGATCGTAACTTTACCAACTGAGCTACAGATCAAGTTTGGCGTCATCTTACAGGAAACATTTGTCATTGTCAAATGCGAGGTAATTAAAAAGAAAAACATAATTAAACTGGCAATTGTGAGTTTACAGGAGGAAAGTGTTAAACTATTTCAGACCTTTTACCTTGCATGGATGAACTCTTTCTTGTCGATACATTTTTATAGTGTATTAATGCTTGGTGGATGAGGACGGATGATTTTCCTAATGAGAATTCAATTCAACTTTATTTGTATAGCATCTGTTACAATGTCAATCGTCTCTAGGTGCTTTACAGAGACCCAGATCATGACCACCAAGCAAATATCATTAACTAAAATTATAATATTAAATCCTAATCAAGGATAATGGCAGACAAAAAACTCCCACAGAGGGAGAAAAAAAAAAAGCTTTAAGCTAAATAGTGACGAGAAAAAACTCCACTTTAAGAGAAAGAAACCCTGAGCAGGACCTGGATCATATGGAGGGACCTTTTCTGATGAAGACCAGCTGGATAAAGAAAGAAAAAGAGAGGAGAGACACAAATGACTGAATGAAATGACTACATAAACAGATGCAGGTAGCAGCACTGAGGTGAGATGGTCAGAGGACTAGATCACCGGTCACCACGAACACACCTACACACACAGGTGGAGGTAAACGCTGGGATGGACAGAGGAGGGAACAGCAAGTCAGCATGAAACTCAGGAAAATTAAAGAATTAAAGGTAGGGTAAGCGATTCTAAGGAAATTCTAACCCGGAGCACCTTTTGTCATGTTTAGTGAATATCAGCTCACCATCCGTCTCCAGTTGTAGCTCTGGCTATACAAACTGGAAATACAGTCATGGAAAAAATTATTAGAGCACCATTTCTGTGTTTTTCTTTTGTTGTTTATTGTTTAATTGTCCAATCATAAAAATAAAGTAAAAAAAAAAAAAAAAGAGCACCATTTTTTCTTCACTTTCTTGTTCATTTTAATACCTGGTACCACTAAACATCATCATGTGACTCAAACAGACAGAAAAGAAAACACTGAATGCATAAAAGCAGTGTTTTTGGCAGTAAAACGCCATAGCTATTGATGTAAAAACTTAAGTGATTTAGGTTATAATCAAGAAAACCATGGAAAATGGTAAGATATCAGCTCTTAAATAAAATTATGAGCAATCTTTGTGGTTATCGTTATGTTTGTCCAAACAAATGTACCTTTAGTTGTACCATGCATTAAAATGAACAATAAACTGAAGAAAACAAGGGTGGTCTAATAATTTTTTCCATGACTGTACAACAGTGTGAGGGCAGGATGCCCCCCCACTCCAACTACTCCAGCCAGTCACCAGCAGGATGAGGCCTGGTGCTCGTGCACATGAAATGTGGGAAAAACTTCATCCTACCTTTATAGCTTTAACTTGTCATTTACCGTTTGCATTAGTTCAGATTACCTCTATTTTGTGATGACACGTCGAGCTAAACGGGACGAGGTGACCATAGCTCTCCAACCAGCAGCAGCAGCATCACCACCGCGGCTCTCGGTCTCATGGACGTTTAGTTGCAGGTGACTACGGGCTAAATCGATCCACACAGCCGTTAAGTGTTCTAAGTTTTACAGTATCAACGAAATTAGGATCCTGGGACGTTCCCGGTCTCGATCAATCTTGCACGGAGGACCGGAAATATCCAATTAAAGCCTCGCGGCCTGTTGCCATAGTTGCAGTCTCATCGACTGCCACATCAGTCCAACGAAGCATCCTGTTAATTGCTGAGGGATGAGAGATGGTTTGTTTTTTTTTTACGTTGCATTCCACCTTTAGAGATGAGCGCGACTGCTCGGTGAATTGATAGCGGCGGAATAAAGATGTTAAACAACGGGCTCCTTTGTAACATTAAGTCAACGCCACCTGCTGTGGAAGTTAATGGCAATCGTGACTTATTCTTGTCTCGAGCTTCAACTCTCGTGTCCTGGTCTGTTTAAAGGAACTGCGCGAATCGGTCATGTGAGACAATACCCTGCCTAGCCCATGACAGATATTCTGAATTGAGCTAATGTGTGTTGGGGAAATAATGACGACTATGAGGGGGGCGGGGGGAGTTCAAGGTTTGTGAGTATTTCCACAAGGCAGCAGGAAAAAGATGAGAAGCTTTCAGCAAGATGCCATCCATTAGGATGTTGGCCTCTTTGTGCACAAGTGAGTAAAAACGTACATCAGTTTATAAAATGCTCTGTTCTGTCAACGTTGTTGGTATTTTGTTATAAAATCCTGCCAAAAGTAGTATTTTACTTCTCCCTAAAGTAAAGTAAATCTAGGGATGAGATGCCCAATTGAGCTTTTAATTGATCTTAAGTGCTATTAATTTGAACATATTTCATGAACTTGATATAAGCAGCTATATTATAATCATTATTTATCATCTAACTCTAATCTCTGCTACCTCCAGAGTAGCTTTGCAACCACAGTTACGCCAAAAGTAATTATCTCTGAATGACAAAGACTGAGCATCACAAGAAATCACAATCTGTGGCTCAAGTCTTTTCTGATTGGTTGAATTCCTGGAGGCTTTCCAATGGCGCATGAACCCAAACATCTCCTGCTGGCGGCGGCACGCACACGTTTTTAACATGTCAATATGTCATCAAACGGTTTGTTTTTCAACATTCCCTATAAATGACCTCAAATCCTTTCAAGTTGCAGCCAGAGTCGGATTCAGGATAAGATAGTGGACCGCATGACCAACCGTGACAACAGAGATTTCAGCTGAACGTCCCTGTGAATCGTTATTGATGTCATCATTCAGTCAGAAACTGTATACTGTAGATGGTTTTTTTTTATACGTCCATGTTAATAGTTAATACAAGCTTCCATCATCCGCACCAATTTACAGCTTTAGTCTCTCTGCAAATCCAGAGGCATCATGGGTATCTCTCATTTAGAAAAAAAAAACATGATCCACTGAGCCACGGTCAGCCAACGTCCCCCTCCCCTCTCAGCTAAGAAGGACCTAGAAGTAAAAGTACCGTATTTTCTGGACTATATGTCTTCACTTTTTTTCATAGTTTGGCTGGTCCTCCGACTTATATTTAGGACATAGTCTACACTCGAGACACCTGAACACTGCTACCAAAAAAATTACAAGAAAAAACCATAAATACTAAGAGAACACAAATGTGCCACCAAAAGTCGAGCAGCAGAAAGTTTGGAGTGATAAGAAACTTGTCAGGGGCTGGAAAAAAAAGGAAAAGGAACTCTGACAGCTATGAAACAAATCAAAGAAGGCTAACAGCAGAGTGAAAGATGGACAGAGCTGGAGGAACGAGTCCACAGCTGGAGGAACGAGTCCACAGCTGGAGGAACGAGTCCACAGACGGAAGAACGAGTCCACAGATGGAGGAACGAGCCCAGAGATGGAGGAACGAGTCCACAGCTGGAGGAACGAGTCCACAGACGGAGGAACGAGTCCACAGATCGAGGAACGAGTCCACAGATGGAGGAGCGAGTCCTCAGCTGGAGGAACGAGTCCACAGATGGAGGAACGAGTCCACAGATGGAGGAACGAGTCCACAGATCGAGGAACGAGTCCACAGATGGAGGAATGAGTCCACAGATGGAGGAGCGAGTCCTCAGCTGGAGGAGCGAGTCCACAGCTGGAGGAACGAGTCCACAGATGGAGGAACGAGTCCACAGATGGAGGAACGAGTCCACAGATGGAGGAACGAGTCCACAGATGGAGGAACGAGTCCACAGATGGAGGAATGAGTCCACAGCTGGAGGAACGAGTCCACAGATGGAGGAACGAGTCCACAGATAGAGGAGCAGGTCCACAGACGGAGGAACGAGTCCACAGACGGAGGAACGAGTCCTCAGACGGAGGAACGGGTCCCCAGACGGAGGAACGAGTCCACAGACGGAGGAACGAGTCCATACAGATAGAGGAGCAGGTCCACAGACGGAGGAACGAGTCCACAGATGGAGGAACGAGTCCTCAGATGGAGGAACGGGTCCCCAGATGGAGGAACGAGTCCACAGACGGAGGAACGAGTCCACAGAGGGAGGAACGAGTCCACAGACGGAGGAACGAGTCCTCAGATGGAGGAACGGGTCCCCAGACGGAGGAACGAGTCCACAGACGGAGGAACGAGTCCACAGACGGAGGAACGAGTCCACAAAAGGAGGAACGAGTCCACAGATCAAGAAACAAGTTCAGAGTCAGAGGAACGAGTCCACAGACGGAGGAACAAGTCCCCAGATGGAGGAACAAAAACTGACTGTTTGGTGCGAAGGAATACTAAAGTAAAGGTTTTTCCTTTAATTTTTTTTTTTTTTTTTTTTTTTTTTTTTACTTTTGTCATGTGATAATAATTCTTTGTATAAATGTAAAAGCGCAATAAGACCATTTTAAATCTCCAGTGATGTTTTAATGACTTGCTATGTCTTATGTTACGTTCCACCTACATGAAGTTGTCTCATCAAAGCCGTAACTTCCTGTTTCTGCTTGCAGAGAGATCACTCAAACCCGCCTCTGTCTCCCTGAATCTGTCGGGGAGCATCTGTGGTTAAGCCGTTCAATTCTACAAGGCTCATGGTGTGAGTCATGACGAGGGAAAGCAGTAAATCTGAGAAGGAAGCCCTCATTTCCTGATTGATCCGCTGTGTTCTGAAGCTCATAAAAACACATTCGTCCCACTGCACACCTCCACCCAGTCCCCTCTGTCTCTTAAAAGGCTTTATTGAGCTTTTCAATCAGACACAACAGAGACGGCCGAATGACGGGTGGACGGACAGGGAGGGGAAGATATTCAGACGGAAAAGCAAATTGCTGGTGTCGATCCAAAGACAGTGTTCAGATTTCATGAAATTAGCAGTACCTGGGAAGATTTGAGACCAGTTTCACTGACTTGACTGTTGAATGAAGATAACTGGTGAGCTCAGGTCCTGAAAAAACTGTTTTTCTTAAAAAAAAAGAACAGTTTTCAACATTGTCAGGACATAGATGACATGGACTCAATGGTCTGTGAGCATGATGTGTTGAATATGCTGCGGCTAGTGTGGAGGCTGAAAAGTGACAAAATAAAAAGATGAATATGTCCAAAAATTACTCCCTAAATGAATTAATGTGCCACTAAATGGTAAAAAAAAAAAATGTCTACTTGTTATCAGAGATGTTCTGATATGACTTTTTTTTCTCCTTTTCTGCCCCTGATTCCAATATTTGGACTTTGGATTAGAGGTCCTCAGAACAACCCGAAAACCCAAAGTTCCAACCCGACCCGAATCGGGCCTCGGGTCCATTCAGAAGACGTGACTCTGGGTTCGGGTCTGAATCGGTACAGTTAGTCTCGGGTCCGGTCGGTGCTCTCTGACAGGCTGGGTCCACGTTTACTCCAGAGAGGTAAAGATATTGGCGGTGGCAGCCAATGTCAGGACTCGGGGCAGTTTAATTAATTATTCATTAATGTGGCGTGTTTGTCATGAAACAACCGTGTTGCCGTAGCGTGTTATTAGCGGTTTGCCCGGCAGCTGTAAAGCACAACGGATCGCCAACATGACAACGCTGGATGAGAGAACATATTCACGACACGTCCTGACCGGTGAAGGCTATTAGCGTTAGCAGTTACTACCAATAGCATCTGTATCCACAAAGAAAATAACGATGTGGATTTATTGTTTTTTACATCAGGTAGCCTATGTAGCAACTGAACCGGGTGCACAACACGGTGCACAAACACACTTACTTGTAGATCCTGATGCTCCTCGAGTGCCACAGGACATAGTTTTTCCAGTCGTTTAACGACTTCACTCCAAGGTTTGGAGATCAAATGACAGTTGTGTGGGAGTCTGTTTGTTTAAAGACTTAAACCTCGACATTCCTTGTTCTTTCGAGATTCATACATTTACAACAGCTGAGTGCTGTCACATAAAATGTGTTTTTCAAGTGACGCTTTCCTCTTACGTGGTTCAAATCTCTTCTAAAATCCACTAACTTGTTTTCACACAACCTCCGAGGGTTAACGTCGATGTACAAATCAGAGCCTGCTAGCGGAGTTTTATTTTGAAATTTCTCTGGGTTCTCTCATCTGTTTTCGAGTCTGACCTCCTGCTAATTCAATGTGCTTTGTGTAAGCTAACACGGTCTACCAGCGGCCAAGCGCCAAAATAAAAAACGTGTATCTCTGGCGAAGAAGCGCAAACAGGTGCTCCTGGCGCGACCACTCTCATTGACTTCAATGGTGCAGCACTTTTCGTTCCACTTCCTGATTGACTCGAGCTTTGCTTTCTTGTGAATTCCTGTAAATCAGACATCATTTGAACGCCTTGAGGAAATTTTCAACAAACGGCAAACAGTCGATTGTACTCAAGGTTGAACTCGCTATATTTTAATGCTGAAATTTCACGAAGCATTGATTGAATAGTAAAAACAGTTGAATAGGCTGTTGGACATCATGCTGGATCAGTTTAAATTCGACCGCAGGGTGTGTCCTTATTTGAAACGAGCAGAAAAGACACCGGCTTTCCGACTGGTGGCACCTCTCTTTACACGAAGCCAGCTTGTCTCCTCTGGGTTCGTAAGTGTTTCCTGTGTGTTCTCAGGGTTGACCGTGAGTGCAAGCGTTTGTCATTGAACACAGCTTCCACCTGAATGATGGCTGCCGTCATTAACTTCATCAGGGGCCTGTCTGGTTTTACTGTCTGTTCAGTCCGTCAATTATGGCAACTGACTCAATTTCTTAAATGTGTGCAGCTTTGGTTGGTCAGGCAGAGATTGTTAAACCCTGTTGAAGTAAAGATTTACGATACAGATCATGTTTATAACTATGCTCTCAGTCAACTCTGTGCTGCTTTCAGCCATCTTTCATCCCATTGAGCCTGTGGTTTAAACAACCGTACCAAAACTGCATAAACCTGCTCTACAAACAGGACATTCCTCATACAAGGGCTGATTGCAGCAGCGCAGTGAATGGAAAAGAAAACGAAGGAAAAGGAAATGGCAGTAACTAAAACAGGAAGCTGGACGTAAAGGACGTGTACAGCAGTCTTCAAAATCAGATATTTTTACAGGCTCAACTGTCTTAACTTTTATTTTGAAAGGTTCCTAACTGCTTGAAATGGCTGTTATGATTGTAAATGCTAAAGAAAGGAGGTACTGTGGTTCTTTTAATACCTTTCTTTTATATCTTTTAATTAGGGCTGGGCAACGATTAAAATCACGATAATCACGATTAATCGCATTGTATACGGAAAAACAAATCATGAATTCAAAAGTAGTGTAAAGGTCACTTCTATTTAAATGTTCTACTGCCATATGAACTAAAGTGCCATAACATTTGCTGTTCAAACATTTTTAACATCAGCACTTGTCAGTAACACATATTTAGTGTTAATCTCATCTTAAAAAATGTCAAATAAAATAAAGCTTATTGCCACTGCCAGGACATTAATGTCATTCTGTTTTTATAAAAAAAAAAGTCTACAAACAAAATCCAACAAAATGATTGTGTCTCAGCACAATCAGAACATTAAAACAGGTAATTTCTGAGGTAACAGCAGAAACGTTTAACGTGGAGTTCAACTTGTCAGTTGTTACAAATAACCTTGTTTATAACCTATTTATTAAATAGGTTGTTTTGAAATTCTTTAAAATTTGAAATTGAACATTGAAATTGTTCCAAGAAAATCGATATTAGGAGTCGAAAAATAGATATTATATTGGGCGGCCGAAAATCGCAATATATTGCCAAATCGATTTTTTTTCACGCCCCTAGTCAACCGAGCTTTGAAAGTTAGAAAGCGTTCGGTGTAGCTATTCAGGTTTCTAGCGAGTCGGCGGGCGATCTCAACCGACGCTGTTAACACGTCTCGCCTTCGGTGGCGCCTCTGACGCTGCCTGTCCTCGCCACGGCAAGTCTTGTAGTAGTCTTGAAACCTCGTAAACAGACTGTTTCAACATGATCCATCTTCCACCTGTTTCAGGTATTCTTCACAAACAAATACTGATCTGACCAAAAAAGAAAAAGTTGTGTACATGCCACCTGTGGCCGATCAAAGAGTCTTTCATGTTGCACCACGATGTTATTTTGCATTCATTGGGCGTTGCCCTGAAGAAGACGGGGAAAGAAACGGCGCTACAGCTGAGAGAACGGCGAAGGTTCACGAGCGTCTCCGTGCTCGTCTGCGGTGTGCTGTGGCTGATCATTTCAGCTTTTGAGCTGGAGTGGCGGGAGACCGGCAGAGAGAGTTTTCTCCCAGATCTTTCTGATTCTTCAGGCTGCCGCCGTCGCAGGTCAGTTTCTCTCTGCTGAGTTTGACAGCTTCGACGTGAACGCTGACTCTACTCGTGGTGACCTGCAGCAGATCAATCACTTCGCTCACCATCCTCATCGTACTTCCCCTGCTTTGTGTCTCCTCCACTTTCATGTCTACTTCTAATCATGTCTCAGCGACTTTTCTTAACTTCTCCCATAACTTTATGCCGACTCCGGTGCTCTTCACTCCCGTTTGCCAACGTGTGGATGGTCACATACTTTCAGGAGCCATTAATGCCAGACAGCCTGGCATCAGGCTGGATGTTTCTACAAGTCTTTTATATCCTTTTCTTTCAGAAGTAATTAAAAATAAGCACGTCCTCCAGAAGTGGTATCGAACAATAACTCTTGAGGGTTTTTGGTCTACGATGTACAACCCCAAAGCTAAAATAAAAAAAAATAAATGTTGAATTTAATGGCAGCAAGTTGGGACATGGACAGTGAAGAATCTTCTCACCTGCAGGTCCTAATACAGTAGTACCTCTACTTACGAAATTAATTGGTTCTGGAAGTAGTTTTGTAACCTGAAACTTTCATAAGTAGATAGATAGATAGATATATGTTTATTATCCCCGTGGGGTAGAGGCACGTTTTCCATGTAAATGCCCTAATCCGTTCCAAAATTCGGACATAATTTTTTAAATAAATTATAAATAATACATGAAATGACATAAAAACCTGTAAGAAATACACGTTAAAACTAGAAAAGAACTCGGAGGATGCAGACCTCCACCAAGCGCAACAATTATCGAAAATTTGAAAGTGATCCAGAAACCAGGATTTATTCTGGATCACACCCAAAATGAAATCAGTTCTTCCTTTTCTCATTTCCAACAACTCCTGTAAGTTTAATCAAAATCCTCCCATAACTTTTTGAGTTATCTTGAACACAGACAGACAGATAAACAATGACAAAAACATAACCTCCTTGGCGGAGGTAAAAATTTGTTTACCTGGGTTGCTGGGTTACGCTCATACAGACAAGGGGCCCTCCTAGCCAATGGGATGCCAGGAAGATGCTAAGCGACAGCCAATGGCAGATCAGCTCGGATGCATCGCTTTCAAACCGAGATACAGAGCCGACAAGTACGTTTACGTTCAGTAAACTCTGGGAGCTGCGAGTAGCAGCGCTACTGTATTTTTGCCTTTCGAATCCTGAAATTTCTTTTGTCTCTAGAGGCAATATTTTCCCGTTGAGCCGATTCGTAACCTGAAAATTTCGTATGTAGAGACGTTCGTAAGTAGAGGTACCACTGTATATGAAAAGAGTCTGAGAATCTGGAGGAATCTTTAGACCAGAGGGTGATTTTATATATCCATGGATTCCCTTGAGCTCTCAGCCACTGCTGCGTTAAAAGACGGGCGTGATTCTGCAAGGAAATGACCTGGAAACCGTGGATGCCGCATCCCGAAGAGGAGAGGCCCCATCTGACTTCACAGCCTTGGAAAGCCTGCGTCTCTGATGGACTGGGGAGTTTCCATGTCTGGGAAAGGAAACATAGATATCTCCAGGTTGTAGAATAACCGCCTCCATCCAGACAATGTCTGTTCCAAAGAAGGTCTTGCATTTTTCAGCAACGCAAAGCAAAACCATTCAGTGAGTCCTCTTTCCTGCGGTGAGCTCATATTTTCATGAGATGGTTAAGTGTCTCAGCCGGGGGTTGGCACACCGAGGCCCAGGCTTTTGGCTGCCGCCCAAAACACATTGCACCTGGCTCCTATGATCCTCCCTGTGCGTGGTGGGCCCATGGGGAGACGAACCCATATAACCCATTTGGGCTGAGCTACCAGGTTACATGGGTAAAGGCCCGGCCACCAGTCACTCACAAACAAGCCCCTCCCCCAGGCCTGGCTCCAGGGTGGGGCCCCCCGGTGACCCTAACCCGGGCAAGGGACATCGCGCTCTTGTTTTTATTTAATTCATAGAAGTCGACTGAATCGTGCTTAGTCTGGCCTGTCCCCCAGGACCAATTTGCCTTGAGTGACCCTACCAGGGGCAAATGCCCCCGACAACATAGCACAAACCCTTCCACCACGTTGAGGTGGCGGTTCAGGGAGGGGTCACTAGGGTCCTGGAGGGAACATGGGAATTCGCCCAACCAGTCCACATGTGTTTTGTGGACTTGGAGAAGGCATTTGACCGCATCCCTCGGGGGTCCTGTCGGGGGGTACTCCAGGAGTATGCCGTGTTAGATCCGTTGTTATGGACTGTCCAGTCCCTGTACAAATGGAGTGAAGAGTTTGGTCCACATTGCCGGTAGTAAGTTGGATTCGTTTTCAGTGAGTTGGACTCCATCAGGGCTGATCTTTCAGTGGTGTCAGGATCTCGTCTCTGCTGTTTGCAGATGACGTGGTCCTGTTGGCGCCATCGAGTGGAGATCTTCAGCTCTCGCTGGAGCGGTTCACAGGCGACTCTGACGTGGCAGGGATGAGAATCAGCACCCTTCAAATCTGAGACCATGGTTCTCAGTCTGAAAAGGAGAGAAGGTCTTCTCCAGGTTGGGAGCGAGGTTCTGCCTCAAGTGGAGGAGTTTAAGTATCTCGGGGTCTTGTTCACGAGTGATGGGAGAAAGGAGCGGGAGATCGACAGACGGATTGGTGCGGCGTCTGCTGTGGTGTGGACTCTGTACCGGTCTGTTGTGGTGAAGAGAGAGCTGAGCCAAAAGACAAGGCTCTCTGTTTACTGGTAGATCTTTGTTCCAACCCTCACCTGTGGTCATGAACTGTGGTCGTGACTGAAAGAACGAGATCACAGATACAAGTGACGGAAATGAGTTTTCTCCAGAGGCTGAAATAGGGTGAGAAGTTCAGTCATTCAGGAGAGACTCAGAGTAGAGCTGCTGCTCCTCCACATCGAGAGGAGCCAGTGGAGGTGGTTCGGGCAACTGGTCAGGATGATGGATTGATGGATGGATGGATAAAGTGTCTAATTTTTAACCCTTGATATGTTTCTTTTATCTATTGTGAATAAAATATGGGTTTCAAATCATTTCATTTTTGTTTTAATATACATTTCAAACATCAGATTTTGGTTTATAGCTTATTTATTGAGCTAAAAGAATATATATACTGGTTATATTCCATGACTCTGTTTCAGTCTCTGTTTTGTGTTGCATCTGTACTGAATGACTCCATCCTCATGCATCCAGCATGGCTGCAGGTCAGACTTGATAAATCGTTCATGAACTCGCAAGAATACTTCTTTTCCTAACCTCCCCTGACAGCAGATAGCCTCTCCCTGATATTCAGTTCACCTTTGACTCCTCTGACTCTGTTTTCATCAATTATTTAACGGTTCCTCTGGACCAGTACGCTTTGATGGAGCCTGTGGTCGACTTCCCTCAGTGAAAGATGTCGTTTCTCATCCCCCAGTGACACCAGCAGAGATCTCCAGAGATGCTCATTTATCATGAAAAGGAGGACGGATGTTTTGCGGCGGATACACCAGAGAAAGCCGCTGCCGCTGATGCTGAAAACAGTCACTAAAAAGATGTTAATCTAAACAGGTTATTCTCTATGTAGAATTTAAGACGGAGAAGTTGTTTGTTACCCATCAACAACAAGATTTACAAAGCAAAAATATGTTGCAGGGAAAGCAGAGTGGCTCGGTGGTGAGCACTGTTGCCTCACAGCTCGAAGGTTCTCGGTTTGAATCCCATCAGGAGCTTTTCTGGGTGGAGTTCGAACGTTCTGCCTGTGCTTGCGTGGGTTTTCTCCTGGTGCTCCGACTTCCTCCCACAGTCAAAAAACACAGATGTCAGGTTAGTTGGTGATTCTAACTTTCCTGTAAGAGTGAGAGTGTGTGCTGTTGTTTGTCTGTGTTTGGCCCTGCGGTGGACTGGTGGATGTACCCCTGCCTCTCGCCCAATGAGCTGGGATGGGACCGCATTTTTGGATTGACCAGGCTGGCTCTGAAAAATGGGCTTCAAGCCTAGGGAAGTTGTTGCTGCACTTAGTCGCCCAAGACACTGCAAATGGTTCACGGTACATATCAGAACGTTTTAGGAAAGACTAACCTTACCCAGTACCAGTGGGGGATTCCTCTGAGACTGCCTCCCTGCCCTATAATGTCAAAAAAAAAATTAATCTAATATGTGCAGTTGTGTTAACATTTCATTGACTTTAAATGTGTTAGAACACGTTAAACATGAAGACGAGTTGATTCAGAATCAGCTACTTCTTCACAAGTAAAGTAGTTAACTTGTCTGTACATTCTCGTACAGCTTTCTGGTCGACACATTTCCCCATAGAACACATGTGTTAAACACAAGGCCCGCTGGCCAAATGTGGCCCTTGAGAGCTTGGGTATTATTGGCTTAAATTTTAAACCAATATTTTAAGACTTAAAATAAGCTTACGTCGCTTTAAAAAATATTGAAAATAAACTACATCTCCCATCATGCATTTCGTCATTACCCACAACGATAACGGTAGCCATAAGCAAGATGATTTTTCCAGAACTGATGGACTTAAAAAAAAAACCTTTACAAATTAACCCCAACATGTCCAAGAAAAGAAAAATTGATGCACAAGGAATACAGTTTCATCAACAACGGGAAAACGATTACAAGTTTGTATCTCAAGGTGAAAAAACAGTATGTCTTTTGTGTTATGAGGTGGGTGTCAGTCGTGAAAGAGTTTAATCTACGTCGGCATTTTGACAGCAAACACGGAGCTAAGTATGCTAAATTTAGCCTACAAGAAAAACAAAGAACTGCTTCTGCTTCTAAAACCAAGGTAATGGATACTCTCAGTGATGTTTACCACAAACCCTGAGTTTAATATTATATTATATTGGGCGGAAAATCGCGATATATTGCCAAATCGATTTTTTTTTTACACCCCTGTTTAAAAGACCAGAAATCTCCACTGCCCAGTACTCATGAGTAACGAAAATCCTCCGTCTTGTATTGTTTTATGAATAAGCTTTCATCTCTTAGAACAAACTACAGTGATCCCTCGCCAATTCGCGCTTTAAGTTCCACGGTTTTAGTTATTCCTGGATTTTTTTCAGAAGTATATCATATTTTTAAAAAATCAAGAAAAAATTGTGGAAACATCACAGGATGTTGTGCGCGTTCTCTCGCAGCAAAGAAATGTTGTGAGGCAGCCTGGCCCCTTTAAGAAGGTGGCCTTATGGGTAATGGTGTGGCCTTATGGGTAATGTAGTGTGTGTGTCGTGGGATGGCAGAATGAAAACGGGGTTAGATGAAAGAGCGGTTTGTTTACTACGGTTCAGAGAGGATCACAGGACAAACAGCTGGAGACTCGCTGCGAGTTTCGCGTAGTTCAGTGAGGATATTCCAGTACAGGAATTAGGGGTGTAAAAAAAAAAAATCGATTTGGCAATATATCGCGATTATCAGCCGCCCAATATAATATCGATTTTCAGCTCCTAATATTGATTTTTTTTTTACAATGCTGTCAGTATTGGTTACTTAAATGTGCAAAAATGGTTACTTAAATGTGCAAAAATATTAATAATAAATAATAAATAGGTTGTTTTGAAGCAAATAGTTTTGACTCAATTTGTCCTCTGAATGATAAATAACATCTGATGAACATATACAGCAACTTGATTTTTCATCTCTACTTTTAATTTTGATATTAACTGGGTAGAATATTGCAATATATCGTGATATCGCGATATAAAAATATCGTGTCGTGACCCAAGTATCATGATACATATCGTATTGCGAGGTCCTTGCTAATACTCACCGCTAACAGGAATGCGTTCCCACTTTGGAGACTGAACAGTCGTTGGCCGTCCACCAGACTCTGGAGCACCAACCGGTGGCCTTTTTGGAAAACAAATACAACAGCTCTTTTCCAACCTTGGCTACTTGTGTTGTTTAATTCACTCTGAGTGATTTTTTTTTTCCATCAATAGGAAACTAAATTTCCTCCAACAGAGTGGGCTGTTGGCATTGCCATCGAATGCAGGTTTAAGCCGAGGCTCAATTGCTAAGAAGGACTGTTTGCGCTCCAGTGGGACGATAATGAACAAAATGTTTCTGGTCTCTCGTGCTGCCAACACACGGGAGTTTTTGCTCTCCGCAGCGCACGGACCAGGGATGTAGCAGGTAACCATGACCTCAAGACTTTCTAATCTACGGGGGAATTTCACCCTCACCAAAATGAATACTTTCCTCTTCCTTTCTCTTACCTCTTTTCCACTCAGCATCGAGCAAATTGGATCGAAAGGACTCTTAGTCGAGGACCCTCTTGCAACCTTTGCACGTGCTTGGCACAAAATTGCCCGCGTGGCAGCATCCGTGTTCATTAAACTGTCCGGGAAAGATGAGAGCTGGAGCGCGAGCGCTCGAACGGGAGCTCCGCTAAACGCCGTGCTATGTGGCGGCGCGTAATTACAGTGGAGTCGCCGATCTCTCACGTCTGCGAGTGTTATTAAACCGTCAGTGAGTGACACGCTGTGAGTCATTAGAGTGCTGTTAGAGCCCTAATCACAGACATTCACTATAGAAGATCCTCACCGGCGTCGAGTTTAATCAAGTATCACGCTCTAAAATTCATTGCATCCTGTTTTTTTTGTTTGTTTTTTATGGCTTTCTTGAGAAATCCCATGTTATACAACCTCTTTTTCCAGAAGGGTGAAATTGATCAACCCAATCACATTGCTGAATAAACATCATAAAAGTCCTGAATGTTTCATGCCAGGGAGTTATTATTGGCAAGCAATTTCTGCTAATGGAGGCCGAGGCAAGAGTGGGCTTTTTAGAGTAATGAGCTTAGATCTTAGCGCGTATGATTAATATAGAGAGATGTTGAAACACTTGAGATGCTGATGTATGACGTCCTTCGTTTCCTGTCAGACTGCAAAGTGGGGATTGAAACTGAGAGGTGCTGTTACTGTGGGAGCTGCGTGTATGGAAAACACGCAGTCTTGTGTGTTTATTAGAGCTGAGCGATTTTATTGATTCTGCGATAGATATCGAGTATCGATTTTTCAGCCGCGAGTATCGATATTCTAAGCTTCTTTCAAAACCGCCGTGTCCCTCCTTTAAAAGCTTGCAAGCAACAATTTGCACTGTTTAAATAAATGAAACTATTTTTCTCAACACATCTTTTATTCATTTTGTCCAGCATTTGCAAGCTGCCTGTCAGCCATATAATGTGTAATTGATGTTTTCAGTTCAATTAATTCAAACAAAGTCATTGGAACACTCACAAGATGTCACCAAAATCACTTTGTCTCTTTAAAATCTTTCGGAAAATGATGTAAATGTATTGTAAGATGAATATCGATATAAATCGTATCTCGAGCCAAATATCGTGTATCGTATCGCGAGATTAGTGTATCGCTACAGCCCTAGTATTTATTGATGTGGATGATAAAGAAAGAACCCAAAACTCCATCCATCCATCCATGCATCCATCAATCCATGCATCCATCAATGCACCCATCCATCCATGCATCCATCCATCCATGCATCCATCCATCCATCCATCCATCCATCCATCCATGCATCCATCCATCCATCCATCCATCCATCCATCCATCCATCCATCCATCCATCCATCCATCCATCCATCCATCCATCCATCCATCCAGCCATCCATCCATCCATCCATCCATCCATCCATCCATCCATCCACCCATCCATCCGTCTTTCATCTAACAGCTGCTATAGCCGCTGCCCGCAAATTGCAGGTTTAGTGAACCTCCGCTAACCACTAATGCAATCTTCCTCTTGCTGAAGCCGCTACCCATGATGCCGACTCCCTTACCACCCGCAACGCGCAACCTGCATTACTTGCTTGCCAATTAAACCATAGACGACCAGAGCATGTTTACTGGGAGGACACCAACTATCTGGGACTTTCAGGTAGCTGATAGGAATTGTCTGTGTAAAAATATTTATATGTATATATCAGTGCAGAGGAGGAGGAGGAAGGAAGAGGAGGAAGCTCTACAGCAGAGTCCCAGACAGCTGCACATGAGAGCTGCTCCGATCTGGATGAAGAGACGCTCCATAACGGTTAGCGGGTAGCGCAGGTGGGATAGCGGTGTTTAGCAAAGTGGAGGATTGCGTTCTTTGTGGAGGAACGCCCCTCCCGCTACCCTGTAAAAACGATTGACGTTCAACAAGGAGCCGTTTCCATTTTCCACCTAAAAACACTTAAAACAACAAAGTGCCAGAAAGAGAACCTGCTTTTCTTTGGCCTTTTAATTCAACTTTCGTCTTTCCTTAAATGAAATCAGATACCTACATTTGAAAAAAAGTCCTGCCTTCGATAAACGTGAGCACGTTTCTTTGGCTGCAACTCGCTCGTGTGACTTCCTTGTGCTTCCCAGCGATGACGCTTCGACGTTAAACCAGTGACACGTGCTCATCACGACTGGAGACCCCGCACTTTTACCTTTTTACCGTACGCTTGCACACTCTGTGTGTTGGATCGATACAAAACAATTTAAAACAATTCAGAGTGGCCTTAAAAAAGTGATTTAAGCAGTGTGCACAAGTCCTTTTCTTTCCTGTTTTTTTAAACACCAGTCAGTATTTTTACATATTTTTATTTATAGTAGCAGAAAGGACAGAACGTGGAAGATTACAGCGATCTAAAAATCCTGTAAATTCATGAATTTACCCAAAAAGGCGACGTCCAGGTGTTTAAAAACCCTTTTGCAGCAGCCTTGCAGACATGTGTGAACTCAGTCTATTAAAAAACAAAAAAGATTTTTAAAAATCGTAAAATGATTAATCATAACATTCATTAGCAAGCCACCACTGAGTCCAGTACTGGTTTGGCCTCAACCCGAGGTGGCTGCCTTCCAGTTCGTGTTTTTAACTGCATTTCAAAATAAAAGCCTCAGCTAACAATTAATACACAATTAGCAGTGAAACATTTCTTCACAGTGTGGATTTTAGCATGGAATGATGCAATATTGTGCAAACATTTCCGTCCTCGCTGAAAGACGTCAGAACTTGATATCTGATGTTGCAATGAAAAAAAAAATTGAATCAATGAGACGGAGGGTGTGAGCTGTCACAGTCTCTGCGCGTCTCTCCATCTTCTGCCTCCCCTGCGTGAAGCTTATCAGATGTACGGCGAAGCGCATGCAGAGACGAAGTGTGCATTTGATGTCTGGCTCATTAGAAAGCCCCCGAGGAACACCTGCTGTCATTTTCTCTTCCGTTCAGGTTTAGACGGCAGCAGCTGTGCTTCACGCCACAGGCTAAATTTTAGTTTACTTTTCCTTGTTTACTGCCCCTTTTTTTTTTTCCTTGTCTGTAAAAGTTTTCGTTGCTCCTGGTGGACGCAGCACATCGGCAGGCGTACCTGCAGGTGAAGCGAGCACTGAACCTGGAGAACTAAACACCACGTCAGCTCCGCTGAATGTCAAGTTCACGCCATCATCTGGGCAGATTTAGGCACAGAGCCGCCACGTCAACTCTGCAGCAGAGCAGGGCTGTAATTAGGAGCTGCTTGGAGCCGGCTAGCATGCAGATAGCATGATCAGCTCGCTGCAGGAGGGATGAAGAGTCACACCGGCGTCCATCTACACCTTTCTCAACCGGGGTGTCCCGGTACACTGGGGTGTCGTCTGGCTGCTTCAGGGGTGTCGTCAAAAAAAATGACCTATTCTGACATTTCATATACAGTGGTACCTCTACTTACGAACGTTTCTACATACGAAATTTTCAGGTTATGAAACGCCTCAAAGGGAAAATATTGCCTCTTGATACGAAAGAAATTTCAGGATACGAAAGTCATAAATCCAGTAGCGCTGCTACTCGCAGCTCCCAGAGTTTACTGAACGTAAACATAGCTGTCAGCTCTGTATCTCGGTTTGAAAGCGGTGCATCCGAGCTGCTCTGCCATTGGTTATCATTTAGCATCTTCCTGGCATCCCATTGGCTAGGAGGGCCCCTTGTCTGTATGAGCGTAACCCAGCAACCCAGGTAAACAAACAATTTTTACCTCCACCAAGGAGGTTATGTTTTGGCCGCCGTTTATCTGTCTGTCTGTGTTCAAGATAACTTAAAAAGTTATGGATGGATTCTGATGAAATTTTCAGGAGTTGTTAGAAATGTGAAAAGGAAGAACTGATTTCATTTTGGGTTTGATCCAGAAGAAATCCTGGATTCTGGATCACTTTCAAATTTTCAATAATTGTTGCGTTTAGTGGAGGTCTGCGCTCTCTGAGTGCTTTTATAGTTCTAACATGTATTTCTTACAGATTTTCGTGTCATTTCATGTATTATTTATAATTTATTTTTTTAAAAAGTTTGAATTTTGGGAAGTCTTGGAACAAATTAGGGAACATTACATGGAAAACGCGTCTCTACTTAAGAAATTTTCAGGTTATGAAACTACTTCCGAGAACGAATTAATTTCGTAAGTAGAGGTACCACTGTATAAATATATGAATGCATACATAAATACATACTTTTTGCCTATGAATGAATAAATAAATAAATAAATAAAAAAGACACATAATTGGACATGAAATGAATAATAAAAATATGTCTCACATGCCCATTTCCCAATGTTAACAACGTCAGTACGGGGTCAGCGTAAGGTCAACGTGACTGCCCAGTTAGCTTACGTCGTAATATCATTTAATCGCTGGAATTTTATTTCACAGATAGCAAAGAGAACTTTTTAGCAGCATCATGGATGGTTTTCTAAAAAGAAAAGCCCCACAGGAACGGAACATCACAGAGGAGCTGACTTCTTCATCAAGCCTTCATCCACCAGCTCTGAATCTGCTCCATAGGTACCAAAGCTAGCTGCTAGCGATGAGGCTAAAAAGAGGCAATGCAAGGATGATGGATGGAAGCAAGCACATCACGGATGAAAAGAAGCTTTCCTGCTGAGGCCTACTCTGGTGCAGTTGTATCGTGTTCAGGTTATTTAAACTAAATAAACGGGACGTATCCATTTACAGTTGGAGCGATGCAGTGTGGCTTTGGATTATATTTTACTCTGGGGTGTCGTGAGATTTTATTCACTTTTGAAAGGTGTCGTGACTGAAAAAAGGTTGAGAAAGGCTGATCTACGGCGTGCATCTACGGATGAACTTGTCAGCTTCTTTGTACTTACTGTACGGTTGTTTTTCCTTCTGGTGCTACTGTTTGTCAAGTGTGCAAATGTAGACTTTCCTTGTTCTCTCTCCTCTTTTTTTTTTCTTTTTTCCTCTCTGTCTGGCTCCCGAGAGGCTGAGCAGGAGAGATGTGACTAAAGTGCTGCCAGTCACAACAGCAGATGCTCATGTTTCCTCCCCGCACACCGGCGGGATGGCGGGATGGCAGGTGTACGCGTGTTTTCTGTCCTGGCAGGACTCGACGCTCTGCTCGGCAAAAGTGTGCATGTTCACAACATTACGTCTCGGTGTGGCATTCCCAAAATTCCAGAATCACAGTACCTGGAGAAAGCTATGATCCGGTTGTCAGCTGGTGGAGTAAAGGGGTGTAAAGAGACATCATTTGTACATTATTTAGGCTCATTTTTTTCTACTTCCTTTTCCTTCTCCATCAAACCATCCTTTTAGTCATGAGAAGAGATTCATTAATATTAGAGAAACTATTCAAGCGTGAGTAAGAGAATGACTGTGAATGAGTTTATATATTATTAAGCAAGTATGGAGAGTAACATGATTATAGTCGCTCCTCGCTTTTTTTTTGTTTTATCTGTTGTTAGATGAGAATTTGGATATCTTCTCACTCGTAAGAATTATTATTATTGTGCACTGGTGAAGCAGTCGATTCGGTTGTTAAACAAGGCACTGACAAACGACAGAGGTGCAAAATGAGTTTATTCGTTTCTCTAAGTTGCATGCAGTCTTTCAGAGAGGTCATTACAGAATGGTGGATCGTTCAGAATGACAAAGACAGAAAGGCGGACATTTCATCTTAACGACAAGTGGAAAACAAGGAAACCTTAAGATCTGTCTAGACGTCTACGCGTCAAAACTTAGCTACTTGATGGAGCCAGTACAATAACAACCCATGGCCTCAAATCGGCAGTAATCGAGGCTGGAAGTCATGGCCTTAAGTCATGACACAGCATGACACAGCAGTTTTAGCAAGTTTAGGCCTCAGAATGGATTTTTAACATTACATCTGTGCAGTAGTTTTTGAGACTATGGGTCTCTATTTTTGTATTCAGCTTTAGTTTTTTCAGTTTTTCACTATAAAGTTTTGAATACTTGAACCATTTCCTAACAAGTGCCCTCAATAAGAGGGCCTGACGCCATTCTGGTCATTTTTAATTGCACGAAGCAATATAAAATCCATCCATCCATCATCTATGATCGCTTAATCCTCTGCTGCCTAACCCAGCTCTCTTCAGGACGAAAGGCAGGGGTCCACCAGGACAGGTCTGCAGTCCATCACAGGGCCACATGTAGACAAACAACCATGAACACTCACAATCACTCCTACAGGCAATTTAGAGCCACTAATTAACCGGACAGGCATGTCTTTGGACTGTGGGAGGAAGCCGGAGAACACGCAAACTCCACACAGAAAGGCCCCTGTCGAGGTTCGAGTAACCTTCTTGCTGTGAGGTAACAGCGCTAACCACCAAGCCACCGTGCTGCGCAAGATAAAATATTGAAGCAAACCAAAAGTTTGGCTGTGAGCCATAAATTGCGTAAAAAGAAACAAGAAACAGCAGGAGCCCACACTCTGCCCAACTCTGGTTAATCTGAAAAATGGACAAATAGCTCAAACAAGCTATATTAGCTTAGCTCATGCTAAGCTACAATGCTACCTGACGTAACCACTCATTCTTATTACGGTACCATATTTCCTCTAATAAATGCTCTCTCCCTGATAGGAGCATTCCCAGCGCTTTGATAAAGATGTAAATGAAGCTAACCCCAGCCTTTGCCATTTTTCTCAGCAATCTCAACAACTTTTGTTTTTGTTTTTTAGTTTCAGTTTAACAGACGCTGTGTACGACTGCTTCTTGGGTGACGTCCTTACAACTACTGAGCATCTACTAACCGACTTCTTCGGAGAAATGCAGTAAATCTGCCCATCCGTCCTCATTTTAGATGTTGCTGGTGAAACAGCATCTACTGCCAGAGCTAAAAAGAGCTACGACAGAGCCAACCGGACTGGGGAGAGACCTACTCGGTCAAGACTCAGGGATCTGCGGTGGCGTTCAGTCAGCTCGCCATCCCAGTGGACTGTAGGGATGGAACGGTTACCGGTATTACGCTGAAGTGCGGTAAAATTTTACGCGATAACGATTATCGTTAATGTTTGACTTCATCTCATTATCGCGGTCGATTACCAGGATGTGTAATATCAGCCTCATTCAAGTCTGGGAGCAACTCACGATTGTGTCTAGGGTGAATATGTAGCTTGTAACATCGTAACGTGAGCATGGCGGAAACTGGCGATAGCACGCAGGACATTTACCAACCCACTAAAATGACCAAGTCCAAGGTCTGGGTTTTCATTTATTTTTTTTTTTTTAAGAATGCAGAGGGACAACTGGTGGAGGACAGTTATCTTATCTGCAGAGCACTTGTTTACATTTCATTGTAATTTGTACAAGCAACTTGAAGGAGCTAAGGCTAATGCTTCAAGCTACTGAGACGTTTGACCAAGAGTAACCTGGTCGACCTGCTTCGCTAACTTGCATTTCGTAAAACGTTACCGTTGCGTGTTGATCGAAAAAGTACTGAAACAATGTCCTTCTGACGCAGTTAAAATATTAATTTATTACATTAACTGATCCGAAAACCATAACACTGGCAGTTAGCGCCACAGCGGTCAAACACCTTTTGCCCTTCCGGGTCAAACACCTAACCAATAACAGGCAGCTACCTTTATACCTGACCCTCAGGTAACAACACAGCGACACCCACAGACACACAGAGTGAACTACAATTCAGAACAACATATTTGGCTCCTAAACAACTGTTTCTTTATTTGCACATTTATACTTATTTAAGGTCCAGCTTAAAGTCAAAAGTTTATTTCATTTGAACTTCACTATAATTTTTGCTCCTGATAATTGTTTGCATATTTTGACCTACTATGGTTGTTAAAGTGTTTATTCAAATTTGCACCAGACAAATTAGCTTTGTTCCTGTTATTTATTTTGTTCATTTAAAATAAAACCTCTTTCTGTACCAGTTGTTTGCCCTTTTAATTTGAAAGTTTCATTTTGATAAGATTTTGGCTTCTGATGTTTTAGTATGACAAGAAAATCACAAGATTTTGTGAAATTATTTAAATGTATGTGTTTTTTGGACATTTGTGCAGCAATTAAGAATACCGCGATAATATAATAAACCGCCACAATTTGGTCACTATTATAGAGATATCAAATTTTCCATATCATATCATCCCTAGTGGACTGCGGCCCTTAAATGGTCTGGTGTCAAAGATGGCTCAATCTGACAGCCTGATTTCTCCAAGAAGTAGCCGACCATCTAGAGCCCATCCAGCTGGTTACCCTGCTAGCCTCAGCTAGCAGCTCTCAACCAAGGCTGCTGCCCCGAATGCTCAGCAGCTCCTGCCCTTTCAGGCCAATCTGCTCACAGTGGTCCGTTTACAGTTTTTAGCACAAGACGTATTATCTTGACAAATAGAAATGATTATGCGCTGTCGGGTCTTTATTCACAGCTCAGAAACCAAGTCCACTGAAAGCGCTCTTTCCATCTTCCTCTCAGTTTTCTCCTCAGTTTCTTCCTGTTTTACACCAGCAAACCTCATTTTGGGTTACAGGTCTGCACGGCTGAATGCACATATCGGCTGCGATTGACTATAAAAGCGCCAGGTGACCAGAGGACGGTGACTCATTTGGACGTGTTCCTGTTGAACGTGGCTAACCCACGAAGGAACCGGCTCCAGATGCCGGGTCTTTAAACTCAGGCACGAAGCTACGCCACACAGCATGAACTCAGCAATATGCTCTCATTAGTCATTCCATAGCCTCTTGCTGACATCACACAATTTCGTGCCAGCTCATTTGCAAGACCATATTTCGGGATTATTATTTATTTTCTTTGCTTAAAGCGGTGTGCTCATTACTTAGCGTTTACGTTCCATCTGATTTGTGCTCATGCGGCAGCTCCAGGTGTGAAGTCTTTGAAGACTTGTGTAGGAACGGCTGCCGGCCTTTAACCCCGGACCCTCTTGATCTACCTCTGGGCTCCTCGTTAACGAGCGCCTGTTCCTCTGTGAACGCGTGAGCGCTTGTGTTTGCGGGCAGGTGTGTGTGTGTGTGTGTGTGCAGGTGCTGGAAATCTGACCTGACAGCTTTGACTGTCGGCTGAGAGGAGCCAAAGAACGGGGTCAGTGGGTCTTGTCTAAAGCTCCACCTGCAGAGGGATCACTTTAGGTTCAATTACAGAGTAAACAGAGTTAAACAATAGACTTGAGAGTGGTGAAAGGGCCACCTGTGGTAAGATCGTGGAGCGGGTTGGTGATTCGATCCCCACCCCTCCACTGACCAAAGTGAGAAATATCAGTGAACCTGAAGTTTCTAATGAGGAAGGGGCCCTGTGTTGCAGCTTCACCACCACTGGACTGTGTTTGTTCGAGTGAGTGAATAAAGCGGTAACACTAGAGAGAGCAGTTGAACTGGATAGGTTTTAAAGTCATTAAATAGGTATGTAACTATGTCAATGTATAATAATAATAATCAGACGAAATGAAAAAACAAAAAAACTAGGGCTGTCAGTTGATTAAATTTTTTCAATCGTGATTAATCAAAAGATTTTCATAGTTAACTCGCGATTATTCGCACAAATAATTTTTTTAATGTTCTGTTTATCCATCCATCCATCCATCATCTATACCCGTTTTGTCCTATTCAGGATCACGGGGATCTGCTTTATTTTTTTTAAGTCTTTAGTTTGAAAACCGGAAGTCCTACCAATGCTGCCGTACTTTTTGGGGACTTAATTCATCATGCTGCTAATTTGCTGACGGTCCCTAAGCTCCACGGCAGCAGCGAGGTACTGAGAAGGACATAAAAACCCTGTTACTTAGAGTTTTCGCCACACTAACTGAGCTTGCAGGGTTGATGACACTTGTGAAATGTCTGGCATACTTATATCTACAAAATGATACCAACCTGGATGAAATCGGGGCCATTTTAATGATGCTATTAAAGTTTAAAGAGAAAAAAACAAGCAAATGTCGAATGTGAAACTTAACTTTAACCTGTGGTGGTAACTCAATTCACAGCGACAATAAATAACCTTTGTCTTGTCAACAGACCCATCTGGCAGCACCTCAAGGCTAAACTGGCCTGTTCATAAGACCCTTTTTATGTTGCCATGTCTGTCCCACACGTTGACTGTAAATACACTTATGTTCCCATCATTTCTTTCCATATTTACAGAAATATATGTGCTTTAATCTTGCAAAAAAAATAGTGGTGTTAAACAGAATTTGCATTAACACGTTATTAATGAGTTAACTTTGACAGCCCTAAAAAAAAAACCTTGGGTTTTAAAGGCACACTATGTAATATTATGACTCCAGACCCAGTAGGGACAGCATATCAGAAGAAAGGTGTATACAGTCCATAGTGACCTTTGCTAGGAGTATACTGAAAAGGAAAGACTAAAAACATAGATTATGGTGTTCTAATAATTTTAATAATCACTGATGGGCTTTGATGACCAGACAGAGAAATATCCGTAATCTGCAGCCTGAGAGGAGACGAGGTGTCTCTCCACAGCTCCAGGGTCTTGTCGTGCACCATTAAGATTCTGTCGTCCTTTCAGGATCTTTCTAGGACCGTCTGTAATCTCTGTGCTTTTGCATAAATTCATTGCGATGTCCCTTTTTTGGGGCTCGCTCACCATGATCTGCATTTTACCATCTGACCTCTCGCATCACAATGGACGTAAAATTCATGGAAACTTGAGAGAGCTTCAGGTCTTTACTTTAGGTGTCACTGAGAGATACAGTCACAGAGACGCAGATGGATGTAAAGAATATATTTTCGGCGCATTGCACCGTGCTGAAGTTGACATTTCCAAGATAGTGGATGTGGCCAGGAGGTGGCGGCAGGCCCCGTCCGAGCGCCTTGAGAGGGCTGCTGCTCGAAGGGCTGGGCGGAGGCTTGAGGTGGTGGGGCAGTCCCATTCGTCCCGGGCTTTTGTTGCTTATCTCGCTGTGCGAGATGATCAGGATCAGAACAAAAACAAAAAGCATTGGTTTAGCATCGATTAGCACGGATTAGCACAGGTGGATAGCACACGGTCTGCACGACAGGGAGCAGCGGCGAGTTGAAAATCATCAGTAGTGAAAAGTAGGGGTGTGAAAAAAAAATTGATTTGGTAATATATCGCGATTTTCGGCTGCATAATATAATATCGATTTTTCAGCTCCTAATATCAAGTTCAAAAACACTAATAATAAACAATAAATAGGTTGTTTTGAAGCAAATCGTTTTGACTAAATTTGTCTTCTGAATGATCAATATCATCTGATGAACATATACAGCAACTTGATTTTTCATCTACTTTTAATTTTGATATGAACTGGGTCGAACATCGCAATATATCGTGATATCGTGATAGTATTGTGCCGTGACCCAAGTATCATGATACATATCGTATTGCAAAGTCCTTGCCAATACTCACCCCTTGTGAAAAGGTGGTTACCTGCTCAGGTTGTGGTGTGGTACGAGGTGGTTTGGTTGGCGGTTTACAGCATCTCCACGTCGCTTCGTAGGGATTTCGTTCCTCGCGGTGGCGTTGGCCGTTCCTCTGTCTCTCATCAGCTGTATCTCAGTCTCTGCGGTCTATTCAGGTGGTCCTCTCAACATGATTGACACTTAGCTTTCTCTTCTTCATTTATGAAGGTATTGGCCACATCATTGTTTTTTTTTTTTTTTTGTTAAATGAATAATTTTACGGAGAAAGAAGTCATACATTGTATATTTGAGGTTGCATCTGCCTGAGTTTGTATTTTAGACCCACTACCACCAGAGTGTCTGCACGTAGACCCGATGTAAAGAGGGATACTCTTTCACTGAGACCCGTGGCTGAGATCAGAGGGCTTCCTCGCTGAAAGACCCCCGTGGCTTCGCCACCACAGCAACACGTCAGTTTTTCTTTGCGCCGGTAATAAGCTGAAGGGGGGAAAAAGCTATGTTTTCCTGTTAAATTGATGCAGTTTCGTCGCTTTCTGGCATCTAAATCTGCAAAGCCTTTGTGCGCTCATAGACGCGAGGTAAAAAAGACCAACGTGACCCCGACTGTCAAGACGCATACTCCTCAAGGGACTAAAAGCTCTGCGGCAGACACACAATTACCAACTTAACAATGCAGGAAAAGGTGGCCAACTGTCAGCATGCCAGAAACTGCATTTGAAAAGAACAGGAAGATTTTTTTTTTCTTTTAAATGGCCCATCAAGTGAGGACCCTCATGGGTTTTTTTTTTTCTATTTAAAGGAAGAACGTGGGCGCTGTTGCTCTGGAGCTCTACGCTTATCCATAAGAGGTTAAGGAACAACGCAGATGTTCCCTAAACAGAATATTCTAGTTAAACTTAAATTTCTGACAGAAGTGACCTGGCGTTATCTGAGCACTCAGCCTACGGAGTCTCCCATCATTTATCTTCATCAAACTGATGTGTTTTCAAATTGTTTTATCTAGGGCTGGGCAAGTTAATGCGTTATTATCGTGTTAACTCATTAATTTATTAACGCTGACATTTATTTTAATCGCGCGTTAACGCATGTTGACTCGCATGCTTTTGTTTTGAAAAGTCTGTTAGTGGCTGCTGCCGAACTGGAAGATAATTGGCAGGAAAAACATGCAGAAAACTAAAACAGACATGGAGAACGGTAAAAATCAGTGAACTTTACAGTTCAGGTAGCAGCTCAGGTAGCAATATTAACAATTCTGTCTGAAAACAAAATTTTCAAATCCCTTTGTTCAAGACGATCGCGTCATTCCTCCATGTTCCATCAGATCTGCTCCATGCGTTCACTGTCCTGCTGTTCTCTAGCTGGTTACTGCAGTGCGGCTCCATCTAGTGGCTCAGATGTGTAATGACAACAGAAAGTCCAGTCCTCCGATTATAAAACAACCACCATCTTTGAGAATATGACTTCTAGATTAAAATATCTAGAAAAAATATTGACTCAAAGCCATTTCCGGATAACATAAACCAGACAATGAAATACTAAAAACAAATTCAGTCCCATGGCCCGTGTTTCTAAAATTTAAATATAAAATAACAGGCATTTTTTTGTTTTCTTTTGTGTTAGATTAAAAAATGGAAAACAAAATAAAAATTAATTTTTTAATTTTTTTTAAATTTTGATTGACAATTGAAAATGGAAAAAAAACAAATGATACACGAATAATTACGGATTGATAAAGTTACAGAACTTTAACATGGACATATTTCATTTTAAAGTTCTCCCTAGACGGAGGATCTCAACAGAAACAAGGTTATTTGTAACAACTGACAAGTTGAACTCCCCGTTAAAAGTTTTTCTGCTGTTACCTCAGAAATTAACCTGTTTTAATGTTCTGATTGTGGCCTCTAGATTGTTAGGATTTTGTTGGTAGACTTTTTTTTTTTTTAAATAAAAACAGGATGACATTAATACCCTGGCAGTGGCAATAAGCGTTATTTTATTTGACATTTTTTAAGATGAGATTTACACTAAATATTTGTTACTGACAAGTGCTGATGTTAAAAGTGTTTGAACAACAAATGTTATGACACTATAGTTCATATGGCAGCAGAACATTTAAATAAAAGTGACCTTTACACTACTTTTGAATTCATTATTTGATTTTGCGTATACAATGCGATTAATCGTGATTAATCAGGGAAATCATGCGATTAATCGCGATTAAAAATTTTAATTTTAGTTTTATCACATGAAATATCTATAACTGATGTCATCTTAAGTCTCGTGGAGATCTGGTTTGCTCGGCGACGGGACACAAAGAGCCGGCGTCGTGCTTCGTCTTGCTTTGAGCGGGAATTTGGCTCGTATCCCAGGGCGCAATTTACAATCACACTTTGTTCTGCCTCTTTGATTTTTTGCGGCTGCCTTGTTTAATTTCAAAGTAAATTTAATTCAATAATTCATCAAATCAACCCCCCACCCCCCCACCCCACCCCCAGCCCCATCTCATTTCATAAATTAATCTCCTCCATCGCCTCCATCAGATTCCCTCTCTTTCTCGGATGAACTGAAACCCTCGGAGCCGCTCGCGTAACCGGAAGAGCCGGATTTGATATTTCCCAGGGGAAATTAATAGTACAGTGCATTTCTGGACCAGGTACAGATTGAAAACTGGGCCCCTCATAAACCCATTAACCTAGTCATCAGACTCTGGGAGGAGATGGAGTAGGTGGGTGTCTAATTTTAGTGCAGCACGGCATCACCGCTAGTCCTAATTCACGCCTTCAGGCGCTGAGCGGTCGTGAGGTAGCCCCCCCCCCCCCCTTTTCTGGGGTCAGAGGCCTACAGTCCCGCTCTCATTTCGAGTTATGGATTATTATATCAGCGCATTAAACTCCTTCCACTCATTAGAAATCCTCTCTCTCTCTCTCTCTTTTATTTACTTATGTTTTTCAGAAGCTGGCAACAGAAGCGGAAAAGTTTCAAAAGTACCACGACTGGACGGACAACAGCGAGGTGAGTGAGTGGCCGCGGCACGCTCCGATACGTCCGTCGACGCACTGACGACGCAGATGGAGCGGCGCCGCGGACACGTGCGGATAAGTTATTCATGATTGTAATAATTAGATGGCAAATCCCATTACAGTCACAACAGTGTTTTAATGATCGTGCGCTGTAAATGACTGAATTTCAATAACAAACTCAGAATAAGCAGATCATTGCTCTCTGATGTCGTGCATTAATCACGGTATTAGTGATCCATTAAATGGGAACTCGCAGCTGATAATATTAACACATACTTATTTGAACACACAGTAAATGAGCGCAGGCTTTTCCCCTGGGTTTCTGGGTTTTATTTCAAAATAAATGCAAGCATCTTTCGCTTGCAGCCACTTAACGGATGACAGATGACATTTCGTGCACATTCAGTAATAGAGGAGCTTTTGAAGAAATTCAACATTCCCACTTATCCTATTAGCTTTAAAATCTCTTCAGGGTTGTTTTCCAAGCCTTAATGATACTTCTCTTATTAAAAGTTTGGGCATTATTAAATGTCTGGCGCTAAAATTGCATCTCTGGGGATGGGGTGATCATCTGTACAGCACACGGTTGGGTCCAGTGGGATTTTGGACAAAGAGAGCGCCCAGAATATGGCTTGGCCATAAACCCAGAGAGATGTGAGTCATTGTTGAAATCTACAGTCTAGAGACACCTTTATGAATGCAAATAGATGAGGGGTTTGCAACAAGGCGCTAAGAACAGGACGGATCTGACTTGTTCTGGGTTCAGAGTACAGGGTCAACTTGTGTCAGAATGATGGAGAGAGAAAAGTCTGGAGAGGGAAAGGAACAACTCCCGATCCAAACGTTTGACCACATGTGTCAAACACGGCGGAGGCAGTGTTATGGTATGGTCATGTATGGCCGCCAGTGGAAACGGGCTCACTGTCCACGGTTACATGATGGTTTTTAATTTGGAAATAATAATTCTGAATTAAATAATTCCGAATTAAACTATTATCCTTCGAGTTTACATGGAAATAGTAATTCCGAATTGAGGTTTACATGGAAAACATGTTTGTTCGGCTTTATCCAATTCCGCTTTAGGTCTGGGGAGTTGGGAAAGGGTTCTGATTGGATGGGGGGGGGGGGGGGGGGGGCGGGGGGGGGAGTCTTTACATCTACCGGAAGAAAACAAACTTAGCAACAACTCGATTAGCAACAACATTCCACTTATTTTTGACCTGGGTCACAGATAGAGACAATGCGTCTCTATCTGTGAAACATCCTTCATTTAACCTAGCCACTACAACTTTGAAAAGCTCACAATTTTTATGTTTCCTGCCATCTGTTCTTTTAATTATTTCCAGTTCCTCCAAGCTATTTATTAAATAAATCGTCTCTGCTCTTGAACACCGTTTACTGCGTGCTGCCATCTTGAAACTTTAGTTTTGCAAACAAGCCCAGCGCGTGGAATATAAGCGTCATCGCGACAGACGGGCAAGAGAACGAGCATACGCAGAAAGACGGGAATTAATTTAAAGAGGAATGAGTGTTTACATGACCGCGGAATTATTCTATTCGGATTTAAAATCAGAATAAACCAGCCACTTACATCGGAATTAAGTTTAGATTTCGGAATTGACATTTTCATATGGAATTAGGTGTTTACATGGTAACTTTTATTCAGATTTAACTTAATTCTGAATTAAAGAGGAATTAAACTTCCCATGTAAACGCATGGACTGGTGTTTATTGGTGATGCGACCGGCAGGACGAATTCTCAGTTGTATATTGACCGTCTGTTTTTAGACCGGCGCCACCGAATCAAGCACAGCGGGAGACAATGTCGTACTTGAAAACAAAGCCAAAAAAACAAAACAACGAATGAAGGTCAATCGAGTGACTCCGGAAAAGGTCTTGACAGACTGGAAAGAGAAAGAGACGATGCGAAGGATTGGTCCCGTTAAGGGGCAGGATCCAGGTCATGGCACCCAGACTCCAAGCGCTGACTACGTTAGCTTTTTATTCAAGCATTAAAACTCATGGTTGTATTTATAATTCTGCCCCGAAAACTGAGGTACCTTCTTTAAAATGGCTGTAATTCTTAAATTTCAGTGAAACCTTTTACTGAAAGTCCACACTTTTCTGTTGCCGGTCGGGAGCAGAAGACAGAGCTCCAAACCTAGCCATGTAGTGTGACTTTCAGCAGCGACAGGTCCAGGATCTGTTTCAGGGTGTATAAGAGGGTTTCGGACTCGCCATGTAACTGGGTTCTTCCTCAACCAGCTGTGATCAGGTCTCCGGGCAGATCCACGCTGGTTCTGGCCACGGGCAAACAGCTGACTGTTCATGATCCGCCGGTGCTCCCTCGTCTCCATGTAGCTCAAGGATGCAGAGTTTCCGGCAGCCGGGCTGTCCAACTTTCCGGAACATCTGGAGCTGTCTGTATCATCGGGGTTATGGTTAGGGTTAGAGCATGGGTGCCCTCTCTGCGCGTTGGCACGTCAGTGGGTCACTTGTCAGTGCGTTAAGGCTGGATAAGAGGTGCAGTTTCTGGTTCTTGGTAGCGAGACGGCCTCTAACAACGCAGCTGGATAGAGGTCCCTTGGCTGTCGGTGGCTGCTCAGGCTGAAGTCGTGGTCCTCACACCTGGTGAGGTCTGAACAGATGTTGCTCTTTGCCTGGAGAGGGTCAGGGAAAGGGAAGCTGCTGGTATTTATTACCCCTACTGGGGTCCACGCCCTATGGGAGACCAGCGGCATCACCTGGCTTATAATAATAAACCCTGCAAAGCCTGCTGGGGATTTGAGTCATTTTAATGGTTTCTCTGCCGCAAACCATGTGGTTTGGCTTTGCTGTTGAGATCAGGCCTTTATTAGTGCGGTGTGGCCCAACAGCCCACTTGGGTTCACATACGTGGTTGGGACCCAGATAAGACACCCATTTTGGCTTCATGTCCATTCGTCATCTATGTCCCTGAGCATAAACACTGGGAGCAAAGTGCACAGGGCCAAAACTGAACCCATGGACAGCCCCAGCTGGGGCGCCATCCTTCAGCCCAGGACTACCTCAGATAGAGTCGACAAAGAAAAGGTCATGGCATGACTTCATTTGAGATAACAACACCAGCTGTAAAACAGTATATAACTGGAATACACAGAGAGTACATGGCTGTGTGGTGTTCTTTTATTTACTTTGCAGGGAAATTAATTTACCTTAGAATCCGCGTGTTGGCCAAAGATCAGTGGGGGAACCATCAATGTCTTCCTTCACATTTCGCCGGTATTCCACTAACATATTTTCGGAGCCAAACGGGCGTGTAGTCGGCCTTTGTTGGCTTAATCCCGCTAAACCCGAGGCCTGCAGCGCTCGCCGCCTCTCAGACTGACGGACAGAAATGTCTTCTCTCGCCGCCGTCCAGCTGCAGTGCAGCTGCAGACTGAGCCGCCTCTGCCAGTCTGCTGTTTAAATTAGCTCCACGTTAACCTGCGTGCTCCCAACGCACACGCACAGGTCCCGAGTGTTTACGCCGTGCACAGCTGCCTTCAGCGTTTAACAAAAGGATGAAATTCGCCGTACGCTTAGGTGTCTCCGTGCGCATCAGAGCATCTGGGTCATTGATATAGAAAGCGCTCCTTTGTTACGGTGGATACGAGAATACAAAGGCAATGTGTTTTGTGTGCGTGCATTTGCAAAAGTGGTTTAAAAGTGGTGACTGCTGCAGTAAGAAGCTCCCATGTGCACGCATCTATTTAGTGTAACGTATTGTTAAGCCATTAAAGTCACAAAAGATGCGTGTAATTGATTGGAAACGATCTTTATGCTCGTGGGGTCTGTGCTGGCATTTGATATTTCTGTGCTGAATTGACCATAATGCATCAGGGTTTGGTTCCTCTGGCTCCCCCTGCTGTTTCTGATGTAATTTGCACCAAAACGCCATTAAAAAAAAGAAGTCAGTACAGCAGAGCAGGAGGCCTCCTCCTTCACCTGGAGAAGCCTGTGGGAAGTTTCTTTTTTTTTTTTTTTATTTTCCCCCACTTCTCCAGTGTTTTACATATCATCCAACCATGAATCCTTAAGTGACAAACTAGACCACCTGGATCACCACCTTTCACTGTGAGTTCTTAGGGATGCACGATAACTATCGGGCCAATAACAGGAAATTATGACGTCATCCCGATAAGTCCGATATCACGACGAACAGCCCCGATAACATATATTTTTATCAACACGGCAGTGCCTCGCTCCCTCTGAGCCTTAAATGACCGGCAGTGAATGTTATGTTCAAGTGATGTCGGCATAATCAAAAAACGATTACTCAATCAGGAAAATCAAGAATACCCCCTCATGCCAGAAAACAACTCGTTAACTCCTCATAATTTTGGTAGTTGCTGACTTTAATTAATATTCACAGTATTTTCCCACGTTACACATAAAAAAAGAAAAAATAGAAAAGGCTGAAAGAACGACTAGCAAACCAAAAACAAGGAATTTACGTTACACCTTGAATGCAGCATTGCAGAAAAGTGCACTGAAAAAAAAAACATGGCGGCGATGGTTTAGAACTTTGTTAAAGTTTCAGAAGAAGATAGTTTGCTGGTTATTTGTGACAAATGCTCCAAGTGAAGGAGGGAAAAATAGCACAAGCTTTAATAAGTCAAACCTGATCAGCCACCTGAAACATAACCATCGTTTCCATGGAGTTTCTAACGTGAGCTAACTTGAGCTAACATGAGCTAACGCGAGCAAGCCAGCAGCAAGTCTCCTCTCCTCTCTGCTCATCGCCATCATCTCTCTCATCTAAAGCTTCCATAAGATAAAAAAAAAAAAAAAACTACTAAACCTCATTTACTTTAATTAAAGGCATTCATTTGAATAAAACTACAACCCAAAATACTTTAAACATAATTTTTATTTTTTTGTTACTATGGAGTGCACTTTTTTAGTTTATTTACACAGACAAGTCTAACTTGTGTCAGTACATTATGCACTGTGGATTATTTTTTATTGTCATTGAGTAATGTATTTTTTCAGTTTGTAATTTTGATGCATGTATTTCCATCAGTTCAAGGAGCCTTTTATTTTTTTTATATCAGTCAGTAACAAACCTTATTTAAGTTGATGTGAGATATCAAATAGGTTTGTTTGATAGCTTTAAGAAAATGTTTGAGAGGCTTGCTAGTAGTTTTTCATTGTAAAAAAATAAATATCCATTCATTTAAAGAGTCAAAACTGTTTGGTTTTGTTCATAGTATTGATGTAATGATCTTAGGTATATGTGTGTGTTATCAGTTATCGGTATTGGCCTTTAGGAGCTGAAAGTTATCGGTTATCGGTATCGGTTTAAAAACAAACAGTTATCGTGCATCCCTATGAGCTCTGGATCACTTCACAGACGTTTGAGAGGGCAGGAAACGGCGTGTCTGACTGGCCGGTCGGCAGTCTTGGCGCTGTTCCTCTTGGCTCTGCACGCCGGCAGGCTTTAAGTACAACTTGGCCATTCGTCACCTGCAGAAGTTCTCTGATGACTCAGCAATCGTCGATTGCAGATGAGGATGATGAAGAGCGCAGGGAACTGACCCTGGGACTTTGTGGATTAGTGCCAGTGGTAACTGTCTCCAAATCCACCCAGAGACGACCAGGATGTGCAGGACACGTTAAGTTTTCATCCTTAAGTGTCACCATTAAGGATGAATTTCTCCTTGGGTGAGAGATGGACTTTAAGGGTGTTGCACAGAGCTCCTTAAACGGATCCCCTTAGTTAAAGAAAAATGGCACTGAAACTGACTTAATTGCAGTAATGTTCCAGTTTCCACCTATTTAAGAAGCATCTGTTGATCTGTCCAACAGATTCTCTCGCTCATGGAAAACTCATTTTTCCTTCTTAGTTTGGTTGCTAAAATCATTCGTGCAACAGTGGGACCGAACTTTAAGGGATTCCTAACAATAATTAAGGGAAGGAGAATACTTCGGGCTCTTTGTGCAGACCTTTAATTGGATTTTAAGGAAAAGCTTCAACTTCAGGTGTTTTGTGAAACCGGGCCCAGAGACTTGGTGGTCGATCCACTCCTAAGACCGGATCAGGATCAACCTGCTGAGGAGACCGAGGTCTTCTGGAGCATCAAGCAGCTTCTACGACTCAGCCAGCGCTGGTAGACGAAGTAACGTGGACGGAGCTGGACCGTATTGAACTGGATTTCTCTGAGCCTGTTTACTTTTGTGCAAATTGCGCTCAGATGACTTTTGCTGGCGCTGTGCAATTTAAGAAAAAAACATTGCGTTGTATTTACCTAATATATTATAATCTCGAGATGTTAATGGCACTCGACAGGGACATGATGTCGTCCTTCATACCTTCGTCTTTATAGCTGCGATCCACGCCCTGAGGTCAGGAGGGGGCGTCACCAGATGGATGTGAAGAATAAAATTATGTGATGTAAAATTAAAACGTTATGATGGAATAAAGAACATACCCCCCAGTTCCTTCTACAAGTCTTTTTTTTTTACATAATTTTGAACCGATATGAATATGCACATTACAAACACCCAAAAATGTAAATACCACAACGAAACATCTGTCCGCATCTGTTGCGCTGTTTTTATTGCAGATTTGTATATTTTCACTTACTGTTCATCTTTTTCTGTCTCTCCTTTGATCTCTCTGCAGGCTAATAAAATCCTTTACTACAACGCCAAAGACGGAGTAAGTACAACCCGATCAACTCGATCCGCCAATAAATCCTCACATGCAACATTCACGCAGCTGCGCGGGATTGATCCGGCCTTATATTGGGTTTAACTGACAGCCTGTAAAAAGCTGTCCACATGTTCCTAATTGATTGTTCTTAAGGCTCGATGTTCCAGGATTTCTTGGCTTCCAGAAACGCTCTCCGTGGTTTTATGGACCGTTACGTTCCAAACACTAAATACCCATCTGACACTTTTTAAAGCCACTCTATGTAGCAGTACCACTTCTGACCACAGGGGGGCATGTAGATCTGCTGCGCTGATCCGTGGAGACGCATCCGGCGTGTCTTGCAATACCACGTTCTCCAGCTAGAGGCGCCGACGCATGGATTTTCTCATGACACGCTGCCCACGTTTGATCTGGTGTCGTATTTCTACATAGAGTGACTTTAATAAATGTTCATATATTTCTGCAGAGGCTGGTAGATAAATTGTCATTTATATATACTGCACCTGAAGGGAATGATAACAATGAAATATTTTGAAATTGTTTTTTTTTTTTAACTTTTTAAATATTCATAAGAGAACACTGAACTGGAAACAAACTGATCTGAATCAGAACAGAACCAAAAATAAGACTTAGCAAAGGTGCAGAAGTTAGTAAACCCCTTTTGACCCCTGAATAGGAAGAAGCTAGCATGGATCGTGGACGTCTGGATTAGGCCTATAGCGATACACTAAGCTCACGATACGATGCACGATATTCGGCTCACAATACGATATATATCGATATTCATCTTACAATACATTTACATCATTTTCTGAAAGATTTTAAAGGGACAAAGTGATTTTGGTGACATCTTGTGAGTGTTCCAATGACTTTGTTTTTGGAAGAAGTTTAGAATATCGATACCCGTGGCTGAAAAATCAATACTCTCTGGGGAAAAAATATCGATATATATCGCAGAATCGATAAAATCGCTCAGCTCTAGTCTGGATGCACTTTGAACCTGGACGCACTGCTGCAATTTCTTCTCTAACTCCATTGCTTATGTCTTTTCCTCTTGACATTGTGTTGACACCCTTGAATGCAGCACAATGCAGATGATCAATTCCTCTATGCCTGATGAATAGTGTAACCTAAATGCAGCATATCCTCTTAAATCCTACGGCAGCAATAAAGGGGTGCTTTTCATCTCAGCTTCCTTTTTTTCCAATTAAAAAGACGTATATTGTGATTAGTCTGAAGTTGTATTAATACCCACTATGATCAGATGACTTTAAAGTCTCTTTACACGCAGAGAGACAAACGGGATTAAAAAAAAGGGGGAACTATCTTTTGCACTTTTACAGTTTTTCTCAGTGATGAACATTTAATCAAGTATTCGTCACTGGTCGGTGACGTGTCTGAATATTCTGTTTGGTCTATTCAGAGGAAGAGTTTGCAGACATGCATGAATGCTTAAACCTATAAAACTCTGCTTGCTTACTTTTGATCAGATAAATAAGACAGAACTGGAGAAAAAACAACAAGCCAAAGACGGAGAGGACAAGAAGAATCGATACATTCCAGATGATTTCGAGATGGACCCGGACTTCAATCGACTCGTCTCGTACAACACCACGGCTGTGCACATCCCCACTGACATATATGAAGGCTGTGAGTCCGAACATCTGCACACGTTTCATAGACATTCTTCTATTCATATCCAGAAAAGTTATGAAGAACCACAGCAAATTTAGATTTATGAGGAAATATGTGATTTCTTCTGCCTGGAAATGATATAAACTGGTGTCAACAGATGGCGAGACATTGTGTTAATAATGATAATAATGATGATATTTTTCTTTTTGTTTTGTCCTGTTCTCATTACAATTTCCAGAGTTGTTCATATCATTCCTCAGTTTTCAATAACAACCCTTTTTTAGACACTAGAGAAATTCAATTATTTATGTGGTCCAAAGGTTACCTCGTTTTCTACCAGACTATCAAAGGTGATATTATTTTCTGCTAACAATGTCCTGACCTCTGTAGTTGCAATGTTTCGGTTCAATTCATTCCACTTTGTTTGCATTGCAGCAATTCAGAACAAAAATCATCTTAAGGCCTTTTACACATAAAATGAATTGGTATAGTTAAATTAAGGACAGTCCAATTCAGTCCAATTATATTTCAATTCACCCTAGTTTAGTTAATTCATTTCATAACAACAGAGTCGAGAGTCAGAATTCATATACAGTATACCGTTGTCCGTTTGCGGTTCCCCGTTCGTGGTCCCGCATACTTGCGGATTTTGATTTAAAAGGTTTTTTTTCATAATGTATTTGAATTTGTGGTAGCCCCGGTAATTTCGGTGAAAAAAGAGAGTTGTGTCAGTCGCTCCATGATGTATCTGCTGTAACTTGAAGTCAGCTCAGTCACGAGACAAGCGCACTCCTTGAACAAAGACAACTTCTTATTCAGCAAACTGCCTCCAAAATGAAACTTCATTCTGAAAAGCATCATCCAGGCTAAGAGAATAACTACCATCCCCTTCTGATGAAATGTAACTTCTAAACTTATCATTACAGTGTGCTTTTTTTCTTTCTTCTTCTTCTTCGTCGTTGTCTTCTTTGCTGTCTTCTTCTTTTATTTATTGGCAGGTGGAAAACAGAGAGAATGGTGCACTACTGCCACCACATGGTACAGAGTGTTATTTTGCTAAATCAATGGATCCTACCAGGTCCATCAGTAAATCAGTGGGTCCTACCAGGTCTATCACTAAATTAGTTGACCCTACCAGGTCCGTCACTACATTAGTGGGTCCTACCAGGTCCGTCTCATAAATCAGTGGGTCTAACCAGGTCCGTCACTAAATCACTGGGTCCAACCAGGTCCGTCACTAAATCAGTGGGTCCTACCAGGTCCATCAGTAAATCAGTGGGTCCTACCAGGTCCGTCACTAAATCACTGGGTCCTACCAGGTCCATCACTGAATCAGTTGATCCTACCAGGTCCGTCAATAAATCAGTGGGTCCAACCAGGTCCATCAGTAAATCAGTGGGTCCTACCAGGTCCGTCACTAAATCAGTGGATCTTACCAGGTCCGTCACTGAATCAGTTGATCCTACCAGGTCCATCAGTAAATCAGTGGGTCCTACTAGGTCCATCACTACATCAGTGGATCCTACCAGGTCTATCACTAAATTAGTGGACCCTACCAGGTCCGTCACTACATTAGTGGGTCCTACCATGTCCGTCACTAAATCAGTGGGTCCTACCAGGTCCGTCACTAAATCACTGGGTCCAACCAGGTCTGTCACTAAATCAGTGGGTCCTACCAGGTCCGTCACTAAATTACTGGGTCCAACCAGGTCCGTCACTAAATCAGTGGATCCTACCAGGTCCGTCACTAAATCAGTGGATCCTTCCAGGTCCGTTACTAAATCACTGGGTCCAACTAGGTCCGTCACTAAATCAGTGGATCCTTCCAGGTCCGTTACTAAATCACTGGATCCTACCAGGTCGGTCACTAATTCAGTGAATCCTACCAAGTCTGTCACTCAATCAGTCGGTCCTACCAGGTCTGTCTCTCAATCAGTGGGTCCTACCAGGTCCGTCACTAAATCAGTGGATCCTACCAGGTTCATCACTAAATATCAGTGGGTCCTACCAGGTCCGTCACTAAATCAGTGGATCCTACCAGGTCCATCACTAAATCAGTGGATCCTACCAGGTCCGTCACTAAATCAGTGGATCTTACCAGATCCGTCACTAAATCAGTGGGTCTTACCAGGTCCGTCACTAAATCAGTGGGTCCTACCAGGTCCATCACTAAATCAGTGGATCCTACCAGGTCCGTCACTAGATCAGTGGATCTTACCAGGTCCATCACTAAATCAGTGGATCCTACCAGGTCCCTTACTAAATCACTGGGTCCAACCAGGTCCGTCACTAAATCAGTGGATCCTACCAGGTCCAGCACTAAATCAGTGGATCTTACCAGGTCCATCACTAAATCAGTGGATCCTACCAGGTCCATCACTAAATCAGTGGATCCTATCAGGTCCATCACTAAATAAGTGGATCCTACCAGGTCCGTCACGAAATCAGTGGATCCTTCCAGGTCCGTCACTAAATCATTGGGTCCAACTAGGTCCGTCACTAAATCAGTGGATCCTTCCAGGTCCGTTACTTAATCACTGGATCCTATCAGGTCCGTCACTAATTCAGTGAATCCTACCAAGTCTGTCACTCAATCAGTCGGTCCTACCAGGTCCGTCACTCAATCAGTGGGTCCTACCAGGTCCGTCACTAAATCAGTGGATCCTACCAGGTTCATCACTAATATGTGGGTCCTACCAGGTCCGTCACTAAATCAGTGGATCCTACCAGGTCCATCACTAAATCAGTGGGTCCTACCAGGTCCGTCACTAAATCAGTGGGTCCTACCAGGTCCGTCACTCACTAATCCTACCAGTGGATCCTACCAGGTCCATCACTAAATCAGTGGTCCTACCAGGTCCCGTCACTAAATCAGTGGATCTTACCAGATCCGTCACTAAATCAGTGGATCTTACCAGGTCCGTCACTAAATCAGTGGGTCCTACCAGGTCCGTCACTAAATCAGTGGATCCTACCAGGTCCTCACTAAATCAGTGGATACCAGGTCACTAAATCACTACCAATCAGTGGATCCAGGTCCATCACTAAATCACTAAGTGGATCCTACCAGGTCCATCACGAAATCAGTGGAGGTCCGTCACGAAATCATCCTTCCAGGTCCGTCACTAAATCACTGGGTCCAACTAGGTCCGTCTCAATGGATCCTTCCGTTACTAAATCACTGGATCCTACCAGGTCCGTCACTAATTCAGTGAATCCTACCAAGTCTGTCACTCAATCAGTCGGTCCTACCAGGTCCGTCACTAAATCAGTGGATCCTACCAGGTTCATCACTAAATATGTGGTACCAGTGGATCCTACCAGGTCCATCACTAAATCAGTGGATCCTACCAGGTCCCTTACTAAATCACTGGATCTTACCAGGTCTGTCACTAAATCAGTGGATCCTACCAGGTCCCTTACTAAATCACTGGATCTTACCAGGTCTGTCACTAAATCAGTGGATCCTACCAGGTCCCTTACTAAATCACTGGATCTTACCAGGTCCATCACTAAATCAGTGGATCCTATCAGGTCCATCACTAAATCAGTGGATCCTACCAGGTCCGTCACTAAATCAGTGGATCCTTCCAGGTCCGTTACTAAATCACTGGGTCCAACTAGGTCCGTCACTAAATCAGTGGATCCTTCCAGGTCCGTTACTAAATCACTGGATCCTACCAGGTCTGTCACTAATTCAGTGAATCCTACTAAGTCTGTCACTGTAATGGAGATTCGAGGCCTGAGAAGAACATGGAAGATTGTCAGCCATGTTACAGTTCCAGACTCCCATGTCTTACCTCATGGAAACCAGCAGAAGAGTCACACAAAAGTCATTTAGACGGACATTCTTCATGTGTTTTTTTTCCTTAAATGCCTGGAACTCAGCAGTTATCCATCAGAAGTAAATAACCTACTTTGAGCTAAAATATCATCAAGAACGAAAAAGAAGTTCAGTTGGCTTCTGTTTGAGCACTGGAGTTCCCAAGACCTGAATAACTTCAAACATAGACTTATTTTTAGCCAAAAGGCTAGACAAATTTGTAATCCGCATTGTGACAAGTGATGACTAAATGAGGAATCTGGAGGACAGAGGAGAGAAGCTTGGCTTTGGGTTGCAAGTTGACAATGATCGGACAGCCAAAACTAGAATCAAAGTTTGAGTGCACATTTTAGGCTGCGAGGGGCCAGCCAGGAGTCATCCAGGTCTGAATCCTCTCCAGGACCTGTCAGTGGAGCTGGAATGATGGCAAGAAGCTTTCCACCACCAAAGTGGTGCAAGATCCTAATGGAGACTCACTGAAAGCCTTTCAGCTGTTACTTAAACAATTTAATTGCAGCAATGACAAATTAAGGCTTCAGCATGCGTTACTGAGAAAAATTTATCAACCAAAGTTTGGCGTTGGTGCGAATCATTTTGGGCTTAACTGCACAGATCGGCCGCCAACCCCCCCACCCCCCCACTTTCTTGTCTTTCGTCCCCTTTCATCACTATGCCTAGTATTTACAGTATGTACGTGATGCGGAGCCCCGCCTCCCAGCGCCATCTGCAGTTATCCTGATCTATTTATAACACAAATGCCAACTGCACCCAGGACCCCCCTTTACCCCCAGCCCACCAGTTGTTCCCCTCAGTCACGTCCTTCGCTGACTACGCCAAGCTTTCCTGGCACTTCCAGCAAAGTTCCTTCATATTTATGTGAAAATCTCCTCTTGTGTGTTTATACTATATTCACATTCATGATGTTTTTTTGTTTTTTTTTTCATACATCTTTCAGCGTGTTAGTCAGTCACTCATTCAGCGCCGACCGAGTGTGCGGTATTCATTGGCCGGTGCACCACTGTTCCACACTGTTGGCTGGACTTTATTTATTTATGTAGCTGCAGAGATTCATGGTCCCCAGAATGAAAATGACAGATTGCTCTGACTTTTCTTTCAGTTGCCATAATCAGAATGTAAACTTCTTACTTCTGAACCATCATTTTTTCAATCAAGAGCCTAATACTGATTTCTTTATTTGTATTATTATATTTTTCCTCGCTCATTAGGCTAATCTAAAAAGTTAATCAAGGCAGGGTTCATTACTCCACGGGGATAAATGACTCTCCTGGACCTGTCTGCATAATTCATTAGGCTAAAAAGGAAAGAAAAATCAATCTAGATTTGAAGTGAAATAATTACTTCAGACTTGTGTCACCTGCAGCCGCGTTCATGCAGAATTACAGTTCCAGCAGGACAGGAAGTCCAACTGAGCCCACATCTGAGTTCAGATCATGCCAATTCATAACAAACAAGAAAGAGAAAAACTCTTATGAATAGGTGACAGTGGGGGGGGGGGACGATTTACAGTGCAAAAAACCTCCAGCAGACCTCCAGACTCGAGGAGGACGACCATCTGCCTCGACCAGCTGGAGGTCTGAGATGACTGGGAAGAAAGAGCGACAAACACATGGAGGTTCCTGCAGGGATGTTTGCCCGTGAGACCCAGAAGAGAACCGCAATAACTGCAAGAACAATGGCATGAACATGCAGGAAGAGTAACGAGAACAGAGGGAGGAGTAGGGCTGTAGCAATACACTAATCTCGCGATACGATACAATACGATACACGATATTCGGCTCATGATACGATATATATCGATATTCATCTTACAATACATTTACAGTGATCCCTTATTTTTCGCGGTTAATGGGGACACCCCCCCCCCCCCCCCACCACCACCACCACCATCACCACCACGAACGGGAGTCAGAGCCCCCTGAGCCTAAATAATGTGTTTAAAATATGTTTAAAAACCGTAGAAAAGAAACCGCTGGTATTGTGCTATTTTTGGCTCGTAATTAGCGGCTAACACGCTAACAACAACAAAAGAAACAGTCTGGTTTTCTCTGCATGGAACGAGCACTTTATTCTGGCACTGCAGGAACTTGTAACATCACACAGGTTGTATTGTTGGGCTCCTGTCGGTTAACAGAGAATGTAAATCTATACACGCTGGGCTGCTGTTGATGCTCACTACACTTTTCATCTAACCTCGTTTTCATTCTGCCGTCCCACGACACACACACTACATTACCCATAAGGCCACACCATTACCCATAAGGCTACCTTCTTAAAGGGCCCAGTCTGGCTCACAACATTTCTTCGCAGTGAGAGAACGCACACAACATCCTGTGATGTTTCCGCGATTTTTTTGATTTTTTTTATTATATTATATATTTCTGAAAAATCAGCGAATAACTAAAACCGCAGAACTTGCGCAAATTGGCAAGGGATCACTGTACACTAATCTCACGATACGATACCATAGGATATGATATGATACGATATGATATGATACGATACACGATATGTTGTTTTTTATCTTATATATATATATATTTTTTTTTTTTCTTCTACTATTTATTTGAGTGATTTATTTATGTGTGTATTTATGTGTGTGCCTGCCGGGAGTCGTGCAAAATTTCGTTATGCCTGCATAATGACAATAAAGAGACTTGAATCTTGAATATTCAGCTCACAATACGATATATATCGATATTTATCCTACAATACATTTTTTACATCGTTTTCTGAAAGATTTTAAAGGGACAAAGTGATTTTGGTGACATCTTGTGAGTGTTCCAATGATTTGTTTGAATTAACTGAACTGAAAGCATCAATTACACATTATATGGCTGACAGGCAGCTTGCAAATGCTGGACAAGATGAATAAAAGATGTGTTGAGGAAAAATAGTTTCATTTATTTAAACAGTGCAAATTGTTGCTTGCAAGCTTTTAAAGGTGGGACACGGGGTTTTTGAAAGGAGCTTAGAATATCGATACCCGCGGATGAAAAATCGATACTCGATAAAATATCGATATATATCGCAGAATCAATAAAATCGTTCCGCTCTAGTGAGGAGAAAGCCCAACAGCAGGATGGTTCAGGGTACCTGAGTCAGCCCGAACTACCGGCTTTAACTGAAAGGAAGGTTTTAAACTTCATCTAATCTGAACACAAACTGGGAGCTGATAACTGAATGCTCGGCCTCACGTTCTGATTTTTGAGAGTCCAGGAACCACAAGTAAGGCTGCAGTCTTGAGAGAAGTCCTCTGCTGGGATGATGTGGACCTATAAACTCTTTAAAGTGAGAAGGATTTAGGTTTTTAAGAGCTTTGCATGTAAGTTAAAGAAACTTCCTCGGCAGATCTGAACTGAACCAGTGGATGCACATGCTAACACTCAGACGTGTCCTCGGGGGTTAATAATTCTGAATTTTCAGGACACCAGTGACAACAATGCAGGGACGCTCGAGAGAAACGCAAGGACAGCGCAGGCGTGTCCGAATGCAACACACGCAGATTCACAGAGTACAAATCACATCCTTCCTCGGGGATGCGCTCAAACACGCTTAGTATTGATTCAGCGACAGCCTCAGAAAATGAAGCCGACATGCAGGCGAGCCTGTGACGAGAGCAGCACATCTATATTAATATGAAGAAATGCAATATCTGCCCAGCCGGGGGAACCTTTTATAGCAGCGCTTCATCGCCGGACGCTCGCTCTGCTCAACGTGGCGTTTTACCGCGGAGTCGGTCCCATGCTACATCGTTGAGCTGCTATGTGAACGCGGCGGGCATCGAACAGTTGAGGTTTTCTTTCGATCACGCGTGCAGCGTTCAATATCAATCTGAGTAATGATCTCCACGGTGGGGGTCTGCCAAATGCAGCGAACTCAGTCACGTGACTTCTGTGTCCTTAAACAGCGAGTCGGTCCGCGTGAGCCGGACTATAAATGTGCGCTGACGGGCCTCTGAGGCCTCTGACTGTGCAGACATTTTGTCATTGCCAACTGGCCAAATGCACTCTTGTTGTTTTTACAAGCAGCAGCTCTAATGATGAAACGCTGTGATTCATCTGTCTTCTGGTCTCTCTCTTTAACCTTGCGTCGTTCCTGCTTCTATCTAATTTTCTTTCTCTCTTTCTTTCTTTCCTTCTTCCCGAAACTGCACAGATGCATTTTTGTTGGTTTCAATTCTCTAGCAGCGGATTCTCCTGTTTGTAGTTCACGTCCCTGTTGGATGAGGTCACGAAAACAGGCTTCGATATGTATCAGCTACATATAATATATTGATTTAGGTCTGGGAGATGCATCAATTATCGGGTTTATTGGAATTAACACTTCCTAGCGATGTTAAAAATGTTTCCTTTCATTTTTCACTGGGTTGAGCAGGTGGTCCACGCACAGAGGCTGTAGTCCTGCAGCCGTCGCAGGTTCGATTCCCGCCTGTGATCCTGATGATGATGGTATTCCCGCCCCTGTGACACCTTTCCTCTATTCTGATTCAAGCAGCACTCCTTTCTCCCCCCGTCTCTCCTCTGTCTCCCCCCTCTCTCCTCTGTCTCCCCCGTCTCTCCTCTGTCTCCTCCCCTGTCTCCCCCTCCCCCGTCTCTCCTCTGTCTCCCCCGTCTCCCCCTGTCTCTCCTCTGTCTCCCCCGTCTCTCCTCTGTCTCCCCCGTCTCCCCCTGTCTCTCCTCTGTCTCCCCCCGTCTCTCCTCTTCTCCCCTGAACGTCTCCCCTAGTCTCTCCTCATCTCCCCCCCCTCTCCTCCTGTCCCTCAGATCGCTCGCTATTCCACAAGTGTTTACAGATTAACTATATATTTTTAAAAAAGAAAGAAAGAACGCTTTTATAGTTACACATTTATGGCCTTTTAGACGTTTGATAAACTCACAGTATCTCCATCAGGATCACATCAAGTCCAGTGTCGCCAAACGATTAAAAAAAAAAATATCTCACACTGATCTCTGTCATTGCTCCTCCAAACGATAACAGAACTAATTAGCTAATTTGAATAATTTAAACAAGTTTGTATGTGATGGCTGTCGCTGTTGTTGCAGCCTCATGTTAGCTGATTAAAAAAAGGGGGTGAAATCCTCCGTAGTCGACTTTGTGATCCAAGTCGATGCTCACTTGTCCCAGCCGCCTCTACACAATCTGTCATGGCAACTTCTTGTTTTTGGCATCTTGTGTTGTTGTGCCTTATTTGGGAAGCTTCATGTGAGTCTTCACACTCTGGTGCAGTGAGGAGACACACCTCAGTCTGCACAGTCACCAGGTAGAGCCTGGAAGAGACCTGGAACCTGCTCTAGGTAGGACCTGGAGCAGACCTGGAACCTACTCCAGGTAGGACCTGGAGCAGACCTGGAACCTGCTCCAGGTAAGACCTGGAACAGACCTGGAACCTGCTCCAGGTAGGACCTGGAACAGACCTGGAACCTGCTCCAGGACCTGGAACAGACCTGGAACCTGCTCCAGGTAGGACCTGGAACAGACCTGGAACCTGCTCCAGACCTGGAACAGACCTGGAACCTGCTCCAGGTAGGACCTGGAACAGACCTGGAAACCTGCTCCAGGTCTACCTGGAACAGACCTGACCTGGGACCTGGAACAGACCTGGAACCTGCTCCCGGTAGGACCTGGAACAGACCTGGAACCTGCTCCAGGTCCTACCTAGGACCTGGAACAGACCTGGAACCTGCTCCAGGTAGGACCTGGAACAGACCTGAAACCTGCTCCAGGTAGGACCTGGAACAGACCTGGAACCTGCTCCAGGTCCTACCTGGAACAGACCTGGAACCTACTCCAGGTAGGACCTGGAACAGACCTGGAACCTGCTCCAGGTAGGACCTGACAGTGACTACGCAGACAGATGTGTGTCATAACCACTGTACCAGAGCTGTCTGTTCCAGGTAGCATCAGTTAAAAATCTCTTTCCATGGCATACAGGTGTGTAAAAATAACAAACCTGTGCCAGAACCAGGTGAGCTGTTTTCCATCTCTGTCCAGGATTTTGCTAAGTGAGTGGCTTTGCTCTTTTGGGTTTGAGGGAAAAGTCAAACTTATCAAATCCAGTGGGGTCTCCCTGCACGGGTTCCAGTCCCGTTTGTGACACCAAGTTGTCAGATTTCTTCTTTCAGGGATGTAGTGGTCTAAAAGGTTGAAGGGTGGAGAAACAATGACAATGAAGGGCTCAAGAAATGCCAGAGATTGATTCATACTGAATCACATGTTGTCAGCAGTGGATCAATGCATTCTGTCCAAAAAGAAGGTCGGACGGCTTTTATTATGTTTGTTTGGATGCAGTGAGACGTGTAGCGCATTTTCAGTTTTGACCAACATCTGGAAAGACTTGCGCTGACCTTAAACTGGTTTATTTTACAAGTGACTTCAAGATGGTAAATGAATTGCCACAGTGAGGTCTCGCTTGATTTCGGTGAGCTGTGAGCCGAGACTGAACACAACACAGCCTTCCTTATTTTAAAGTCGTTGCTGTGGCTGGTTTTGGGTCAAAGCTAACGCAGCAGCCTGAGGCAGCTATCTTAGCCACCGGGTTTGAGGTTTCATCTTAGCTGCTTCTAGCTCACCAGCTGAGTCTTGTGGTTGAGCAAAACTTCGCTTCAGATCATTTCAGGACCCTTCCAGGTTGATGGAAGGTATGTGCGCCACACCTTTGGCCAGTGGCGTCCAAAAGAATGCTGCCAAAGCTGGAATGAAGACTAGCATAGCTGGTAGCCGCAGGTCTAGCCTGGTGGGTTTGGTCAATCCGATTGACCTGTGCCCACAAGCCAACTACATGTTTCCCAGTAACCTAGTGAATCACGGGTCCAGGCAGGGTTAGGGTTAGGGTCTCATCTGAACTGAGGATGTTTGGACAGATTTGATCAGGATCAGTGAGCGTCGTAGGTCAGCATAACTGAATTATGGTGGTCTTTCCGGCCAGCTTTCAGGCCAACATTTACCCATTTTTAGATTAATTCCTACTAACTTGGTGCCTTACAGTGCGATTGAAAAAGAGGCTTGGATAGCACTCTTTTGAAAAATCTGTGTGTGACATCATAGGAGGTTTGTTCCAGTTCCTTTTATGCAGTCTGTAAATGTAACATAAGCAATTTGAGCAACTTGGTGGACGGTCTGCTCCGCTCCTGGCTTTAACTTTAGTCATTTAGCCAAACTGTGGCGCTCCAGGATGCAGTTCCTGTCACCAGTGAAATTAGGAGTGTCGTCCTTTGATTCATAAAGGACTCTGGTAAATATTAGCCCCGAGATCCCCGTTCTTGCCAAACTCTTGACTTTACATGTGAGAGTGTGTCACACGCTCGTCTTTTAAAACACTTTTTTTCCCCAAAGTTATTTAGTCATCTTTCAAAGTCATCTAGCGTACATTCGGCGTGAGTCACACCGTGCGTCATCGCTGCACGCACATTTATTGGAACCTCACCATGACAGGCGTATAAAACACGCAGTCTTTAAATCTGCACACTTTTGGATTATTGAGCCCTAAACGTCTCGATGAGGCCGCATCTCTGACGGCCGTCTCCTCCCGCGTCAGGCGCCGTTGACCTGACGGCTGACGGCCTCACGTGAACAAAACAACCGAGCTCGCAGCTTGCTCTCCTTCAGCTCGGAGGCAGATGGCTCGAGGGCGGAGAGATCTCGCGGGCAGGCCGGCGAAGGTGCGGTGCCGCCGTCGCCGTGGCTGCGCTCTGAGAGGACGAGCTGCATCTCCGACTGACCAACACCGTCGGTGTTGCCATGGCAATTCGTGCCCGTGCATGAGTGGAAGGAGAGCACACACTTGGACGCCCTGGCGTTCCATCTCGGCGTACGGAGGAGGGAGCTATAACTTAATTAGGGGACTTTGTCTAGACGAGGCTGGCGTCCTTGTGGCTTTTAGTGATGCTGAAGGAGAGATGCATCATCCTGCTGCAGCCCCCTCAGTACATCCTGTCCGTCCTTATGCTTACTTCTCCCTGCCTCCTTCTCTCTTCTCCTTTCCTCTCTTCCCTCTAACGCAAGGGTGTCAAACTCAATTGCACCGGGGGCCAAAATTCAAAACACTCTTCAGGTCGCGGGTCAAACAGGATAAACATTTATTGAACACACTAAAACAAAATGTTTTTGGAACATAAATATGAATAAAAACTTAAACCCTAAATAACTTATATATACCGTATATTCCGGACTATAAGCCGGTACTTTTGTCCCACGCTTTAAACCATGAGGCTTATACAGAGATGCGGCTTTTCTATGAATGTTTCTTCAGCCCTCAGGGGGCACTCTAGCAGGAAGTGCAAAAACCAAAAAACAAACCAAGTAGTTAAAGGCTATTCTGTTTTTGTTCAGTAGCCTATGTTGGCTATGCTACTCTACATTCATTTTGTGAGCATCAATACCTGTTATTATTGGACAAACTGATTAATCCAGGTGTGTCTGAACATTGTAGCTACTCAGACACACCTGGATTTATCAGTTTGTCCAGTCAGTTTGTTGGTTCCCCAGTGGATTTCAGGGTTCTGAGTGGACCCGCCGCAGAGGTGAGGTTTTAATTGTAGATGCGGACCAGACACCGCATGGAGCCAGCAGGTCCGTGATCCGGCTCCAAAGCGGATCCGGCACTGAGTGCAAGTGGACCCTGATATGGGTCCATTACACGGGTCTGTTCGGGATGTCTTTGCTGTTCGGGGGGGTTTCAGTACACAGGAGGAGGAAAAATCAGTATAGGTATGTGAATTAACACTTATGGTACAAAATCTTTTGATGTAAATATCTTATTTCTCAGCCTGGATACCGGCGGCTTATAGTCCGGTGCGGCTTATATGTGACAAAATATATATTTCGTTTATATTTTAATAGGTGTGGCTTATATTCAGGTGCGGCTTATAGTCCAGAAAGTACGGTACTTCTTCTGTTACGCGCAAATTGGAGTCCACTCCGCGGATGAAGCTTGAAGCTAGACTTGACTGACGCGGGAAGTGTGCGGCAAGGCTGCTGAAGCATTGCATTTTGGGATCTGTAGTTCTGTGCAGTATTGTTTTTATCAGCGCTTAATCAAGGGGCCATTAATAACAATAATGTAAAATGATCTCGCGGGCTGGATATGATTACACGGTGGGTCGGAGGTGGCCCGCGGGCCTTGAGTTTGACACATGTGCTCTAACGCTCTACGTCTTCCCTCTGGCCTCATCTGCCGTCAATCACATCCAGCCCCGTTTTTCATCCCGTTTATTAAGCTCATTAATAATGAGCTTTGTGGCAGACGAATGTGCCACCGTCCCGCTCCCCCGCACCACCGGAGCCTCTCCTCCCCGCTGGTCTGGCGTGGGTGGCCAGACTGGGATTCGTTATCGTGCCACGGATGAATCAGGAGAGAGTCAGGGTGTGAGAGTTTTGTGTTTCGTGTCGCATCGCGTGCCCCCGCTGTGGCGCACGCGGATCTCGTGGCTACACGTCTTCCCGCTCGTTAGGCGAACGGGCACGGATGCGATGAGGGGAGATGAGGGGAGATGAGGGGACGGCGCTGGCAGGAGAGCTGAGATTCATCTGCGTGGCACCTGTCAGGCCGAGACGCGCCACACATGTGACGTGCCGGGGATCCGTGACACTCTGTGTGCGCTGCGTTATTTTCACAACCTCTTCGGCGAGGCTCGCAGCAAATTTCCTTTTCTTTTTGCACTCTCGTGCCACTTTATACCCGTGCTGTTTCATCTGACTGGCAGCCCAACTCTGAGGTGTACTCATTTCCATCTCTGTCCTTCACTTCCAACTTCGTCTTCGTCTCGCTGTCGTTACGTCTGCGTCTCACGTCCTGGTGGGATGTTGGACGTCTTCCCAGGAGGTTCTAATCAGCTGAATGGAGGTTGCATTTGGATTCAAGCAGGTTCCCAGATGCCTTTTTTGTTCTTAATTTCATTTCACCTTTCTTTAAAACATCAACCAGACGCTCATCCGCCTCCTGTCACGACCCTTGGACAAGGATCCAAATGCAGCAGATTCCAACTAAAGTCCTTCATTTCCTGAAATGTGCAGAAAGATGCAGAGTCACCGATGATCAGGGAAGTAAAACTAAACTCGGCGCACAAATAAATGACTTTCACAGTAAAATAGTGAGTAACAAAAAGGGGAGACAAGAAACAAGCAGAACCCAGAAAAAAAAATCCCCAAAGCACAAAAACCAGACCACCAGACCCTTAATCTCCTCCTGCTGAGTGTGTTTGGCCTTTACTTTGAGTAACTACGTGATCCCAAGGGAGTGGGAGGATACCAGAAGGGCTTTTCACACCTTCATGACCTCAGGACCTTTCTCATACAGTTGAAGTAAATATAGCAGTAAAGTATATGACCCCCCCAACCCCTCTTTTTTTTTTTTTTAGTGCCCCCCCCCCCCCCCCTTTCTGTATACGTTTGCAGGTCAGAGCTTCCAGAGCTACATGTTGATGTGCAGTCTGATCCTCTGACCACCTCAGTGTTGCTGCCTACATCTGTTTATATAGTCATCTCTGTAGTTCATGGACTAACAACAAACCAATCAGAATATAAGTGCATATAGCTCTTAGTTCTCCAGCTAACAGATGATTACTGCTCATATATTTTGTCCTAAATACAGTCATGGAAAAAATTATTAGACCACCCTTGTTTTCTTCAGTTTCTTGTTCATTTTAATGCCTGGTACAACTAAAGGTACATTTGTTTGGACAAACATAACGATAACCACAAAGATTGCTCATAAGAGTTTTATTTAAGAGCTGATATCTTACCATTTTCCATTGTTTTCTTAATTATGACCTAAATCACTTAAGTATTTACATCAATAGCTATGGCGTTGTACTGCCAAAAACACTGCTTTTATGTATTCAGTTTTTTCTTTTCTGTCTGTTTTAGTCACATGATGACGTTTAGTGGTACCAGGTATTAAAATGAACAAGAAAGTGAAGAAAAAATGGTGGTCTAATAATTTTTTCCATGACTGTATATCTGTGCCTCTCCTCTTTCTGTCCTGTCTCCTTCCTCTTTCCTTCCTTAATCCAGCTGGTCTTCAGCAGGAAGGTCACACCTTATGATCCAGGTCCTGGTAAAGGTTTTTTCCCTCTTAAAGGGGAGTTTTTCCTTGCCACTGCTTGGTTTATAGGTTTTTCTCCAGCTAGGGGAGTTTTTTTTTTTTTTTAACTTTTTTTTTTTTTTACTTGTCATTAGTATTTAATATCTACTTGATATTAAATAATATTTATATTTTACAGTATTTCCTTGGGGGTCATGCTCTGGGTCTCTGAAAAACTCCAAGCGTCCATTACAATTTGTATTGTAATGGACGCTATATAAAGATAATCAAATTGAACTAAATCAAACTTTGCCACGGAAAGTAAACATGTTTACAGCCTGGCAACAATACTTTTGGTCTCCACAGCTAGATTTCACATCAGTGACGACTGTACAGGTGAGAATTTTCTCAAACTTTTACAGAGCTGAGAGAAGTCACTGCCTTAGTTTGGTACTTTAGCTTGACCCCAACAAACCACTAGTTCAGGGGTGGTCTTGACGTGATGAATCCTCCTTTTACAACCGTGTAGTTTCTAGGGGTGAGTATTGGCAAGGACCTCGCAATACGATATGTATCATGATACTTGGGGTCACGATATGATATTATTACGATATCACGATATATTGCAATATTCTACCCAGTTAATATCAAAATTAAAAGTAGAGATGAAAAATTAAGTTGCTGTATATGTTCATCAGATGATACTGATCATTCAGAGGACACATTGAGTCAAACCTTTGCTTTAAAACAACCAATTTATTGTTTATTATTAGTGTTTTTGCGCATTTAAGTAACCATTAGTTTAAAAAAATCGATATATTGGGCGGCCGAAAATCACGATATATTGCCAAATCGATTTTTTTCATACCCCTAGTAGTTTCTGCTAAACATAAAAAAGGAGGCGGAGTCAACCGCTCAACTTAACTTCCTTTTGTGCCTTTTTTTTTAATGTCTCAGCCTCGCACGGCCCACTTCAGAAATAGAGCAAATATAGGAATGTTTGTGTAACTCCATGCAGATGAATATAAGACATCAAAGTAATTCTACTCTGATCTGGTTTCTGTGATGTCACAGGACCCTGGAAATCTGAACCGCTCACTAAATGACAGAGTTTGACACTTTGGTGGCCACCAGACACGAAGTGACAAGATTTCGTATGCTCAAAGTTTCTGAGTTGACGAGTGACTTCAGACACCAGAACATATGCAATCAAGTGCAAAGAAGTGTTTTCACTGTTTATTAATTTATTTAAATTGATAGTATATTTCCTTAAAGTGAAATCTGGATCCATCTCCAGATCAAAAAAGTGTGGACAGATCAAATAGTTTTATCTTTGTCACTTCTTAAAACTTACATCTAAGCTTCTTTATGTGTTAAAACACTTTTCCCTGATGACTTGGATAATTGTGCTGCTAAGGATTTCTGCCTCCAGTTCTGGCACTTTTTTTTAACCTCTTTTATGATGAGTAACCATGACTGTGGGAAAGTTCAAATAAGGCCTGAAATAAATCTGGATTCCAACACCTCTCCACAGAGAAAAACAACACATCTGAGTACGTTTCCTTTGCACAATGTCCCCAGTAATTAATTTATTTGAGTTTTAGCATCAGGACTGAGCTTCTGGTTGGCTTCCACGTCCTCACTGGGGACATCCTGGAGCTACAGATCTCCATTTACAGACCTTCTCCTCTTTGAGGAAGTGTTTGTTTTCACCCAAACGGAGGCGTGGCCATCCAAACGGGAGGGACGTGCTATATAACTGTTTTTCGCCTGTGTGGATTTCAGACCACGCAGGCAGAAAAAGACTGCAGACAGAAGAGTTAAGGAGGAGGGATTGCAATGCTTGATGGTGTAAACCTCAACGTGTTGCTGTGAAGAAGCATCTCTGAACCCTGAATTTCAAAGCTCTTCGACTTCCCATCTGTGCTAATCCTAACCCTCCATAGTGATTTTATTGATTTGTATGGCCTCAGTACCTTCGTAATGTGCAAATGATGTAAAATTTCAGCCCACTGAAGTTGTCACGAACCAGAAAATTGGCTAGACTCAAACTCTTTTTTTGTACCAAGCTGTAAACATGTTTATATCTGCTGTAAAATGGGCATCTCATGGAGATCATTTGCGGTTGGCTCACCTGTGGAGACATCCTCCAACAAGATTGCTACTTGGTCACATTTAGTGGTGAGTGACAAGCCATCATCGACTGGAGGGCTCTTTGATATGATGATTGCAGGTGTCACCGCTTCATCCTCCACCGTGAAATAACTTTAAAAATAAAAAGGCAGTGTCAGCCACCAGCAACACCACAGGGCATCACGTCGCACTGCCGACGCCTTCACAAGTCTCTGCCAGAACCCGGTTTAATTAAAAAAAAAAACATTTACATACCTCATAGGGAATATTTTGTATCCTCTTTTCCATATTCAGCTCTGATGTCTTCTTGCCTCTTGAATAACTGTTGGTTTTATCTGCCATACCTTCGCTTGTAAACCATGCGGTATTTGACCCGTTTAAGGCACAAGAGCTGGGAAAACTCTTGGGTTGATCGTGCGGTATGTTTTACTTTATGGTTATTCTGAAGTGTGAATCGCTGTCCACTCAGATTTGCTGCATTTAGCTGAATCTGAGTAGACAGGATCTCATTGGGCACTTCAGATCTCTTTCAGCTGCTTCTGTTTTCTGTCACATCATCGCTAAGCGCTAGCGACCCAGTGTCGAGCAGTCGCGCTGCCTCCGTGCATACTGGATGAATCTGTTTGTGTCAGATCATGAGCTGCTCCGGGCCTCACCCTTACTTTTTTTTTTTTTTTTCCAGTCTTTAAGGTGCAAATTGAAGAAGAAGAGCACTGTTTCAAAACGTCTGGCTTTTTTAGATTGTTTGGTGAACGGTCTCCAAGCGCTTCCAAACAGAAGGAATTAATCAATCCAAACGGGTTGTGAACAAGTCTGCCTCGGTATTCTTGAGGTTATGAAAGACATAGCAGAAGATATCATCAAAGTCACTGCGAGGAGGTGGGACCAGCAGTGTTGAGAAGTAGGGGTGTGATTCACAAGTTTCATCATGATACAATATTATATCAATTCTCTGGATAACGATTTGACTTTTGCCGATATCCGAAAATCTATCACGATCCGATTTTGGATATTGAAATCAGGATCGATATCAGATATCACATGCTGCCACACAATCATTTAAATTCATGTCAAATCGCAATAAAATATCATTTGACATTTTTATTTCTGAGGTTCAACCAAACATTATATGAAAAACTTTTTTTTTTTCTAACTAAAACTGATAATGACCTACCACTGTCAGAGGAGGTTTAAAACTATCACAAAATATAAACGCAAAGTGGAAAACCTTTAACACAAAGTTTATTTATTAAATTAATGATATATATTAATTTAGAATATACAATTTATGTAATTCTTCATTCCTTCCAACGCGCGGAGCTGTTAGCCGGCTTGGCTGAAGGAGCTCCAACATGTCGGACCGGTACGCTGCTTATCTGAAGGAGCCTGAACTCCTCACGGAAAACCATATCAGGACATTTCCAGTTGGAATTATACTGGGACCTGCAGTAAATCATACTGGTAGCGGGACCTTTGGTTAGCAAGTCCTCAGATCCTTCCAGACCAACGACAGCCAGTCTACAGTCTGTCCGCTTAGATGCAGACACCAGCACATGTCTGATTCACATCTGATTTATATCCACATGGGAATGAGGCCTGAAACTGATCTGAGAACAGCCAAGCCGGCCCTCTCTGTTACTGCTCACACGACCACTCGTCGTTTCTGATCTGTGTCACGAAGGAGGACGAAAATCAGAACTGGTTCACTTGAACTCTGCCGTGCTGCTGCCACGATGTCCGTGAGCTAGTTTACAGGCCCGGACAAGAGTTCAACGCCACTTTGAGTCATTTTTGCACCAAAACAGCTGCATGATCCCTTCTGAGAAATAATCATATATCTCTACAAATGAAATTCAGATCGATGCTTTAAGAAGATAATACTTCTTAGTGTCGCTTTCTACTTTGAGCGGTGACTGCTGCTCTCAGCGTGCAACACTCCAACATTCGTGCCACCCTTACCACCCAGAAGCCCCCCAGGAGGCGTAGCCACAGCTGAGAAACGGAGGCACCCAGAGATCACATTCTGCCGTGACTCCTCTCATTTCTTTCTTTTTTTTTTTGTCACGGTGACCTCGAGCAACGACGGACTCGTCATCTCACAGATGAATGTGTTCACATCGACTGCGTGACACGTTCGGCTCAGTTTGGAGAAGGTTTAGGCAGAATTAAGGGGGGTTTTATATGAGTTTGTGACAGATCACTGCACGCAAAGGCTCATGGGAAACCCTGATGGATTTGTCAGATCTGCTCACACGGATATGTTTTCATTGTTTTTGTTATTGTGTTTTCACAGTCACAAACTCACAGATCATGTAATGCCTCGGTCGTGGCGTCGACTCCCTGCGGCGTCGGCTGTTGAAAAACAAAAGCACGTTAAGCGCTCCCCTCCTTGTTATTTCAGCGTTCAGCAGGAGGAGAAGCGTTCCAGCGCTCCTCCTACGAGGATCTCGTTAACCTGGGCGTCTCGTTAGTGATATCCCAGAAAGCAGCTGGACAGATCCATTAAGAGGCGTGCTCAGGGAGCAGGGAGATCGGGCCCGAGCAAATTGTCGCCACTTATCACTGGGACACATTTTCCTCCACAGGACCGCAGGGAGCCTTTTTAAGGCCCGGTCTTAACTCCGTCTTTATCCTACATGCCTGGAAATGGAGCCTTGGCAGAAGGAGCAGAACGAGAAAATATGACGTGTTATAAACTCGTTTTGGACGGGAATCTGCTTTGCTTTGGGGCAGTATGACTGGTGTCCACTGTTCAAACTTCAGAGCTTTTTAATCCGACCTGTAAGTCATTATTTCATGTTTGTTAGACTATAAAAGAGTCTCAATAATGCTGAAGATGATGCTCTTTGTTTTGTGCAAAATTGCATATAAATGCAAGATCATTCTTTGTAGATCACTTTGTAACGTTCAGTTGATTTCAACCTCCAGTTCTTATCCTGCACTGCTGACGGCAAAGGATAATACTGCAAGTTAAACTTTGCAACAACCCAGGTCACGGTCTTCCTAAAAGGCTCGACTAGAATGATTTTTGTGGCATGTGCAGGGCGTGTAGACCAACTTCAGTTAACCCGTTTACTACCTCAGAACCTCGACCTCAGAATACGATATGTATTGTGATACTTGGGTCACGATACGATATTATCACGATGTCGCAATATATTGCAATATGCTACCCAGTTAATATCAAAATTAAAACTAGAGATGAAAAATCAAGTTGCTGTATATGTTCATCAGATGATTCATTCAGAGGATAGATTGAGTCAAAACAACCTATTTCTTGTTTATTATTAGTGTTTTTGCACATTTAAGTGAATGAATTAATTTTCCTAAAAAAAATCAATATTAAGAGCTGAAAAATCGATATTATATCAGGCGGCCAAAAATCACGATATATCGCCGAATCGATTTTTTTTTTTCACACCCCTACCTTTTACGTACAGTGATTGGCTCAAATCCAGCCTCGTTACCTGGGTGTGTTTGTTCGACAGTGAGAAGGGCGGTCTAGTTCAGTTTCAGGTGCTCCCGTCTCGCTCTGCTGTTACTGGTTACCTTCCTAAACCAGTTACTCCCAGTTAATCCCAGTTACTTGCCACAGAGACATTTGTGGGAGGTTTCCTTTTGAACTGAACAGCATCGAAGGAAGGAGGTGCTGAGTGCACACAGGGATAGATGCATTGATCTGCTCTTGATCTTTAGAGGACCAACCTGCAAAAGAAATATGATAATAATAATTGTATGTTCTTGATCTGTAGTGCGCCTCCTAAAATGACAATTAGACCACCTGAAAAGTGCGTATATGACAGTTAAAGACAATTTTGAGCCTTTGAATGTTTGGAGAAGCATAATATGATACCTAAAATCATCACAGTGAAGCACGAAAGGACAAAGACACAACGCAAGACAGTGATGCATGTATGCTCCTGGTAGGACTCCATTTGTTGCTTGATCTATAGTGCTGTGATGTTAGAAATCCATTCTGAGGCCTAAACTTGCTAAAACTATTGTGTCATGCTGTGTCATGAATAGTCGTCTCACACCGTGTCATGCTGAATTCGTTGCTACAGACGCAGCGGAGCCCTGAGGGTTTGATCTGTGGACATGGCTGACCTCAGGCTCCTGGTACTCAGTGCGTTTGAAAAGTATTTACTCCATTCATGATTATTTTGGTTCTGTAATTCCTTTTATTTTCATATGTGATTCCATGTTTATGCCACATGATGCTAAAAGCAATGACATCTTTCTTGCACGATCCATTCCCCGACATCCACTGGGGTCGTGCGCCTGCAGGTGCTTCTGAGAATTGAATGTTCTTTGCTTTAGATAGTCTTGTGGCCTTTTTTTCCCACTGGGTTTTTGGCCTAGTCTAGAGTAGATAGTCTAAGTCTAGTCTAGTCCGATTATTTTCAGAATCTGGCAATCTAAATTATGAAAAAATTCAAAATCCAAACTCTAAATTTAATCACTTTAATCATTTCATTTTAATAATTTTAACCAATCAATCAACTGATTCCAATCTGAGTTGCAAACCCGTACGCATAGCTGGGGACGGGGGTTTGGCCGCTGGAGGGATCACATTTAATAGAGTAGACTGCGCTCCATTGATCCCTGTTTGGGCGGGAACCACGTGCTCTGCTGCTGTGATCTAGATAAGCTTTTCATATATGCAAAGAAAATGAGGTGCTAAAACAAAAGTAGGGATTGTGATGATAGAAATCCATTCTGAGGCCTAAACTGGCTAAAACTGCTGTGTCATGCTGTGTCATGAGTAAGGCCCATGACTTCTGGCCCCGATTCCTGTCGATGTGAGACCACAGGTTGTTACTATACTGGCTCCATCAAGTAGCTAAGTTTTGACACATAGGCGCCTTGACAGATTTCAAGGTTTCCTTGTTTTCCACCAACATTAACTGTCTGCCTCTCTGTCTTTGTCATTCTGAACGATCCACCATTCTGTAATGACCTCTCTAAAGACTGCATGCAACTTAAAGACGATGGACGCGTCATCTCACAGACGACTGCACTCGTTTTGCACCTCCGTTGTTTGTCAGTTCCTTGTTTAACAACCGAATTCACTGCTTCACCAGTGCACAATAATAATAATTCTTACCAGTGAGAATATATCCAAATTCTCATCTTACAAGTGTGTATATGACAGTTAAAGACAAATTTGAGCCTTTTAATGTTAGGAGAAGCATAATATGAGTCCTAAAATCATCACAGTGAAGCACGAAAAGACAAAGACACAAAATGGTGATGGCAGGTGTGCTGTGTATAGTATGGTGATGCATGTGGTGCGCTGTGGTTTATGGAAATGAATGTGTGCTGGCTTGTGTGATGTTGGATGTAACCACCCCTGTACCAGTGTAAAAACAATCGATACTTGAGCTTTTTTTCTCTCCCACAAGCACCGGCTGCTGCAAAGTGCGAATTAATTGAAGTCTGTTTCTGACTCTGTCACTTTGTCCTACTTCAGTCCAACAGAGAGTATCCAGGTAGATAAGAGTGGTCAGTTTCAGCATCAATTCATATTAGCTTTCAAAGTACATGTTACTTAAGTCATACGTTAAATAAAGTATTTTTCTGACACCTGTAAAGTTTGCCGAAATTCTATTCTAGGTTTCAACAAAATAATCCAAAGACAAAACTCACTAAAACACCAAAAGGTCAGCAGTTTCATGATAGATTAATCTTAATATGAAAAAATATCGGTATCGGTATTGGTATCGGTATCGGCGATACTGGCCCTGTATTTACATGCTATCGGATCGATACCAAAATCTCCAGTATCGCCCACCTCTAGCAACAAGTACTGAAGGTTGAATGAGTCTGAATTTATGTCTCACCTGAAATCGCTACCACGCGTACAACTGTTGTATTATATCGTAGCCAAAAAAGCTCACGAAGCACCGCTGATTGAAAGACAGATGACTGCACTCAGCAGCTTTTCCTCCGACGCCCGACTGCTGAACCTTTGTCAACGTGGTTACCAACAGCATCCTGTTACTGCGGAGTCATCTAAGTGACAGGACCACCTTTAGGGCTGTAGCGATACACTCTTCTCGCAATATGATATGATACGATACACGATATCCGGCTCACGATACGATATATATCGATATTTATCTTACAATACATTGACATCATTTTCCGAAAGATTTTAAAGGGATAAAGTGATTTTGGTGACATCTTGTGAGTGTTCCAATGACTTTGTTTGAATTAATTGAGCTGAAAGCATCAATTACACATTATATGGCTGACAGGCAGCTTGCAAATGCTGGACAAAATGAGTAAAAGATGTGTTGAGAAAAGTAGTTTAATTTATTTAAACAGTGCAAATTGTTGCTTGCAAGCTTTTAAAGGTGGGACACGGGGGTTTTGAAAGAAGCTTAGAATATTGATACTTCCAGGTGAAAAATCGATACTTGATACTCGATAAAATATCGATATATATCGCAGAATCGATAAAATCGCTCAGCTCTAACCACCTTCACTGAGTCCGGTCTGACCTCCTTCACTCACTCTCATCCCTTCTTCTGCATCTCTTCCCGTCGAGTTGTCAGTATGACTCTCCGGTTTCAGGTTTTAATACCTGCTTTTCCGTCTCCTTTTTTTTTTTTTCTTTCAAGCACACAGCCTGTTGTCATTTACTTTCCCACATGTGACTTTTCCATGGTGGAAAGCTGGTTTAAACACCATTAAGACCACTCTTTTAATTGCTATTTTGAACTTGATGTGTTTTGAGAGGAAAACAGTCAAAGAAATATGGAAATATGTTATCATAACAGACTGATGTCAGTTTCGATCTCCGCGCGGAGCTTTGCTCTCAGCCGTCAACGTCACTCCTCGTTTCGTGCTGCCAAGTCTTGGTCTGCATCAGAAACCTTGAAGCACATTCTCTCTTTGCCTTTTATAGAGTAAATGGTTTTTGGAAACTGTGATATGTTTATTTCATACGAATGACTCAGTCTTCCTGCGTACATGTGTGTGTTTGTGTGTGTGTGCGTTGCAGCCACCATCATCTTGAATGAGCTGAATTGGACCGACGCCCTGGAGGATGTCTTCCGGAAAAACAAAGAGGAAGATCCGTCGCTGCTCTGGCAGGTGTATGGCTCTGCTACCGGGATGGCTCGCTACTACCCGGGTACGCTGGCCGTGCTTTTTTTTTTGTCTGCATTTACATTCATGGTTAGAGCCATCATCTAGCCAAACCATCTAGTATGTAGATGCAATTTAATCTTAAAGCAGACTTTTTTTTTTTTTTGTGGGTGTGAAGGGTGAATGTGTCCTTCAGTCCTCTCTGGCAGTAAATTCTAACATCCTTTATTGACATTCTAAATCCTGATTTCGTCAGAGAGGACTAGAAAAACACCAGCAGTGAAACATTTAAAGACAAGACAGTTAAAGAGACACGACAGCGGTGTGTGCTGGGTTGTGAAGGTCGCTGTGCTTGATGCAGGGACACCTGGCCGGGCTTCTCTGAACACTCTGTCTCGTCACATGGCTGCAGTTCAGGTGGTCTCGTAACCACTTAATTCCACCTCACACTTTATCACTTTCTTAAGTAAATTTGCACTAAAAGCGAGAGACTGTCAGGTGAGGCGGTACAGGCATTTAGCTGCAAGGGTTTTGGCAGTTTGTGTAGCTTTGCACCCGTGACACGTCTCCTTGCAGACCGTCTGAGGACCAGAAAGATCCGCTACAGACACCCAGGTGTTCAAGTTACACTACAGCAGACCTTGAAACCAGCACAGATACCTTTAAATAATTTCATTTAAAGTGACCTGACAGATTAATATCTAAGATGAAGTTAGCAGGGCCCAGCATACAGAGATTCCTCCAGATTCTAGGAATGTTTTGATGACATTATGTAGGGGATGCACGATAACTATCGGGCCGATAACAGGAAATTATGACGTCATCGCGATAAGTCCGATATCACGACAAATAGCCCCGATAACATATATTTTTGTCAACACAGCAGTGCCTTGCTCCCTCTGAGCCTTGAATAACCGGCAGTAAATGTTATGTTCAAGGGACGTCTGCATAATCAGAAAAACGATTACTCAATAAGGAAAATCAAGAATACTCCCTCATGCCAGAAAACAACTCGTTAACTCGGTCATAATTTTAGTAGTCGCTGACTTGATATTCACAGTATTTTCCCACATGTTACACATAAAAAAGAAAAAAATAGAAAAGGCTGAAAGAACGACTAGCAAACGAGGGAACGTCGGAATTTACGTTACACCTTGAATGCAGCCTGCAGCACAGCGTACTGATCACAACAAACATGGCGGCGTGGAACTTCGTTAAAGTTTCAGAAGAAGATAGTTTGGTTGTTATTTGTGACGAATCCTCCGAGTGAATTCTACGAGGAGGAAAGCACAAGCTTTAATACATAAAACCTGATCAGCCACCTACAACATAACAATCACTTCCATGGAGTTTTGAAATCGCGCTAATATGAGCTAACAGAAGCTAATGCTAACGTGCGCAAGCCAGCAGCAGTCTCCCTCCCTCTCCCTCATTCCTCTCATCTAAAGCTTCCATGAGATTAAAAAATAGAAAACAAAAACTACTGAACCTCATTTACTTTAATTAAAGGTATTAATTTAAATGGAACCACAAGCCAAAATCCTTTAAATGTTAATCTTTTTCAGTTTGTAATTTTGATGCATGTATTTCCATCAATTCAAGGAGCCTTTATTTTTTATATCAGTCAGTAATGAACCTTATTTTAGTTGATGTGAGATATCAAATAGGTTTGTTTGATAGTTTTACAAAAATGTTTGAGAGGCTTGCCAATAGTTTTTCATTGGAAAAAAATAAATATCTGTTCATTTAAAAAGTCAAAACTATTTTTGATTTTGTTCATAGTATTGATGTAATGATCTTAGGCATACGTGTGTGTTATCGGTTATCAGTATCGGCCTTTAGGAGCTGAAAGTGATCGGTATCGGTTTTAAAAAAACAGTTATCGTGCATCCCTAACATTATGTACTGCAGGTGATGAGATATTTAAAGGTCCAGCCTGTGAAATATGTTTGTTTCCCTCACGGCTCTAATATTTTGGGTTTCACCGTCACGCAGGTTCCTCAGCTGATAAATAACGCAGCAAATTTGATTTGAGTTTGGAAGCTGACGTGGCACCTCCTTCAACTCTGATGGCAGCCCCTGCGTCTTTTTTTCTTTTAATGTTTTGATCCGCGTCTGGTCTTTTAATCAAGGAAGGTGATGATGTTAATTACAGAAGTTTAGATGCCGAGCCAGGCATGCGTTTCAGAGTTGAAGGGGAAAAAAGCTGCTCTTCTCATATGGAAGATTACAGATACAATACAGCCGAGCGCAGCCAAGTCCCTCAGGAAGGTTTAGTTGATGTCGTAAAACCCTCGTTTCACTGCCACAACCTTAATCTGAAGTGAACACGCTTCCTTCTGCCAAATTCCAGCATCCCCTTGGATCGACATGAGCAGCACACCCGACAAGATCGATCAGTACGACGTGCGCAGCCGACCGTGGTGAGTGCAGCTGCTCATTATGGATTGTGTCTGCTTTTTCTGTCAGTTGTGCATCACGACTCCAACCGAGGAAAACATATGGAGGACGCGGGCCGCTTCTGTAATTGTCATAATAAATATGTGACTGTCGGAGACGCACGGAGCTCAAAGGGTACCCATACCAAAGCTTCGTTAGTCTCCGAAAAAGGATTAAAGTCATCCCGAAGTGCTGACAACTATGGAGCCCCGTTTGGGTCATAATTCAATGAATAAATGAGTCTATTATTATGAAATACAGGCATTTATTATTATGAAATATATCCCATTATTATGATAATGCATGTTTATTATTATGAATTATTTCCCATTATTATGATGATGGTTTCGCTTTTCATAAGAATGAGCTTTTACATAATAATGGCTTTGTTTTTCATAAGAATGATTTGTGTGTCAATCACAACAAAGAGGGCGGAGCCATTTATGTGATTGGCTGCTCTTTCATTCAGGCATAGGCAACAGAACAGTGAATATCGATAGTGGGCGAGAGGTGCAATGTATATACTCCAGGCCAGTAGGTGGCAGAATGCACCTCAGTTTACGGTTAAAAGTTGACATCGACTAAGAAACGTCAAGGTTTTCCCGTAGCTCAGTCCAAGCTGCCATAGCTACAATCGGACTAGGAGCGCACCTTGATGACGCCACGGCCCGCTGCTAACGGGACCTCACGGCCAAAACTAGTCGATGTCAGAGCGTAGAATGGAGAAGGATCAGCCAATGAGCGTGCAGGTCAACCACTGGTCCCGCCCACTGGCAAAATGTCATTATTATGTAAAAACTCATTATTCTATGAAAAAGGAAGCCATTATTTAAAAACTCATTCTTAGATAAAAAAGGCCATTCTGAAATAAACTATTATGTATTAAACTAAGATTAAATAATAATAATAAAAATATATTTCATAATAATACACATATATTTCATAATAATATAATGCCTGTATTTTATAATAATAGACTCATTTATTCATTGAATTATGACCCAAACTGGGCTCCATAGACAACATCCCTGAAGAAATAAATGGCTGTGAGATGTAAAATGATGCGTCCATGTCTGACCCGTGTGTCTGTCTCTGTCTCAGGTACATTCAGGGGGCGGCGTCACCCAAAGACATGCTGATCCTGGTGGACGCGTGAGTGGCGACCTCATGATTCATCCATCACCGCTGGGTTTCATTTGGTTCTTTGAGGCCCGGAGTGCCTTTGGTGGCGGCGGCTCCCTGACCGGCCTCGTCCCGGTGACGCTGACAAATCAAATGAAAACCAGCCCGCCGGGGGGGTTGCTGGGCAACCTTCGCGTTCACAGTCGAGGGGTTTCCTCCTGTGATTTATGCATGTAGCGTTTCATAAGTTAAAAAGAAGTTGAGGAGTAGGAGTATACACTTTCAACTTTTTTGATTTGAAGCCATCCAGCCAAAAGCTGAGTGAATGCGGGGGAGGGGGGGCAGAGTTCAGCAAGGAGACAGCTGTAATGGAAAAAAACCTGTTCCTGAGTCTGCTTTTCCATGCTCCTGGAGCACCTCCTAGAGGGAAGGAGGGCAAACAGTCTACGAGCAGGGTGTGAGGAGTCCTTTTGAGGGGGTGGAGTTCCTGTGATGCATCAGAGGTTCACCAGGATGGATGAAGACAGGTGGTCCTCCGTCAGTAGGGATGGAAATTGATAAGATTTTTCCAATTCCGATTCCATTATCCATACTGTTTAACGATTCGATTCTCTTATCTATTCTAATTTGGGGAAAAAGGAGAACCAACAGTTCTATTGGCATCAATTTTTTTTACTTAGAAGTCACGACCTTACAAACTCAACAGCGAGGTCAAAAGAGGCCCAAAGCCTGGATAACGTGTTAACTTTTGTAATATGTAACTGTGCAAATACACAAGAATGTGTAACATTTTACTAACAGATTTTTACTAATAGGAATGAAAAAAATCTCCCTTTTAAATGGATATATGAGCTCACTAAGCACTCAAAAATAATAATAAAGAAAGATAAATACTATCAAATACAACGGAACAGAGCATAGTACAAATCTGCAAATACTATGAAGAATTAATAATTCTTTAGCAGATAAATAATCATGTCTTCCAGCCTCTGAACCAGCCAGACTCTCTCTCTCATCACGGTCATCTTCTAAATGTAATGCAGAAGGCATTCGTTTAATAGCATAGCGTTAATGTTATAGTGTGTTTTACAAAGAAGCACATAGGCAGCGGGATAGCTACTTACCAGAGTTACCAAAGGTGATCTTAGCTTGGCTACTGCTGCTGGGTTGAGATCCATCAGTCCGAAGTGTCAAAAACACAACACTCGTTATCGCATGTTGTGTGTTCAAATGTTTCTGCATGTTAGTCGTGTTCCCTCCCGACGCTGTTATCTCCACTTTACAATGACTGCTAGTTGCCTTGTTGCCATCTTTCTTTGGTGAAGTGAAGCCAAACTTTGGAGCGTTTGAACCTGGTGGGCGCCATTGTTGTTTACAACTCCAATGCACGTGCTAAACCGACGTAACTTAATCACGTAAGTGCTTTCTGGAACTGACTGTGCGTAACTTGCGTAAATTACTTGAGATTCGTGCTGGTTGGAATCGATAAGAGAATCGCTGGATAAACTGCCAAACGATTCCATGGAATTGAAACACTCTCTACAAGAACCGGTTCTCGATTCCCAACCCTAGCCATGCGGCCCCCTCCTCCCCGAAGCCATGGGTTGGCCACTGATGAGGCTGGCCGGCCACCGTGGTGTCGTCTGCAAAGCTGGTGACGGAGTCGGATCTGTGCACGGGCCTGCAGTCACGGGTGAAGAGTATCATCAGCGTGCAAGGCCCTTCTTGTTCAGGACAGTTTAGCTGCAGAACCACACAGTTCTAGATCTTCCCGTTTGTACGGGTAACCAGCACAAGGGTTATTAAAAACTACCCTTTTTCTGCTCTGGCAAAAAGAAAAACCCCCTTTTTTTCCCCCGGTCTCTAATCCTTTCCCAGCAGGATTAATTAAACTCCTCCCTGCCTTTAACTTGTTAGAAATTTGGCGATCATATCTGGGAGACGCATTGACCTCCTTAGGCATCTGTTGTCTTGTAAATACCGCGTATCGGTGTGAAAGAGATCTACAGTCCATGATTCATATTGTCAAATATTTTTTCCCACTGCAGGAGTGGAAGCGTATCCGGCCTCACCCTCAAACTCATCAAAATGTCTGTCGGCAACATGCTGACGACCCTCGCCGACGATGACTACGTGAACGTGGTTTCTGTGAGTATTCATGCCACTTGTTTGAGACGACGGCTCATAGATGGACCTTAATCGTGACTGTGCGTATGCATGGATGCGTCCTCTTTTATCAGACTCGGAGACTTCCGCGTGTTTATGCATTATCTGTTTGCGCTGTATGAGCTAAAATGCCAGCGGACCGCTGGAGCCGAGTCCAAGTATGTGTGACTAATAGAAAAAACACGCGGCGAAGCTCGGGCAAGCCCCTGAAACGCAACGATAAAAGTTTGACGAATGAACGAGCGCCGCGTTTACGAGTCTGCGGGATGTAAAGGAAAAGGCCTCGCCTGCCAAAAGTGAGATTTTGTGGGAATGTCGAGCGTCAAAATGTTTTCCTGGCGTCGGGACTGAGAAAAACATTCATCCCTCATCGTTTAACGCTCCGTTGCTTTCTCGTTTCTCGGCGATTCTGGCTGAAAGTGATGCTTCACGTGGAGAGAGGAGTTAAGGTGGATGTTTTCCTTCGGTTCGAAGAGAAGACACAGAGGAGGCAATCACACGAGATGTGATTAGCGCTGAAACGGGAAGAGCATCCCTAACCTGATTTTGAGTCGTTGGTGCCCCCCCGCGCCGCCTCTTTGAGCTGTTGCTGAGCAACCAGCAACTTTGCTTCAGTCATTTAGAGAGTGTTAATCCGAGGAGGCCGAACCTCTCTGTAACTGAATATACTGAACAGAAGCCCGTCCGACAATCTCACTTGATTGGACAAAGGAGGAAATAGTTTAAAAGCAATGAAAGCAAATTGTTTCAGACATGCGTGCCATCTCCACTTTGACCACTAGATGTCAGTAATTGTTTCTCTTAACTTGTGCTTTTCTGTTTCTTTTCTCTTTTTTTTTTTGAAGTAAAATGCATTTTGAAGTCAGCTTTTGCCTTTTCCTGCCCAGAACTCAAACCATTAAATGTCCAGTGGGTTGTTTGTCACGTACATCAGGATAAGTTCAGGTTGTGTCAGGGATGCTTGTTGTCCAGGGGAACCCAGGATAAAGACAGTTTAGGCTGAAGGAGGCAGGCTTGAGTTGAGATGCAAGAAAAGTGGGATGAATACGAGCCTGAGAGCACAGGGCTCAAGCCCAGACTCTGGGACTCTCTGGGGAGATGCCTCCTTTGACTCAATGCTCAGGGGCTGGTCTCTTTGCTTTACCTCGTGACCCCGGAGCATATAAGGGGGACCGGGGTCACGTATCTGTCAGTCTGCCACCCTGGAGAGGATTAGCTCAGAGTATGTCTGAATCTGAGAGCAGCAGGAACTGCCAGTTTGATAACCTTGATAACCAGTCTCCAGCTCTTGCCTGTTAATCTAAAGATGGTACCGTGAAGATAAACTGACGAGGAAGTGAGTGACGTGTTTGTGGAAGGATCTGTTCGTTTGACTGTCGACGACAGTGATTAAGATATCACAGGAGCATTAACCAGGAATTCAGAGCTGTTGGGAGGAATGATGAATGGAGAGGGTGGATTCTGACTTGAAGAGTGTAGGTTTGGTGCCAATGAGAAGAAGTTATTGTTGCTGAGAGGGAGAAGATGAGTGATTAAAAAAGAAGAAGCTCCAGGACAGACCCCTGGGGCACGCCACTCTTCACAAGTCTTTAACTCAGGGGTGTTAGACTCATTTCCACTGAGGGCCACATCAGCATCATGGTTGCCGTCAAAAAGGGCCAGATTGACAGCATGAATGTAACAAAATGCAATGTAAATCAAAATAAATAAAACTACACCTTATTATAATGTTAAATAACAGTTTCTGTATTTATTATGAATTTAGGTATCAAATATTTAACTCATTATTATATTAAACTTAGGGTTTGTGGTTGTAAGAGTAACCATTACCTTGGTTTCACAAGCGGAAGCAGTTCTTTGTTTTTCTTGTAGGCTAAATTTAGCGTACTTAGCTCCATGTTTGCTGTCAAAATTCCGACGTAGATTAAACTCTTTCACGACTGACACCCACCTCATAACACAAAAGACACATTGATGTTTTCCCATCAGTCATGAAACTGCCTTCCTTGCGCATCAATTTTTCTTTTCTTGGACCTGTTCTGAAAAATCGTCTTGCTCGTAGCTACCGTTATCTTTCTGGGTAATGACAAAATGCATGATGGGAGATGTAGTTGATTGTCAATATGCGCTTTAAAGCGGTGTAAGCTTATTTTAAGTCTTAAAATATTGGTTTAAAATTTAAGACAATAATGCCCAAGCTCTTGAGGGCCACATAAAATGATGTGGCGGGCCACATTTGGCCCGCGGGCCTTGTGTTTGACACATGTACTTTAACTGAATGAAGTGAGAATGACTAGTACGAAGGGAACAAAGAGCCGAGGAGAGCATGATGGGAGTTTGTGTCAGAAGCTCAGGGTTGGTCAGAGGGTGAGACTGGTGAGAAGCCTGGAACCTTCTGCCATCAGATGATCATCTGTGGAAGGAAAGAAAGAAAACGTATCCATGCGTAATTTGTATTGTGGACAAAAAAAGGTAAAAAAAAATAGTCTTTAGAGTGGGAAACATGAGCAAAAACTGCCAAGTCATGGAGCTAATGAAACATTAGAAAATGTTTAATGAAAACCAGAACAGGATTAAAATTCTTCACTACTTCGACAAAAATAACTGCACAACATCCCGACTGTGATTGCAGCGTAAAATGTCCTGACCAGAGAGTCCAGCCTCTTTCTGTGTCTGTAATCTAAGATGCTCATTTCTATACTGTTCTATTACATACAGCTGCTCTCTCCGGCTGAATTTAGCCCTGAAGGCATTTGGCACAGGATACATCATGTTCTTGGATGTGACTTTGCTCTGTCTAAAATCTCCTTCATCCTAATTACTTCTTCTTTGTCCTTCCTCCAGTTCCTCCTGATGGCTGGGAACACAAATTACTTTGCTTTCCAAATTAAGCAGTAATAACATTTTCTTTCACTTCCCTTAATAAAGGAACGGCTTGTGTTTTTGTTTAGGGCTTTCAAATCATCTCAGCAAAGTGGTCTTTGAAGTTAATGAAATTATCCATGTGTTATAAGTGTATAGATGACTTCCAGGTTAGTTTATAGACATCCCAGAGGCATTTGAATTTTCAGGGTATTTATAATGATAAACACTGGTGTGTTTTATCCACCTAGATCTGCCTTTACCTCAAACATTTATTTCTAGCTGGATTTATGTGTTTCTGGCTAAATCACTCATTGCATTCTTTTGTGTTTTTAGAGTAAACATATACAAATATCTCATCGTTCTACATGACTTGGACATCCTTAAAATGCATTCAAAATGATCAGATTATCTGTTGAACTGGGTCTATAAGCAATTTTATATTTCTTTTGGGTAAAATGTTTCAAAACTGTAACTCAGTAACTAAAAAAACATCCATCCATCTATAATCTATCTGCTTACTTAAGCCTCACTGTAGAGGTCTTCACGGGTCCACTTCATGGACCCGAACCCGAATGGACCCTTGAAAATTCAACCTGAAACCGACCCGACTCGAGCTGTCCGAACCCGAATGGACCCGCACTATTTGGACCCGGAACCGACCCGACCCGAGTCTTTAGTTTCCGACCACGAACCGAACCGAGTTACCTGAATAGAACCGAGACAATCCAGCCCATAGTTGCTCATGTTAAAGTTGTTTAGCGTTGAATAAAACTTGATTTTCTTACCTAAAGTTGTCTTCTTCTACCGGTTCAGTTGCTACATAGGCTACGTGATGTAAACAACAATAAATCCACGTGGTTATTTTCTTTGTGGATACAGATGCTATTGGTAGCAACTGCTAACGCTAATAGCCTACACCGGTCAGGACGTGTCGTGAATATGTTCTCTCATCCAGCGTTGTCATGTTGGCGATCCGTTGTGCTTTACAGCTGCCGGGCAAACCGCTAATAACACGCTACGGCAACACGATTGTTTCATGACAAACACGTTAATGAATAATTAATTAAACTGCCCCGAGTCCTGACATTGGCTGCCACTGCCAATATCTTTAACTCTCTGGAGTAAACGCGGATCCAGCCAGTCAGAGAGCACCGACCGGACCCGAGACTAACTGTACCGATTCAGACCCAAACCCGGAGTCACATAATGGACCCGAGACCCGATTCGGGTTGGGTCAGAACCTTGGGTTTTCGGGTCGTAGGGTTGTTCTGAACACCTCTACCTCACGGTCATCCAGAGGTAGGAGTAAACATAAAAAATACGTTTCTGTTAAACCTTGAGTAGGTGACATCTGGAAAATGTGAAAGAACCTGATGAATTTTGAAAGTAAACAACCAAAAACTTCAACCTCCGGAAAACACGAGCACACACTGTAACATTATGAAGGGCTGTGTTGCTATGGAAAAGCCCCCACATCCGGGGATGATGTAACTGGTTCGCAAGGTAACAGAAAACACAGCCAACAACTAGCCGCTACATGCTACTCTGCTACTGGCCTGTTCTAGGTTGAAAATCATGGACTGTGGATGACCCCTCTGCATCAAAAAACCCACTGAGCCAAAGAAAAAAAAAAAAAAAAAAACTTTACTTTCTACAAGCCAACTCTAAATTCGGACTCATCTCCTGTGTTTCACCATCTTGACTCATTTTCCACTGCAAAACTCCACTTGGTGTAGCGTCACTCTTCTGTCCCTTCTGCTCCATCAGCTGTTGCTGTCAAGGCAACGCCACATCAGGCGTCCAGGTAGAAAAGCAGCGCCTCCACTCCAACTCCCACCCGAATGGCAGCGCTTCTCGCCCCTATTTCTGAGGCCTGATTTAAGTTTCTGCGAAGCCACACTTGAGCCCCACAGAGTCTTTTCCATTTATACTTGCGCGTTGGTGTTTGTGCTGCTCAGTAATTACACCAACAACTGTTAGATGGCTTTGCGCAATCCTTTCTGCAGCGCTGCAGCTTGCAGTGCTGCACTTCCTTTTATTTGCTTCCTTTATATTAGCTCAGACATGGGGACGGGGCAAAAAAATATGAAATACAGGAAATATGAAGATGAGGAAGAGCAACCAAGTGGACCAATTAAATTTGCAATTAATGTCAGGGTCCGGCATAGCTTACAGTGTCAATACACTTTGATGCAGATGCAATTAATCAGCCTGAAGCCACTTGTAACTGAAATGTCTTTCTCTTGGTGACTACCCACAATTCATGACTGTAGATGAGGGTTGGAACATAGATTCTTGCCTTTTGGCTCAGCTCTCTCTCCACCAGAATCAATGTGGAGTCTACGTGTTGAGCCTGAAGGTATGACGTGGGTCCGCCCTCCTGTCGGCCCACCACCTGCAGAGGGAATCGTTTTTGGCCTGCAGCATCAGTCGCGGTTCGTGTTGCGCTGCAGTCCAGCTGACCGGCAGAAAGGGCAACAAGTCATTTCCCTCGGTCCCAGTAAAACAACTGGTCATGTTTATGAACAGTCCTCTGGCCTCCACAGGTGACAGATGTTTCATATTTGTCTCAGAACACTTATTTAATTATTTCATTCAGAGTTTAAAAACAGTTTTAACCAGTAAAATGAAAGATGTTGTATTGGCACTACAGAAAGTTTACGTGATAACAACTGTACATTCCCCGACAAAATGATTACCGTTAATTACCTAAAACCTCCCCTGGTGAGGTTTGTCTTTGTGTTTTCTTTTATTTGTTCGCCCTAACTTATTTATCCTTTAAGGCCTTGAAATGTAAGTATTGGTTTTGTTCATATATCAATTAGGGCACTAATCTCACGATACGATACACGATATCCGGCTCACGATACGATATATATCGATATTCATCTTATAATACATTTACATCATTTTCCAAAATATTTTAAAGGGACAAAGTGATTTGGTGACATCTTGTGAGTGTTCCAATGACTTTGTTTGAATTAATTGAACTGAAAGCATCAATTACACATTATATGGCTGACAGGCAGCTTGCAAATACTGGACAAAATGAATAAAAGATTTGTTGAGAAAATTTGTTTCATTTATTTAAAGAGTGCAAATTGTTGCTTGCAAGCTTTTAAAGGTGGGACATGGAGGTTTTGAAAGAAGCTTAGAATATCGATACCCGCGGCGGAAAATATCAATACTCGATACTCGATAAAATATCGATATATATCGCAGAATCGATAAAATCATTCAGCTCTAATATCAGTGAAGAACCTGCTATATAAATGGAAACTATGAAAAAGGCTTGCAGGTCATATTTCAGTATCAGCAAGGTTGCCTGAGTAAAGGACCCGCAATATCTGATTGTTACTGCAACCAGTGAACAATTGCTGTGAATAAAAAATACTTGTTGATGTAATCTAAAAATAGAGACATGGTTTCTACTGTTTTGTGGACAGGAGTGTGTCTTCAGAGGACAAATGTCATGGCCGTCTTTGCCTTGAAACGTCTGCCAGCATGTCGGTTGCTTTAAAAGCGTTACGAGTCACGAGCTGCGTGAGCTTTGATTTCGTGGACAAATAAACTCAAGGGGATATGGACAAAATGTTACTGTTGATTTGGTGTTGTTGGGACGGCTCTATTCTCTTATTTCAAAACCATCATTTAATACAATCTAATCCCCTACGAGCCACTGCTAAAGCACCTTCGACCAGCAAACATAGAGCTTTGCCGTTTCACGACTCTTTACTTTGACCGCTTGCTTCACTTAAACTGTCCATTTTCTTAAAATAGCTTCCTGCATTTGCTCAGAAATGTCAAGGTTCAGCCTTTCCAAAGCTTCTGGGATGCATGCAAGCTGCACCCACGAACCACATCTGGCGTTATGGGTGTGAAAAAAAAAAAAATATCGCGATTTTTGGCCGCCCAATATAATATCGATTTTTCAGCTCCCAATATCGATTTTTTTCAAAAACACTAATAATAAACAATAAATAGGTTGTTTTAAGTTTTGACTCTGAATGATCAATCATGAATGATCATATCATCTTGTTTTCATCTCTACTTTTAATTTTGATATTAACTGGGTAGAATATTGTGATAATATCGTATCGTGACCCAAATATCATGACACATATCGTATTGCGAGATCCTTGCCAGTACTCACCCCTATCTGGCGTGTTTGCGTTCATCTGAGCTGCTTTGATTTCCGTGTCCGTGTCCTGAGCGTGATCGTGATTGGAAGTGGGGGTGCAGCGAAAGTCGGAGCAGATGTTGGGGAGTAATGAGCCATATCCCAACCCTCCGTAGATGTTGTGACGCCGCGCGTATGTGGCCGTGTTTGCATGTGCGCGAGCCGACTGGGTTCCATCTGTTCCTTCGCCAGCGTTAACCTGAAGACGCCTCACACGTAAAAAGTCTGGGATGCGATTCCACCGCTCACAGTTACAGTTGTGTTTTCCTTCTGTGGCGTAGTTCTTCCATAATCAAGTGTTTTTTCTTCCTCCTTGCACCACTGTTTTCATCTCCCTTCCTGCTCGCCTTTCAATCCTCCGTGCTGCTCCTACAGCTCCCTTCGGTCTGTGCAGGTTTATTTATGATTCACACAGTCAATTTCACACGTGACAGCTTTGTGTTTTGAAAGTAGAGCTGCCTACTTTAAAACACCTGTCCACGACGACCGCATTGCATTTAATTTCAAATGTCACTCAAGTGTCTTACCTCATGTTAAGTCTTTCCTACATGTCCAAGGCATGACTCTGCAACGAAGGGAAACAATAGCCACATATTTTGTAGCAAATATGTGCGAGTGCCTTCCCTCCACTTCCCGTCAACGCTCCTTCCCTTTCCCCCCCCTCCTAGTTCAACAAAACCGCCAAGTCGGCGGCGTGCTTCGACCACCTGGTGCAGGCCAACGTGCGGAACAAGAAGATCCTTAAGGAGGCCGTGGACAGAATCAAAGCCGAGGGCATCACCAACTACACGAGTGGGTTTGAGCTGGCGTTCGGACAGCTGGCGCAGGTAAAGCAGCGGCGTGGGAACAGTCCTTTCACTTGATTTGTATTTCTGCTCATTTCATGCACTCGTTTCCATTTGAGCACCAAAGATAAGTCAGATGAAACTTGGGAATATTGACTTTGGCGTCCGAGTCGATTCATGCCCACTTAGATAATTAATTTAATTCAAGTTTTGAAAGTATTTATAGCTACAAGTGACCTTAGAGCTTCAGAAGAAAGCGGCCAGTTTGGCAAACTTGTTTATCTGTTCTATAAACTGGGTGTCGAGCTTGACAAAGCCATGAAAAGAGCGCACTACTAGCGTAAAGAGCGCACCATTTGCGTAAAGAGCACACTATTTGCGTAAAGAGCGCACTATAAGCGTAAAGAGCGCTATCACGTAGATTTGGTGAAATTCTGGATTGGTCTCAGAAGTACATGGTGAACTACTGACCAAATATCCCCAAAAATCCCCAAATGGGAACCAGTATCTCTGACTGGACCAGAGATCATTGAACTGCAGCCATCTTCCATCAATTACAGCCATATTTGATCAGTCCTGCTCATTTGGTGTAAGTTATGTAGGTCAGTTCCTCAGTGCTTTATCACAAACTCGTGTCACAATACCTTCATTTTCAAATTAACAACAAAAAAAAAGAAGAATCTTTGTAGTTTGTAGAACTTATTGAACCGGACTAGTGTGCCAAATTCTTTGAAAACTAATGGAGTGCCGGGTGCAGCTCTTTCATAAATCATGACTCTGAGCCACAAAGGGAGTAGCCTGGCCGGCCATCCCAATTCTTTTCTTCTTTGATCCAAAAAAATCTTAGTCTGGTTCCCCTGGATTTGACTCTTAATTTCCGTGGGAAAGTGCAGGCGGATGCAGAATCGACGGACAGCCAGACGAAACTCAGAGTGAATGTTTGGGCGTCTGAGGTGACGAAGACATAACACAACCCTGAATGGAGAAACGATGTGTTGCATCTACGGCAGCTCAACGATGAGATCTTTGAAGAGGGCTGTGGCTCCTGAAACTGTCTCAAACAGAAATGTTCTCATGGCTTCTTGAAGTCTTTTCACCTGTTTTGGCTGAGTTTGATGTTTTTGTCTCCTTTAAAGCTGATAATAATCAGTCAAACATTGATATGAAAAGGTTTCCTGGGTGTTCTGACTGCTTTGGTCTCACAGCTCAGTTGTGTTCTGCTTGAACAGTGAGCAAGTGTCGACCTCTACTGGCCGTTTTCAGCATTGCTCTTCCTCTGCATCCATGCAGGAGCTCACGTTTCACATCTCACTGCCGGCCAACTAGTTACCCCCCCCACCCCAAGTATTCCTGCTGCCACTTTTCACAGTTGTAATTTCTGCGTCTTGTGTTGAGCAGCTGAACGTGTCAAGGGCCAACTGCAACAAGATCATAATGCTGTTCACCGATGGAGGAGAGGAGAGGGCGGAGGAGATCTTTAAGGAAATACAACGCAAAGCAAGCGGTGGGACTCTCGCTACTGTGTTCACAATGCTTTTCCTTCTTTTGGGATATTTACGTGTGTCGTGTCACTATCCCCCCCCCCACAGGTGCGCATCTTTACATTTTCAGTAGGTCAACACAGTTACGACAAAGGGCCGATTCAGTGGATGGCCTGCGCTAACAAAGGTACACGTGTGAAACTGGGTTCTAGATAGGGATGCACGATAACTGTTTTTTAAAACTGATACCAATAACCGATAACTTTCAGCTCCTAAAGGCCGATACCGATAACCGATAACACACACATATACCTAAGATCATTAGATCAATACTATGAACAAAATCAAAAATAGTTTTGACTTTTTAAATGAACAGATATTTATTTTTTCCAATGAAAAACTATTGACAAGCCTCTCAAACATTTTCTTAAAGCTATCAAACAAATCTATTTGATATCTCACATTAACTTAAATAAGGTTCATTACTGACTGATATAAAAAAAAATAAAGGCTCCTTGAACTGATGGAAATTCATGCATCAGAATTACTAACTGAAAAAGATTAATATTTAAAGGATTTTAGCTTGTGGTTCCATTTAAATTAATACCTTTAATTAAAGTAAATGAGGTTCAGTAGTTTTTATTTTTTATTTTTTAATCTCATGGAAGCTTTAGATGAGAGGAATGAGGGGAGGGGAGACTGCTGCTGGCTTACGCACGTTAGCATTAGCTTCCTTTAGCTCACGTTAGCGCGATTTCAAAACTCCATGGAAGTGATTGTTATGTTGTTGGTGGCTGATCAGGTTTTACGTATTAAAGCTTGTGCTTCCCTCCTCGTAGAATTCACTCGAAGGATTCGTCACAAATAACCACCAAACTATCTTCTTCTGAAACTTTAATGAAGTTCCACGTCGCCATGTTTGTTGTGATCAGCGCTGTGCTGCAGGCTGCATTCAAGGTGTAACATAAATTCCTCCGTTCCATCGTTTGCTGGTCGTTCTTTCAGCCTTTTCTATTTTTTTCTTTTTTTATGTGTAACATGTGGGAAAATACTGCGAATATCAATTAAAGTCAGCAACTACCAAAATTATGACCGAGTTAACGAGTTGTTTTCTGGCATGAGGGGGTATTCTTGATTTTCCTTATTGTGTAATCGTTTTTCTGATTATGCCGACATCACTTGAACATAACATTCACTGCTGGTCATTCAAGGCTCAGAAGGAGCGAGGCACTGCTGTGTTGACAAAAATATATATGTTATCGGGGCTGTTCGTCGTGATATCGGACTTATCGGGATGACGTCATAATTTCCTGTTATCGTCCCGATAGTTATCGTGCACCCCTAGTTCTAGAGACTGAAGCTGGACATTTGTACCGTCACGTGAAGCATACTGGTCTCTAAATGCTTCTTTCTTCGTTGTGAACGTCTTCCTCTCCCTCAGGTTACTACTATGAGATCCCCTCCATAGGTGCCATTCGCATCAACACTCAGGTAAACGCACCCCACACCACAGGCCATGCGCACGTCTGAATGTGCACAGTGTCGCTGATGCCAGGTCGCCCTCTTGTGGTAGGGTAGTTCATGCGCAGGTTTCAAAATAAAATTGAATGGCGCTCTCATTTTATTTATTTAACCTTTGTTTATACAGGTATAAACACATTGAGATCAAGATCTCATTTTCAAGTGTGACCTGTTCAATAGTAAATCACAATGACATACATATAAAAAAATGCAATATAGTTATAAAAAAATAAATACATAAAATAATAAATATGTTAACAAATACAGTTAAAAGTGGGAGAGATTCGGCAAGAACACACCATAGAAGCTCTCTCTAAGTCTCTTAACAGAACTTTACACCTAGCAAGGGGAATCAAACTGGACAGTTTCAGACGCTGCTGAAGCTTGTTCCAGGTTGGGGGGGCTGAGAAGAAAAGGCCTGTAAGTGGACTGATTTTGAGATAGATAAGATGTTAAGTACGAGGGCAGCAGACTTAGGATGGATTTGTAAATGACTAAGTACCAGTGTATGGATCTACGCATTGACAGAGATGACCAGCTGACCAAGGTGTACAGAGTACAATGATGTGTCATGGGTTTACAACCAGTTATAAATCTCAGTGCACCATGATAAACAGCGTCGAGCAGATGGATGCATTCATATACAGGACATCACCATAGTCCAAGAGAGGCAAAACGGTGGCAGAAACCAGCTGTTTCCTAACTTTTAAAGAAAAACAATGTTTGTTCCGGTAAAAAAAAACCCTAGTTTTAGGTTTAATTTCATAACCAAATTGTTAATATGACATTTAAAGGCAGGCCATCATCTAATATAATACCTAAGTATTTGTAGGAGGATACAAGCTCGACAGGTGCGCCCTGAACAGAGGTAATACAGGGAAGAACGGCTGGAACATTGTTATTTGAGAATAGCATTGCTTTGGTTTTGTCTGCATTTAGCACCAGTCTGAGGTGGAACAGGTGGGACTGAAACATCTCAAAAGCAGACTGCAGACGTTCAAAAGCAAGAGCAACAGTGCTCGCACAACAATATAAAATAGTATCGTCTGCATAAAGGTGAACAGAAGCATTAATATTTCGACCTACATCATTTATGTAAATGGTGAAAAGAGTTGGCCCTAGAACTGAACCTTGTGGCACACCTTTAGAGACATTAAGACAGTTAGGGCCTGATTTACTAAGATCCTAAATAAAGAGTACTAAATTGCGTGTGCACTGAAAAAGTTTGCGCGTGCTGTTGTTGTGTGTTTTGCGGGTGATCAACTAAGAATGCTCGCGCAATTGATAACGGGTGCAAACCGCAGTATTTAAATGAGGTGTTGCGTGTCTTACGGTTTGCGTCATGGAGAGTCTGGATGGAAAGCAGGATAGACGCAAGCGCAAAATGAAATTTGACGAGTTGGAGTTAGAGATATTAGTGGAAGAGGCAAATAAACACATTCATGAACTACAGCAAAGAAATTTAAACATCACCAAAAGAAACGCAATATGGGAGAAAATCTGCGATAGAATAAATGCAGTTGGTAAGACAAAAAGAACGGCAGATGAGGTTAAAAGAAGGTGGCAAGATATAAGGCAAAGAACTAAAGAAAAAATGGCCTTTAATAAAACTTCGGCAAACAAGACAGGTGGAGGGCCTGCGGAAGAGATGCCTCTAACCAGCATTGAGCAGCAGGTGCAGCTCACCTTCTGCCAGGAGCAGATAAGTGGGATACTGGGGTATGACACACTAGAGCCAACTGCAGAACAAGGTAGGCGCACAATAAGAAACACTTTTTTCTCCATGAAAACACGTGATTTATTTATTATCACAAATAAAAAAATGAATGTGCCTCCTGTGGCAACCTTTTGCTGAATAATACTCGATTTAACATTCAAATAAAATATTTCTCCTTTTGCATGTGCTTGTGACCGGCTCCAAATCAGCCCTTAAGTTTCAACTATCTGGTTTTCATTCATTCCAAACAAATTTACACGAGTCCGAAAGACTCTCTCTCTGCGTATTCTTTGATTTTGGCGATGTCGCCTCCTTGCCACAATAACAGCAGCCATCGGTGCGTAATGCTGGGCAGATTAGCACCTTCCTTTCGAACGTATTAAATACAGACGCAATCACAATCCCCGCAATTACTTTCAGGGTTGGTAAATCTCATTGCGTGTGTTAAATGAACCTATTTGCATTTTCCCCTCCCAGTATTTAGCACTTTCTAGCGGGTACGCCCCATATTGATTATTCATCAGGGCAAAAGTACTAAATGAACAGCGTGTGCTATTTTGCTCATTTGAGAGGCGCAGTCCTCTTTGCACGCTGTTAGTAGATCAGCTTGCACATTGGTTTGCGGGTGGTGTCAAGTTTGCACACGTTTTTACGCACGCAAACCTTTAGTAAATCAGGCTCTTAGAGGACAAGTTGTTAAACTGCACATATTGTTTTCGATTTGAGAGATAATTTTCTATTAGCGTTGGCTGATAGACCTATATGTGCCAGGCGTTGGCGTAGAATTACATGATCGACAGTATCAAATGCTTTAGACCAGCCATTCTCAAACTTCAGAATCAAGGCCCAATTTGAAATGTAAAAAATCTCTGCGGCCCACTCAAACCTTTAATAACAATCGTGATCAACATACAAGACTAAAAGTTACATTTAAATACTAATGTAAGAGTTCAAAAAATAAGGTGACACTTGTCATATTAAGTTAAGATGACAGTAGAATAACACTGTTGGTTTGTTTTATTATTTCTAAATATTTTCAAATCATTAAATTTAATTAAAATTAAAAACATATTTAAAAAAATCGAGGATTTAAAACATATTTGTTTATTTGTAATGACCGCTCACGATCCACCTGCAGTACTACAACGGCCCACCAGGGGGCCGCGGCCCACACTTTGGGAATCACTGCTTTAGACAAATCAATAAAAAGAGCAGTACAATAGTTCTTCTTGTCTAAAGCTTCCACAGTATCATTCACAACCTTAATGGCAGCAGTCGCTGTGCTTCTTCCTAAAACCTCATCCTCTTGGCAGGAGTACCTGGACGTTCTCGGGAGGCCGATGGTCAAAGCCGACAAAAAAGCCAAGCAGGTTCAGTGGACCAACGTCTACCGGGACGCGCTGGTATGTAAAATCGTTTTTTTATGAGGTCAGGTCAAACTGCGAGGGGAGAAATTGATGGCGCACAATAATATTTGGAGCTCCGCAGGAATTAGAAATAAATCTTGTTTTATGTCTTGTTTAGTTATGCTAAACATTTGCTGTCCTTCCCGCTCCGCTCAGCCTCGGTGCAGAGCTGTTAGTGACGGGTCAGATAAACTTAAAGGCCTGCATGAAGCCATTTGTTTGTGGCCTCACGCAGCCACAAACAAATGGCGTCATACGTGGACTGTTATCGAGTGATCCTGACCTTTTATTATCAGGTTTTCTTTTTTTTAAGCTCTTCAACTGTATACATGGAAGTCGTGTGTCAGCGGGAAATTATTTTTCACATGACTGAATGGTTTATACACTAGTCACAAAGTCGATATATTTTGTGTTTAATCTTTCAGAAACTTGGCCTTGTGATCACTGGAACTCTGCCCGTCTTCAACAAGACCGACACAGGCTCGAAGGTATCCAGGAAACTGCCTTTTGGATCTCTCTTACTCAGTCAGTCTAACCTCTGATCCTCAGTCATTTTTCTTCTGGAAGTCACTGTTAAGTTTTGCTTTCATATAAAATGCAACACACTTATTTTTTCCTCGCAGGATGCGCCATATTTCTTCTAAACCCGACCCCCCCTTTACCCTTTAAAGCATTGTAGTGCATTTATTCTGAACAGGCGCACACATTACCATTCCGTCAGTCCATAAGTTCTGTAGTTTACGTAATTTACAAAACTAAACCGTAATTTACACAGCTCACAAGTTACGTGAGGTAGTCATGCAACATATCTTTGGAAAGCTAAGATTCTTGTGATTCAGTCGATGCAAACCATTTCAGTGTGTTCAAACTTAGATTACTCAATGCTAGTAGCATTTACAGTGATTCTGACAGTTGGGGGAGGCGAGGTGTGATGCCAGGGAAGAAGCCTTTTTTTCCCGTACTGAAATCAAGTGTAATTGCAGATATACTTCAGTAGGGGGCAGTGGCGCTCTCATTATCACAGTGTGCGCAGGGAGTATTAGCTACCGTATTGGCTCGAATACAGAACGACTGATTATAAGATGACCCCTATTTTTCAGATACCATTTTGGGAAAATAAAAATATCTTAAAGACAGAAGGTTATTCATCGAACAACGTCTTATTGTACAATCATTGTAGAAAAACTCACACAGGAGATAACATTTTGCTGTATTGTTAAACATTTTAATGATTTCATCATTTTTAGGAAGTATGCTACAATACTTAAGGTAAGGAACGTGTCAGGATTTCCATGTTATTGATTATGTTAATAAACATCAGATCTGCTTCATGTGATGCTCCATTCTTACTGATGACTTCGGTGCAGCTCCATCTAGTGGCGCAGGTGTGTAACGACAACAAAAAAGTCTTGACCTCGATTATAAGACGAGCCCCGTTTTTGAGAATATGATTTCTAGAATAAAATATTGTCCTATATTCGGGCCAATGCGGTATATTGTGTTGGTGGTTTTTGGTGGAGTAGGAGATATGAAGTGGACAAACCCTTAAGAGACGCCACGGACAAATATTTCAACAGGAATGAAAAGAACGGCGGAGGAGAGACGGAGACAAACAAAAGTCACCAGAAAGATAAGACGAGGAAATATGACGATGCTGATGTAGCGCTAAACTTCACTGTAGCTACAGTGGGATTGATGCACTTTAGATATTTACAGACTTAAAAACTACTTTAATTAAGATATTCTTTGTTATAAGTTGATCTGTATGTCTTTTGTTTCCTTTAATACTAATAAGGATACAGTGTTATGCAGAGCTGGTGCAGACTCTCAGTCATCCAGGTCGTGGTAATCCACGGTGGACGGTATTTTCTCGGTGCTTGAGGGCATTTCTCTTTTCCATCCAGAACACCTCAAAGCGACTACAAGCTGTTGAAGCCATATGCAGTTTACTGACCCTCCTATGAGTCATTCTCACACCCCCGCACAATGGCAGCGGTGTTCTTGCAACGGTGCAAAGCAGTGCGCTGGTGTAGACTCAGTCATCGAGGTCGCGGTGATCCTTAGAGGCTGGGACCGGGGCGGTTGGACTTCCCTGCGTTGGCCTGTTGAAGACGTGACACTGACGTGGCGCTCTCCGGTCTGACGACCCACAGGAGCAACAGGAGAGTCGGCGGTTTGTGTGTGACTTCAGTAGCTTATGAGCTTGAAACTCAAACTGAAAGACCCTTGTGGATGGAAGGTGAAACGTCTTCAGAAAGCCCAAATGGGTTTATTCAAGCCTTCAGGCCGCTCCTAGATTCAAGCCTAGTTTAGTTTTCTGGGAATTCTGCTCCGCTTGAAACCTTGGGAGTGGGACCAGCCCACACTAATCATGCAGGCCCACATCACTGCACTCCCACCTCCGTGCTTTCACAGTGGTAACACGCTGGAGCCGTTCGAAGCAGTGTTTCCGGTGTTCAAGAGGCTTCTCTTTGTGCTCCTTTAAAGAGTTAAATCTGAAGTTTTATTTTCCAGCATTTACAGCCAAGTTGTGCATCACTGTTTTAAATCCGTCGTAGTCGCTGCTGTCGTCAAACCTCCCTCAGTTCTTCTGGAAACAGAAGACGTGAAGACGGTGCTCAGAAGATTCTGGTCGTTTCACAGCCGAACTGCCTTTTGAAGCGTCAAGTTTCTATCTTTGTGGGTTTTTAAATAATTGTCACTGGCGCACGCAGGTGCGATGCCTTTTTTTGTTTTCTGTCTTTATGCCTGTTCATTCCTTTAATCCAGGGGTGTCAGACTCATTTTCACTGAGGGCCACATCAGCATCATGGTTGCCCTCGAAGGGCCAGATTGACAACATGAATGTAACAAAATGCAATATAAATCAAAAAAATGTATACTACACCTTATTATAAATGTTAAATAAGGGTTTCTGTATTTATTATGTATTCAAGTTTCAAATATTTAAGTCATTATTATATTAAACTCAGGGTTTGTGGTTGTGAGAGTATCCATTATGTTGGTTTTAGAAGCAGAAGCGGTTCTTTGTTTTTCTTGCAGGCTAAATTTAGCATACTTAGCTCCATGTTTGCTGTCAAAATGCCGATGTTGATTAAACTCTTTCACGATTGAAACACATTACACAAACGTTATACTTTTGTGCATCAATTTTTCTTTTCTTGGACATGTTGGGGTTAGTTAGTAAAAGGTTTTTCTTAAGTCCATCACTTCTGAAAAATCATCTTGCTCGTAGCTATCATCATTGTGGGTAACGACAAAATGCATGATGGGAGATGTAGTTTATTGTCAATATGCGCTTTAAAGCGGTGTAAGCTTATTTTAAGTTTTAAGATATTGGTTTAAAATTTAAGCCAATAATGCCCAAGCTCTCGAGGGCCACATAAAATGACGTGACGGGCCACATTTGGCCCGCGGGCCTTGTACTTTAATCCATTTGCTTTTGACCTCGTCAACTATATTTACTGTCAGCCTGACACTCTGACCCCATGGGAGAATTTAAGCCCGTGGTTTTGGAGCATGCAAAAATGTTTAGCAGACCCCCCCCCAAAAAAAATGAAAAGAATAAATAAACTTGCAGCATGAATGCTCTTAAGCATTCATTGAGTATTATCTGATCCCCTCCTTTTATCCTCTGCTTTCTTGTGGCTTCTCCTTACATCCGCCGTTGATGCCGAGATCCCACAAAGCTTTCCACATGAAGAGAATCCAGGATGTCGCAGTGAAGATATCAAAAAGAATCAATCCGGCAAAAATCAGAGTCCGAAATGATACGGTAGCAAAGTGCTTCAAGATGAGTTTACGCGTCAACCTCGGAGGACTGCGGGGTTACCTCCACAGCCTGGAAATGCCTCGTCCGTGACTCACTGCAGCACATGAAGCTTTGGGGAATGAAACGGTCCAGTTTTCTTCTGCAACCATCTCTTTGAAATCCTTCAGAAAGCTCAGAGCGGCGTGACTCATCCAGGAAAAACAACAGAACGCGTATGAGTGTTTTACAGTGCCTCTTTATGTCGCTGATTTCTTTTTTTTTTTTTTTTTTGTTCTCCCTTGTTTTCCCTTAGAAGTCTCAGAACCAGCTCATCTTGGGGGTTATGGCCATTGATGTCTCCCTGGAAGACATCAAGAGACTCACTCCTCGGTTTACAGTAAGAGCATCAACACTGATGACTGGGCCGCCATGTTGCTCTTCTCAAAGTGACCGTCCTCTCTGTTTGGTTTCTCCTCCAGTTTGGGCCAAACGGCTACTACTTTGCTATTGATCCAAACGGATACGTGCTGCTCCACCCTAATCTCCAGCCGCTGGTAAGGCAAACTACTGATGTTAACTTGTTTTTCATGAACTAGTTTTTGTCATCTCTGAAACGGTTGAAAGGATAGGTTGATCGTTTTACTAAACTATAAGATATCAATTCTTTTTAAATCAAGACTTCCAGAGTTTCTGTCGGGAGGAGGTCCTGGTTTATGAAGAAGTTTTAGACACAGCATCGCTTTCTCTTCCATAAACCTAATTCCAAAAATGTCATAAAACCGTACATTTTATTCACAACAGAATATGGAAAACATGTCAGATGTGAGTTAAGGTCATTTTGAATTTGGTGGTGTAACAACAGTCCATGAAAGTAGGCGGGCCAGTTCAGCCCCCGGACTCTTTTAGCGTTGAGGCATGTTTTTGTTTTTTAACGGATGCAGTTTGTAGGTTAGCATTGTCTTCCTGAAAGATGAAAATGCTTCCCTCTGGATGGGAGCCGTAACTCTCAGAAACCTACTCCCAGTTTCTTTTACCTTCACCCTTCCACACAGAGATTTCTTCAGATTCCCTGAATCTTTTCGTGATGACGAGCTGCAGAAGATGAGATGACAGTGACTGTTTCACAGCTTGCAGATGCAGTTTTCCACTGATCCATGAACCCCGTCCTCTAAGACAGCGGCCCCCAACCTTCTTTACGCCACAGACCGGTTTATTGTCAGGCAGTATTTTCACAGACTGATCTGTAAAATGTGTCGCAGATAAATACAACAAAATAAAATGATACAACCGGCCTTAAAACCGTGGTATTTTCTATATATAATAATAAACGTAAGTCTGCTGTGTATTCACGTGCAACTTTATTAGAAGCATCCTCGTAACAACAGAACATCTGTAACATCGTCTCCACGCAGAGACGCTTGTTTTTTACTCATTTTTCCAGCTTGGGGGTTTAAACGTACCATGTGACCACGTGACCGAGACACGGGTCTGGAAGTCTTGTCATGCGTCAAGACTGAGTCATAGATGGATGTAATGGAGAGAATCTGGTCATTTTTCAAAATAAAACATAATTTAATCAAATGGTAATAATGGAAGTTTTTTTTTTTCTGCTCTGTGCCCAATACCAAATGACCCACAGACCGGTACCGGGCCCCGGGGGTTGGGGGCCGCGGCTCTAAGACGCTCTCTCATTTCAGACCTATTGACAGTGAACCTCCTCAGTTCCTCCAGGTGTTTCTACCACCACTCACTTTCCCAGCTCTCCCCCCCCCAACATCCTGACTTCTCTGAGACATGGTGTCACCATCAAATCCAAAATGAGCAAATATTTACAAATTCACAAATTCTATGTTCTATTTTGAATCAAATGAGGGTTTATGAGATTTTCGCTATTTTTGTCCTTATTTGCATTTTTACGCACCATCCTAACCTTTGCAGGGTTAGGGTTAGGGAGTTAGGGTTAGGGTTGGGGTTAGGGAGTTAGGGTTAGGAGTTAGGGTTAGGGTTAGGGTTGGGGTTAGGGAGTTAGGGTTCGGGTTAGGGTTAGGTTTAGGGAGTTAGGGTTTGGGTTAGGGTTAGGGAGTTAGGGTTAAGGAGTTAGGGTTGGGGTTAGGGAGTTAGGGTTATGGAGTTAGGGTTAGAGAGTTAGGGTTGGGGTTAGGGAGTTAGGGTTAAGGAGTTAGGGTTGGGGTTAGGGAGTTAGGGTTAGGGAGTTGGGGTTAGAGAGTTAGGGTTGGGGTTAGGGAGTTAGGGTTAAGGAGTTAGGGTTGGGGTTAGGGAGTTAGGGTTAGGGAGTTGGGGTTCGGGTTAGGGGGTTAGGGAGTTAGGGGTTGGGGTTAGGGTTGGGATTCTGGGTTTGGGTTAAAATTTATGTGCACTGGCCTACTGATCTGTCAAGGTGGATGGTGATATGGAAAATGGAGTGGTCTTCCCCACCGGGGATCAGGGTTCGATTCCCAGGCAGAGCACTGGGCAGAGTGAAGAAAGCAGGTTAATAGTGATACTTTTAATAAAAGGGACGGGCCCAGTGGTTTAAAATAAATGATAAATAAATGAATAAAATAAAATAAAAAACTTTATTAAAATAGTTAAAACCATGGGAAGTTCTAATGGAGTGCTGGGTCCCGTCCCAGTTAGGACCATGCGGATCAGCAAGGGAGACACATTGAATTGTATTAAAAAAGGGTGCAAAACGAAAAGTAAAAGGTGGGAGTCTTAAAAAAACAAAAAAAAAATTTTTACTTACAAAAAGGGGCAGAGGAGGTAAGTGCTATAAAAGACTGGACAACATTAAAAACACAAGTGCTATAAGAAAAATTAAGTGCTGGCAATAAAAAAGAGGTAGATATAAATAAAGTTAAAATGCTAGAACATGCACAAAAATGTTAATTTACATAAAACATGGGGAAGGGGGTTATTAATGCCCCTATTAATAAAATTAAAAAAAAAAAAAAAGGGGGGGGAAAAACTTAAATTATGTACCTTCCATCTTAGGGTAGGATCCGCATGGTCCAAGTCAGTGGAGACACAGACCCGGGAAGAGCCGTGCCCGGAGGTAATGGACAAGATTGTCTTTTTATTCATTCTGCATTTAGGCCTCCAGGCACAGTGGTCCCGAGCCTGTGGATCCAGATCTTCTCTGCTCTCTTCCTCTGCCCGCAGGTCCAACGATCATTGTTTTCCAATGCTGTTATAGTGAGGTGGGTAGGAGGGTGAAGTTGAAAATGTTGTACCAGGGGGGTAGATAGTCGACCTTCCCCAATGTTACGGAGGTGTTGTGATAAACGGGTGTGGACGGAATGTTTTGTTTCACCAATATAATGATTATTGCAAAGTGTGCATGTGATGATGTAAACAACGTTGGTAGTGGTAATGGAAAGTGAGCCTAGGACGGGGCAGGAAGTCTTACTGTGTGGGTTGTGGATAAATTTTCGATCTTTATAGTGGTGATTATGAAGAAGAGGAGGTGTGGGTCTATGGTCAGTAAATTTGGATCTGATGAGTAGGGAGTAGAGGCTCTTGTGTTTCTTGTATGCTGAGATGATCTTGTGATTCTGGAAGGCTGAATGTTGAGACTGTAATATAGTAAAATTGTGTTTAATGATACGATGAAGACCAGAGGTTTGGTGGGAAAAGGTGGAGACAAAGGGAATCAGATGTGGAGATGGAAGGGGGTTATGGAGTGTTGGTTGAGGGTGTTTGAGAAGTGAGCTTGGGCCCATGTCGTCTTTTGGGGAAGGGAAGTGGGGCTTATCATAACTCAGATAAGGGGTGAGGGGCAGGTTAGGGTTGGAGGTAGGAATTTGGCCGGGGTTAGGGTTCGGGACCTGGATTGGGTTGGGGGTAGGGTTAGGGTTAGGGATGGGGGGGTAGGGTTGAGGGGGGGGTTAGGGTTAGGGACAGTAGGGTTGGGGGGAGGGATAGGGTTGGGAACTGTGGTAGGGGTAGGGTTAGGTATAAGGAAGGGGACAGGATCAGTCTGGGGGAGGACAGGGTAGTTCAACATGGGGGAAAGTGTGGGGTGATGTGGTGGGTAAGGATTGGGATTCAGACCCTGGTTAGGGTAAGGGGAAAGACTTGGCAGGGGCCCAAGCTCACGGACCTGGCGTGGAGGGAAAGGAGAGTAGTGGGTGGGGTGGAGAAGGGAGGGGAGGAGAGCAAGTGGGAGCGAGAGAGGCCAATGTGGTGTTTTTTATGGAACGGAGAAAACGTTTGGAGTAGCCTCTGGACCGGAGGCTTTGGAAAAGAGTATTGGTGGCTGTGTGAAAGTCATGGATATTACTGCAAATGCGATGGAAACGGATGAGTTGTGATTTAATGATTCCTTTAAATGTGTGTTTTGGGTGATAGCTGGTTTTATGAAGTAATGCGTGTGTGTCCGTAGGTTTGAAGTATACTTTGGTCTGTAAGGTTCTGTGAGTGGTGTTGGAGGGCCCGAAGAAAACTGTGGTGTCAAGAAAATTAATGTGTGATGTATTTATTGTGTATTTGACTGTGATGGAAGGATGATGATTATTGAGAATAGAAATGAATTCTGGAAATTTCGAGTGATCATGGGGCCAAATTCCAAAAATGTCATCCAGAAAGCGGAGGTAAAGGGATGGTTGAAGTGGACATTTGGCTAATGCTTCTCGCTCCCACTCGCTCATATAGAGGTTGGCGTATGCAGGTGCAAATCTCTGACCCATGGCTGTCCCGTGAATCTGTAGGTAAAATTGATTGTTAAAGAGAAAGTCATTATTGTTTAAACAGAGTTCTATAATTTGTAGAAGTTGCGAGTCTGGGCGTGCTGGATCTGGATTTCTGTTGAAAATGGAACGGAGTGTTTGTAAACCAAGTTGTGTATTAATGTTAGTATAAAGATTATTGATATCAATGGTAAAAAGCAATGATTGGGGAGGGACAGCCATGGGTCGGATGGTGTCGATAAAGTGATAAGTGTCTTTGATATAACTTGGATGATGGATGGAGAGGGGACCTAGAAAACTGTCAATGTATTGTGAAATGTGGTATGTGGAACTATTGCAATCTGAGACTATGGGTCTGCCGGGTGGAACTTCAGAGGGAATCGTCCAGGTTTGGGGGTCTTTATGAATTTTTGGTAAGAGGTAGAAATAACGGGGTCGTGGGTTGTCGGGTCCAAATAAATAGTCTTTCTGTTTGGATGTAATGTATTTTTTATGGTAAAGAGTCTGAATTATATTCCTGAGAGTAATTTGAGTTTGTGATTGGATTGTTTGGTTGAGGGGTCTGTAATATTTGGTGTCCATTAATTGTCTGTTGGCTTCAGTCAGGTATTGCTGTCTATCCATGATTATTATTTTGGAGCCTTTGTCGGCTGGTTTTATTATAATGTTCGGGTTATGAATTAAGTCAGTCAGGGCCCTCCGTTCCGACCTCGAGAGATTGTCTGAGACATCCATCTGAGGTCGGAAACGCTGTAGGGCCCTTTTATTTTTGTTGATGAATTGTCGAGTTGAGGGGTGGAGAGTGTCAAGGTTGGGTTCCCAGTAAGATGGGTGGATGAAGGGAAGCGGCTGCCTGTCTGGTTGATGATGAAAATGGTCTATGAGTTTTAGTCTTCTATGAAATTTGTGAAGGTCCCTCTGGAGTTCCTCCCGGTCAAGTTTGGTGGGGCGTGGAATGAAAGTGAGTCCCCTCTCCAAGAGGGAAAGTTGTGAACGGGTCGGAGTAAAGAGGGTGGAAAGATTCAAGATGTTAGAAGGTGAGTTCCACCCCAGGTCGAGTGTGTTTGTGTGAGTGTCCGGGTTGGTCTTGGGAGTTATAGTAAATTTAGTTGATGTAACCAGTTTTCAAAGATTAGCTTGGCTGTGCCGGGTGTCCAATGAATATTGTCTTTTTCTGTGATAAATGTGTCATGGGGGATTTCTGTCAAGAAGGGGGGAAGTAGGTGGCCATAGTGTTGTTAACAAATTTGAGGTTCTGTTTCTGGATGGGGGTTAATTGGGGTGAAAAATTCATGATGGGGAAATAGATGTCAGCATTGGGGAAGGTCGACCTTGCCTGTCGGAAGAGGGTCCTGAGTTGTTTGGTAGTGGTCTGTCCGGGGTCCTGGTCCCTATTGTTAATCCCGATGGAGAAGACCACTGTTTTGACATTGGGGTGGAAATTGTTTTTTCACAAACTTTAAGAAAATGGTAGGCATTTGCTCGGTCGGGGTAACTGTCTAATTGAATTAGAGGATGATTATGAGCCGGGATGCGATTGATGTTAGAGTCTCCCAGAATCAGTACTGGTTTTCTGGGTTTGAAGAACCAGTCTTGGATCTTACGGCTAGGGCGTGCAATATGGTAGGTGGGCCTAAAACAGGTGTCTCCTGGAGCTGTTATGATTGAAGTTGCAGCAGGAAGGGGGGGTGAATTAAGGATGGGCTTGCTGGATTCCTGGATAGATGATTGAAGACAGCCAGTTGGGGTTATTTCCTTAGGTGATGTGACGTTTTGACCGGTTGATTGGGGGTGGGAAAACAGAGGGAAAGAAGGGGGAGTAGAAGATTGTAAAAGGGATGACGTAGAAACTGGTGGTGAGATTGGTCCAGTGGGTGAGGGATGGTCCACGATGTCTGAGGTTTCAGGGGAGTGTAGAGGTGAAGGTGGCGCATTGCTCGGGGGGGCCACAACTGGCAGTGCACCCCTCGCAGAATTTGTGGGAGAGGGCTCAGAGCGGGTTGTATTGAGGTTATGAATAACCTTTTTTGACCCTTTCATCATGTTTGACCACTCTCTGACCGTAGTGGGTCTTTTTTCTGCTTGGGGTGCTGTCTGTCCAGCCGGACCCACCCGGGCGGTTGCACCATCTGTATGAGGGGAAGAGGTAAGAATAGTGTCAGTGATATGGACAGAAACATTAGATTGGGTACTGAGGGTCACTGTTTGTAGTTCTTCTTGTTTGTGGATTTGACGGGGGGAACCATGAATCTGGGCTGTTGTTTCTATGGCGGGGGGTGTGAGCTTATTGAACTTGATAGGAGGGGGGGTAAGGGGGTAGGTAAGGGGTAGGACAGGGGAGAGTGGTGTATGGGGGACCATAGGTGGCTGGTCTTCTGACGGTAGAGGTCCCCAGGTTACTTTGCGGATCCTATGTTGTATTGGTGTAGAGGTTGTTGGATCAGTTGTGTTGACTCTGGTATCTGATGCATATTTTGTGGTCTTTTCCATATGATCCTCGACTGGTGGTGGGGGACGAATTGGTCCTCTTCGGTTGGATTGGGGAATAAGAGGTATGGCTGGAGTGGATCTTTTATAGACTGGGTAGGGTGAAGGGGAAACAGTGGGTTTGAGTTTGTCAGGCTGCACTGGTGTAGTCTGGAGTCCAATGGAAATCTGTTGGGGTTTTTTTGGGGGAGGTTTGCAGGGGGGGTGGGTAGTGGTAGGTGGCCTGATTTTTTCAATTAAGGTTTGGCGGGGACCTAAATAGAGGGATAATGCATTTGGGGTGGCAGGTCTGGGCAGGGGGGGATATTGTTCTTCTGGGATGGTAGGTAGATTGCAGGTTGTAGGATTTTGTTGCTGGCGATCTGGTCCTGAGGTTGAAGCGGCGGTCTGAGATGATTGTAGAAGACCTTTCATTGTTTGAAGGGTTTCTGTGGATAGCCGGTTCCCATATCTTTTTCTGGCCCAGCCGGTGGCTATTTGTAAGGCAAGTGGGTTCTGGGGAGTAGTGTTTGTATGACTTTCTATTGTGGACTGATAGTGTTGTTGTAGAATATCTATTGTTTTTTGCATCCAATGAGTGGTATTGAGGTATATTCTATTTCTAGTATCTGTGGTGGGTGTAGATGGCTTGATGAAATCTGTTAGTCGGGTAACTTGTTTAAGCATACCTGGTGGAAATGTTCCAGTTTGCTGTGCCTTGTCCATGATTTCTTTATGGTGGATTGCCTGAATTAGTTTGAAATACTGTTTACTGATGTATCTAGTTTCTGGATCCGGTGGGTGATTGAGTATGGGATGGGGTGCCTCTGTGAGAGGTCTATGTGTGCGTGATTGTATGTTTAGGTTCATGAGGGGTGTTGGTGTGTGTGTGTGTGGAGGAGCCATTTTGAGGCCTGCTCCTGTGTGCAGACTTACCTCTGGGATGTTAAGACATCCAGGTGGAGGGCTCTTACCTTATTAATAGATGTAGATAGTTCTCCAGGATGGCAGTTATGCAGAATAGAAGATCTTGTGTTAGTATCCTGCCAGAAGGTTCTTGTAGATGAAATGTAGTTCCTTTTATTCTGAGTAGTGCTCCTGATGGAGTTTGTAGTCCTTGGGGATGATATGCAATTTTTGTACTCCGGGTGTTGGTCCTAGTGGACTTGAAGGTAGAGGTTAAGACAGAAGCAGAGCAGAAAAGGGTCCTTCTGCCCGTTATGGGCTGGCAGAGCCCTCCACCATTATTTAAAAAAAGGTCCAATTTTATTTAGAAATTCAGTTAAAATAAACAATAAAAAATAAAAAAGTAAAAATGATTAAAAACCACTCTTGCAGAGTGTGTATAAAAGCTATAAATTCAATTGGTAAAAGAGATTCGAGTCTTACGCAAAGGAGCAGGGTTCCCAACCTAGAGTTAGGGTTGGGGTTAGGGAGTTAGGGTTAAGGAGTTAGGGTTGGGGTTAGGGAGTTAGGGTTAGGGAGTTGGGGTTCGGGTTAGGGGGTTAGGGGTTAGGGTTAGGGTTAGGGTTAGGGTTAGGGAGTTAGGGTTAGGTTTAGGGAGGGTTAGGGTTAGGGTTAGGGAGTTAGGGTTAGGGTTAGAGACTTAGGGTTGGGGTTAGGGAGTTAGGGTTAAGAAGGTTAGGGTTGGGGTTAGGGAGTTAGGGTTGTTAGGGAGTTGGGTTAGGTTAGAGAGTTAGGGTTAGGGGGGTTAGGGAGTTAGGAGTTAGGGTTAGGGTTAGGGGGTTAGGGAGTTAGGGTTAGGGAGTTAGGGTTAGGGTTAGAGAGTTAGGGTTGGGGTTAGGGAGTTAGGGTTAAGGAGTTAGAGTTGGGGTTAGGGAGTTAGGGTTAGGGAGTTGGGGTTCGGGTTAGGGGGTTAGGGAGTTAGGATTAGGGAGTTAGGGTTATGGTTAGGGTTAGGGAGTTAGGGTTAGGTTTAGGGAGTTAGGGTTAGGGTTAGGGAGTTAGGGTTAGGGAGTTAGGGTTAGGGTTAGGGAGTTAGGGCTAGGGTTGGGATTAGGCTCTTCAGTCAGAGGTGTGCTTCAGTATCTGACGCCTGATGTTTGTCTGAATTAGTGTGCTGGCCGTGTTTGTATCCTTTAGCAGGTTTTGGCATAGTTCGTTATGTTCTTATAAACAACTCAATCATCTGGTTGCAGGATGATGTTTGTTTGCCTCGCAAAATATTTCCCAGTGACCTTTGAGATATGCGGCTTTCTTGTAAACTGCGCATTACACAGATTGGTTACAGATGATTAAGAGTTAACAAACAATTAGTTCGTAATTAGTTCCCTTTTTTAGGAGCAGCAGAATCAGTTTTTTTCTTTTCCTTTGGAGAAACGAGGATGGAGAAGATCAGTAAACTAGTATTTGTCTGTCATCGTGACTCACTGCCTGCATTGCTTGTGCAGACTTCCAAGTTTGATGAACCTGTGACGCTCGACTTTTTGGACGCGGAGCTGGAAAACAAGGACAAAGTAGAGGTTTGGAAAAATACAGCGCTTCGTTTTATGACGCCGCACTGATCAGAAATGGCTCGCGTTAATTCTGACACGTCTGCTCGACAGATAAGGAAGCACATGATTGACGGTCAGGAGGGAGAGTACAACATATCCACTCTGGTGAAATCTCAAGACGAGGTACTCTCTTATCTGTCCATGTTCACGGCAGCCATGCCCACAGCTGTGCAGGAGTGTAATGACGATTCTCTCACCCTCAAAGCGCTACATCGATCAAGGTAGGAGGACGTACACCTTTGCACCTGTGAAGGGGACCGACTACAGGTAATGTTCTCATCTCGTTACTGGCGCAGTCACGAGACAAGTTGTGTTGCTTTGATTATTTTTAACTGCTGAACACATGCACAACTCTGCAGTTTTCCACATATTCTGCAGTTAAAATAACCCTTTGTCTGTTATTTGGATGGCAGGAAGGCAAACTTTCGTTAGGGACCAGAACCAGTGTTGAGTCGCTATTTAAAGCCTTAAATATGACTCTAAAAGGCGTCATTCCACTCAAACCGAGGTTACTTTTACTTTGTACGTGTACAGAAAATGCATAAAAAGGACTGTTTGTGCAGGCTACATAAGCTGCTGTTAATAAAAGCCAAAGGAGGAGAGTAGAACTGAGCCTTATGGGTCCCAAATGGGAAACCCAAATATACGAGGCCCATGAGAGATGCCGTTGTTTTAGCTCAGACGGGGCCCACGTGAAAACGCTGGCTGAAGACCTTGACCCCTGACCTTTCCTTTTAACAGAGGAGAGCTTAGTTTTGTCACAGTTAGTACACAACTGAAACATAGAACTAGCTAAAAATTATTCATTTGGCACATTGTGGTACATTCAGTACAATTTTTTCCTTCCAGTGCATCTACTTTTTTCAGCTCACAAAAGCCATCCGTCTACAGTTTCTTGATGTGCCCGAGTTTCCCTGAAGCAGCAACCGCAGCGCTTCTTCGTGCTGTTCAAAGCGATGCGTTGTCTTTCCTTGCTACAAATGTCGCGTCTGACAAGAGCCCACAGTCGGGCCTCGTCCCTGAGGTTAGGGTTAGGGGTTAGAGTTAAACCCTGAGGTTTGTCACGGCTAGCCAAGGAATGAAGAACTTGGAATGCGTCTGGTGGGACGTTGTCATGCAAACCGTATTTTCCTGGAGTATAATTCGCACTAGGATAAAAATGTATAATTAGTTAGAAAAAACATACATAAGTCTCACTGGAGTCGCATTTTTGCGGGTAATTTATTTGACAAATTAGCATGTGAGCAACATGTGTTAATGCACGATGAAATAAATGTTGGCATTAATAAATTAATGAGTTAACGCGATATAAACGCGCTAACTTGCCCAGCCCTAATATATATATGACGAAGACAATAAGATGGTTTCGTAACATTTATATATTTATTAACTACGAAAATACTTACATTCGTAGCTAGCTTTTTTCGGCACAATCCTTCCCGAAGGTGTCTTGGCGAAAATACGCAATGCCTTCTGGGTAGCCCTTACTCCCAAGGATGGTGCCGGAGAATCTCAATATTGAGGGCGATACAGCCATCGAAATTCAAATTCAAAAATACTTTATTAATCCCCAAAGGGGGAAATTCAAGTTTCAGTGCACCAGTTTGGTGTACTAGGGGAGCTGATAGCGTCCAGCGCTCCTTTTCATGCCAGGTCCCGTGGTCCGAGTGCTAACTCCAGTCAACAGCCGTTAACAGCCGTTAAAACAGTTAACAGCTGTTAAAACCAGTATATCTCCATAACGATGACCAGTGAGATATCTCCAGGTCAGAGGAGGAAACACCGATGAACCAGACCGTCTCCTCTGGGAAAACTGAGCTCCATTTAGTCCGGTGAGCGACAGAGCCGACCATCCCAGAGTCCAGTTCATCATGCGGACCGGACCAGGCCGTTGTCGTCTCCCCCGGCGGTGCTGGGCCCCACCAGGTCACCAGACGGCCCCTGCCAGGTCAGCTGACCCATCCGGCATGTAGACTGCTGGACGGGGGCAGCATCCCGCCGCCGCTCTGTCGGGGGCTCCCGTCCCGGCTCAGTGACGCTGCAGCCCGGATCCAGTGGCGGTGGTTGCCGCGGGTAGCAGTTCAGGACTACTTAGCTTTCCTGAACCAGCCTCTAGCGACACCGTCCATGTCCGCGGCGGCAGGTCTCCACCAGCCGCAAAGAGGACCGATCCGTCCCCTGCAGACAGTATGTAGACATCCGACCGCAGATCACCACAAACCGGGGACAAACTGGAGCGTCCAGCGTCGCAGGGATAAGTCCCGGAGCAGCAGCGAGAAGCGTCCATGCCAGGCGTCGTCCGGGCAACAACTTGTCCCTCAACTTGACGTTCTGAGAGTCGAGACAGCACTTGCACTTCGCGGTAGCGCACATTTTTGAGATTGAGGGTTGAGGGAGGAATTGGAGCTCACCCCTGCTGTCAGCTCTGACCCTTCTGCTCCTCGCCTAGCGCCTGAAAATGAGTGAAATCAACAAGTGTTCACATGCATTTCGTTCCCAAGGTTGAGAATGTGCACAGAGTCAAAAAAAAAGGTCACGATACCCGGTTGCAAAACAGCAGTAATAGAACCACTGCGAGCAGATACATATCTCCACAACACTCACTCCATTAGACAAGAAAGAGTCCAGACACTTTTCACTGACACATTTCGCAAAATGTTTTTTCATCGGGCCGTTCTGAAACTGTAGACACTGCGGTCTGCGGTGTGGTCCAAAGTTCAGGATGAAGTCCAGACACAAGTTATCTCTGTGGACCAGAGAGAGGCTCCCGCTAAAGACCCTCTGCTGGACTCGCTGGAGTTTTGATCCAAGCTTTCTCTTATTTTCCAGAAACTAACGTGAAAGGGCCCGTTTTTGTTGTTTTTGTCATCCCTCAGCCTGGCCCTGGTCCTCCCCGAGTACAGCGTGCACTACATCCGAGCCCAGATCGGCGACACCATCACCCAGGCAAAATGTAAGTGGAGTCCCTTGTGTCGTTCATGGCTCTTTTTCCGCTCCGTTACGTTCCACTTACACGGACGGCAGCAGACAAATGGTGCTGTTTGAAAAACGACACCGCATGTGCCGCAGCTCATGGCTCCCATCCATCACTTACGGCGCCCCCAAACCTATATAAATGTACGGCCTCGTACATCTAAACCAGCCCTGCATGCACTTGTCACTTGTACTGCTGTTGCGGGGCCGCTTAAAGTTTTTTTGTCACCAGACAGCGAGACGAGTGGCTCCAGGATCCCCTTTCACACATAACCAGTTAATGTATGGCCAAGTGCTTCACTCTGTGTGTGTGTGTGTCCGAGTGGATATTTATACGTTCGTGCTATTGGCCGATATACACTAGATCACACGGTCCACATGTTTGGAACTGTCGTCTCGTGTCTCCTTTTAGCTCTGTATGGTTCCTGCAGTGAAAGATGTCATCTCATAGTGTAACCCACATGTGTCAAACACAAGGCCCGCGGGCCAAATGTGGCCCGCCACGTCATTTTATGTGGCCCTCGAGAGCTTGGGCATGATTGGCTTAAATTTTAAACCGATATTTTAAGACTTAAAATAAGCTGACGCCCCTTTAAAGCGCATATTGACAATAAACTACATCTCCCATCATGCATTTTGTCATTACCCACAACGATAACGGTAGCTATGAGCAAGACGATTTTTCAGAACATGTCTAAGAAAAGTAAAATTGATGCACAAGGAAGGCAGTTTTATGAATGATGGTAAAACAACAGTATGTCTTTTGTGTTATGTCAGTCGTGAAAGAGTTTAATCTACGTCAGAATTATGACAGCAAACGTGGAGCTAAGTATTTAGCTCCATGTTTCCGCTTCTGAAACCAAGGTAATGGATACTCTTACAACCACAAACCCTGAGTTTAATATAATAATGAGTTAAATATTTGAAATTTGAATATATAATAAATACAAACACCATTATTTAACATTATAATAAGGTGTAGTTTAATTTATTTTGATTTACATTGCATTTTGTTACACTCATGCTGTCAATCTGGCCCTTCGAGGGCAACCATGACGCTGATTGTGTATTCTCAGTGCGCTGAAATGTAGCCGTCCCTGATAGGCCGAGGAATAGTTGTGGATTTCCTAAACGGATGTTTACTTTATGCTTTGCATGCATCACATGTGTCCTATAAGTCGTCGTCCTTCAGCTACCGAGGGTTCACTCCCCGTTCTCAGCCGCACATTTGGGTTCAGAGCAGTTTTACTTGCTTTTTAAGGAATACAAGCCTTTAGGTGCTTGTCGTCGGCCGGCGGGAGCCCTCCCAGTCCCAGCACATTATTACACGCGAGGAGGGAGAGACTAATTATAAACCTGCTGCAGCTGTGATAATTCGGCCCGTCTGGCAGCTTTAACCCGAAACCATTGTCTCACGCCGCACCGTGCGAGCGAGCAGAAACCACACACAGCCACACCTTGTAATATCGCCAGCTGCTTTTTTGAAGTGCTCATTTTCGGGGACCACTGTGGGCTTTGCGTTTAAAAATAAAACCACTTGGGAGACACTCGAAGCTCACTTGATACTGGCTGGTCTGTTACAGAACATTTCATGACCTTTTACTAACAATGCAGTTGTACTTATTGGAGGGCTTTTAAAAAATTTTTTTTGTTTTTGGTTTTCAAGTATTTACAGATTTGGTACAACATTGTTAATGGAAGGTCATGTGAATTTTAACTTGGAGCTGTGCTGTTGGGGAATGTTCAGGCATTGCATTGCTGAAATCAGACAGTGCTTCCATGAAATCGGATGGCTGTGCACGTTGCTCCAAACCCTGCACGCTTCATCCAGCCTCGGCACCGTTCAGCGTCGGGCTGTAACGCATCGCAGTTTGGATTGTATCATTTCTGAAGCACAGATTGGGCCACTTTTCCTTTTTTTCAACTCCTTTCATGGCATGGCTTCCTGTTTATCCAGTCTGGGAACCGTCACTATGAGTAGCTGGAGGGAATGTGGTGAATCGGTGGTCTGAGGCATCAATCTAGCGACCATCCAGTTGGAGGGCAGCCATCTCTACCCCCTTAAAAAAAATAAGAGTGGGCATAGAGACCCCTGAACCGTAGACCAGTGTCTACTGGAAGAGGACCCGGTCACGGTTGGGGAGAAAAGGCGAGCTGGCTTAATTAATCTGTCATTTCCTTTTTCGTTTTAATTGTCTGGTCCGTCAGAAAAATGATCCCAGGCAGTCTTCGGTCGCAAACAAACCGCTCGAACTGCACAACGCAGGATTTCGCCTCGAGTCTTTTACGTCGGTCGTCTTTCATCTGCAAAAGCCCAAAATTATAGTGCATAAAGAGCATAAAGCACTTACAAACCACAACACTTCACCATACTTTGTTTTTTTTTGAATAAAAAAAGAAATTAAATTCGTGGCCAACGTGACATCCTGTGAATGGGGGAGTGATCCGCGTAGACAGTCACAAACCTAAATCTGTATAAAATTTCGAGCTATATTTTGAGCTCGTGTTTGTGAATCCAGGGATGAATGTGTTGACAGCATTTCCACTATTCCTCCGTTGCCCATGCATTTATTTCCACAATTGTGCCTCCTGTTTACTGCAAAACCATCTGAGAGTCCGAAGATCGCAGCAACTCTGGGTTGGTTGGTTTTGCTTTCCCAGTCTTGTCCCTTATGTACAAAGATTATATTAGATTTTTTTAAATCCTTTTTTTTTAGTTCTCTAGATAATGAAACAAGCTCCAAATTTGTGCAAATTAATTCAATTCAATTCAGTTTTATTTTTATAGTGTCTGTAACAATGTCAGTTGTCTCTAGGCGCTTTACAGAGACCCAGATCATGACCCCCGAGCAAATATCATTAACTAAAATTATAATATTAAATCCAAATCAAGGATAATGGCAAGTAAAAAACTCTCTCTTTAGCACTAAAAATTGCAGCACATCTATTCTGACTGGTTCATTTTTTAGTACTTGAAATACAGAGATGACTATATAAACAGATGCTGGCAGCAGCACTGAGATGAGATGGTCAGAGGACTAGATCGCAGGTCAGCAATCGAGGTGACCTGGCAATGCCAGTTAACATAACGCATATACATAAACGCTGTCTTATACAAAAAAAAAACAATGTTAAAGGGATTAAAGGCTACAGCGAGTTAAATCAGTGGTCATCACTCACGCGTACGATCAAGCCTTGAGCAGGACCTGGATCATATGGGGGGACCTTCCTGCCGAAGACCAGCCGGGTAAAGAAGAGAGGGGAGACAGGACAGAGAGAGGAGAGCTGAATGAAATGACTATATAAACAGATGCAGGTAGCAGCAATACCTGCATTGCTGATAGAGCTGAGCGATTTTATCGATTCTGCGATATATATATATATATATATATATATATATATATATATATATATATATATATATATATATATATATATATATATATATATATCGATATTTTATTGAGTATCGATTTTTCAGCCATGGGTATCAATATTCTAAGCGTCTTTCAAAACCCCCGTGTCCCACCTTTAAAAGTTTGCAAGCAACAATTTGTACTGTTTAAATAAATGAAACTATTTTTCTCAACAAATCTTTTATTCATTTTGTCCAGCATTAGCAAGCTGCCTGTCAGCCATATAATGTGTAATTGATGCTTTCAGTTCAATTAATTCAAACAAAGTCATTGGAACACTCACAAGATGTCACCAAAATCACTTTGTCCATTTAAAATCTTTTGGAAAATGATGTAAATGTATTGTAAGATGAAAATCGATATATATCGTATATGTATATATATATATATATATATATATATATATATATATATATATATATATATATATATATATATATATATATATATATATATATACGTATCGTGAGCCGAGTATCGTGTATCGTATTGTATTGCGAGATTAGCGTATCGCTACAGCCCTAATTGCTGATACCTGCAGATTGAATATTTACCTGTACGCCAGAGCCCCTCACCATCTTTACTTCATCTCAAATCATAATTGTCTGCATTATCTCAGTTGCACAAATTGTCCACCTTTTCAGATGAAGGTGCAAAATCACAACCGTATTTACATGAAAAAGTCATGATAAAGGTCGTGTCCGTTTCTTTCAAGAAAACAGAACTAACCTTTGTTTCTTAATGCAATATTCTTATTCGATATTTGAATGAAATATTGAATAATATTCATCTGTAATTCCCTCCTTCCTCTTCTCCTTCTGTCCTCCTCAACTCGTGACCGTTCCCGCCGTGTTGGACCGCCTGCAGCATGTCCTCCTAACGACCCCCCCTCCCGTCCCCCCTCCCGCTCTCACGCCACCGCCGGACTGCAGATGCAGCTTCACTTCAGGCATTTTCTTCTCATTATTTGTTTTTGTGTTTTCTTTTTCTTTAATTAATGGCTTCTGATTAATAACGGCAACGTTGCTTCGGATGAATCAAGGTGCCGTTCGCTCTCGGAGGCAGCGCTTCGCATGCGATGCGTGACCCTCGCGCGTCACAGACTGCGTGCATGCGTGTGCTGACACACCCCCCCCACCACCCCCACCTACCTCCACCTGTTCCAGCGGCTCTCAGATGTGGTTTTGGCACTAGCCCGCTGTAGCAGGGAGAACAGAAGAACAGGATGTTTGCATTACTTGAAGGTGAAGCCATAAAGGGGGAAAGCTGTGAGTGTGCGTGCCCCCCCCTATCCCAAAAAAAAAAAAAAAAAAAAAAAAGAGTCGATGTGTGTTTGTTTTCTCCAGTTTTCTCTCTTTTGACTCACTTGGAGTTTTACAGCCTCGTTAAATAACTCCTAATTAAAGACAGGATCCCTCTTAACGCGCTCAGCTTCGTCTCCTCCGTCTGTCCTTCTGTGTGCTGTGTCATCGCTTTCGTCTCGCCTCGTGGGCGTCGGACCAAAAGTCTTCAGCGCGTCGTCGGTGCTGCGAGGTTCGTCTGAAACTCAAGCCCGACCCGCGTCTGCTTCACTCCGTCTTTACTGCGGTATTTTCCGAGAGCGAAAGTACTGTAAATGTCAATGTCGGACTCAAATGAAGCCGTAAACGTATCACGTCCAGATTCCCACGTCTATTTGTCATGCATTTGCGAAGTCGGTGCAGGTTATTGCCTTGCATGTTGCACTTTTTTTTTTTTTACTTGTGTTGAAACTAATCCTTCATTTTAAGAGTGCAGAAAATAAATTCTTTCGTCACTCCCTATATCGCTCTGATATCCGTCATTACTGGGATACTTTTTGTTGGATTCGTGCACGGTGAGCGAATATCAAAAGCCCCGCGGTGCAGTTATTCCCCGCCCGTGACCACCAAAGAGCCCGAGGAGTAGCCATGTCGTCATGAGAAATCTCGATCAGTCGCCGCGTTGCGCTTTGGAGACTGTCAGAGGAAGATTAAGGTTCCCGGCTGTGGCTAATTTTCCCCACTTCAGTCCGATGTAAAGCAAATACATCACAGAAGTGCAGCAACTGCAGAGATTTACTGTGTCATCAAAAGGATGCTAATGCGGGAGGCGAGCGCTAACCACATCTCCTCTCCGTCTCCATCTGTACTGTCTCCATCTACAACCAAAAGTGCTAAACCTTTTGTTCACGATGCAATATTTCTATTCAGGACTCGCTCTGTGAATAAAATATTGTCACTTTTTGACCTCTGTGGTTTTACCCTGTGTTTTTTCCCACTTTTCTTTTCCCGCTCGTCTTTACCTCCCTGGGGGATGGTTCTCCTGTTCTTTCACTTTCTTCTCCAGGGAAAGATGGCAAGTATTTGTTTTATTTTTTTTTTTACTCTCATGTCTGTCCTGATCTCGAGCCTCGTCAGTACGTTGCTCAGCTCACGTGACTGGTCCTGTCCTTGTTCTTCCTCTTTATACCTGATTTTCACCCATTTGCTTCACGCTAATTTGTCCAGGTATATGAGTTACTGTATGTGGTTTTTTATAGACTTTTTGTTTTTTATTTGTTGTCGTTTCTTCCTGTCAGAAACTTCCCTCCATTAGATCAAGTCCACACAGGACAGTGTGTTTTTCTTTCTTAAAATCTGTAGAAATGATGAGTACGGTGGCCCTGCGGTGACAATTTAGACAAACTTAACAACTCGGCAACAAAACCAGAACCACACCAGGCGAATTGTTCTGTCATGTGACCTCATGGACTCCATTTCGCTGTTTGCTAGCACCTGCGGTTAAATAGCGTGTTCTGAAGTCGGAATTTGCGAGTTGCAAGTCGGAGGTTTCAACAGGAACAACGCCTGAAGTCGGAATTTAACTGGTCAGAGAAAGTCAGTTGTGTCATATTTTACCAACATTAAGTTGGACATACGCTTTGCGCTGTTCACTTTTTATCACCCGTAAGTGCTAAATAACACGTTCAGCGTTGTTATGAGTTAGTATTGCTAACGACAGTAGATTTGAACTCCGTTATGTCATTTCAAGTTCTTACTTCAAAGTTGAACGTTAGCTAGATCTTAATCGCAGTGTCGTCAAAGAAAAAAAAGGTCTAGTTTCCTGTGTTCTTGCTATAAACCAGGTGAGTTTTAGCAAGAGTTTAAGCAATTAACTTAATAAAAGGAGAGATACAGCTCATCCCACTCACTAATCCGTTCATATTTATCCTCACTTAGGTGCACGCTGTCAGACATTCAGAGGAAAGAAGACCTTAAAGTTAGCTTCCTATTCATCGTTACGTGAGCTTTATGTGTACGTCCAGTTTACAGACAGTTTAACTGTGAATCGGCTGAATCTGTGAATGTTACATCACAGCAGCCAAGTTCAGCTCCAAGTACAGATGTATGAGAAATCCCAGATGTTGCGCTTCAGGTCGTATTGTGCTAAACTGCAGCGAAGTTAGCCACATGCTAACTGAAAGTGCAGTTGGTCCAACAAATTTCACAAAACACAACAGTGCAGCATTTTTAAATTTTCAATAGAGTTTCAATTTTATTTATTTCCTTTCAGGGATGAACACAGTGTTGAATTAATTTCATAAGATCAAAAAAATAAAACAAAACACACATTTCACTTTTCAAACAGCAAAATTTAAAAAAAGTGCCGTATTTCATGTATGAGAAAATTAAACACAATTAAACAGAACAACTTTGTGACAGAACCAAAAAAATCAAGTTCAACATTTGATAAAACACAAAGTGCAAAGAAATAAAATCACAAACAATCAGAGAACCAATGGTTTTGTTGTTGTGTTTTATGTTCCCTCAGGGCCACCGTAACCACCGTAACCACTACATTTCATGAGTTCGTGGTCGTTCAAAGATCTCTGTTTTTGTGGTGGAAGAAGTAATCAAACACAATCCTCAAACAGAAGTACAAATATGCCACATATACAGTCATGGAAAAAATTATTAGACCACCATTTTTTCTTCACTTTCTTGTTCATTTTAATACCTGGTACCACTAAACGTCATCATGTGACTAAAACAGACAGAAAAGAAAACACTGAATGCATAAAAGCAGTGTTTTTGGCAGTACAACGCCATAGCTATTGATGTAAAAACTTAAGTGATTTAGGTTATAATCAAGAAAACCATGGAAAATGGTAAGATATCAGCTCTTAAATAAAACTCTTATGAGCAATCTTTGTGGTTATCGTTATGTTTGTCCAAACAAATGTACCTTTAGTTGTACCAGGCATTAAAATAAACAAGAAACTGAAGAAAACAAGGGTGGTCTAATAATTTTTTCCATGACTGTACCTTCAAATTTATGTACAAGAACAGCCAGTATTTCTGTTTAAATGTAAAAGTAAAGGCATTCACAGTCTTTGTTGTGTATTCTGTATCATTTTGAAAAGTTAGTGTTTTTATTGTTGCACGCTTTAACTTATAATCAGGATTTATATGCAGTTAAATGGTATTACGTAAAAGAACAAACAAAAAAAAACAATGATATATCTGTCAAAGCCTTTATTTATCTTGTAAACAGCCACCTAATGTTGGTGTCAGGTTGTAGCATTGAAACTACCTCTACCAGAAACATATATTTTAACTTATTTTAGTAGGGAATGACTGAGTTACTTTCACAGCTAAACCCACAGTAACTTTACATATATTACAAAGCAATGTAGAAATACAGTCGATTAAAAAGGAAAGTCAGTATTTACTTGAATTTGAAGTGGCACACAAGAGTAAATTACCTACAAGTAAATCAGCTCAAAGTACAGATAATTGTTCTGAATTAGGGACCAAGTATTTGTCCATTAAATTCCACTTCTGGTCTTAACGGCGCACTGTTAAAGCCACTTTACGTCGCAACACCACTTCTGACCACATGGGGGCCACGTAGATCAGTCCCAGTGGTGACGGCCCGGCACGTCTGGTATCACCAGAAGGGCGCTTGGTTCTGTCCTGCGCCAGGAGCTGGCCCGTGACATTTCTAGCGATATACTGCCTCCTTGTGGTCAGAAGTGGCGTTGCTCCATAGAGCTGCTAAACTTTCCGAACTCCTTCCAGTGATCTACCATCTCATCGTCCTTTCCATTATCCTTTCTAATACTGTCGTGTTTTACGCTTATCAGTTTCTGAGAGCCTGCTGGCAGACAAGTTCGATGAATATGGCTACACTTTCATTGCACCGAGGTGAGTTGGTCTACGCACGTTTTTAAAACTTTCTCTTGCTTCTAAATTGACAGCTTTGGTCTGGTTCAACTGAGACGCTAATCTTGTTTCCTGCAGGATGTACTGCAAGGACTTGAAGCCACCTGACAAGAACACAAACAACACCGAGTTCCTCATGGAGTTTAACAACTACATCGACACAAAGACTCCAAACAACCCCATGTGTAAGTACGACACGTTTCCTCCGGTTGTTACTGGCTGAAACGCAACGGATTCTTATTTACATGCGGAAAAAGCCGATGAGCTTTACCGGATTTGTGTGGGGCTCATGGCCATTTTCCATCCAATCACGTTCTAAAACCCGTCCACTTCAGGAAAAAAACGCCCAATAAGTGTTTTCATATGAAAACATTTCATATTTCAATAAAAGTGGATTTAAATGCATTTACAGTCTTAAACAATTAAGCCTAAATGAATAGTTGTATTTTATCGTAGTGCATGTCACAGAAAGTGTGCAAAAATGCACATCGTGTATCCCAGTGCCAGGCCCAAGTTAACACAGCAGCAGTAACATCAACCACGTAAACACCATTTCTTATATTTTCCCCACTTCGGCATTATGGCCTACTTATTTTGCTAACAGATTAGCCTAACACTTTGAGTTGAGAGAGAGCGGCTTCTGCCTCAGACTTCTGTATCGGCGCACTAAGGTTTGTTGAGGTGACGTCACGATAGCGCGTTGTTACAGCGACCGAATAACTCACTGCGATTAAATATTTTTTAAAATGGATGACCACAATACGAGTGAGCGAAGTATACTGAATTTTGTATTTGTACTGTTTTTAAACCATAAAATAACAGTTTCTTGTGCTGTTTTCACAATAATAAAAAGAACCGTCAGATGTTGGTAAAAGCAGCACAAATTGTGTATACCCGCCCAATGCATTTTTTCCCCGCCAGCTGTAATCAAAAGTAGGGATGGGAATCGAGAACCGGTTCCTGTAGAGAACTGGTTCCGTGTGTTTCAATTCCATGGAATCGTTTGGCAGTTTATCCAGTGATTCTCTTATCGATTCCAACTAGCACGAATCTCACGTAAGTTACGCAAGTTACGCACAGTCAATTCCAGAAAGCACTTACGTGATTAAGTTACGTCGGTTTAGCACGCGCATTGCGGTTGTAAACAACAATGGCGCCCACCAGGTTCAAACGTTCCAAAGTTTGGCTTCACTTCACCAAAGAAAGATGGCAACAAGGCAACTAGCAGTCATTGTAAAGTGGAGATAACAGCGTCGGGAGGGAACACGGCTAACATGTAGAAACATTTGCGCACACAACATGCGATAACGAGTGTCGTGTTTTTGACGCACTTCAAACTGATGGATCTCAACCCAGCAGCAGTAGCCAAGCTAAGATCACCTCTGGTAACTCTGGTTAGTAGCTATCCCACTGCCTATGTGCTTCTTTGTAAAACACGCTATAACATTAACGCTATGCTATTCAACGAATGCCTTCTGCATTACATTTAGAAGATGACCGTGACGAGAGAGAGAGTCTGGCTGGTTCAGAGGCTGGAAGACATGATTATTTTTCTGCTAAAGAATTGTTAATTCTTCATAGTATTTGCAGATTTATACTATGCGCTGTTCTGTTGTATTTGATAGTATTTATATTTCTTTATTATTATTTTTGAGTGCTTAGTGAGCTGATATATCCTTTTAAAAAGGAGATTTTTTTTATTTCTATTAGGAAAAATCTGTTAGTAAAATGTTACACAATGACCACGGTTACATGATGTTTTTTAATTCAGAATTAATTATTCCAAATAAAAATAATTCAGAATTAAACTATTTTCCTTCGAGTTTACATGGAAATAGTAATTCCGAATTAAGATTTACACAGAAAAGACGTTTGATCGGCTTTATCCAATTCGGCTTAAGGTCTGAGGGTTGGGAAGGGTTCTGACTGGATGGGGGGGCGGACGTCTTTACGTATTTACGTCTACCGGAAGAAAACAACAGCATGGAGGACTACATTATTAGCATCCTTTTTGGATTTGTTTTGATTTTATTTTTGAAGCAGCAGCACGACAACATCATGTCGATGATTTTCTTTCAAAAACAAGCCCAGCGCGGAATATAAGCATCATCGTGACAGACGAGCATGAGAACGAGCATGCGCAGAAAGACCGGAATTAATTTAAAGCGGAATGAGGAATGAGGAATTATTCTATTCAGATTTAAAATCAGAATAAACCAGCCACCCACTTCTGAATTAAGTTTAATTCGGAATGGACATTTTAATTCGGAATTAGGTGTTTACATGGTAATTGTAAATCATTTTAAATCAGATTTAATTTTAATTCTGAATTAAAGAGGATTTAAACGCAATCATTCTTGTGTATTTGCACAGTTACATATTACAACAGATAACACGTTATTTAGGCTTTGGGCCTCTTTTGACCTCGCTGTTGAGTTCGTAAGGTCATGACTTCTGGGTAAAAAGAATGGATGCTAATAAAACTGTTCTCCTTTTTCCCCAAATTAGAATCGAATCCTTACACAGTATCGATAATGGAATTGGAATCGGAAAAATCTTATCAATTACCATCCCTAATCAAAAGTAGCCCAATTTGGCGGGAAACCGCCCAATCTGGCAACAATGTGCACGTGATGTGGAGCTCTGCTTGTTACCCGTTTGGGAAAAAAAAAAAAAAAAAGGTCTGACCATCACACGCCCGGCTGCACATGTGTGAAGCGCGACGGCTCAGATGTGACACGCGCACACGCTCGCTCGCACTCCGCATTCACTGGTAACACGCCTCCCGCGCCCCACCTACAGCCGCTCGACCTCATCCAATTACTGTGTGTTTGTGAGAAAGAGCAGGACACGTCAAGCCGAGAGTGCAAGCGGAGCAATAAAACACAAACCGGGGTCCAGTGGACATTCCCCCCCACCCCTCCACCCTACATCTGACCAACGCATTAACATCCCTGCCATTCTTACATACACTCATTGATATGAATCACTCATTTGCTGGGGGTATTGAGCGAGGCAAAAAGGTCCCTGGGTATTTATAAAAGGTCTCCTTTATTGCGTTCCACGGTCTGATTTGACGGTCCGCATTTAAGGCCTCACTTCAAACACCCCAACGTGATCAATCCAATAAAACTTTTCACCCAATTGAAATATTACTTTCACCGTTATTAGGTGCTAGTTTAATGGAGTCCACAGAGCATCGACATGGAGAAGGAGAGAGAGAGAGCAATAGCGGCCCGGGCGTCGTTACACGCTTTTACGTGGTTAAGCCACTGTAGTGGAAGTACATTAGGAATTCCTGGGCTGCGTTCAATAAAGGCTCCCTAATGAAAACCACTGCGCACAGAGGGAAGGTGGGGCGGGGGGGGGACTCAAGTGTTACACCAGCTGTTTTCTCTGATGTGTGTGGCGTGTCACAAAGGTTGGGGGGAGCCGGTGGGGGGGGGGCGTGTGGACGAGCCTCGATGTTAATGGACTGGAGCGGGTCTTCTGAGGGTTCAAAGAGGCGGGCACGGACAAAAAAAGAAAAAACGGGCGAGCAGCTTTTATCGCCTGTTGCGTTTGTCCTGTGGTCTTGTCGGATGTCTGCAAAAGCGTTTTTTTTTTCTTTTTAAACGCCCATACCACCTTACCACCTCCACCACAGCGGCGGGGACGGTCGACGTCTGTTTTACAAGCGCGCACTTCACTGCTTCGGTGTCGTTTTAAGACTTGACGTCTGCTTTTAAGACCGTAATCTTTTCTTCAAAGAGTGGCCTGTCTTCTCCGGAGAAGATCGTTATCTGTCAGGTTGCTTCGATTATTGCTCCCCGAGCTTTGCTCTCGTTTGAGCCTCAAGACGTGTCCAAGTGTAGCAGAACAAGTTCATTCATCTTAATTATCTCAAACTCATTAGTTTGTTTTTTTCTGTCTTTAAAAGTGTCTGGGCGGTAAAAACTGTACATGGTCACCAAACCTGGTATATAGATTCAGGGCCCCCCCAAGAGATGGCTGACAATTATTACCAGGACAGGCCTCTTAGTTGCGCTACAATAAGATTTACGTTTTGGCTCGCGTCCCAAGAGCTGTATGGTTTAGAACGAAAAATCGTTTTCCTCCGGTTCCTTTTAAGCTCCTGAATTAAACCCACCCGTTTCCACCAACTTCCACTATTAAAACTTTACCACCACCTTCAAAAAAAAAAAAAAAAAATGAAAGTGAAAGTAAAATAAACTAGACTGAGGTCAGTCAATAGATTTTTACAAAATTTGGGAAACTTAATCTACTGCCCATGCTGATGAAAAGTTCCATTTAAATTCATTTTAGATTATTTTCATAGCAGGAATTTACAAATAACAAAAGTCATCTTAAAGCAAATTTCTTGGCAAATTTCAGAACAATCCAATAAGTTTGATCCATTTCAGTCCGGGTGGCTCGACCTCAGTCATGATCTGTTTCATCTATCAGCGTGCTCTTTGTAAGAACGCCAAATTTCCTAAAATTTCGTCCACAGATGGCGCTACAACTTGCACGTCACAAATTGTGACGTGCAAGTTGTAGCGCCATCTGTGGCTTGTCTGTGGCTTGATGTATTGTGACTCACAATACATCATAAACATGAAAATTCCTAAAATGAAATGCCACCAAACAACCAAACATGTTCATGAAAAGCCATCCTAGTTATACCAGTTGGGTATAAAGAATTTGTCGGGTTCTTGTCCCTGGTCGTCGGGACCGGGGGAGGACCAGTTGACGCAGAAGAAATGGTCTCCAACGTACACCATTGGATACGCGTACAACCAATCAGAGAAAAGAAGCATGCGACAGAGGCGGAGCCTAACCCAACTAAAGACACCAAAGATGGCGTGCAGTGGAGTGTTAACGCCAGTGAATGACCGTTGACGGTTTTACAGTAAAAATCCAACGTCAATGGACACGCTGCCATGAGACGTGGCATGAGCCCCGCCCCCACTGCGCTATGATTGGTTCAGCACGTGGAAAAGGTGGTGAATGGGAGGGGCACCGGAGTTTCCACAAATGAGAAGGTGTCCTGGCTAAAAATTAATTAATTAATTAAAAAAGTCTGAAACCAGTCTGCAAACTTATCCGCACTGACATCTCCAGTTGTCACGAAATTGTCCGAGATTCGTCTCCAGGCAACAGACTCCCCGAAGTGTCACTCACGGTACATTTCTGCTGTTTAGGTAACGTGGAGCTGGTGAACCGGCTGCTCCTCGATGCCGGCATCACCTCCGATCTGATCAAGATCTGGAAGGAGAACGAGCTGCCGTAAGTGACGGACCACTGATGGGTATTTGGTAAATGTCTGCCATTTTGTTTCTGTGCTTTTGGTTTTTTTTTTTTAACAGCTTTGTTTTCTCTGCTGTCAGGCAAGGAGTCGTGGCCAGATTTGTCGCCACTGATGGAGGACTGACACGAGTCTACCCCAAAAGGTAAATGTCAGGTGACGGCGGAGGGGGGCTGAGTTACGAGCTGCAGATTTTCCGATAAAGAATAAGGATTAGGTTCCAGTGAATTTCAGATGTAGGTCATACTCGTTCAGGCTCGTATCTTCATGCCCCGACTTACTTTCAGGAGTCTCAAAACCAGTTTTGGTGCAGTTATATGACAAGAAAAAAAAACTCAGAATCCCCATAAAACACTTTAATTGTTTGCAACACATTATTTGAAAAGTATTTCTAATTTAGCAGTTGCTGAAACTTGAAACCTAAAATACATATCCTCATCTTTGGCTCGTTCCCGACAACAACAACAAAAAAAAAGGTGTTGACGGGGGGTGCTTCTTCCTTTAATAACAGGATCAGAGGAGATTAAAGGCGGGGTAAGGGATTTCTGCATGACGTCGCAAAGCATCAACAAAACCAGGAGAGCGAGCTCCTCCCTCCCCCTCCCCGTCATACATCCCCCCGTCGTAAACTCTCCCAAGCCTCGTCCTGCCTCCCCCAGTTATGAAAGCATGAGCCTCCCCCTGTCACTGATTGGCTGGGGCAATGTTTGTTATGGTTTTGGGAGGAGACTGGACTCAAAATCGGGTGGACAGTTGTTTAATAGAAGAAAGTGATTTCAACTAGGGGTGCACGATAATTATCGACCAGATAACTATCGGGCCAATAACGGAAAATTATGTCGTCATCACGATAACTCCGATATCACGACAAATAGCCCCAATAACATATATTTTTGTCAACACGGCAGTGCCTCGCTCCCTCTGAGCCTTGAATGACCAGCAGTGAATGTTATGTTCAAGTGACGTCGGCATAATCAGAGAAACAATTTCTCAATAAGGAAAATCAAGAATACCTCCTCATGCCAGAAAACAACTCATTAACTTGGTCATAATTTTGGTAGTTGCTGACTTTAATTGATATTCAAAGTATTCTCCCACATGTTACACATAAAAAATAGAAAAAATAGATAAGGCCAAAAGAACGACAAGGGACCGGAGGAATTTACGTTACACCTTGAATGCAGCGTTGCGGCACAGTGCGCTGATAAAAAAAAAAAAAAAAAAAAAAAAAACAACATGGCGGAACTTCTTTAAAGTTTCAGAAGGAGATACTTCGCTGGTTATTTGTGACAAATGCTCCAAGTGAAGGAGGGAAAAATAGCACAAGCTTTAATACGTCAAACCAGACCAGCCACCTGAAACATAACCATCGCTTCCATGGAGTTTTGAAATCGCGCTAACATGAGCTAACGTGAGCTAACGAGCTAACGTGAGCTAACGAGCTAACGTGAGCAAGCCATGAGCAAGCCAGCAGCAAGTCTCCCCTCCCCTCTCCTCTCCATCATCTCTCTCATCTAAAGCTTCCATGAGATTAATAAAAACCCAAAAACTACTGAACCTCATTTACTTTAATTAAAGGTATTCATTTGAATGGAACCGAAAGCCAAAATGCTTTAAACGTAATTTCTTTGTTACTATGGAGTGCACTTTTTTAGTTTATTTACACAGACAAGTCTAACTTGTGTCAGTACATTATGCACTGTGCAATATTTTTATGTCATTTAGGAATTCATTTATTCAGTTAATAATTCTGATGCATGTATTTCCATCTGTTCAAGGAGCCTTTAATTTTTTTTTTCTTATATCAGTCAGTAATGAACCTTATTTAAGTTGATGTGAGATAACAAATAGGTTTGTTTGATAGCTTTACAAAAATGGTTGAGAGGCTTGCCAATAATTTTTTCATTGGAAAAAAATAAATTTGTTCATTTAAAGAGTCAAAACGGTTTGGGTTTAGTTCATAGTATTGATGTAATGATCTTAGGTATAAGTGTGTTATCGGTTATCGGCATCGGCCTTTAGGAGCTTTTCGTTGTTTTTTTTATATGCTCCAGACTCTTTTATTCTTTGAAAGAGCCGTGCTGTGAAAAAAAAGTGGATCATTTTTGTGTTGTCTTGCTAAAATAAGCAAAGCCTTCCCAGAGAAGGCGCAATCTGAGCAACAATATGTGTTCCTCCTAAACCCCTGATTGCCATTCAGCCTCGTGTATCTGTGGGTTTGTACGTTACATCACTAAACTCTGTCAAGTCATGAGACACTTGCATCAGTCCTGAAGCTTGGCCCCACAGAAGGCAGCCATCTTTCTGGATTTCCCCCCCTTTTTTTTTTGTTTCATAAGAGCTTTAATCAGCATTGACGTGACAAACCGCGCTTACCGAATGCTGTTTTCAGAAGCCTCCGGACACCCGAAGGGCTTCTGATTCCTCTGTCATCCAGAACTTGCACAGTTAATGTAATGAAATCAAACCATATAACCCACAGAGGGATTTCCACAGTGGAAAAAATGTTTTTAATGCCGGCGGTGTGGTTCTCGTGCGTTCACAGATCCCTGAATAAATATAACAATGAGAAACATATTTCCTCCGTCGAGCTGTTTGCTCACTCAGTCACCACCAGATTCACTGATGAAGAAGCTTCTGGATGCTCTTCTCAAACCGTTACTCACTCGTTACCAGTTGACCTAATTAGCTCAGATATTCCATCTCATCCTGCCCCAGTCCCACCCGGTTACTGGTATTCACTTCTAAATAAACAATCCAGAATGTAGATTTACGCTTGCTTCATCCTGGACTTTTTTTTTTAAAGTAAATATCAGCTTTAAACTATTTGCAAATCTTTTTTTCTGTTTATATTTCAGATAACTTTATTACAACAGGGTTGTAAAGGGAACTGTTTCAGACACAAGAAGTGTTTCCATGAGGCGCACTTTTAAATAGACACTATATTACCAAAAGTATTCACTCACCTGTCTTGACTCTCATATGAGCTTTAGCTCCTCCCATTCCTCATCAATATGACGTGGCTCCATCTTTGCAGCTAGAACAGCTTCAACTCTTCTGGGAAGGCTGTCCACCAGGTTCAGGAGTGTGTTTATGGGGATTTTTGTCCATTCTTCCAGAAGAACATCTGTGAGGTCCAACACTGATGTTGGACCAGAAGGTCTGGTTCTCAGTCTCTGCTCTAATTCATCCCAAAGGTCTTCTATCAGGTTGAGGTCAGGACTCAAGTTCATCCACACCAGACTCTTCAATCATGTCTTTATGGACCTTGCTTTGTGCACTGGTGCCCAGTCATGTTGGAAGAGTCACCATAACAGTCACCATAATCCCCCCTCCAACAAACTTTACACTTGGATCAATGCAGTCAGACCAGTACCGTTCTCCTGGAAACCACCAAACCCAGACTCTTCCATCAGATCACCAGATGGAGAAGTGTGATTCTTCCCTCCAGAGAACGTTCCTCCACTGCTCTAGAGTCCAGTGGTGGCTGCTTTACTCCACTGCATCTGACTCTTTCCATTGTTCTTGGTGATGTCTGACTTGGATGCAGCTGCGTCACCATGGAAACCCATTCATGAAGCTCTCTGCTCTGTTGTTGAGCTGATCTGAAGGACACATGAAGTTTGGAGGTCTGTAGTGATTGACTCTGCAGAAAGTTGGTGACCTCTTCTCACTATGTTCTTCAGCATCCTCTGACCCCGCCCCCTCAGTTTACCTGTCCTAAAACTTCATGGCTGAGTTGCTGTCGTTCCCAAACACTTCCATTTCCTTATAATACAGCTGACAGTTGACTGTGGAATATTTAGGAGCAAGGAAACTTCACGACTGGATTTGTTTCTCAGGTGTCATCCTGTCACAGTTCCACCTGGAATTCACTGAGCTCCTGAGAGAGACCCATTCTTTCACAGATGTTTCTAGAAACAGTCTGCATGTCTAGCTGCTTGATTTTATACACCTGTGGCCATGGAAGTGATTAAAACACCCGATTCTGATCATTTGGATGGATGAGCAAATACTTTTGGCAGTATAGTGTATATGACTGTAATTTAGAAATTTGGGTATATCTTGTTTATAAGTATATACACTATAATGTGTTCTAGTGAGGCAGTCAGTCAGCAGTTAAACAATGCACTGACCACGACGGAGGTGCAAAGTGGGTTTGTTCTCCAGTTTGTATACAAAATCGAGAGGTCATTAAACTCACATCACAGAATGCAGGATGATCGAAAATGACAAATTTCCAGTAGGAAACAGCCGTCTTTAAACATCACATGAAAACATCAGGATAAGTTCTCTAGACGCCTACATGTCAAAACCTAGCAGACTTGGTGGAGCCAGAACGATAAACAGAAACTGTGTCCTTCAGTAGACCAGAATCTAAAGCATAAGTCAATAAGGCCCCAAAATGCAGTTTTAATATTACAATGACTTAAAATACTAGAAAAAAATACATTGAAGGAGGAGACGATCTTTAAAAAGGCTGTCGTTCAACCGAAGGGACATCTTTCGTCCACAACGGTCCCAAACCGTGCAGTGAATACCGGGGCGTTGCATTAGCAAAAAGTGGAGTCTTATGTGTCGTTAAAAAGTGAATATGTAGCTGAACGGCAGGCTTCTGTCGAGGGATTGGGGTAAGCGAGTTCAGGAAACCGAGCAGGATCATCTTGAGCGAAGGGGATGCAGTGAACTTTGGGTAAATGCTCACAAACAACAGCGTCTCCTGGGTTAGGGTTAGGGTTAACACGAGGGGGGGGGTGGGTTTAAATGGGTCCGTAGATGCTCGGGGTGTCGGTGTTTGCTGCTTTTAGGCGCCTCATCGCGGTGCCATCTGCGCCTGTCGCTTGTGTGTCCAACAGCGCCGGGCAGAACTGGAAAGAGGAGCCGGAAACGTACGAGTCGAGTTTCTACAAGCGAAGCCTGGACAAAGATCTGTACATCTTCACCCCGACGCCCTACAGCGATAAAGAGAGGGAACCGAGAGAGAACAGCAGCTTTTACGACACAGGTTGTTTTCTATTTAAGTGGGGGGGGGTGGGGGTTTATCAAGATTTATTAGTCGCCTTGAAATAAAGACTCAAGATTTTTTCCTGTCCTGTCTTTCGCAGTGAGTGACGACCTCGTGCTCGTGAGCAGAGCCGTAAACCTCAAGGTTGACGATATCACACTCAAGCCAGCTGGTGAGCAGCGTTCACGTGTTTAAACCCCGATTCCTCACGGCCCGTCGTCCGACCCGCCACCTACACATAAACACGTCTCATTTACGGACCCCGACTGCAGCGCCGCAGACTTCAGACCCTCTCGGTACCTTCTCCAAACACAGTCGCTGCCTCTTATTTAATGACCCCCCCCCCTCCTCGGGACACATGCACACGTACACAAACCACACATCACGCTGTCTGGTCGTGTGTGATCTTTAGCCAAGTTTGCCTCTTCGGGGGTTCAGAGTGTAAAGTTGAGGCGGAGGTCCGGCGTGATGTAGGACGTCTGGCTTTTGTGTTTGATCCCAGTGGTCGGCGTGCAGTTGGACATCAATGACTGGATGGAGAGCTTCATCAACACCACGTACAGGATGAATGTGAGTAGATTTTATCTGCGCGACACACACACTGACACACACGCGCAGGCGAGGCCTGATCCATAACTTTTTATCGCTCTGCTCTCTTGTGTTTGAAGTGCAATGATGAGATCTGCGGCTGTGCGAGAAATAACAAGGTAAAGTGCTTGATTGTGCGCCGGGGCTGCCTTTTGATGCTCGCCGTAAATCAGGGTCCTGACGGCTGCCGTGTGATTTCAGTACATCGACTGCGTCATCCTGGACGACGGGGGATTCCTGGTGATGTCCAATCAAGATGAATACATCAGCAGGGTGAGCCTCGTCGTCGTGACGCCTCCCGTCAACTCGACGGTTGAACTGGAGCCTCTTTACTGAGGCTGCAGAGGTTTTCCAAAGCCTCTACGTGGTGAGTAGCGACGAGTTAGATTTCGGAGAGAGCAGCGAGACCTGAGAAAAAGCTACCCGACCTCAACAGCTCTTTCGTCATATCTGAATGCGCGCTGGGTAATGGTGCCAACCCCAGCCCACAATGTGGATCCCAGCGGAGCGCTAGCTCTCGTTTCGGCTCCGCCAGCACTCGTTTCAGATGTTGTCTGGTCGCTCAGCTCAGCGCTGAAGTCGCTCAACTGGAGGAGCTGACGAGCTGGTGTCCTCTGGTTGGCCCCAGCCAGTCGCAAAGATGGTGGTGGGTCCAGGCCGCCGAGCCCCCAACCCTCCCAGGCCGACCCTAAAACTGGTCGTAGCAGGGTTTTAGCACAGTTAGCATCACAACATCGCTAAAATGAAACTGCTTCTATTCAAAGCTCAGAAGTTGAGACAAGACAGTGCCGAGACAAGACAGTGGCTGTCAATCAAACCCCCCCTCCCCTCCCAAAACTGTTCTTCAAACCAGGCTCTTAGTGTTTGTTTCTGCTGCAAAGTCGAACTCCTTAACGTCCGGGGGTCGATGTTTTCCACACCAGCGGTTCTTGGCCGCGGATGAGCGAGCCGGACATGGCTCCGCGGTGAACACCTGGGACGGCCAGGTATCCTGGGAGGCATTTAGCATCGACAGGTGAAAGTTATGGCACAGAGAGCAAAAGAGAGAGAGAGCTGTAAGGGAATGTAGGTTTTTAAGATGTTCTTCTATTCTAACTTCCGATTTCTGATCAACAAGACGGAGCTTCTTGTTTTGTTTTGCTCTATTTATGACATGGCCTAAATAAAAAAAAAAACCTACAAGATCCATTAAGAAAGTAACTGGTATGAACACCAGTTCTGAGGCAGATCTGTGCACGTGCAGATGCTCATTTTTATCCAAACATCCTGAGATTCTCCTTTTTTTTTTTTTTTTTTTTCTTTCAGTATATTTCAGATCGGCGCGATGATTAATAAACCAGAGCAGCATCATGGCATATTGTATAATATTTTCTCGTCGTCATTTTCCTAAGTCTGCTATTGAAAGAGAGAAAAAAACAAAACAAAACAAAAAAAACGTAAGTTCTTCCTGGCAAGAAAGAAGCACCTTCTGACAGATAAAAATACCTCAGGGTTCAGTTGCTCGCTGCTGCCAGAGCGTTTATTCACAGCTCATGGACCCGGTCCTAGTCTCCACTCATGGACTCAAGGACTCTCTCACTGAGTACTTCAGGGTTCAGGCATGCCCCCCCCCACCCACAACCAGCCAAATAATCAGATGCTTATATGTTCATAGGCTCATTGCAACAAGTTTGCATATATTCTGAGCAGCTAAAAGTGTCCTGAACAAGGGGCCCGGCTTCTCGTGATCTTAATCGGTGAACCCTGCTGTAAATCTTCATTTGACCTCAATTTGCCATCCAGAGCGATCGCGAAAATTAAACTAATGAAGTCTCTTAAGCACAATTTGACCCATCATTTCTCGTTTCCTACGCACACACACGAACCCCGACGCGGAAAAACATGCACACCTCCAGCCCCTCGCCGTCCTCCTCTGCGCGCCAGCAGCGGGCCCCTGATGTCATCCGAGTAAATGTTTCTGTTTTTTTATGCAGCTTCAACTCCTTCCTAATCAGGCCTGGTTGCGCGCTGGATAAATCAGCTACCCTCTGATGTTTGGCAGCAGCACTAAAACCCAGGAAACTTGTTTGGAAAAGGCTGCGCGCCCTCAATCATATTCCCCGCAGCAGCAAGGTTCCTCTCTCTCCGCAAGCGTCCCTCTTTATGTCTTCCTCCCTCCAGCTCATTCCTTTTCTTACTCCAAAAACCCTCGGGGAGTCTTGCAGCCGGTAGGGCCCTGACTGTTAATTCATTATTTGCGTTGGTGCGCGGGGGAAAGAGGAGAAGGCTCCTTTTACCTTATAGATTGGAAGATTTATACGTCCTCTGGCGGGAGAGAGAGGAGCGGTTGTGCGGAGGGCCGCTTGTTAACGGTGACCTTACAAAGTGGAAGGAAAAGGATAGTTTGCATTTCCTAAAGTGCACACGCATGAACTGGAGCGTGTGGGCAACTCGATACTTACTGTACGCACACACTCCCACCTGGATACACAAGTGCTTTAACACTTCGGTCATGTCACACCTCAGAGATGCTGGGACAAACTACTTCCTCCCGGCAGAAATTTACGACTGCCTGGTGGGCTGTGTTAATCATATTATACCGAGGTTTATCATCCTGGTTTCAGTCTGTAAAATCACTGCAAGTGCCTTTTTTATTTTTTTGCCTCACATTGAGCTTTTCTGAAAAATCTAAAAATGCTAAAAGGGAGCGTTCTCTCGTCTATTATTAGACAGGAAGGAGCGCGAACGTTCGTCTGGAACCAAAACGACGCAGTTTTTGAGTCAGAGAGTGGCGATTAATTTACGAGAAATGGAGCTATGATAAAATGATGAAAACAATCTGATATTCTAAGCTTTTGGCAGGGTTGTGAAAAAAAATCAATTTGGCAATATATCGCGATTTTCCACCGCCCAATATAATATCGATTTTTCAGCTCCTAATATCGATTTTTTTTTTACAATGCTGTCAGTATGTTGTAATGGTTACTTAAATGTGCAAAAACACTAATAATAAACAATAAATAGATTGTTTTGAAGCAAATCGTTTTTTGACTCAATTTGTCCTCTAAATGATCAATATCATCATATACAGCAACTTGATTTTTCATCTCTACTTTTAATTTTGATATTAACTGGGTAGAATATCACAATATATTGTGATATCGCGATATCATGATAATATTGTAGCATGACCAAGGTATCATGATACATATTGTATTGTGAGGTCCTTGCCAATACTCACCCCTAGGGCTGTAGCGATACACTAATCTCGCAATACGATACACGATATTCGGCTCACGATACAATATATATCGATATTCATCTTACAATACATTTACATCATTTTCTGAAAGATTTTAAAGGGACGAAGTGATTTTGGTGACATCTTGTGAGTGTTCCAATGACTTTGTTTGAATTAATTGAACTGAAAGCATCAATTACACATTATATGGCTGACAGGCAGCTTGTAAATGCTGGACAAATTGAATAAAAGCTTTGTTGAGAAAAATAGTTTCATTTATTTAAACAGTGCAAATTGTTGCTTGCAAGCTTTTAAAGGTGGGACACGGGGGTTTTGAAAAAAGCTTAGAATATCGATACCCATGGCTGAAAAATCGATACTCGATAAAATATCAATATATATATATCGCAGAATCGATAAAATCGCTCAGCTCTACTCACCCTTACTTCTGGCAACACTCAAAATGTCATTCCACTTCAGTGACAGTGTGAATGCGACTCTTTCTCAAAGTGTAACAAAGTTCTAGCCTCTTTTGAACGCGGCCAAAATGGAAAACATCATGTCAGCGAAGGATTTAGAGAAGCTCGTCCGAGCCATTATTTCACGGGAGGTAGATTACTGCTGACTTCCCCGGTAGGAGCGTCAGACGCCGACAGCTCATTCAAACTGCAACACTGACAAACACCAAGAAGAGGGAGCGCATCGCTCCGGCGCTCAGATCCTGAGAGTTCGGTTGAAGTGTGATATTTTATCGGAAACATGTTTTAAGCGTACGGACCTGGAAGGCGTCTTAGATCTGGAGGGGCTGGTCAGCTGGTGGCACCAGCAGTCAAACCAAATAAAGTAAAACGACTCTCGGCTGGAATCAACTCCCCGAGGAGCTCAAGTTTGACCCAAATGCAGCAGCCCTCAAAAGCAGTTGCTTTTTAATCGAATCACCTTCATTTGTTCGTCTTTATTAAACACATCTGCGCCATGGCAACTTGTTTTTTCCCTATTCTTTTCTTCTAAATGCCTTTGTAAAGCACTTCAGTTGCTTTTTCAGGTGGAATGTGCTCTGCATTAGTACCTGTATTATTTTAAAAGGACTGGTTGTACATCTCCATCTGGTCGCCACCACCTTATTGGTTATCGAGAACTGGATCAGTACTTTGATCTTTGACAGAATAGGAGATTGAGACCTTCAACTCTCTTTTTGCATCTGTTGTCAGTAGTTTGTGCGACAAGTAGTTTGGCTTGTATGGACTAATGACCAGGTGGTGGCCAGAGGAAAGCTCTTCATGCATTTTCTGTCCACCCACAAAGCTTAGATTATCTCGTTTTGTCCGAAGAGATCCCACCAACATTGCCACTTAAGCGGAAAGACACTTTTGAGCAGGTCGAAGATGTTGAATAAAACCCATTTGATCATGAGGTATTAGCGTTGCATTTTTTTTTTTCAAGATGTGGCATCGGCAGCATGCTCCGGGCTGCAGCATCCCTACAGTGCACTTCGGATGACACAAGCGGACTAAAGGTTTCAGCTTGAACGTACTTGTGAAGAGGTGGCCCAGTCCCGGACACGTGACTGTGAAGGAACAGCTCTGCACCCCAGATGTTGCACTGCTGACACTGTGACATCATCACTCAGTTGCATCTGTGTATTCAACAGTTTTTCACCTCATATATATATTTTCTACTTTCTTATGTATAGGGTTGGGCAGCGAAAAACGATTCCAAGTAGGAATTGGTTCCTGACGTCCGGTTGTGGAATCGTTTAGAAGATTTTTGAATTTAGATTCCTTTTTTCGGTTCCTAAGTGTCCGCGCGAATTTTTTTAATTTTTTATTTTTTTATTTACTACGCTAGTTTGTTGCTGTTACTCCGCCCAGCGTACTCAACTCCGCGCTAGTGGTGATGTCACGTCCGTCGCTGACGGGACTTCACTCGCCACAACATGGATCCCAAGAGACGCCGCTCTCGAGTTTGGCTGCATTTCAGTCCGGGAAATGACGGCTACCTGGCGCAGTGCAACACCTGCGGGAAGCGTGTTACTGCTAAAGGAGGGAGCACAACTAAAATGGCAAAAACACCTTCCCCTGCATGGCATCAGAAAAATAAACGAGTGTAGCGTATTTAATTCACTGCGTTGCTCCCCCGCTCCCGTCGCTTCATCGTCTTCATCTTGCCTTCTCATCTACAGTGGTACCTCTACTTATGAACATCTCTATATACGAAATTTTCAGGTTACAAAACGCATCAACAGGAAAATAATGCCTCTAGTTACAAAAGAAATTTCAGGATATGAAAGGCAAAAATACAGTAGCGCTGCTTCTCGCAGCTCCCAGAGTTTACTGAACGTAAACATACTTGTAGCTGCTCTGCCATTGGCTATCACTTAGCATCTTCCTGGCATCCCATTGGCTAGGAGGGCCCCTTGTCTGTATGAGCGTAACCCAGCAACCCAGGTAAACAAACAATTTCTACCTCCACCAAGGAGGTTATGTTTTTGCATCGGCGTTTATCTGTCTGTTTCTGAAAGAGCAGATATGGTCATCTTCCTAAACAAAAACTGTTGATTTTGTTTTTTGTCGGGCAAAATGTGTTTGGAGGCCTAACTGCCAACTGTAAGTTGTTTAACATTTAGGCTGTAAGTGAATTCTGTGTATGCATATGTGCATGCAAGCATGTGTAAGAATAAAAATGGCCTGTCGCCTGTGTAAATGTGTCACAGTTTTTTTAATGAAAAAATTCTACCGTTAGATAAGTCACGATCTGTTGACCTACACATCAAAGAATCAGAATCGAGAATCGTTTTGAACAGAAATCGAAAAGTGAATCGGAATCGGAATCAGAATCGTTAAAATCCAAACGATGTCCAACCCTACTTATGTATATGTATATGTATATGTAATATATACAAGTAATTTTGACTGTGGCAGCATAAACGTCCTTTTGGGGATTAGTCATTTCAAATCAGTTCAGCAAAGGTTTACAGTCCTTCCCATCTAATAATAGACCTGAGGTTGCTTTAGCTCTGGAATGTTCCTTTAAGCACTCTGTAAATGAGAAACACAGAGGGAACCCCAACTCGGTTGCATCTAAAATGTGCATTTAAGAGGTCTTTGCTCTTATAGACTGTTCTAAAACTCCTCAATGGGCCTTTGTTAGTGAACTATTCCCCCCTCCCATGAAACTGTGGGGTCGAGCCCACGCTGGTAGAGTTTGCCTCTGGGCCTCGGGGCAAATTTACACAGTCTTTAAGTCTGAGTTTTTGTTTGGATTCATGTTACTGCTTTGTAAAAACCGGTGTCGTGAACCCTCTCTCCTCCCGATGCCAGATCGGGGACTTCTTCGGCGTCATCGACTCCGTCCTCATGAGGACCCTGGTCAACTCGTCCCTGTTCACCTCCCTGAGCACCTACGACTACCAGTCGGTGTGCGACCCCAAGAGAGAGAGCAAGACGGCCGCGGGACCGCGATCCGTCTTCGTGGTGAGTTACACAAGCCAGAGACGGCAGGGCCGTGTTCACACCTTCCCATATCTGCGCGTACGCTTTCCCAAGCACATGCAGACCGTCACTCGCCGGGGAGCCATAAATCTGGACAGAGCAGATGAGAGGGGAAGCGGAGGGTATGGTGAAAGCGTTAGAGTGGGAGTTGCAGCAACAGTAACAGGATTAGGTGGTCTAATGTGCTTGAGTAACACGCTAAGCGATGTAGAAACAGGCGCTGTTTTTCATCACTCCCAAAAAGCACAAGCCGGAGCGAAATGGGCCAGATTGTCTGCAGACGCCACGGCGATATTCGTGAACCCAACTGAACGCAGAGTAGGGATTTAATGATGTTGAAAATTTGATCTCGATTACAGTGACCAAATTATCACGATTTACGATATTATCGCGATATTCTTAATTGCTGTCTAAAAAACACATACATTTTGATCATTTCACAAAATCTTGTGATTTTCTTGTCAGACTAAAACATCAGAAGCCAAAATCTAATCAAAATGAAACTTTCACATTAAAAGGGCAAACAACTGGCACAGAAAGAGGTTTAAAATTAAATGAATAAAATAAATAACAGGAACAAAGCTTACTTGTCTGGTGCAAATTTAAATAAACACTTTAACAACCATAGTAGGTCAAAATATGCAAACAATTATCAGTGCAAGTTCAAGTGAAATAAACTTTGGACTTTAAACTGAACCTTAAATACGTATAAATGTGCAAATAAAGAAACAGTTGTTTAGGAGCCAAATATGTTGTTCTGAATTGTAGTTCACTCTGTGTGTCTGTGGGTGTCGCTGTGTTGTTACCTGAGGGTCAGGTATAAAGGTAGCTGCCTGTTATTGGTTAGGTGTTTGACCCAGAAGGGCAAAAGGTTTTTGACCGCTGTGGCGCTAACTGCCGGCGTTATGGTTGTCGGATCAGTTAATGGAATTAATTAATATTTTAACTGCATCAGAAGAACGTTGTTCCTGTCATTTTTCGATGTCATTTTGTCAATGTCCTGCTTTCCGCCATGCTGATGCCGATGTTACAAGTTACAAGATTCACGCGAGACACAGTCGCGAGTCGCTCACAGACTTGAATGAGGATTGATATCACATATCCCAGTAATCGACCGCGATAATGAGAAGTCAAACATAAACATAAACGGTAATCGCGTAAATTTTTTTCTGCGCTTTATCGCAATACCGGTAACCGTTCCATCCCTAACGCAGAAAGGTTTAGGGTTGTGTTAAGGTTAGGGTTAGGGTCCGATCACCACTTTCCGCCATGCTGACTTAACAATACCGATGTTACAAGCTACATATTCACGCGAGACACAGTCGCGAGTCGCTCACAGACTTGAATGAGGCTGATATCACATATCCCGGTAATCGACCGCAATAATGAGGTGAAGTCAAACGGTAATTGTTATCGCGTACAATTTTTACCATGCTTTACCGCAATACCGGTAACCGTTCCATCCCTAACGCAGAAAGGTTTAGGTTAGGGTTAGGGCTGGGGTTAGGATTGGGGTTGGTGTTAGGGTTAGGGTTAGGTACGGGGCAGTAAACTCGCGCCGAAAAACACCGGATGAAAGCGTCCGCGGGTGTTTACAAAAATCCCATCCACTGACAGACAAATGAAGCCACGTAATTTTCCGACGTGGACTCCGGTGTGTACAGCACGCTTGAATGACCAAGGTGGGATGAAAGATGCCGTTATCCTCTGATCAAAGACGCTGTCAACAGCCGGCGATGTCTTTGACACGGTTAGTTAAAGCTCTCTGATGACTCAAGCCGCCATCGACTGCAGAGCAGAGAATACAGCGCTGATTCTTCAAAACAAGGCCCTCGCATGCTAGCCATAATCAAAGCAGCATGTCGGGGCCTTTATTCAAACCGTGTGCTACTTTGTTTTCTCACCGCTGCTTTGTTTACATATTTACCCTCGCCTCCGTCGAGGAGGACAGCGCTCTAATTTCCTCAGAAAAAAGGGGGGAAGAGAATCAAATATTTTGCTGGTCTCTGTGCCCGGCACAACCGAGCGAGTCTGCAGCCACTGTAAACACAAACAGGATGTTCAGATTGGTTTGTTAAACTTTTTTTTCTGCCTTTCTGGTGTTTGTTCTCATTTTTCGTCTGTCCCTCTCAGCCCACTGTTGCAGATATCCTGAATTTAGGATGGTGGGCGACAGCTGCAGCCTGGTAAGTCAGTTTTAATTGTGCCTTTTTTTCTTTCTTTTTTTTTTTTTTTTTTAATGTGGTTGCCATTTGCTTCATCCCAATTTTTCCCCAATGATAAAGAACAAATTTATGCATTATTAAAGCCAGCGTCGTAAATCCTTCAACCCAATTCCTAATGGAAAGCAGGCAAGGATTTGTTCCTCCAAATGGACATACTCTATAGCATCTGTTTAATAGCTGAATTGTTCCCGAGACAGTTAACATTCCACAAAATCTTCCCTTGATTTATGCTCAGTCTCACAGTCTTGATGTCATCAACAGCTTGTATTACAAAATGTCCAATAAAAGTGGATTTTTTAAGCCCTCTGACAGCGTGGTTATATTCACAGTTTCAAAGCTCGCATTAATGCGTTTTTAATTCAAATAAGATGCAATTCGGCTTTGGAGTCGCATGTGTCGGCTTTGATTTGCGCTTGCACAGATGATGTTCCGTTATGTTCCAGTAATCTCTGATATTTTTGACTCTTTGTCTCTGGGACATGTTTTTCCCCTCAGGTCAGTCCTGCAGCAGTTGCTGGTCAGCATCACATTCCCGAATTTTCTGGATGCAGGTGAGCTCTTGCTGTTTTTGCACACGTGGGAAGCGGTAGCGCTCGGGGGGATTGTGTTTTTGCAACGTTTTGCAGAGCTCCGTGCAGCTCCTCGTGACGCAGGGATCCACAAGCCTCAGACGTGTTTTCAGGAACAGTTATTCTCTGACACAAACCAAGGACTGCATCGCCTGCATAATTAGGGGAATGCTGTTTTGATTGACAGCTGGCTGCAGTTAATGGATAGCTGTCATCACTTTAGCTACTTAGCAATTAGCATGGTCTTGACATTGCGTCTGAACTGTGGATAAAGACCAACTGGTGCATGTTCATTCTTATTTTAAAGATGTTTTGTTGTGCTGTCGTAACGAGCTTTGGGTTGGCCAGCAAGGATCTGAGGACGGGGACTTGCTAACCACCAACTGCTTTCAACCAGAGGTTGCTACTCGAGCTAACTGGTAAACGGCCCGTAGCTTGTTGGCTCCTTCAGGCAATCAACCCTCCAGACTGGGCTGCATCCTTCTGGATTTGCAGGAACTAGAGGTCTTCACGGGTCCACTTTCATAAACCCGAACCCGAATGGACCCGCAATATTTGGACCCGGAACCGGAAACTACACGACCTGAGTCTTTAGTTTCCGACCACGAACCGAACCGAGTTACCCGAATAGAACCGAGACAATCCAGCCCATAGTTGCTCATGTTAAAGTTGTCTAGCGTTGATTAAACTTGATTTTCTTACCTAAAGTTGTCTTCTTCTACCTGGTTCAGTTGCTACATAGGCTACGTGATGTAAACAACAATGGATACAATGGATACAATAGCATCTGGATACAGATGCTATTGGTAGCAACTGCTAACGCTAATAGCCTACACCTGTCGGGACGTGTCGTGAATATGTTCTCTCATCCAGCGTTGTCATGTTGGCGATCCGTTGTGCTTTACAGCTGCCAGGCAAACTGCTAATAACACGCTACGGCAACATGGTTGTTTCATGACAAATACGCCACATTAATGAATAGTTAATTTAACTGCCCCGAGTCCTGACATTGGCTGCCACCGCCAATATCTTTAACTCTCTGGCGTAAACGTGGACCCAGCCTGTCACAGAGCTCCGACCGGACCCGAGACTAACTGTACCGATTCAGACCCGAACCCGGAGTCACGTCTTTTGAATGGACCGAGACCCAATTCGGGTCGGGTCGGAACCACGGGTTGTCGGGTTGTTCCGAAGACCACTAGCAGGAACCCAGGTCTTTGCAATGTCTTTGCAATTCTTCTCATGCAGCCGATGGCCACCAACAAGCATTGTGGAGCGGTCGTTTGCTACGTCAGTGGATCCTACTGGGTCCAACGCCTGTAATGGAGACTCGACGGCTGAAAGGACCATGCTCGGTCTGCCAGCTTCCCAAGTTGTACCGTGGGTCCCCGCCTATTTTGATTAAACTGTAATTTTAGTTCAATTTAAAAAGGCTCAAGAAGTTTTTGAAGAGACTGCGGCGCAATCATCGCAGCTGCAAAATGTAGTGAGTTTGTAGGAACCGTCGTCCTCAGATGTTCCTCATGTAAACCAGACCCATGTGGAGCTGTGTTTGTGTATATCTGCTGTGGACATAAAGGAGGTATTAGAGAAAACACATCACCAACGGCCTCAGAACAAAGCCGAATAACAGGCCTGGCTCATGATGAAGATGTTCTCTTTTAATTTCAACTCTTTCAGACCATATGGATGTAGTTTTGGTTCAGTATAGCAGTGTTTTGATATTCCTGCTCTTTGGATTCGACTGTGATGACTCCATTAATCCTGCTGAGAAAGTGCCACATCCTTTCTGGAACTTTGTTCTTGTTTGTTATTGTGGATAAAGTTTTACATTGCTGTGACAAATTGCAAACCAAATCCCTGCCTTCAGTTATATTCCAGTATCTTTTTGGTTCCCCTGTTTTGATATTATGTCTCTAATCTTATTATTATTGTGGCTGACCCTTTTGTCAAGCAAGATTCCAGAAATAGACGGCGTCCCGGACTCAAAATGTAAATATTCAGATAGTTCTGCTGCTGGCTGAGCCACCAGGATGAATGCTTATCATTTTTGTTATCATTTTATTTCAGAGTATTTGAAGTCAAACCAATGAAATAAATGACAGTCTCTCTGTCCTGACATTTATCTTTAAAAATAGAATTCACTTTCCATCTATAATAAAAGCGAAATGCCCTGACCCAGATGCAGCAGAACAGGTCCAAACTGTGATGCTACCACCACCGTGTCTCACAGATAGGACCAGGTTTACGGACTGATATTCAGTTTCTCTCTTTTCTCCTTCAAAAAGCTCCATAGTTTCAGACTAATTTGTACTCCATGCCGGCGTCCTTGCTCCTGTGATCTTTAAAACCTTGCAGATATGGAGCAGATTTCCTCTCAAACACGACACTCAAACTCTGCCGCCTATATTATCAGTGGACTTTGAGGAAGTTGAGTTTCTAGATGTCACCCTGACCTCAAATCTCAAACCCTCAAGAGATGGTCTCGAGATGTAACCTCTTTTTTTTCTGTCTGGCTTTGTGTAAAATATGAATTTGGGTATATCTTATTCATAAGTATATACAGTGGTACCTCTACTTATGAAATTAACTGGTTCTGGAGGTAATTTCGTAACCTGAAACTTTCGTAAGTAGAGGTGCATTTTCCATGTAAATCCCCTAATCCGTTCCAAGCCCCCCAAAATTCGAGCATAATTTTTTTTAGAAATTATAAATAATACATGAAATGACATAAAAACCTGTAAGAAATACATGTTAGAACTAAAAAAGCACTTGGAGAGCGCAGACCTCCACCAAGCGCAACAATTATCGAAAATTTAAAAAGTGATCCAGAATCCAGGATTTCTTCCGGATCACACCCAACATGAAATCAGTTCTTCCTTTTCACATTTCCGACAACTTCCGTTCATCAAAATCCATCCATGACTTTTTGAGTTATCTTGAACACAGACAGATAAACACCGGCAAAAACATAATATTCTTGGCGGAGGTAAAAATTGTTTGTTTACCTGGGTTGCTGGGTTACGCTCATACAGACAAGGGGCCCTCCTAGCCAATGGGATGCAAGGAAGATGCTAAGTGATAGTCAATGGTAGACCACCTCGGACGCACCGCTTTCAAACCGAAATACAGAGCCGACAAGTATGTTTATGTTCGGTAAACCTCGGGAGCTGCAAGTAGCAGCGCTACTGTTTTTTTTGCCTTTCATATCCTGAAATTTCTAACAAGAGGCAGTATTTTCCCGTTGAGGCGTTTCGTAACCTGAAAATTTCGTATGTAGAGATGTTCGTAAGTAGAGGTACCACTGTACTTTTATTGAGGCAGGTAATCGGCAGTTAAACGATACACTGACCACGACGGAGGTGCAAAGTGAATTTATTCTCCAAGTCGTATACAAGAGGTCAGAGAGGTCATTAACTCACATCACAGAGAAGCAGGATGATCAGAAATGACAAATTGCCAATAGTACATCCTTGACACCTTGAGATAAGTTGTCTAGACGCCTACGTGTCAAAACTTAGTGACTTGATGGAGCCTGAACGATAAACAGAAGCGGTGGCCCTCAACAGACCAGAATCTAGAGCAAAAGTCGTGGACTTATGAATCAGCGTTATACAATAAGGCCCCAAAATGCAGTTTTAATATTACACGTTGTCAACTCTTTCTGGTGTCCAGAGCAGTCTTTGTTGATGAAATGTTGTAGACTTCCCTGAAAGCACCTGACATTTCACATCCACGTGAAGCGCTATTTCTAAAGGTTAGCATGCTCGTAGCACTCACAGTTAAAACTGAATCAATACTCTCAACAAATAAAGACCAGGCATAATCCTTACATTTGATCTGTTCAAGGTTGCATCTACAGCACTGGTTCTCTAACCTTTTTGTAACTGCGGACCGGTCAATACTGCACAATTTTACCGCGGACAATAACATAACATGAGTATAACATCAAAGTCTCTGGTAACATCCTCTGGACCCATTAAATAAACAGCAAAAAAAAAAAAAAAACTCACGCAGAGCGGGCTTAGTACGTGGGAATCACCTGTAGTGATAATTCCATATTTTAAGGAAACTTTCCAAAGACGTCTGTTTTCTACTCATTTTGCTAGCTGGGTTAAATTGTGGCGCTCAAGTGACCGAGATGTAACCGAGAGAATCCGGTGATTTTTCAAAATAAAAGCTTGTTCAGACTCATATAATGAATAAAACTTAAATAGCTAATGTATTTTTTGTGTGGCCCAGGGGTTGGGGACCACTGATCTACAGGAAGCACATTTTATGTTTTGACCCATATTTCTACTTAGATGTAGCAAAGTTCTGAGCTTTTCATGGGATTTTATGATTATATGTGAATTAAGGAGAACATATGCCAATAACAGGGAACATGTATACAGTTTATGTGGGAAAAAAACATATCTATCTGCATAATCTTGGTTAAAACAATCCACTGGGTGGATTTTCATTCCTGCATTCCTGTAACGTTAACAAAAAAAGATGTTTCTTTAGAAGCTCTTTTCTAATCTGATTCTGCAGAATAATGTTACATCATTTAATTCCTAAATTCTTCATCATCTTCAAAGGAAAGTTCCTGCAGATTTACTGACATTTTCCACCCTTTTTGCAGCCACAATGGCAGCTGAAGAAGTTTTAAATCATGAACTGGATTTGAGGATTATCATTATTCTTATTATTACTATTTGAACTTTCTGGGTTTGTACAGAGGCCTGTGTTTCCTGAGATGATATCGCCATTGTGTGTTTTAGGGCTGTAGCGATACATAAAATTTGCGATACGATATGATACGCGACATTAGGCTCACGATACGATATATATCGTTATTCATCTTACAATACATTTACATCATTTTCCGATAGATTTTAAAGGGACAAAGTGATTTTGGTGACATCTTGTGAGTGTTCCAATGACTTTGTTTGAATTAATTGAACTGAAAGCATCAGTTACACATTATATGACTGACAGGCAGCTTGTAAATGCTGGACAAAATGAATAAAAGTTTCAAAATAGTTTCATTTATTTAAACAGTGCAAATTGTTGCTTGCAAGCTTTTAAAGGTGGTTTTGAAAGAAGCTTAGAATATCTAGATACCTGGGGCAGAAAAATCGATACTCCCTGGGGATATAAAATATCGATATACAGTGATCCCTCGCCAATTCGCGCTTTAAGTTCGCGGTTTTAGTTATTCACAGATTTTTTTCAGAAATATATAATATAAAAAAAATCAAGAAAAAGTTGCGGAAACATCACAGTATGTTGTGCGCGTTCTCTCGCAGCAAAGAAATGTGAGCAGCCTGGCCCGTTTAAGAAGGTGGCCTTATGGGTAATGGTGTGGTCTTATGGGTAATGTAGTGTGTGTGTCGTGGGACGGCAGAATGAAAACGAGGTTAGATGAAAGAGCGGTTTGCTTTACTACGGTTCAGAGACCAGAGGCTGTGAAGGTAACAGAAAGACCACAGTTGAGCCTTTGTCTTGTTTCGCTGCAGTGCCTCGCTACTTTTTTGCGGATTTTAAACCCATTATTTAGGCTTGGGGCTATAGGCTTTAGTGTGTTTGTCTTTTTTTTATAGTGTGTGTGCTAATATTTGCATGTCTTTTCGCAGCTGAAATAGAAGAGCACGCTTCGGACTCAAAGGAGGGCTGCATCACGGAGCAAACGCAGTACTTCTTCGTGAACGACGAGGCGTCGTTCAGAGGCTCGGTGGACTGTGAGAACTGCTCCAGGTGAACCCTCTCAAATTTTCTGGCTGAGGTGGCGGTGAGTTTTCTTCTCTGTGAGGCGCGGCAGCGAGACCACCGTCCTGACCGGTTTCGCGTGCGCGCGAGTGCGCGCCGTGTTTTAGGGTCCCCTCGTGCCAGCTAATGGAGCGCCTGTGTGCATGCCACGCGGCGTTCCTGCACATTAGGCCGACACACGTTTCCTTTTTAACGACCGCCATAAAAAAAAAAAAAAAAATGGAGCAGAGAAAATCATTTGTGCACCAGCGGCCGGTGGGTTCCTCCACGGTTTTTGGAGGACAGCAGGTTTCTTTCCCCTCGGGAATAAAAGAAGTTAAGGAGCCGGGCTCTACGCTCCACAGCATGTCTGCGTTTTAGAGGTCGGATTAAGTATTAAAAAGCTTCTGGGTTTCATCCTGTATGACGAATAATTTCTGTTTACTCATGCAAAAAAAAAAAAAAAAAGATATTAGAGCAGCAAATCTCAGTCGCTGCGTCCTCTGCTCTCTGCTCTCTGGTTAAATATTCAACTTCCTGCATCTCTCGTGAGCATGTTTCAGTGAAATTATATCTTTCCTGGACTGCAGCCAGCATGTCAACAAACTGCTCTTGTGTCTCCTGTGTGTCCTGCTCGTCTCCAGGCTCTACCATGCTGAAAAGCTGCCCAAGACGAACCTGGTCTTTATCATTTCTGATGCGAAAGACACCTGCTCGTCATGCGTCTCGGCCCCGCTAATACAGGAGGAGCAGCAATGTATCCTTTTACCAAAAAACGCTCCAATCGTTCGGCAGAGGAGAGCGTGAATTTGATTCAGTGAGCAGATGTTTCCGAAGCCTGGACTCGTGACAGGACAATCAGCGATGGACGCCCGGTTATTACGTGGAGCTGTTAACAGACACCATAAAAATAGCACCGACGGTTCTCTCACTTTGCATCCATTATCAGGAACAGTCATTTCCACCGTGATTTCCTTTGTTTCTTTGCCTGAACCGGGTTTAGAGCACATGTGGAGCACATGGCTGTGTGGGACGTGTCCGCTGACTAGCTTACAAACAAATCTATGATGTACTTTTCAAACACATGGGCCTGTGGTCAATTATAGGAGAAGCCTCTTTGAAAACACAGAGCTTAAATAAAACAAATGACTGCCACGTCACTGAGGTATTGAGCAATCTGCTCCGGATCCAAAAGGAGGATCTTTCCAGATTAGACTGGATGCTTTCGATTTGTCTCGATTTTTCTCCTGTTATCAGGCTGTTGGATTATCAGTTTTTGGGCCAATTCCAATTCCTCCCTTAACCCTCAGTCTCAACCCTCGCCCTTAACCCTCAATTTTTGGCCCTCAATCTTAAACCTTGAAAGTAAGTGTAAGGGCTATCTTGTGACTTAGAAATGGGACACCCCTTGAGTGCAGTTACGTCTTCAGACTGAAATGTATCAGAGCCGTGTTGTCTCTGTATTTCCTGAAGTGACACAGTTATAACATTGAAAAGAGCGCCGTATATTCTCTAAATAATATTAGCAAATAACACAATAGAGGATACATTATTCAGTCCTCCGTCGCTACACAACAAGGTATACAAGTAACGTGAAGCCGACCGGGACCGGCGGTCCAGCAGCAAACATCGTAAAGTAAAAAAATTAATGTTACGCAACAACGATGTTAATCCATGAAAAAAGTCTCAAACAAAGACTATAAGATGGTTTCGTAACATTTATATCTTTAACCCTCATACCGCCTCTCGGACCCCAGAGGTGTACTTTTTGTCATATCTCAGAGGTGCTTTATTCTATAATTCCAATTTTTCATGACTTTGTCAATCAATGTGTTCCTAATGATGTCATATGATTTGTTTCTGTTTCTGTCTTTATCTGTGCTTTTTAAAAATTCCAATGCATTGGGGTCCAAGAGGACCCCAGTCAAAATCTCTAATTCCGCCTATGTATTTTTAATAGATGGAACCATTTATTGAGTCAATGTTTGCCATGGGTCCTAATTTAAAGTATCTTACTTTTGAATTTTTGACTTTTGTATTAAAATTCAAATAAAATTAAAATGTAGTGACATTTAAATGATTGTGGGTTTTTTATATATATTGAGTTCAAAATGACCTTGGTTGGTTTCACCATATAAATACAACACAAATAATGTTTACTTGAAATTACTGAACACTAAATTATATCAGAATCAAGTGTAACGTGACTACCATAGAGATGGTAATAGAGAGAGAAAAGCTGCGCTGTAGCCTCATTCTTTAACTGATTTGAAAAATTTCAATGGATTTGTGCTTAGCTAGGATAGGATCTTAATTGCTGTAAAGGAGATCATAAAATTCCACTGTTGACATTTTTGGGTTAAAGAAAAGTATATTTTCGTTTTATAAAATATGCAAATTAACTATAACTTTCTTAAAATAATAATAATCTGTTTTTGTTTTTTTCCTCAGATGACATTTAATACATCAGTAATAATATTCTGAGAAGAAAAAAGTTGTAATTTTTCTTTGATGGTTGTTTATTACAGTATTTATTCTTGGGGTCCGCACGGACCCCAGTCGGTAATCCATGTATGCGAAATATGTCGGTAGAATGAGGGTTAAGAACTACAAAGATACTTACATTTGTAGCTAGCTTTTTTTGTCGCCATCCTTTTCGAAGATGTCTTAACTAAATTACGCAATGCCTTCTGGGTAGCCCTTACTTCCAAGGGTGGTGCCGGAGAATCTCAATTTTAAGGTGATACAGCCCTCAAACTTGTCCCTCAATTTAACGTTCTTAGAATCCGGACAGCACTTGCACTTAGAGGGAGCGTGCATTTTTGAGATTGAGGGTTAATGGAGGAATTGGAATTCACCCTTTGTGTCCTCAGAAAAAGGGGGGCACCGGTCGTGCTAGCGCTAGCGCACAATTACTCACCAGTTGTGTCATGATCCTGAGTCCGCTCTTCCAGCTGAAGGACCCGACCCCTGCGTCACGGCCCTCAGCCCCCGCTACAGGAAAGGGCCTGTTTGTTTCGATAACAACGAACACGTAAGTAGCTTCCATCACTCGCACCATCGGATGTACCACTTCTGTCACTGGACCCGTTCAAGCCTTCAAAGATTTGGGACAGCAATGCTGACATGTAGAAAAGTTCCTTTATAGCCAGTGTTGTGTGTTAATACTGGCCAACTACACCCTCAGACAAGCAAAAGCATGTAACTTTATTCTCACTAACATTATTTCTTTAACTAAAAGGAGGCCAGCAGGAAAAACAAACCACGTTGCCAGTGCTAAGTACCCCGTGATTTACTAGCTTGTAGAGCCACCTTTAGCAGCAGTAACTTTTAAGTAATAACCCTGGGACGTACTTGTAGTTTGACCAAACGTTCACGTCTGTTTGCGCACCCAACCGGCGCCTCCTGCTTCCGTACTGCGTGGGCGGCATATGTAATGATGATGGTCTCCACTAGGGGGCAGAATGCCATCTCAAATGTAGCCGTACAGGCAAATCCAGGTGTCCTCCAAGTCTTAGATGTTTCTCTGCTGTAGCACACCTGATTCAAATGAGTGGGTCGTTTATAGGGCTGTAGCAATACACTAATCTCGTGATACGATACACGATGTTCGGCTCGCGATACGATATATATCGATATTCATCTTACAATACATTTTAAAGATTTTGATATTTTAAAAGTGCAAATTGTTGCTTGCAAGCTTTTAAAGGTGGGATACAGGGGCTTTGAAAGAAGCTTAGAATATCGACTGAATATCGGCTGAAAAATCGATACTCGATAAAATATCGATATATATCACAGAATCGATAAAATCGCTCAGCTCTGGTCATTAATGGTCTTGTGCAGACCTTGATGACGAGCTGATCTAAGACATGCAGGACAGGGGTCCTCCAGGACTGGGACTGCCTAGCCCTGGTGTCGGGGAAGGACCCGGAGGAAGTTCCTCTTCTGTTTTTTGATCCGGTCACGGAAGAGAGAACGACATGTTGGGCCGTTACACCGACGTTGTTGGGGTCGTAGTTTCGTTGTCTGCGTTTTACCGCCCAAGTCCAGCGCACCAGAGGGACATACAGCTGCGTAGCCACGTCGCGTCTCACGCACGCGTCAGGTATTTCTTTTTTGAGGACCGTGGTGCGTTCGTGTACGCTTGTACACCGCTCGTCGCTACCCCGGTGCTTCGGTTCATTGAGGTTTTTGGGAGCCCTCTGGAGGTCCCACCACTGGATAACAGCTGGGCTGATGTCTACCCAGGTGCTGCTAATCATCAGCAGGTGTGCAGGTCTCTATAAATAGAGCCGTGGTAGGCGTTAGAGGGCAAGACATAAGCAGCAATCTTAGAGAAGCAGTTGTTGCTACATTAAAATAATCATGTGGGGGGGGGGGTTCCTTTTAAACACAAAAAACAGGCATTACAGACATTTCTGATGTAGTGGTCTGTCTGTCTGGGGTTCCTTTAATTAATAAAAAAATCCAATGTGATGTAAATCACAACAGCATGCACGACGGTGATCTGAAAATCAGATGATTTTTCTTCTTCCCATCAGATTATTAGCCACATGTCAGTTTACAAACTATGGGTTCACAGGAGTGTTTTCACCAGTAACAGCTGCTTTTGGAAAAACAAAAAGATAAATAAAAATCAACCAGATGAGAGCAGCTGAGGTGAACCAGGACGGTTTAAGTTGTGGCTGCTGAAAGATGCTTGAACGTACGTCCACGTTCAGATGATGATAAACTCTCCCGGTGTCTCTGTGGTCACATTACGCCCAACAACTCGATCCATCCTTGAGACAAACCTTAAATTAAAACGAGCAGCTTTTCAACCTGCGTTTGACCAGATGTTCGACCGGCAGAATCTGCAACCGGTCAGTTTTAAAGCTGGATAAACATATAAGCTTCGATGAGGGAGGACATGTACATGTGGTAATATGGAAATACATGTGTTCAGTCGGCGCGGCATAAATTTCAGTTCGCATAAACCGCCTCTGGTCTCGGGACGCCTGTTTTGTCATGTCCTGCATCCCTGTTTTCTCCCCATTCGCTCATGCTAACATTTCTGATGAAAAGCTGATCCGCTCTGACTTTTTAACCTTGGAAGGCAAAAAGGAAGCAACGGCAACAAATTAGAGCAATAAAACAAAGACCAGGATTTCACTTTAGCTCGAGAGCACTTTCAGTCGCTGGCTGAGGACCAACATACTTGAGCTGCTCCCCCAGTGTGGACATGATACAGTATATCACTGAGGAAATCCAAGCCGTGGCGCTTTTCCATCACTAATATCTTTACGCGGCGCGCGTCACTTCGCTCTATTTTCCCTCAAAGGCCCGTCTGTGCGGGGGCTTCCCACGCGAAGATAAACAGCCGGTTGTTCCCCGCATTATGAATAACTAAGCTAAACAAACACTTTCATGAGCCGCGCCGGATTTTTTTTGCGTGTGAAACCTCGGCGCTCGAATGCCGTGTTTGTTTTCACTCTATAGTCTCGTTCCAGCGTCCGTCTCCGATGCCCGCCCTTTCTTCCTCTCACGCAGACGGCCACCGCGACGCTAACGCCTCCTTTAAAATGCTAACGCTTCTGCTCACGTTTGCTTGCTAACCTGTGAACTGCCTGGACCTTCTGCTGCATGACTCTCTGTTTCTCTCTGTTTTCTCGATTTCCTGCCTTGTGATTGGCTGTTGGTTAGGATGAGGCCATGTGCCGGAGGAGCGCAGGCTCCCCATTGGCCTCCTCCCCGCTCATGTCGCTGCTGCCACTGTTCATGTGCTGTCTCGGGTCAGTCCCATGACGCTCGCTCTACATGTCTCATTAACATTGTCTTGCTTTCAGTCTAGCAGTCTTGTGAGTCTCCTTTCTCGGCTTGCTTTCTTCACTTTGTCTCCCCTTTTTTTTTTTTTACGTTCCTGCTTCTCTCCGTCTTTCTCCCACACTTGTCCTCATCACCCGTCACTCCTCTGGTCCTCTACCGGTGTCTGACTTCACCTCCCCGTCTCTGTCTGTCTCTCATCAACATTTTCTCCGTCTCACCTAACTTTGAACTTTTAGCCATGCTCTTGTATCTTTCCCCATCTATCATTACCCCAATCCAAGTCGGGAGTCTCTGGTGGCCGCTGATGTATTCAGACTCTAGTAAAAACAGATCTCCCGCCTCTCATTTGCATCCACATTTTTTTGCTTGTCTTTTTCCTCCACTTTGGCTCTCCCGTTCGCCCCCTCATCTGAAACATACAGAGAGCATCGGACAATGTTTGGTCAAACAAAAGTTTTCTCCTAAAATATAAAAAAGCAACTGTGGAACTTTTTTATATTCTCTCTCAGCTTTTTGAAACTGTGTAGCTCCAGTTGGCCGTTTGTTAAACCTCACTGCGATTCAATTCAATTCAATTAAATTCAGTTTTATTTCTATAGCGTCTGTTACAATGACAATTGTATCTAGGCGCTTAACAGAGACCCAGATTATGACCCCCGAACAAATATCATTAACTAAAATTATAATATTAAATCGTAATCAAGGATAATAGCAATTAAAAAAAACTCCCACAGAGGGAGAAAAAAAACTTTAAGCCAAACAGTGGCAAGAAAAATTCCACTTTAAGAGGGAGAAACCTTGATCAGGACCTGGATCATATGGGGGGACCTTCCTGCTGAAGACCAGCTGGATAAAGAAAGAAAAGAGGAGGGAGAGAGGACAGCACATACACCCTGGTGACACTACGCTATTCATCCATCCATCCATTTTCTATACCCGTTTCATCCTTGAAGGGTCACGGGGATCAGCTGGAGCCTATCCCAGCTGTCTACGGGCAAAAGGCAAGGGTACACCCTGGACAGGTCACCAGTCCATTGCCACATATAAACTAACAACCATGCACACTCACAATCCTATGGGCAATTTAGAACCACCATTTAACCTCACATGCATGTCTTTGGAAAGGCCCCTGCCGAGGTTCGAACCAGGAACCTTCTTGCTGTGAGGCAACAGTGCTGACCACCAAGCCACCGTGCTGCCCTCAACACTACACTAGAAAAAATGTATAAATGGTTATTATCAATTAGCTTTAATGGGAAAAATTACAGCATGTATATTCTGACTGGTTCATTGTAAGTACATGAAATACAGAGATGACTATATAAACAGATGCAGGTAGCAGCACTGAGGTGAGATGGTCAGAGGACTAGATCGCAGGTCACCATTCTAGGCGCAATCTACCATCTTATACAAGAAACAATGTTAAAGGAACTAAAGGCTACAGCGAGCTAAGTCAGTGGTCATCACCCACGCGTGCGATCAAGCTTAACGTCATGACAGGTAACGCGGGTAAACAGTCTGCATCTTGGTACAGTCTTCAGTTGGGAAAAAAAACTTGCATCCTGGCATAAACATGAATCATGTTTCTGGCACTTGGCGCCCACCAGGAAGTTTTTCCAGACCAGTGACTCTCTCAACGTGGTTTTTTAAAAAGATGTGCTGAAAGAACACAGCAAAGAATCTGAGGTGTTCATTTGGTCTTTCAGTGCCATGCCACTTTAGCCCCCGGTGGGACCCAGGGTTGATCAGTACCAGTTTGGGTCCCATCTCTCCCCATACGACGGGCCCTGCGTAAAGGGCGACCCGGCTACTGGGGAATATGATCTGTAAGATGCTTTGCCGACATGATGATGGCTTCCTCCAGTGGAAGTAGACAGGATTACCACTCGTCTCGCAGTCGGCGTTGACCTATTCGTCGTAGCCCAGAGTTTCTTGCGAGGTTCAGCTTGTCGATGTTCTTCCCCATTTTGTTTACTAATAGCGCAAACGCCCCAACTGCCGCAGTAACAGCTGGTTTTGACCGGTGCGGCCAACCCAGTGGACATCGTTTGGTTTCCTCTATTGTCTCGATCGCTCTGTGATGAAATTTGCTTCTAGAAACATCAACCAAGGTTATTTTTCAAGGCCGTGGTTGCAGGTTGCATTGCAACTGCAAAACATCTGATTCCCACCGTACCAAGTTATCTGGGCAGTGACTGTTTAGCAAACGGCCAGTTGAAAACTACTAACTGAACTGTTTTTCCACTAATGACATCAGCCCTTTTTCCTCCCTGCTTGGCGACAGGAGGAGGACGCTGACTGTGGCGGCGTGTCCGGCCTGAGTCCCTCCCTTTGGCTGATGGTGGCCCTTCAGGTGCTGTTGTTCTGGGTGGTGGCTGACTCCAGGCACCACGCCGTCCCATCATGACCTCTGAACAACGCCATCCGGTCCTGTATCTCCGCTCCCTCCAGACCACCGACACGGTTACCAGCATGCGGCGCCGCCACTGATAAGATGACGTCCGACGAGAAGCGCTTTTTCACAAAGAAACAACCTGAAAAAAAAAAAACCCACAGTCTGCAAATTTCTTCTTTAAATGTTTACGTTTGGTGGGGTTTCTTAATGTGATTTTACCAGGGTACAAGTGCCAGAGAAATGTATGTAAGAGGATAAAGGTTTAAACAGTGAGAGAGACCTCCACCTACGACTGTCCCGTGTTACTTCAATGGTCAAAGCCAGCTAAGATGCGAAGAATCTGGAGATTCGTTTGGAGTGATGACTTAGGAACTTTATCTGACTTGATGTCATTGATGAAAAAGATTGGACCGCCTTACAGTAAGACTTAAATTGCAAAGGGGGACTTGTCAATTATTACATATGATGCAGTTTCATTCACCACTGCCAGAAAGCGCTGCCCTAGTTGCAAAAGTACTTTGTTTTGAATTGACTTGCAGTGCTTAGTTGATAGGTGTTTTTTTTAATTTCAGATTTCCTTAAAAGATGCCAAATTTTTCCACCGCACCCTCTTGCCCTTCCTTTGCCTCAGCTGGGCTGTTATATCCTTCTCTTCGTCTGATTTCTGGGCAACGCTCACCAGAACATTATTTCCACTTCAGTCACCCCTTTTTTCACGTAGATACCCCCATTTGCAGCGTGGAAATCATTCATTGTCATGTTTATTCACAAAAGCCAACCCTCCTACTGCCACTTGATTTTTAACGTTGAGGTTGTTGATCTAACAATCAGGAGCGGGTAATGTGTTTGGATTTTCTGTCGCTCCAGTGAAAACTTTATTGCCACAGCGCACGCATTCGCCAGTCGGGTTAAGCCTGGCTGGTGTCCTACGTTGCCCCCCCCCCCCCCCCCAGGATGAAATCTCTAGTGCCATGTTGATGATGTGACTCAGACGAACCCGCTGTAGACTGTAGCTGCTAAATGGATAGAAGCGTACTGTTGAGTTATTAAGCTATTTATTGGTCATTTGAATGAAGTGTCAGGGCAGCATTTTACTGTTTTATTGCCACCAGGGACAGAAACAGAATAATTTCTGTCAGCATTTGGTCAAAAATGGGAAAAGGGTACATTTGTATTTATTGCTGTCACTTTTTAAATTAAATGACTACTGTCTGCACTGCAATTCAAAGTGCAGCTTCTATTTATCTTTTACATTTTTGGTCTCATTCTTTAAGAAACAGACTTCACCCAAGTCAACTTTCCTCTTTCATTTTATGACCCTGTTTAACAAGGTACTGGGGCTAACGTGTAAAATTTAATGGAAAAATTAGTGCAATTATGTGCAAATCAACATAACTCTGTTTTTGTTTGCAAATGGTGGGGGGGGGGGGAGGCTCATACTGAAAGGGGAATTAAGACTCGTTTGTTCTTAAAGCAGCACCACAGAAGATTTGCAGGAGTCTTTTTGTTTTTTTGTTTGCTCCCAGTCCCCTACAGTCCAAGCATGGTACGGCGCTGTCATGTAAGTTAGGAGTCGAGCCCCGTGCACAGCTGGAAGTACATGTGGATCCGTTTTCCAGGTGAATCCCAGTGTTACCAGCAGAGTAAGCAAAGCCTGCAGAACCGACCGAAACTACTGAAGAAGATAAAACGCCAACATTGCGGCGAGCTGTGCTAGCCGTACCCAGTCGCTTCACAAAAATGTTTTCAAGTCAGATGGTCTAGCATCCCTCCCATTCACGGCCATTTCCACCAGCGCAGAACGCACTAAAACGGTCTTGAGGGCAGGCTTAATGCACTGGCTCATGCAAGAAAAGGGACAGCTTTCGAAACACCCAGGAGGCAGGTGTCACACGGTTCATTTCTTCGGCTGGCTGTACATCTGTCCAGTGGCATATCAGTTTCACCTCCGTCCGTTGGTGTTGACCCCTGGAGGTCAAAGTTGAATCCAGAGAAAACAGTCTGACTCCTGTCGTATCAAAGAGGGAGAGTTAGCAAGGCCGTCCAGGCGACAATACAACAGCTTTCAGTGCAGCGATGTGGTTGGTTCAGCAGACATGCATCCCCTGGCCACGCTGCAGCCAAAGTACACAAAAGCACTGCACACAACTCATAGTAGCATCCTGAAATGACGAAATGTGATCAAATAACAACTAAAAACGTGAGCAGAAGCACGTAATGCTAACGGACAAAGAACAGCTAGTCGACTCATTTTACTTTACAAAACTATGAACCATCGCACACAAGGTGAAACTTACCTATTTCAGCATAGTCTTCACAGGAGGACAGGGACCGACGGGAAGCACCAGTTTCAGGAGACATAAGCGTGAGTCATGTTTGAAAAACAAGGAACGAGCAAAAAGGAAATTACAGAGTGGACAACTTTGCCACATTAACCCTTTAGGCCCCGGAGTTTTTTCAAGAAAATGTACAATTTTGATATCAAGATTTCAAAGGCTATAACTTGAAAGCAGTTTGAGATAAAGGTATACTGTCAATGAGAAAATTGTTCAGTATGACTCAAAGTCTGTGATGAGAGTGGAATTATTCATATAATTTGCATATCATGACATCACAAGGTGGCGGCCATATTGGAAAATGTTAGCCAGTACCTGACAAAGTACATCGTGGACGGTAAACCGACGTCTTGACATCGTGAGTAAATGAAAAAAACACTCTTTCGCTCTTCAATGCTCTCGCTACGCTCAGCATTTCTACCACTGCTGTGCCACGCATCTCTGCGCCGGAGGGTGTTTTTCAAACTCATTTTATGCTAAAACTTTGAATAGCGCCACCACCAAAAATGGTTCTCTGATTACAGGCGCGCATGTCCGCCATCTCCTGGTGAAGAGTAATAACAAGATTCGGCTTCACATTTATAGATACAGCCTGTTATAGTCAGCAATGTTGCTTGTCGCAATATTGCGACTTTGGCGCTTAAAGGGTTAAAACAGGAAACCACAGCGACAACTTTCAGCAAGAAGATGGAGCGCTCACTGTCGGTCTGGCATCCCTTTTCTTCTTGTGACTTTCGTAATACAGTAAGAGCCAGTCCAAAGTTTATCACGTTATTCTCTGGTCCTTCGCTTGTACGCCCTCCATCCCGTTTCTTCTCAACACTTCTTGCCAAAGAGCCAAAACCAGCCTGAGATTTTCTCCTCCTCTTCCTCTGACGTGGTCCGACGAGTAACTCCACCATCTGTGAAGACTCCGCCAATGCTGAACCAGACGGACGGGGGATGCGTGTAACAAAGCCTTGCTTATTTCAGTAAGACAACAGCAAACCACATTCTTCACATTAGCATAATTGTTTTCTACAATAAAAGAGAACAGGCACCTGGCATGGCTTCGGTCCAGACCAGTCAGCAGCTGGTCTATAAAGCAAGAACGAGGAAATGCTTCGCATGCCTCTCGTGCTTCGGTTCACGTTTCACAGCAATCAGCGAACAAAATCAATTAAACATCGGGTTCACAAGATCAGACCTCTACTTTTCAGTTTAACGTCCTCCAGTAGGAGCTTGTCTTGTTTCTCGTAGTGTGTCTTCCTCTTGCGTCACTCACATATATAAAACATACCTACTAAAAAAAAAGGACTTGCTGACACCACTGTAGAGTTTCGCAGTGAAATGCGATCTTGTTCGACAGTGAAACCGGCGATAAATAAATCTGCCAAAGTCGTAAATAAGGAGACAAATCTAGACGTCACTGTCAAGAGTCGAGGTTCCCACAAGTTGCAACATGCTGGCAGTTAAATTCATGCTTTTCCAGAGTCAAAACTAAGATTTGCAGCGTCTGGTTCAGAGAAGCAGGAAATCATGTGTCAGACAGAAAGCTTGGCGGCCATCATTTAAAAACCATGATTGAAAACTTCGAAATGAAGATGTCTGGGTTTTTTTTTTTCACCAGCTGAAGTTGACACTTTGCCTCTGTAGTCAAACATTTTGATAGTTCTTCATTTCGAGAATACGCAAAGGCTCGTTAGTTAGCTCTGAAGGCGGAGACGACGGTCCTTGATTCCAGACCTGAAACAAACCCTGGTCTGTTTGTGAGTTGGCGAGTCGTGCAGGAGACCTTTCATCTGGGACCAAAACGACGTGAACCGAGAACCGAATACGTGTTTGCAGCAGAATCATTTTTGCACTTGAGCAATAGATCTACAGTCAAAAAAGATTTCGTAAGTGGGCGGAAAGCGTCCGCACAGGTATCTCCCATCTCAGCTTGTTGTACGTTCATGAGTCGGACAGACGCAGAAACAGAAGAGTTCGTGGCCTTTACTTCCAAAGAACTGAATCAGTACATGATGTTTATGACAAAGTTGGGAGCAGAGGCCATGGACCCGTCTCCTTTTTACATCCTGTCACTGTATTTTGCACGACAGCTGGTTGTCAACCAGTACAAAGGTGGCATAGTCCTCATTACACACTTTCTGTACATTTCCAAAGTTACAGTTACTTCAGTTTGTCTGTGTGGGTCCTGCCCACCCCATCGCTCAAGTGGCATGATGTTCCTAAATCTTGTCAGATGCTTTAAATATCTATTTACTGGCTTTCTGACGTAGGTCGTTCGGCCCCAGGTGCTAACATTAATTGCCATTTTTCCGCAAACGCATGCTTCGTTCTCTGTCAAACCTGCTTCGGTTCTCATTGTTTTGATCCCTGAAAGAGTTTACGCTCCTTACAGTCTAATAACAGGGTCGTTTTAGCTCAAGAATGTTCCCTTAATAGCATCTGATTATCCCTTTGAGTCGCTCAGCATGCCCCCAGTTCAGTCCCATCTCAAAATGTTCCCACTCGATCCTCGCTCGTGTCATTCGTTGTATTTCAACGTAGAACTTTTCAACGTCCAAAACGCAGACAAACATCGGGTTGTCATTCTTAAGACCAATGAAACGAAACCAGGGAGAGCATCTTTATGTTTGTGTGTAAACATAAAATTGTATTTCAAACCTGATTGTCATCACCACCGCTTCAAAACTCTGCTTTGAGCTACGTGACTGCGTCGCTCTTGATGCCACTCGATACTTCAGAAGCATTCCTGCAGGTCGGATCATCGTGTTACCTTGTAAGGCTTCCTCTTTGTAAAGCTCTGCAACCACCATGAAACCAAAACTGTCCTGATCAGAACCTCCCAGGTTGGTCTGAGGTGCACTTTTTTGCTCTCGAGGGGTTTCTTTTCCCTTGCACCTATAAAAACCTAACAAATACAAGGTGATGGAACTAACAGTGGTATTTATGCTTCTCATTTACTAACACCCAAGAAGTGCCATATAGAGTTTGACTCTTATTCTCTTGTGGAGAAACCTTTTATCGTTATATATAACATTTATGCAATGCTACTGAGGCACGATGCAGGTCTCTTAAATTGTGTCCCTGTGCTGCATGGTAATGGCTGACGAAAAAATAATCCGGTGTGTTCCTGCTTTTGTGTGCAATCTTAGGAAGCATAATATCCTGGGAATCAAGCGTTCGCTGACAGCGTAACAAGGTGTGATCAGCTGATACTGCCGTCTTCTTGGGGAGACAGCATTTGGCTCTGCAATAGAAAAAGGGAACCTGTTTGAAGTAACTTTTCAGGCTGGTTGGTTTAAGCCACGTCTGAATCTGCTGTTTATGCACCACACCAGTGATTTATCCCATCAGCTACAAATCATGAGTACTTTACACCACTGTCAGTTCTGGGATGAGTAGGGTTTCAGCAATGTTTTACAAGTAACAATCTGGACCTGACTTGAGTCCTGGCCTGTGGCCTTTTGCTGCGTGTCTTCGCTCATTTCCTGTCTAGCTATTTTCAGTCGGCTACAAGACGCACAAAATCCTTTGCGCAGAAAGAACAGTCCATTCAAAATATGATCACAAGAGATGGCTATCAGAAGATTTCTGATTAAGCTTTGACCAAAAATCGATGGCCTTAAAGCCACTTTTGGTAGCAGTACCACTTCTGACCACATGGGGGCACACAGATCTGCTGTGTCGAGGGTCCGGCACATCTCGTAATACCACTTTGTGTCACCAAAGGTGCACCTTGCTGAGTCTTGCGTCCCGAGCTGACACCTGAGCTTTCCTAGTGACACTGCTCCCGTGTGGTCAGAAGTGGTACTGCCACATAGAGTCCTTTTCTTCAGATGCCTTCGTCAGGTCAGGATTTTCTCCTCCTAATGGTCTGGCCTTTCTGGTGGCCTCATGGTAGCGCTAAGACCTACCACATGAGAGGTCTGGGTTCAAATGGTTTTAGCTTTTATTTAACGGTACAGTGATCCCTTATTTTTCGCGGTTAATGGGGACTGGCACCCCCCAGCAAAAATCAAAATCTGTGAACAGGAGCCAGAGCCCCCCCGAGCCTAAAAAATGTGTTTAAAATATGTTTAAAAACCACAAAAAAGTAGCGAGGCACTGCAGCAAAACAAGACAAAGGCTCAACTGTGGTCTTTCTGTTACCTTCACAGCCTCTGTACTCTGAACCGTAGTAAAGAAACCGCTGGTATTGTGCTATTTTTAGCTCGTAATTAGCGGCTAACAAGCTAACAACAACAAAAGAAACAGTCCGTTTTTCTCTGCATGGAACGGAGCACTTTATTCTGGCACTGCAGGAACTTGTAACATCACACAGGTTGTATTGTTGGGCTCCTGTCGGTTAACAGAGAATGTAAATCTATACACGCTGGGCTCCTGTTGATGCTCACTACACTTTTCATCTAACCCCGTTATCTTCTGCCGCCCCACGACACATACACTACATTACCCATAAGGCCACCTTCTTAAAGGGGCTGGGCTAGCTCACAACATTTCTTCGCTGTGAGAGAACGCGCACAACATCCTGTGATGTTTCCGCAATTTTTTCTTTATTTTTTTTAATATATTTCAGAAAAATCCGCGACTAACTAAAACCGCGGAACTTAAAGCGCGAATTAACAAGGGATCACTGTACTACCTTACCACTAGTTCCATGCCATGGTCAATGGATGAAAGACAATAACGCTGACGATCAGTCAAATGTCCTGGCTACGTTGGAGTGGCACCAAGAGGAGTCGAGAATGGAAGGCCTGCTAGCAGCGCCAAGCCGCATGGCATGGGGATGCTAACCACAGGCTGACTGTTGAGACTATCATTGACATCAACAACGATGTGCAGAATAACCAACGCAAACTATGTATAAACCACATCACCACATAAAAAACACAGCCCAAGTAAACTTTAAGAGGCGCATAGTTATCCATCCATCCATCCATCCATCCATCCATCCATGTTTTTCTACTCATTAAGGACCAGGTCAAAACCGTGTCAGCAGAGGTCCCCAGATCTCTCTCTCTTCCCAGCCACCTCCTTCAGGTCCTCTGGGGGACATTCCCAGGCCAACTGAGAAATATTGTTTTCTTGGGTCTACCCCAAGTCCTCCTCCCAGTGGGACATGCATGAAATGCCTTCCCCAGAAGGCATCTTGATCGGACGCCCAAATTATGTCAGCTGGCTCCTCTGGATGTGGAGGAGCACTGACTCTACTCTGAACCCCTCCCAGGTGACTTGGTTAATCCCCCTGCCAGTAACAGTGAGCCGATTCGGTCTTTGGAGGAAACTCACTCTTTCGTAAACTTGTTTTCCTGCCCACCGACCGCCGCTCGCGCGCACAGGTGAGAGTTAGAAATAGACAACTAGCGAACTGACAGCAGCTTAGCTCTGTTTTCACTGTAGCAGCGCGAATGCTAAACTCATGTTCTTTTTTGCAATCCAGACCTGTCACTCCTCGAAAACATTTGGAGAATTATGAAATGAAAAATGCAACCAATCTGCCTGTCAGTCCCCCGCTCCGTTCAATTCCCACTCATGAGCAAAGATCCCAAATGCATTTTTAACTCCTCCGCCCGAGGTAGCAACTCATTCCACTCTGTTCCAGCCCAGGACCACGGCCTCCCGTCTTAGACGTACTAATTCTCATCCCGGCTGCTTCACACTCGGCTGCAAACTGCCCCAGTGCAGGCTGGAGGTCTCCGCTCGATGGATCCAACAGGAGCGCATCATCTGCAAAAAGCAAAAGAGGCGATCGCGAGCTGACCGAACTGGAAAGTTTCCGCCCTTGCTGACGGCGCTCAGAAATTCAGTTGGATCTCGTATTTCATGGAAATAAGCGGAAAGCACAAGTCGCCAGAACCATAATAAGGTACATCCAAATTTCAAAACCAATGAAAATGATCAGCAGTGGCAGAACTGAACAGTACGGTGGTGTTTAAGTGTACATGAGCTGTAGTTATGAAGCTAAAAGTACTGGAATGGTCATACTAGTCATTTTGGGCAAAAAAAAAAAAAAAAAAACAGTTTGTAAACTGAAACGAGTGGGCGTACAGTCCTCAAAAATGCTCAGAAACCAATGAAAGAACACGAGGTTCATACTTGTCCAGATGTTTCATTCTATGCTAAGTGCTAAAATCAAATGCTGTCACCTCAGGAATAATATACTCTAGATGTGATATGAAGTGTTTCTGACTCCGTTGGTGCTGTCTGTGTGGATCGTGTGGGTTGATCTTCTTTCTGGAATCCTGAGGACTGCTCAGTGTGTGCTTCTGTGTGTGTTACTTTGTTTTCAGTCTGGCAGATGAAGTTTGGCGGAGTTAGCAACCAAGCCACATCTCACCAGGCTGAGCTTTTCGGGGGGGGGGGGGGGGGGGGGGGGGGGGGGGGGTTCGATTGTGCTTTAATTGTGGAACTTGGTTCTTCATGTTTGAAAAAAAAAAGTCTAAAAGAATAGTTGTTATGAAGAAAAAGAACCAAATGTTTATTACCCTGGTGAGAGAAGTGTGTGTTCATGTCAAGTAAGGTATATTCATAATAAAAATTTTACGATTATTATATGTTGCTTTGTGTTCAGTGTTCTGGTCGACGGTCCTTTTTCGTGCACCACATCTGTCTTTTCCACAGTAGGTCGGATTTATGTTACTACGTTGTCACGTTGCCAACACATATTTCCCATCCAAAATGTAAATGAGGACGAGAATAAAAGCACCCCAAGTCGGCTCTCCCAGCATGGAGCCGACATCAGAACTGGATGTCCAGCCAACATCAACACTGCCAGTGAAAAGACATACATCCAGCCTCATCTCTCATCTCGCAACACTGATTTTGGCCTCAAGACCAGAAAAAAAAAAGACATCACTCGTAGTTTTTATGAAGAGTGCTTTTGAAGCCTCTGCGCCAAGACACCTCCCAAATCTGGCAACCAGACCTGGAACATTCTCTGTTCAGCTCAGCTAGCAGCTCACACCAATGTATCAGATTGTGTTACATTCTGATGAAACAAACAAGAATGTAAAAAAAATGAAGAATGAAAAAAAAAAACCCTTGAGTGCTTTTTGAACCCTCGCCTGACATTTGACTAGCCCATGGAAGAACACACCCACCTGATGGTGACACCTGGAAGATGACTGGGCAACCGGCCCTGGCTCTGTTCTAGCTCAGCTAGCTTAGCTCACACCAATGTAGCTACCCAGTTGACTCCACATTTGATGACTACAATCTGATGATTCCTAGATCCAATTTATCCTTCGCGCATTCTTCCTTTCCAATTCGGCTTTATTGTTTTCGCGATTTATTCAGATTTTCAGAAATATATAATATAATTAAAAAATCAAGAAAAAATCGTGGAAACATCATGGGATGTTGTGCGTGGCCGGGCCCCTTTAAGAAGGTGGCCTTATGTGATCTATTTAACGGCCAGATTTTACTATCCTTTCAGCAGTTGCAACAGCAATTTGGCTTATTTTACCAAGGTGATTTTTACAGATATTTACAAATTAGAAACTTCATAGTTAAAAATACCACCTTATTGACTAATAACACCACTTCATGTGTGGAAAAAGCCCTGTCTCTACAGATTGGTAAAAAATGCATCTCTGTTTTTTATAGAGCCCGAAATTCCAATTCTCCTCATACCGCTCAAACCACCAAGCAAGCTTGGGAGAAAGATTTGGGCGTTGTTATAGATGATGCTGGCTGGCAGGAAGTCTGGTCTCAGGCTAGGAACATATCTGTGTGTAACCGAACCAAATCCATACAGTTTAGAATTGTACATCGCCCGCATATAACACCTGTTGTCAAGAACAAAGTGGATGCTAATACCTCCCCGCTTTGCTGGAAACGTGGCTCTGAGACTGGTAATTATGTTCACTGCTTCTGGTCATGTGTGAAGTTACAAAGGTACTGGTCTGGTATTGTGAATGAACTGTCTGCTATTCTTGGTGTCTCAATACAGATGGACCCTATGTGCCTTATACTTGGCCTCTCTGATGGTCAGATCACTGACAGGAATCACAGGAGACTTTTCAATATACTGACTTTTGCTGCTAGAAAGAACATTCCGCTCTTCTGGATCAAGGATGTTGTCCCAACAAAAAAGTCATGGCACAACATTATTATGGACTGCATTCCTAGTGAATATATCACATGCATTGTTCACTCCAAAATGGATGTTTTTTATAAGGTTTGGGACCCTTATTTGCATCATATTGGGCCCACCCTGTCATCCTCCTTGCTGCGTGGATTTCCCAGATCAGCTTAGCCTGTCTTTGTGACTGTTATACAGGCTCACTATCCAACAAACACCTTGTAACCTTGTTACGTTTGTTTGCTTTATATTAGTTGTCATTTCGATACTGCCCTGTTATGCTGCAGGAGATTGAAAGGGACAAGGCAGGATGAGAATTATGCCCACTGTTATTTTAATTATTATTATCGTGTCTGAGCAGTTTTGTATGTTCTGCATTTTGCAAAAATGTTAATAAAAATATTTATAAAAAAAAAAAAAAAAGAAAAAAAAGAAGGTGGCCTTATGGGTAATGGTGTGGCCTTATACCACAGTTGAGCCTTTTGTCTTGTTTCGCTGCAGTGTCTCGATACTTTTTTGCGGTTTCTAAACATATTTTAAACACATTGGGCTTGGGGGGCTCCGGGTCCCATTCGCGGATTTTGATTTTCGCTGGGGGGCGCCTGTCACCATTAACTGTGAAAAATAAGGGATCACTGTATGTCCAAACATCCTAGTTTAGGATGTCACGACCAAAACGAGTTCTGCCAAAGCTTAAATAAGGACTATCGGAGCCCTTTTGGGACCCCCATGCGGTAAGGTCAGTTCAATTCAATTCAATTTTATTCGTATAGCGTCTGTTACAATCTCAATTGTCTCCAGGCGCTTTACAGAGACCCAGAGCATGACCCTCGAGCAAATATCATGAACTAAAATTATAATATTAAATCCAAATCAAGGATAATGGCAGGTAAAAAACTCCCACAAAGGGAGAAAAAAAAACCTTTAAACCAAACAGTGGCAAGAAAAAACTCCAGTTTAAGAGGAAGAAATCTTGAAGAGGACCTGGATCATAAGGGGGGACCTTCCTGATGAAGACCTGCTGGATAAAGAAAGAAAAAGAGAGGAGAGACAGGACAGAGAGAGGATGGAGGACAGAGAGGAGAGCACACAAATGACTGAATAAAATGACTATATAAATAGATGCAGGTAGCAACACTGAGGTGAGATGGTTAGAGGACTAGATCACCAGTCACCACGCTAGCCGACACCTCAAACACATCCAGGGTTAGGGTTAGGGGGTTAGGGCAAAGGTCAGAGGCAAAGGTTACCTAACTTGTAGACCCAGTTGCTGCAACAGGTAAGCGTCGATGAACTAGACACAGTCCAGCTGTTTTTTTCTAGTTAGCCCTGGCTAGCGGCCTTTAGCTGGGGACTAAGATGGCTGCTTCATACCTGAACCCTTCCATTGTAAACCCAGCGGTCTCCTAAGCAGCACAACATGCCGTATTATCTTTCAGATAATAATTATTCTCCGTTAGGCTCAAGTCAAGGAGGGTAGCAGGGCTTGACAATAAGCATTTTAGAGCACTGGCCCACAGGGCCAGTAAAATTTGGAATGTACTGGCCCTGATTCATAAATCAGTGGCCCAACTATTCGCAGGCGCGCGGAACAGCGGCTGCCGAAGGAATTTTGAAAAAATGATGTAATTTGGTGCATTCTGGTGCATTCTGACACTGAAATGAAGAAATAAAAAGTCTCACATATTTTAGCAATATTATGTTATCTGACACAACATTTTTGTTGAATAACTTTTTTTCTGTTTGCAGGTAGCATGCACATATAATCTTGAAGAATAACCCCGTAGATTTTCCTGCCTGCATTGTAGATGCACATAGTATTACTGTCGTTAAAACACCTTCTGTGTTGTTAATGTGTGTGTTGCTTTTAGTATAAACTTCTAAAATACCTTCTTTGTAGCAAGGAGCTTTTTGGTCCATAACCTGTTAGATTTATCAAAATTAATCATTCATGCTTTGGTGATGGTTTAATATATTATGCACTCCTCCAATCTTATAATATACTTTTATATAATCTTTAATTAATGAAATGATTACACACCTAACATACAACACACAAGCCCAGTCCCAAGTCTGGGATAAAAGTGTGAGGGAGGCAGCAGGTGAGTATGTGGTAAGTTGTTTTTGGCACTAAAATAATCAAACTGCATTTTACATATCAAAGTAGAAATTTTATTCACTGTTTTCACAATGTGATATTAGATGATATCTGAAAAGCACAGAATACTTACTCATGTCTTGATACTTACTATCAAGCAATAACCATCATGTATGAAAAACTTACACATATTAAGTGTTTGACAGTCTCTGACATCACAAGTCCTTCCTTTGAAGTAATTATTTTGATTTTATGCTATATTTGGCATTGACTAAATAAATTCTCATCACAGATGCTTTATGAGACTTTTTCAAATTGGTATTTATCACATGGCATCTTCCTGAGTATATATTTGACTAGGTACATTTTGTTCAGTATTTATTTCATGTTTAACTGTTTATAGTTTTGTAATTTGTGTTTCCTGTGCCACCACTTCACAGCCATCAGTCGTCCTCCACCCTGTCACAGCCTAAAGAAACCATTATCTCCTCAGACCCATAGGAGGTGCTAAAGCAGTCTGTAGTCAGTTCTTCCTCCAACTGCAGCAACTCTTCTTCCAACTCTGCATCTGTATACAGCTTTTCGACTTGAAAATTGTGGACATGCGCCCCCTAGTGGCCCCGCCATAACTGGAGTGTGCGGTGTTCCACCAACTAACCCAAACACAGCAGCGTGGAGCATTATTTACGGATAACGCAGACATGTCTTGGATTGATGATGTTAGGCAGTGGCCTCCAGTTACAGATGAAGGTAGTTTATCGCTGTTTTTAATGATTGGTTATGGAAATAGCATGATCTATTCCCATAATCAAACACTAAAAACTGTGGAACGCTGCAACGCTGGCTATAACTAACGTCAACAAACCATAAAGATTATGCTACTGTAACGTTAACGCTAGCGGTAAATTAGGCTATGTGTTAACGTTATATTTAATTTATTTTATCATTCTCCTAATTCATTCATTCATTCGTTCATTCATTCATTCATTTATAGGCTTGTGCTAGTGCCGAGGGCTACAGTAGCCTCATACTGCTGTTCTTTCGGCCAGAATCGTCCCGGACTCTCAGTGAGACTATGAGTAGTACGAGATTGAATGTTAACGAAAACTCACCCGGCTGTATTCATTTGGAACAAAGTCCTTTCTGTTGATATTTTTCACCCACGTCTTCCTAACTTCTTGTTCTGCAAACAAGGCAGTCTTCGTGCAGTAAAGGCTTGTGTATTTCACATACTTTCTTCTTCCATTGTTGAATTTTCACGCCATTGTTGGCACAGTTTATGACGGATCATGTATTCCCACTCGACCGACTCGACATTATAAAAATATATATTTGTGGAAAGAGAAAAACACTGGCTAATCTGCGAGCCGGTGAAAGAATCGCTCTGTAGCACAACCCAGCAACAGCGGACGGGGTACTTCCGGGGGGCTGGCCCGAAAAGGTCTATAGCAATACCGTTGTGTACTTTCGTTGTTTCGATTCTTCTCCGTCTTGTATCTTTTCGCGCGCATTTAAAGATGCTGCTGCCGAACATTCTCGAACAGTTCCGGAAATGCACGAAGACGCGACACACTCCTGCAGCGAAATTACGTTCTTCACATGGCGGACCATCTTCATGTTTCGATAAAATACAAGTCATTTCTTGGGGATTATGACGAATATATACATAAGAAAAATCTGAAATTGCCTCAAAATGTGGTGGCCCGGACGGGCCAGTGTTTAATAAAGTTTACTGGCCCGTACTGGCCCGAGACAGGCGAAAAAAACGCTCGGGCCATCGGGCAAATGCTATTGTCGAGCCCTGGGTAGTCGCACCAGAACCACCCAGTCCAGACTGTCCGCGTTGCTTTGCCAGAGACGAACATCGAGTCAAGTCATGCTTTAGCTAATTAACAGGAATTTTCTTTAATTCAGGGCTTGATTCAGACAAGCCAACTCCAGGAAGTTCCTTCCTTGTCTTCCCATCTAAATTTCGATCAAACTGCAACTCTTTTGTTGGCGCGGTCCACTGTGCACTTGTTGCCCGACGCTCAGACGGCGCGCCGTACCTGAAACCAGCTGTGCTCAGGTCCACAGTCGCTGAGCTACCATGCCTCACTGCCCCCCGAAGACAAACGACAGGCTCATTTTTCTCTTTACTGCCGACGTTAAATCTCACCCCGGTCCTGCGCGGCGCTCATGAAAAAAACCCCGAAATCCTTAAAGTGGCTCGGGACGTTTTTGAATGAGGGCAATTACGATCTATTTGGTATTTATTTTTCATGAAAGGGGCGCTGTATTATTGGTAGCAGCGCTGCCGAATGGCTGCACTGAGACCAATAATGTATAAATAAAAATTCTGACAGAATTTGTACGTTTTTTGGCGTGTGTAATTTAAAAGAAGTTACAGAAGAAAATTGGTGCAAGCTGAAGATCATTACAGGGATGCAAAGAAATTATCCCGTATTTTTCTTCTTTCCCCTGTTTGAGGGATTTATAGGATTTGTTCTAGCATATTTTTCACCATGTGCTTTTAATGAAGTCTGTTTCCTTCACTGAATATCTTTTGAAAGATTTATCTTCACGCTCAATGCCAATTTTTTTTTTTTCTTCTCGGTGATACCCCGTCTTTCTTCGACTCTCCCCCCTTTTTTTCAATCCAAACCGCTCCTCTCCGAAAGTGTTATTCCTCGTCTGTCACGGATGAGCAGCGATGTCAGAGCAGCACACGGTGGATTTCCCGCCAGCGGCTCTGGATTTTCGCGTCTGGCAACAAGATGACCCCGTTGGTTTACGCTGAGAGGTCGCCCCCCCGTCCTGGTTCTGATTGTTATCTTAGGTCTGTGGGCTTGTGTCCCTCTGAATCTGCCCCTGGGGTCCCAAACATAAACTGTGTCTAGAGCAAATATGAAGAGTTTATTGTGTAAGTAATTATGTTAGTAAGTATTAACAGTCCTCTCATTACGCCTGCAGATTTGTTTTTGCAGAATGGACTATATAGGACGGTGTCTTATGTCGTTGTTGTGCCAGTATGAACCTCTTAAGCCGTTAATAAAAACAAGATCCTAATTGTGCTGGGCGGTATACTGGTTCATACCGAATACCGGTGTTTACTTTTCTTATGATATGAATTTTTCATATACCGTAATACCGGTGAGTATGTACTGTAGCGTACACAATGTTGGGAACGCCGCGCAGTGGAACGTAAGTGCCGCAGAACATTGTTTGACAGGGGACAGGGGACAGGGGAACCACATGCTACTAGTTTCTGGTTAAACGGTGATGGCTGCAAACAGCGAAAGTCCCGAAGTGGAAGCTCCAGAACGGAAACATGAGACTGCGGAACTTCTTCCTAAACCAGGAGCCGTGTCTGTCGTGTGGAAGTTCTTTGGATTTAAAAAAGACAACGTCCAACAAACTACAATAATCTGCAAATGTTGCCGAGCTAAAATTGTAGCCGCGGGAGGCTACACCAGCAATCTGTATGAATATTGTTTATATGCTGTTTTACTATTTATTTGTTGAAATATTTCGACAACGCTGTTTACATTGTGTAGTTAATGTTGATTTTTTACAAAATAAGTTTTTTCAACTTGCTTGCAAAATTTGAAAAATAAAAGGGTTCTGTATTTTAACTGCAACTATCATCATTCTGATTCCTTCACTTAATTAGAATAACGAGTGCCACCTCTTTGTAAATAGTATCATTTTGTGAGGCCATGCAAACCTGTATTAATACTAGTGTAGATATGAAGGTTTTTCTACAATATTCACTCCTCGTTACAGTAAAATAGGTAATTCTAAGACAATTTACTGCAGCTATTCCTCTAAATGATTAGAAAATGTGGTTAACACCCAGTTGTGCCTTCAAAAAAAAATACTGTGATATACCGTGAAATAATTTTGAAAAATACCGTGATATACATTTTTGGTCATACCGCCCAGCACTAGATCCTAAACCCTTGACCGTGCGTGGTCACATGATGCACGTCCTGCCCTCCGAACGCTTACCCTTGCATTCTTTGCCAGGCCAGATAAAGAAGATATGGTCTCCGCGGTATGATCTCGCAGCATAAGTGGTTTTCGATTACAGAAGGACACGCTGTCCCCGCACGGAACCCGTTTTTGCGCCTGCGGATAATCCACTGCCGATCGCCGGCGGGAAACTTTCTCTCCAACGCACGCCCGCTGGGAAGAAAGAACAACTTCTGCGGGCTGGGTTTGGAAGGGAGCGGCGTTTTGAGCCTCGGGTGGCAACAAAGAGCGAGGACATGACCACCGAGGAATTGTTGAGGTTTTGCTTTGTTTCCACGTTTCCTGCCTCTCAGATCCTCTGTGTAATTTTCAAAGATCTGACTTTTGGTCTCGGGAGAGGCACAACCGCCTCCGAACCCAAACGAAGTTCATCTCCTTTCATTTAATATTTCAGACACCTCACGAAAGGCATTTGTCTGGCAGCAGCTCAGTCGCAACTGCTGCCATAAATACCTTGTGATGCTTACAATGCACAGGGGAAGCATATTTAATGGAAGCTGTGATTGATATGTTTAGAAATAGCTTGTTCTTCCCATAAGAATTTTCTTCCCTCACTTTCCTTGTGCCCTCCTTCTTCAGAGGGTCTCTACCCGCAGAGTCTGGATCCAACTGCATCCAACTCTTAGATGCTTACTGACCGATTTTTCTTTTTTTAGATGTTAGATTACTGTGATGGAGAAAACATAACCGAGCGAGAAAATCCCTTTGACTACTCTGCAGTTTATATTGTAACAATGCCGAGCCTTATTTATCAGTTTGTTTTATCATCCCAATGACAACCACATGGACTTGCACGATCACGAGCCTGTCATTTACCAAAATAAACTGAAAAAAAACTGAATCACATTGCTTGAAGCAAACAAAAACCCTGTTTGAGTTATGAAGGGGGAAAGCTTTTTTTTTCCTGCATATTTGTCTCTAAATTGTCACATGTTTTCCTACCTGGAGGTTGGCCAGGTCGCTGTTGTTGCAGTCTTGGATCTCACTCAGCTGCTGATGTGTCTCTAGTTCAAATTCAGTTGTCTTCATTTCAATCCAGCGATCAATCAAATGTGTTATATTCCATTCACAGTCCAATTCAGAGCAAATTCATTTAATGCCAAATCATTAGAACGAGAGAAGGCAGTCTTGCAAAGGAACCCGACAGGTTGCAATGAATCTTTTTCAATCCTTCAGCCTGAACGTGCACAAGGCAACAGCGGGAAGGAACAACCTTCCATCAACAGAAACGACCTGCAGGACCGGATCAATGAAGGGTGGTGTTGGATGGGTGAGAAGACCTCCCCGCCTTGGGACAAGTAATTTAGTGTGGCCCCAAAAAAGTTCTGAAGTAGAGTTCTTCACGGGTCCACTTTCATGGACCCAAACCCAAATGGACCCGTGAAAATTCGACCTTAAACCGACCCGACCCGAGCTATTATCATAAGTTCCTGGGACCGAACCCGAATGGAACCACAATATTTGGACAGGGAACTGACCCGAATCTTTAGTATACATTGCGTGCTGTCAGCAATTCCGAGTTACCCCAATAGAACCGAGACAATCCAGCCCATAGTTGCTCATGTTAAAGTTGTCTAGCGTTGAATAAAACTTGATTTTCTTACCTAAAGTTGTCTTCTTCTACCGGTTCAGTTGCTACATAGGCTACGTGATGGAAACAACAATAAATCCACGTCGTTATTTTCTTTGTGGATTCAGATGCTATTGGTAGCAACTGCTAACGCTAATAGCCTACACCGGACAGGACGTGTGGTGAATATGTTCTCTAATCCAACATTGTCATGTTGGATTATCCACCGCAAACGAGCCTGATATGTATTTGAGGAAATCAATCAAACATGGCAACACGGGCTGTCGCTGCTGTCACGCTAACAATTACATGATCAAACGTTTAAAACAAGCAGGAAGATGAAAGTTGCAGTCACCCAGAGCTGGAGGAGCGGCCCGACTCCCGGGGGGTTGAAATATTGAAATGGGGGGATAAAAAATTTGCACCTTAAGAACCTGTTTTTGTCTTATAATAAAGACCATTTGGTGGCAAGTTTTTCCTCATATTTTTAATCTACTGTAGAGAGAAGCTGAAACAGAAATGACAGTTTTACATGGGCTGTCCCTTCAATGCTAATGTGAACCCTGGTTGGTTCAGGATTCTGAATTGGACCAATAGTTTTCGACAGATAAAATGGATAAAATAATTGCAGTTTGTGGTGGTGTAGTATATGGGCAGTGGTAATCATTTTGACAAATAATTGTTTGCAGCAACATTAAAAAATGAACTATTTAGTTCATTTTTTGAAACGATGAACTGAACTAGTTCATTTTAATTTCTGTGAACTATAACCTTAACTAGTTCTTGTAGAAAGTGAACTAGCCCAACACTGCTGATGGGATTCTCTGCTGACAGAAGGTGATGTTGTTCAGTCGTCTGGATGTCCCTCAGGGGTCCAAGTCGTCTCTTCTCATTCATCGGTGTCACAGTGTTTTCAAACAGTAAATAGAAAAGCAGCATCTCAACTCTCTGATCTCCTTCCTCTTCCTCCTCCTTCTTCTGTTATTTATTAGCATTTGGCAAAGTGAGTGGACTACCAACACAAAGTGGCATGGAGCGTTATTTTACCGACTCAGTGGATCTTACCGGGTCCATCACTGTACATGGAGACACGACGACCGAAGGGACCAAGGAGGAGTCCAGCCTCGTTACAATTCCAGTCTCCTATCTTTATCCCAGCTTTATCCCAGACCCCCACTAACGGAGATCCACCAGGAGCTGAAAGACCAACTCAACAAGAGCCTGCAGCCTCTGGAGCATTTGTTCTTAAGCCGTTAAGTTAAGCATACTTAGGATAAACTCAAGCTAATATTGTTTTACACTGGGCTGCCTGTAATTATATTTTCGGTGTCTGAATGTAACCGAACAGGCATTTGCCAAAAAACTAAACAAACAATTACTAAAATATGAATTTAAAAAAAAAGAGCGACAGTCTTACTCAGTTAAATTAGGGTCTTTTGAAAAGTTGGATGCCCACCCCGACCAGAAAATGACTCTTTAATCCGGTTGGCATGAAATACTGATACATTCTACCACATAACGCGGTGTTAAAGAGTGCCAAGCTGCTTTTACGGCTTTGTGCAACTGGATCTTCAAATGAAAATACTTGCATGCACAGAACATGTTTAAAATCCAGGTGAAAGGGGGGAAAAAAGACTTCATAAAAAACGCACACACACACATAAAACACTATTTTACACAGTTCACTTCACAAATTCAAAGACTCTTTCTCATATTTCCAAAAGCAGCTTGAATCCCAAATATCCTCCACCTGCTCCGTTGTATCTGTGCGCTGCTTTTGGGTGCCTGTTGGGAGTTCGCTAACTTTGTGACTCATCTGCTGGTCATTAATGGACTCACTTTGTTGTAATTGTTGCAGTCTGGTAGCATTAGCTTTTCATGTCCCTTTCATGTTTTCTTGGCCACAGTGAAAGTGAGGCTCAAGCGGATGCCTCAGCTGTATCAGGAAAACGGCGAATAAGAAATAAAAAAAAGAAATAAAATAAAAGACTGCAGGTGTGGGGGCGATCTCCCCCGGTCGGGGCTACGTGGTGACCGGGACCAAAGAGGTTTTGATGTGGTTCTTGGATCGCCGGCGTCGAGCGATGGTTTAGTATCAGCTGTCTCTGACAGGAAATATGAGCGGTCTTTATCTCGGGGGAGACGAGAGCAGAGCTCGAGAGAAAACAGAGAAGCGCTTCACGAAGATCTGCAGACAGACTGGAGGTGTAAAAGAAACAAGCTGTCAAGACGTTGTCTTTAAATGATGGCGCGTGAAACGGGACTGAAAAATGTTCGGCTTCTCCCGAAGACCGATGGGAAAAGCTTCACGTTTTCATGGACGCTTCAGTTTTTTCTTTCATTGTTTAAGCCACGTGTTTCTTTGAGACCTGGGTGGGTTGTAGTGCGATAAGATGAACATTATTAACATCACAAACAAATTCAGTTTAGGGTTAGGCTAACCCTAACCCTAACCCTAACCCTATTATTGCTTCCTTTTTTCTAGATTGCCCAAATAAAGTCCATTTTATCTGAGGTGCGTTTACTGTTTCTTTTATTCTTAGTCAGGATGGGATTTACGATTTTAATCATTTTAGGTTTTTTTTCCCCCTATATATTATTTTCCCCTACTGAATCCCTAAATGAAATAAAATGAAATGAAATGAAATGAAAAATACTTTATTGAAATGAAAAATACTTTATTTATCCCATAAAGGGAAATTCAATTTTGTCATTCCATTTTTAAATATTTTGTATATATTTTACATTTTGCATGTTTTTTTCATAGCACATATTTATTCTTTCAGCGCTTATTTTAATATTTATGTATTCATTTTTATAATTTTAAAAGGATTCAGTGGGTTGGAAATTTGAAATCATTAATGTTATTTAAGTAACTACCGTATTTTCTGGACTATAAGCCGCACCTGAATATAAGCCACACCCATTAAAATATAAACGAAATATATATTTTGTCACATATAAGCCGCCGGTATCCAGGCTGAGAAATAAGATATTTACATCGAAAGATTTTGTACCATAAGTGTTTATTCATATACCTGAACTGATTTTTCCTCCTTACAGCATGAAAAATTCATAGAAAAGCCGCATCTCTGTATAAGCCTCATGGTTTAAAGCGCGGGACAAAAGTAGCGGCTTATAGTCCGGAGAATACGGTAATTTCTTAGAGAATACGGACTTTGGGGCCCTTGGTTACGGGAGCTTTTTAGTAATTAGATATTCCTGCCCCGTGACCCAACTCGCATGGCATCCATTTTAAAATTTATTTTATTTTTTTAAGGGCAACATTCCCTGGCATTGTCCCTGAGTGCCCGTGCCCTCGGAGGTCTCCTTCTCTGAACCTAACCCTAACCGTAACCCTTACTCTCTTCCTTTAGAATAAAGGCAAAATAAAATTGAGACAAATGAAACCAGAAGTTCCTCTACTGCCGGATCTCACAAGAAGAGGGAAAAAAAATCTGTTTATGCAATTTGGGTTGACCAGCTCTTTGAAGGAAAAGGAAATTTCTCCTTTGATAAGAGTAATTTGCCAACGAAGCAATGATGCAGCATGAATCAGTCGTGCAAAGTGAGCGTGCATCTCCCCCCGAGGGGGGGTCTATTGTTTGGCTGATTTCCTTTCCGACCAGCAGACAGAACTGATAAATTCACTCTCGAGTCACAAACAATGAGTCACTCTGCTGCTGGGATGACTTTCGTGGGGCGTCTTTGCTGCCCAGACGGACTCGTATCAGCCCGAGCAGATACGACTCAGTTACATAACGCGAGTCAGACACTTCTGTTGCTTTAGAGCGTGAGTTATTTCCTCCGCTGCGAGGCCCCAGGTGTCCGATCGGGCTAGCAAGTCAGCATTTCGGCCATGTGCAATAACAGGGTGTGATTAAGCGCCGGGGTCTGGCAGAGACGGATTTAATTCTCTTAAAGATTCCCTGACACGCCAAGCCTCATCTACAGTCGTGAAATTACCCTCCAGCTGCATCCCAGCGCCGGACGCCCACACGCACACGGACGCCGTTCAAACGGCCTCGTAAAAATCCTCGCACCTATACGTGCCCACGTATTTACGCGCCCGTCACGCAAACATACGCACAGGCGGGAGAACAAGAGCGTGCAGAGCCTCCTCTGGCGGGAACATCAAAGCGCCGGCAGCTGGCGAACCCGCGTGTGGCGCGCGGATAATTACATGCTGAGTAAGTGCAAATGTGTGTTAATTAATGCGTGATTAGTGCGGTGGAAGGTCTTTCTGAGAGGTAGACATCAGGGCTAACGTGGCCCTCGGTCTCACGGAGACGAGACGTGTCGAGCCTTTCTTTTCCCACCGTCTCATCTGACTCATATTTATATATTAAACATCAGAATCTCAATGTTTTTGTTGTTTTTATATCATTTTAAGGGGGGGATTGGGGGGGTGTTGACATCTTCCGGCTATTTGCTGACAAAAGTTTGGTTTCCAGACAAGTGTGACATTTGGGACCAGTTGGGAATTTTGGAAGTTGCCTCGTTCCACTTATGATGGAAGCGTGTTTAGATTACAGCTCCATGACTGAACGCATGTTGATGGTTGGGGTTAGGGTTAGGGTTAGAGTTAACCCTAACCCTAAATGGCCCCTTAAAAGTCTGGCACTTTGAAAAGATAAGTGAGTTTTTCTTGACGCAATCAAGTTAAAGATCACACAGTCTAATAAGACTTTATGCAGAATAGCTTTCTTATTTCCCAGGAATGCATTTTCAGGATATCACAATGGGAAAGAGGCTGAAAGCGAAAGTATGGGCACCCCTGCATGGTGAGCTGGTTTTCTTTGCTTGTAAACACTTTTTACAGCCACCTGAACGTGTTTCCTTCCAGGTGTACCAACATCTAAATCGCTCCGGTTGGGGGGCTGCCGTGGTCAGATCTTTAACCTGCGCCTCATGAGGTCGTCCCATGTGGGTTTGCTTTGAGACCGTTACCGTGCAGAAATGGCCTTCATCTTGCCTTCAACCTTTTCACAGAATAACTCAGCGTTTTCCTTCGGAAGTTGCTGGCGTCTACTGATTGGTTAGTGCGACCTCCAACCTGGAGGTCGGCAGGTCGATACCCAGCCCTGTCATGCGTCAGTGCCCTCACTGAGCCCCGCACACCGCTCCGCCCGTCACTAAGCAGTCCGAGCCCGGATAAATGACGAGGATTGTGTCGGAAAAGGGATTGGGCATCAAATGAAGGGAGAGAAGATTCCTAATGACAATAATATATTATATTTTTGTTTTTTATTTATTTATTTTTATTAGTGGGAGTTCTCTATTGATTTTTTTTCTTTAAATCAAAACCAGAAGTGTTTACATCATCCAAAACCCCAAATGCAGCAGTAATGACTGGTTTTCCCCTGGTGCTGCCACCTAGAGGACACCATGTTCACGGTACTCAGGTAGCCCCATATTGATAGCAGAAATTTCGTTTAAAATCGTTGCATCTTTGAACGTATGGCTTCCTGAAAGCAGCCCATCGTCAACGAGATTAATTATTTAGATTAAATTTGAACCTGTGACTCCTGAACTTGGCTGATGCGAAGGCGTCCATACTGACTCCCCAACCAGGTGGAGTTCTTGTTTGGGTTTTCCCCCAGCCCTCAGTCCAAAAACGTTCATATTAGGTAAAATTAATGACTCCGTGTTGCGCGTGGGAGCGATGCTGCGGTTCTGCAGCGACCCGGTGGCGCGCCGCCTCTTGCTCGACGACATCTGGGGCCCTGCCCCTCCTCAACCCGATGAGGCGGGTATGAAAAATGAACGGCAGCCTCTTGGTACGTCGGCGTAGACATGTTTCCAGGATCGAGGGTGCATGTTGGACACACAGCTGCAGTTGTCCGACAACTTTGTCTCACTTGTGTGTATGTCAGATTGTGTGTCACAGGCGTGTGTCTTGGGGGGGGTGGGGGGGGGTGGGGGGGGGGGGCGTTGAGGGGAGGTCAAACCTCGGTCCGGGTAATTTGCCGCAGATGAAACCCGACTCCATTCCAGGGGACCAGTGCAAGTAAACGTTTCAAAGCTGCAGGAAATCTATTAGCACCTGGTGGGACTCCCCACACGTCCTATTCTGCACCCCCGCCCTCACTGCCCCCCCCCCACCACCACCACCACCTCTCCACCACCCCACCGACTCAACCCTCAGCTAGTAAAGCCACACAAGACCACCGCTCTCCTGCTGTGCCACTAAAGGCAGCGGATTTGCGAGTGTGTTTTTTTGCGGTGCGCGGCGCAGTGCTACCCGTGTAGCATGTGCGCTTGCACAGAGTGCATGTAATGTATCTGGACCTGTCGTTTTTTTTATACACGTGGAGCCAGTTAGCGGTGAATGAGGTGCCAGACAAGCAAGCAGCAGCTGCCACACTCCAAACAATAGCTCACGATCCGGTCACAGTGGGCTGCAGGGAGCCCGCTCCGGCTCGGATCACACGAACGGTTGAAAATGATGAGAAAAGTTTATCGTCTGGGTCACGTGAGCAAGGGTTACTTTGTCTCTTTTTGCACATATAATGCATCAAACATATAAATAGGTCCTCCCAAGTTTATACGATGCTGTATTCTGCGTAACGTGAAAATTTTAAAGGGGAAGTTTGCTGCAAATATCAGGGTTAAAGAGGGCATATTATGGGAAAAAAAATACAGGTTTCCTTGTCTCAAGTGGCTGCCAAATGGAAAACACATGACATGACATGACATAACACAACCCTGCTCCGAAAATCTTTCACTCAGTGGGCCATTCAGATTTGTGAAACGATGTGACATTACAGACCCAGATCAGATTTTTAATCTCCACCCAGCTTCACCTTTAACTTGCTTTTGCTGCACCTCAGAAGTTGGTAAAGTTGTGGGTTTTATCTCAAAAAAGGGAACAACCTACGCAGAAACAGGGGTGATGCGGACTGGAATGTCTGACTCCGCCCCCTAAAACCGGCCGCTAAGAACAAAAGTTTGAGGATATGGTTTGGAGGGGAGCTGTAGTACTGTGTCTCTGTGGTAGTTTAACTGCGCAGACGTTTCATTAAGTCCTCGGGGAACTCTAAGTCCATAACATGTTTCCTTCTACTGCAGACTCCATTCTGTGATGAAAAGCTTTTGTTTCGCCTCAGTGTCTGTGATTTATTTGTCGTACGGTCATAATCACGGAGAACAACTTGGAAATGTAGGCTATTCTTCTTTGCATTTGTTCCGTTCAACCTTTCGCTTTCCTCCTGCTCTGGAAAAGAACAATCATAATGGTGGACCTTGTTGTGCAATGGAGTGTTTAAAAAGAAACCAAAAATCTGTCCGACGCAGCTATTGTCTCAACGTCTCAAGCATGCTTCTATGCTTCTCGTCTTTCACAATGAGCTTCTCCCTTTTTGTTCCCTTTTGGGTCAATGTCAACTTCCAACCACTTGATCCGTGCATGCTGTCATCGCTGAGGGGGTGATGCATGCTGGAGAATCGCGCTCGAGCCAGTCTCCCCAGTTTCCACGTTCGTTGGATTCCCGTAATCCACGTTGGCGTCCATTAATAATGCATACTGTAGATCATTTCCAATAACGGGGGGGAAAACAGTTCTCACTGGTGTCTGCGTGACAACCTGAATGTGATGCCTGGACTATGCAAATAACCGGAGACTGTGCTTCACGCTTGAGTCACAAGTAAAAGAAGCATTTTGCGAATAAACTTTGGGAATGAATGACTTAATGAGGAAAAAATCAGGATTTGGAACTTGTTTGATATCAGGATGCTATTGGTTGAGAAGCTGAGTTAAAAAAAAAAAAAAAAGATGGCATGAGGCTGCCACCTCAAAAACAAACCCAGAAGCGTTTTGAATCCGCATACTAACTTCCTGCCGTTCCAGAAAGGCATTTTCTTGTAGAAGATTCATGACTAGGGGTGAGTATTGGCAAGGACCTTGTAATACGATATGTATTGTGATACTTAGGTCATGATATGATATTATCACAATATCGTGTTATCGTGATATATTGCGATATTCTAACCAGTTAATATCAAAATTAAAAGTAGAGATGAAAAATCAAGTTGCTGTATATGTTCATCAGATGATATTGATCATTCAGAGGACAAATTGAGTCAAAACTATTTGCTTCAAAACAGCCTATTTATTGCTTATTATTAGTGTTTTTGAAAAAAATCGATATTAGGAGCTGAAAAATCAATATTATATCGGGCGGCCAAAAATCGCGATGTATCGCCAAATCGATTTTTTTCACACCCCTATTCGTGACCTCTGTAAACTTTTTTCCTGAATGGCAAAAGAGCCACCGACAAGACTGGGCTACTGAGTGGGGATGAGCCCACACGTCATGTAATACCATTTTAACCCACTGGAGGTGCACTTCATTTCCTGTAACATGCTGCCCCCATGTGGCCGGAGGGGTATTTCTATGAAAAGGGGCTTTAAGACACGCCTCCATTAACCAGCCGGTGACGTCACAATGGCTGTATCTGGTGCAGCCTTCGCCTAGAAACTGGCGGTAGGCCGATCCTGCGTTATCACTCCTGGTCTGATTCCAGTATACGACCTTTGGATACCAGTCCAATCAGGAAGCCACTGATGTGGTAGACTGAAGGTAAGCAGTCTTCACTGCCCAACAAAGAAGTGTTTGTAATCTTAGTGCGACTTAGATGAAGACCAGTTCTTGGTTTTTGACAAGTTATTGCATAAAAACCAGTCAGTTCCAAAGCGCTCACGCAATGTTTCTTGTCATTTTGTATTGTGCGCACAACCGAGTCGCGACAGACCGGCCTCATGGATTTGCCCCCATTATCCGATACCAGATCCAGCTGCCCGGCCGGCATTTGTACATGGGGCCCATCTTGAGATATAATTGGGTTGAAAAATGAGGCGGGATTGTCCATTGGTTCCATATTGTCGCCATGTGAATCGTCCATTAGGGTTTGCTTACGTCGTTGGCTCAAGACTCGCTCAGGTAAGACACCTATTTCATCCCCGAACCAATTCATCACCAGGGAACCTGAATATAACCGTTGCAAGCAACTGACACAGGGCCAATGTGGAACCCGTGCAGAGTCGCATGTGGCTCCCCATTTTTCACTTCCTGATATTGACGTGGCATCGGTGCGTCCCTGCTAGAAACCGTTAACCCCGCTGAAACTGGGGCTCTGTAAGTGTCTGGACTGTCAGGGAACATGCGGACCACTGTTCTCTCAGATGAGCCCCAGAGGAAACATGACAGTGTTGACTATTTGATGCTCAGAGATGTTGATTCCCTGGTCATGCTTAGTTATCTAGTTTACACCATTTCATCACCTGGTCGCAAAATCTTAGCCTAAAAGATACCTTCTACGGCATGACATTAACTCGAGTGGCCCAGTTTTTCTCTCAAAACCATCATTATTAGGTGTAATATTCCCTGTCCACTGCAGTTCACCATTTATTTGGGCAAATGAAACCCCCCGGCAACAATCACTGAGCTTTCAAAGTTCATCAGCCGTCAAGGGTTCAAAACCAGACAAAACTGCTGCACACCATGTGCTCAGACAGGATTTCAGCATAATTACATCTACATCGTTCTCTACCTGCTTTGAAAAACCAGATTAGTTAAATCAACTGTATCTGTTGAGCGTTTGGGCGGTCCTGAGCGTGCTCGCATCAGCTCACCGACGAGCTTGTGTTCGGGGTCCAACCTAATTGGATTTATGTGCGGGAATGTTTTCCAAAGCCACACTTGTGAAATACCTCCACATCTGCTGCCCATTAGCAGTGGACATAACACACAACAGAGAGAGGAAAGCCCCCAACGCCTTGATTCATTGGACTGCAGCTCTGCTTTTATTGCGGCGCAGGAAAAAAAAAAGGGCTCGCTGCAGCGTTTCTAGCGCGGCGAACGCAGCCTTATCTGTCTTCTTCCTCTCCTGCTATCTGTTTCATTTGTTTTTTCTTTGATCGTTTAATCCCCCAATTCGCATGTTATCTCTTTGCACGACCTTTTGCTCCCTCCTGCACTCGAAAACTGTCAGTCTTTTTCTGCAGCTGTTGTCTTTTTTCTCCTCAGGTGCAGCCATATCGTCTTTGGAGGTTTGCGCTCTTCCTTTCATCTATTTCCTTTCCGTTTCAAGTATTCTCTTGCTGAATCTTCCTGCCTAAATCCATCCAACAGGTCTTACTTTCCATCTGCTAACTCAGTCCAACTTCCCCACTCTTTGTGCTCTCGTGCCCAGTCATTTATCTATGTCAGTACGACTTCCATCTCCAGGCCTTTTCCCTTGTCGTTCCCCAAGGCAGGGACGTCCTCCTGTTTTGTCCTTCAGTAGGCGTGAGGAGAAACTAGCAAGGGGGTCTGACAACCCCTTGACCCTTCATCTGTCATCTGCGAGAGGAAAAGCACCCTCCTAATTGGGGGGGAAAGCGTTGAGGGGTTGGGGGGCCGGTATGGAGGTTGTTATTCTAGTGTTGGAGGGGTCAGAGGTGAAAAAGGGGAGATCATGCTGGTGATTAGCCTCCTTCGCGGGCAGGAATGGAGGGAAGCAAGGACAGGGAGTGCGTTTGTTGGGCGGCTGAGGTGTAAAGCAATTAAAAGGGAAAAAAAGGGTAACGTTCTGCATTTAGGATGATCAGCGCCTTTAACAGTGCTGTCAAGGGTCAAGGTTTACACACCTGGAGAGTGATAAGGTGGGTAAAGTCTGCCTAGTAAAAAAAAAAGAAAAATGAGCCTAAAGATGTAAACGCTGATGCACTGGTGATGAGAAATGCGCAGAAGGAAGGCAACCTCGAAATATCTGGCACCCCGTGTTTGTATTTGATCAAAGGGAGATCGTATATGGACACTGCTGGGATATGGAGCGATGTCATGCATTGATTGTTTGGCAAATGGGATTCGAGCCCTTTGAACTACAGTCTCCGAAGTGTTCATAATGTCAGTAACCAGAGACCCAGAACTGCCAGCTGGATAAGCACATCGGCCCAAAATCCCTCGTGTTGGCAGAGCGCTGCAAGGAGCGGGTCAGAAAATGAGGCTACATTTCCTAAACGCTGACAGCTTCTGGCCGTAGGAGGACACACTTTCAGAGCCGTCGTTTCCTCCCCTCATCTACCTGATGATGAACGCAGCACGTCTCTCAGCATCTCGCTCCTCTGCTCCCTCGCCGCCCCTGTCTGCAGGTCTTTTCCCCTGGTTGGAGACCTAGAAACGGGTTAACTGCAAGACTGTGAAGGGGGGAAAGCAAGAGTGATTAAAAGGTATTTTAGCACATGTGCAAACAACCAAAATCAAACACCAATTCCAAGCAAAAGTATATTGGAAACAGCCGACGCACTTTTGAAGTGGACATGGCGGGCTATTCCGTGGAGTATTGGTGCGGCCTCAGCGCGCACTAAATTACATTGAATAATTTTTCTCCTGGTCCAGTTCGTGTTCACGTAATGACGTTCTCACTCTCGCCCGAACGCCGCACCACGAGTCACGTGACAACGGTTGTCATCGGTCAACAACAGTCTTGGTAGAAGGGAGTGGCATGGCGACACAACAGCTAGACGAAGTTGGGTCAGTCCGAGGTCGCGGAGCCCGCACCAGAGTTCGCCAATAGACCTCCTCTTCGAAACAATCTCGGTACGGCTGTTTGGTGCGCGCCAGAAGTCCAGTCGTGATCCACTCATGACCAAGGGTGAATTCCAATTCCTCTCTTAACCCTCAATTTCAAAAATGCACGCTCCCGCTAAGTACAAGTGCTGTCCCGATTCTTAGAACGTCAAGTTGAGGGACAAGTTTGAGGGCTGTATCGCCCTCAATATTGAGATTCTCCGGCACCACCCTTTGGAGTAAGGGCTACCCAGAAGGCATTGCGTATTTTCGCCAAAACGTCTTGCATTTGAAGCTCGCCGAAAAAAGCGAGCTTCAAATGCAAGTATTTTCATAGCTAATAAAGATATAAATGTTACAAAACTATCTTATTGTCTTCATTATATATATTTATATTATCTTCTTCTTCTACGTCTTCTTCTCCTTCTTCGTCGTCGTCGTTTTCTTGACTGGGCATAGCTTTGGCGTAAGGCCACCCCCACAGTCTGAAGATGTAACTGCACTTTCTAAGTGAGATTGAGATTGAGGGTTAAGGGAGAAATTGGAATTGGCCCTAAAACTCCACTGGGCTGATCTAAATAGGTGCAGTGTGAAAACGACCTTGCTCTTACCTTAGACGTCATCATAAGCTTAAAAAAAAAGAGAGAGAGCCGTATTAGGTGTTTTATTTCTATGCAAAACAAACATCTTCATTTTGGGACTTCAGCTAATTAGATCATAAGGTGAGGATTGACCTGATTGGTCAGATTCTACCATAGACTGAAGGGGCGGTTGACAGCAAGGAAAGCTTCCAGATATACATCACGACATCACAAATCCAGCCAAAATCTTTGTTTAATCTGCTGTTGCGGTTCCTCCGGTTAATGACTTTCATACTCCGGATCCATTTCTGGCTCAGACACGTTCGGTTGGATTTCTGGACCTGTCATTGTTGAAAACAGCGGTGATCTCTCCCAGTTCTGTTTAATGTAGCGTGGGTTGGAGCTCTGCGTTCCGTCCCCCACCGGCGTGGAGACATGTGGCGTATCAGAAAACACTTTAGACACCATCGTGCCATTTCTGGAGGAGGCGTTGCTTTCTTCTTTACTGTTCCAAAGTTATTACAAACAGTTTTGAGGTATGATGGGCGGGAAGCTGATGTAGAAGTGCCCTAGATCAGACATAAGTGCAACCTCCAGATGTTCCAAGGATGACTCCGTCGTGGTTGGACGTATTAGCAGGTCTGTGTCCACCAAGGGTGCTACATCCGCATAACCAGTCTGAACCAACCCGGAAATAAAGAAAACTGCCTCCAAAGGCGAGTTACTCTCAACTGACCCACACATACTTTGCAGCAGAAATAAGATGCATGATGACTGTAAAATGAAATAAGCTGAAATAATCCAAAGCTACACATTTATGCCTAATGCTGCATTTGATCTTTTGATTGACAGCTGGCAACGGTTTAGTCATCGCTTTAGCTACTTAGCATTTGCTTGATTTGACTTCTGAGCTGTGAATAAAGGCAGAGCAGAAGATACTGCTTGAAGTGAGTTTGGGGGCGGAGCTTAGCAGAGCAGCCTGAAGCAGCGATCTTTACCCCCCAGATGGAGTTTAACCAGAGAGGACCCCCTGCTGGACGACTGCCGGCTCACCAGCTTCCACCTCCTGAAGCAGCTGGGGCCTCCTGTGAGGGAGAAGATTCTAACCGGACCGTTGGCCTTCTTCTTACCAACATGGAAATAGTCCTTCCACATTCACCTAAGTCTCAAAAAACCATACTGAATTGGGTGTTTTTCTATCCTTGAGATTAGGGCTGTACCGATACGACACGATACACGATATTAGGCTCACGATACGATATATATCGATATTCATCTTAAGATATATTTACATCATTTTTTGAACATTTTAAAGGGACAAAGTGATTTTGGTGACATCTTGTGAATGTTCCAATGACTTTGCTGAATTCTCCTTTTAGATGAAGCCATTTAACTTCAAACGTCCCAGATCCCAGGTACCAACATCTCTGGTACAACCCTTGCTAGAATCACCACAGTGAAGCACGGAGGCGGCACTATGATGATATGGGGGCTGCGTGAGCGGGAAAGGCTTGGGGCAAATAATTCTCTCGCGTGAGACAACGAATGCCTGCGATCCTCTCAAAATACGACTCCCAGGCTGAAGGAGCTTGGCAGAAGAAGACTGTTCCAGCGTGATAACGATTCACAGTTCGCTGCCAAAACAACGCAAGTGCCTCTAAAGAAAAAAAAAAAAAAAGACGAAGAAGGAAACGACGGCCCGGCCAAGTATGACCTAAATCTAGCAGAAAGGAGAATAATGGAGAAAGGCATCCCATGTAGCAGAAAAAAAGAGCAGCTGAAACCACTCTGCATAAGACTTGCATCCTCCGTGCTAAGGACAATTAAGTCTGTCCGCACCGTTCAGAATAAAACTAATGAAATTACTGCAAAGTGACTTAAGATAAAAATGTTTTCTTGCAGTTAAGCTCCGGGTAGCGTGATGTGGACGTTCAAAAAGGCTGCTCAGGGTTTGAATTCTGACGTTACAACATTCACACCGGTCGGATTTAGTAGATTTTTTTTAATCAATTTTCTAAAATGTGAAGCTGTGGTTTAACTGTACCGGTTTTAAAGCAGTTTTAGAGCACTGAAACTGTCCGCAGAGGGAGGACCACGATAGTAACACAAGTTGGCTGGAAGTGACGACTGCCAAGAAAAGGCAGACGGTTCTTAGCTATTTGAACTTTAAATTCCAAACTTGACAAGACCCGAGCAACATTTCCTGAACTGGAACAGCTTATCAATGCCCTCGATGCTCGTATGGAAGATGTCAACGTCTTTCGTGACTGTGGAAAACAAGAAATGAGGAAATCAAGCATCGAGCAAAGCGATGAGAGAACGATCAAATTCATCTCAACTGGGTTTTCTTTTTTTTTTTAAAGCTGTCTGGATTTGTAGGTCCAGTCTCTCTCGATACCGTTAGGGTTAGGGGTTAGGGTTTAAGATGCATTTCTTACGGCAGGGGTGTCAGACTCATTTTCACTGAGGGCCACATCAGCGTCATGGTTTCCCTCCAAGGGCCAGATTGACAGCATGAATGTAACAAAATGTAATGTAAATCAAAATAAATGAAACTACACCTTATTATAAATGTTAAATACTGGTTTCTGTATTTATTATGTATTCAAGTTTCAAATATTTAAGTCATTATTATATTAAATTCAGGGTTTGTGGTTGTCAGAGTATCCATTACCTTGGTTTTAGAAGCGGAAGCGGTTCTGTGTTTCTCTTGTAGGCTAAATTTAGCATACTTAGCTCAGTGTTTGCTGTCAAGATGCTGATAGATTAAACTCTTTCACGACTGACGCCGCCTCATAACACAAAAGACATACTGTTATTTAACCTTGAGATACAAACTTGTAATTGTTAACTGCCTTCCTTGTGCATCAATTTTTCTTTTCTTGGACATGTTGGTGCTAGTTTGTAAAGGTTTGTCTTAAGTCCAATAGTTCTGAAAAATCGTAGCTACCGTTATCGCTGTGGATAACGACGAAGTGCATGATGGGAGATGTAGTTTATTGTCAATGTGTGCTTTAAAGCAGTGTAAGCTTATTTTAAGTCTTAAAATATTGGTTTAAAATTTAAGACAATAATGCCCAAGCTCTCGAGGGCCACATAAAATGACGTGACGGGCCACATTTGGCCCGCGGGCCTTGTGTTTGACACATGTGTCTTACGGTTATCTCTCTGGATTCCTCTGATAACGCCAAACAGCTAAGATTTACGGATAATGGCAACTTATCTGGAAACCATTTGGGAATTACTGTTGTATCTGATTTTTAAGAAGGAAAAAAAGGAACTGGCGTGCGATCGCATTTTCCGAGAGTCGGATCGCCATGAAGGTCCGTTACCCTGATCGTATCTTAAAACTAGTATTTAGACAAGCGAGCCCATCGTGCTCAGACATCACAGCGCTACCAAATTTCCTATGCTCTAATTAACGACGCTGCGGGATGATTGACGTTTTGGAATCCTTTGTAAACGGCTTGGAGTGAATAAAATAAATCAAGGAAGCTGATACTCCCAGAGCTTTGCTTTGTTTTTAAAGTGCACTCCCACTTCCAACATCTTCTCCCTTGATGCATAATCAGCTGTCAAACCTAACTTATTTACCCCGGGCTCGCGAAGCACTTGGGACGGGGCGAGGTGTAATTCAAAAGGTACCAAACTGCAGAAATTTTCCCCCAGACTGATTTTCTGAGTGTCTGGATTTCTTCTCTGCGCTGACACTGATTGACGTCGTGGGTGTGATGTGTGTGTGTGGTGAGTGTACGGTCGGCGTACGTGCCTGCTGCCAGGGATTAGAGCCTCCAGAGCAACCACCACCCCCCCATCCGACCCCCAGACCTACACCTGCTGGTCCACTTCTGCACACAGACGTGCAGACCAAAGGGAGAAAGAAAAAAAAAAGAAAGACCAAAGAAAAAACAGAAATGACCCGCACGCGTCTTAATGAGGGAGGGCCGGGGAGTCTGGCGTTCACCTCAAAACCATTTCTTCCCCCCGCTGCTCTCTCCAGAGGGCTTTAAGTCCGCCGCCCGTTAACGGCTGAAGTGTGGATTTCCTTTCAAATGCGGGTTAGAGCCCCAACAAAAGTCTTGTACTCTGGTACCTGAGTGGGATCACTTCCAGCTGCCTCATCTAAACACAGGCACACTCCGGGTCTTACTGGGACCCAGTTGGGATTTATACCGAGCCTGCGCCGCTCGCTGTTGTCTTTGTGGTGACCTTATTGCACCTTTATGGCACTTTAAACTCCAGTATTGAAGTAACATTCCTACAATAAAGATTTTTGTGAAGTGGTTCACTGTAGCCGACTCTACCCAAACACGTCCTTACATCCTGTAAAACAAACACTTTCGTTTTTAAGGCTTTCTGAGGTCAAAGGGACATGCCACGATAGTCTTGGCAGTTGCTTTTTTTAATTTCTTTTTCCCATATCCCTTTATCCTTCGAGGATTGCTTGAACAGCAGGACCAAAGTTCCCTCAGACAGACAGATATTTTTCATTTTTGTCATGATTTGACTTTCATGAGAATAACTGCCCCTCTATGAAGGAGAAGTGATCCGTTACTGAATCAGATCTGGGGGAGTCAGTCTTGAAAAACTGTAGATTGAGTGTTTTTTTTCTTCCTAGTTGAAAAAAATAGAAATTAAAGGGTATGAAAAGACCTTTCTGAGACCTCTTACTTAAGACCTGGCACCTGTTGTTTCTATCCCTGGTAGAGGTCTTCACGGGTCCACTTTGATGGACCCAAACCCGAATTGACCTGTGAAAATTCGACCCGAAACCGACCCGACTCGAGCTATTATCATAAGTTCTGGAGTCCGAACCCGAATGGACCTGCATTATTTGGACCCGGAACCGACCCGACCCGAGTCTTTAGTTTCTGACCACAAACTGAACCGAGATACCTGAATAGAACCGAGACAATACAGCCCATAGTTGTCTTCTTCTTCCGGTTCAGTTGCTACGTAGGCTACGTGATGTAAAAAAATAAATCCAAGTTGTTATTTTCTTTGTGGATACAGATGCTATTTGTAGCAACTGCTAATGCTAATAGCCTACACCGGTCAGGACATGTCATGAATATGTTCTCTCATCCAACGTTGTCAAGTTGGCGATCCGTTGTGCTTTACAGCTGCCGGGCAAACCGCTAATAACACGCTACGGCAACACGATTGTTTCATGACAAACACGCCACGTTAATGAATAATTAATTTAACTGCCCCGAGTCCTGACATTGGCTGCCACCGCCAATATCTTTAACTCTCTTGAGTAAACGTGGACCCAGCCTGTCAGAGAGCACCGACCGGACCCGAGACTAACTGCACCGATTCCGACCCGAACCCGGAGTCACGTCTTTTGAATGGACCAGAGACCCGATTCAGGTCAGGTCGGAACCTCGGGTTTTTGGGTTGTCGGGTTGTTCCGAAGACCTCTAACTCCTGGTATATGTGGTGGTTTTGAGTTGGCTTTGGTTGGACTTGACCGGACTATAACTGGAGTACGATGAATTGGATTTGATTGGAACATCTGTGGTTCATCGGGTCAAGAGTCAGCGGTCCACCTGCATCTCCAGGATAAGGGACGTTCTTTTGAGGAGAATAACGTGCAGATTTTAGACAGAGACAGCTGGTTTGAGAGGCGTACAGCGAGCCATCAACGAGGGAAAAACCAGCACTGATCAGAGGAAGATGCCGCAGGTTTCATCTATCAAACGCCGACGGTGCAGCTTTGAATCTCCTACTCAGGCGGTTTCACAAGCAGTCTGAGTCATGTGACCAAAGCTTACAGTGGTCAAAAGCCTCTAACAGCCCACAGGAGGAACAGTAGGGTCAGAGGTTTTGTGTGTGACTAACCCTGAAACTCCCCGCCAAACATCTTCAAGAACAAAGAAGAGGAAGCCAGTTGCCTCGATTCAAGTCTCTGAGGTTTTCTGTGGCGTCTTTAACCGGCGCGTTACTCGGCAGAGTGTCGCTGTCTGGATACGGTCCCATTGGCGTGACCCACGGGTCGAACGCGGTGACGGCAGCGCCGTTCTGAGATGTTTTACTCTCGCGGGAGCTCCAGGATCAGCCAGGGGAGAGTAGAGGTGGTTTTCCAAGCTGCTCAGCTTCAAACACTGGGGGTGAAGATTTGCAGCACTGAAAACTGCCAACAAGAAACTGCAAGAGTGGCTTCAGAAAAAAAAAACATTGGGAAAATCCTGTTTTCCAAACCAAATTTGGACATGAATCCAACAGCATCGATGCTCTCCATCCAGCCTTGACTTTGTTTGGTTTATGTCAAGAGGAATGGGGAAAATATCCAAAGGAAAGGTGTGCCAAGCTTGCAGCATCATTCCCATGAAGACTTGATTCTCCTATAAAAAGTCCTATATTAGCCACTTTACGCAGCAGTACCACTTCTGAACAGATGGGGGCACATGAATCTGCTGACAATACGGCACTAATGAACGGGGGACGGTCCGGCATGCTTCGTGATACCACGACGTCCCACTAGAGGTGCACTTCATTGCCTCTTTTCTCAAACGTGAATGTTCTTGTGATGTGCTGCCCCCATGTGGTTAGAAGTGATGCTGCTACATAGAGTGGCTTTAACCAGACACTCAGTGATGGTTTCCAGAAGCCTCTGGAAGTACAGTGATCACTTATTTTTCACGGTTAATGGGGAGCGGCGCCCCCCCGGGAAGATCAAAATCCGCAAACTGGAGCCGGAGCCCCCAAGCCTAAATAATGTGTTTAAAATATGTTTAAAAACCCCAAAAAAGTAGCAAAGCACTGCAGCAAAACAAGACAAAGGCTCAACTGTGGTCTTTCTGTTACCTTCACAGCCTCTGGTCTCTGAACCGTAGTAAACAAATCGCTGCTATTGTGCTATTTTTGGCTCGTAATTAGCGGCTAGCATGGAACGGGCACTTTATTCTGGCACTGCAGGAACTTGTAACATCACACAGGTTGTATTGTTGGGCTCCTGTCGGTTAACAGAGAATGTAAATCTATACAAGCTGGGCTGCTGTTTATGCTCACTACACACACTACATTACCCATAAGGCCACCTTCTTAAAGGGGCCAGACTGGCTCACAACATTTCTTCACAGTGAGAGAACACACACAACATCCTGTGAAGTTTTCGTGATTTTTTCTTGATTTTTTTTATCATATTATATATTTCTGAAAAATCCGCAAATAACTAAAACCGCGGAAATTAAAGCGCGAATTGGCAAGGGATCACTGTAGTACGAATCTAAAATTTATTCATTAAATATTGAGGATTATTCTGAAAGTCATAATGAGATTCGCGCGATAGAAAATAGAATGTTTTTCTTTTAGCTATTAAATTAGCCGAGACTGAAAATGGGAGCCGAGGAGCTGCAAAACATTTATTGCAATTCTCATAAACGGTCGTTATATAATGACATTCCTCGCCTGAAACCTGACTGGTGCAGAAAAGAAAAACGGTCTGAAAACCCTTCCTTTGCCCCGTTTGCTGTAATCTGCAGTAACACGGACGTACATCAACCTAAAGTGAGCTTGACTGATTGACTGAAGCTCCATCAAAACCACAATAACACAGACTTGCACGAGTTGGCCGGAGTTCAGTGTCAAAACTTAATGCGCTTTCATCGAACTTCCTCTGTGCGTGTTTTGCCATTGGACCGGGCCTGTGCTCTTTCTCCAGTACTGTACTAAGTATTTTGCAACTGGCTAATCCTCTGAGGATGCAATCACTACTTTACGCCAAGAGGTCTTTGGCGCACTGCGTAAACAGTCCCATCTGCCTTTTCATCCGAGCCAAAGCGAGGTGAGTGCGAGGAGACTGTTCAAAATCTTCTCGGGGATCCTGCCTGCCATCACCAGTCCAAGACGGATCTGCTTTCTTTCTCTTCCTCCTTCCCCTTTATAAGTTTCTTGGCCCAAAAACTTAACACCGTAATCCTTCACCAATACAGATATTAATCGGTCGCTGAGGTTTTCTTGCCATCCGCGGATTGTCTGTTTTAGTTCAGTGCGTCAAGTGAGTCCAAATGTTTATGTGTTGTATGAAAGTGAATCAGCTGACAGGTCTTTGGGTCAGTCAGTTGAGTGTTGTCAAGTAGTTTATCTGATGGTGAAGTAGTTTATCTGATGAAGAGCTGAAAGGAGAAACTCCACCTAACTTCTCTGCAAGTTAGGAGCCTCAAATTCCTGCCGATGATTTATTTTTTCCAATAATCTGCGAGACAGAAACGATGTAATAGCAACAAATAAAGTTATTACAGTGGTACCTCTACTTATGAAATTAACTGGTTCTGGAAGTAGTTTCGTAACCTGAAACTTTCGTAAGTAGAGACGCGTTTTCCATGTAAATGCCCTAATACGTTCCAAGCCCCCCAAAATTCGAACATAGTTTTTTTTATAAATTATAAATAATACATGAAATGACATAAAACCTGTAAGAAATACATGTTACAACTAGAAAAGCACTCGGAGAGCGCAGACCTCCACTAAACGCAACAATTATTGAAAATTTGAAAGTGATCCAGAATCCAGGATTTCTTCCGGATCACACCCAAAATGAAATCAGTTCTTCCTTTTCTGATAACTCCTGAAAATTTCATCAAAATCCATACATAACTTTTTGAGTTATCTTGAACACAGACAGACAGATAAATGCCGAAAAAAACATAACCTCCTTGGTGGAGGTAAAAATTGTTTGTTTATCTGGGTTGCTGGGTTACGCTCATACAGACAAGGGGCCCTCCTAGCCAATGGGATGCCAGGAAGATGCTGAGCGATAGCCAATGGCAGAGCAGCTCAGACGCACAGTAGCAGCGCTACTGTATTTTTGCCTTTCGTATCCTGAAATTTCTTTCGTAACTAGAGGCAATATTTTCCCTTTGAGACTTTTCGTAACCTGAAAATTTCGTATGTAGAGACGTTCGTAAGTAGAGGTACCACCGTATTTGTGTTGTCAAAACTACAAAGTGACTCCTGAAACTTTTTAAACTGGATTAGATTGGTCCTTTCTGTGTTTCTTGTGTGTTGAAACAAAACAAAATCATGTGATCATAACTGTCGGATAAGATCGGAGAAAACGCAGCTTTTATTTGGTCACCAGGCCTTTATTTATTAAACAAAAATGAAGACGACGTACCCTCTCACTGGGATTTAAAAGGGCGAGTTGCAGCCAGGTGCTGCTGATCATCAGCCCTATATTTATTAACCGATCCCCAGCAGGTGCAGGCCTCTATAAAAGAAGACATGTGGGCAGTTTGCTGGTCTGGCAAAAACAGAAGACAGCGTTTTGTTGGGATTTGAACTTGTGATAAGCAGGTATCAGGGAAATGGATGAGTGGCTGATTTCCGGAAATGTTTGTGACATCAGAATGTTCTAGGACATCTCAACCTAAATGAACCACATGGGGGTAACATCGTGACACCGGAAAGTCCGAGACAGAAAGTTCTGGATAGTCAGCCCGATAGGGAGATATGACGTAGGTTATGGGGTGTGTTGTATCCTATATAATGGTGTGACTTCAATAAACTGGAGTCCTTCCTGTTCTCAAAGCCTGTTGAGTTCTTTCAGACACAACGTATTTGACGAAACCAGGAGCCACAGGGGAGGAAAAACCAGCTGTCTGGTATTTCTACACTGCGAGACACCCCAAGCAGGTAAAGAAAAAAAATGTTTTTGCCAGAATGTCTTGCTGTAGTCTCGCAGTGTGGCAGATGCCGAGCTGATGCTCTCCAGGAAAACAAGCTGTAGAATAATGTATATTTTATAGGCTGAAAGAACGGGAAGGAGCACTACATTTGAAACATATTACACCCGGGTATTAGGATTGGTGAGTATTGTGTTGTTAGTCAACACAACACAGTGAATTGGAAACTAAATCTGCTTGGGAGTGTGACACTGTCCTGCTCTGTGACAGTTGTGTGAGCTCAGTTTTGACGCTAGTTTTTACGACAAGAAGAAGTCGTGACAGTTGTGTGAGCGCAGTTTTGACGCTAGTTTATACGACAAGAAGAAGTTGTAACAGTTGTGTGAGCTCAGTTTTGACGCTAGTTTATACGACAAGAAGAAGTCGTGACAGTTGTGTGAGCGCAGGTTGACGCTAGTTTTTACGACAAGAAGAAGTCGTGACAGTTGTGTGAGCTCAGTTTTGACGCTAGTTTATACGACAAGAAGAAGTCGTGACAGTTGTGTGAGCTCAGTTTTGATGCTAGTTTATACGACAAGAAGTCATAACAGTTGTGTGAGCACAGGTTGACGCTAGTTTATTCGACAAGAAGTCGTGACAGTTGTGTGAGCGCAGTTTTGACGCTAGTTTATTCGACAAGAAGTCGTGACAGTTGTGTGAGCGCAGGTTGACGCTAGTTTATAAGACAAGAAGAAGTCGTGACAGTTGTGCGAGCGCACGTTGACGCTAGTTTATATGACAAAAAGAAGTCGTGACAGTTGTGTGAGCGCAGGTTGTCACTAGTTTTTACGACAAGAAGTCGTGACAGTTGTGTGAGCGCAGTTTTGACGCTAGTTTATACGACAAGAAGAAGTCGTGACAGTTGTGTGAGCGCAGGTTGACGCTAGTTTATTCGACAAGAAGTCGTGAAAGTTGTGTGAGCACAGTTTTGATGCTAGTTTATACGACAAGAAGAAGTCGTGACAGTTGTGCGAGCGCACGTTGACGCTAGTTTATACGACAAGAAGAAGTCGTGACAGTTGTGCGAGCGCACGTTGACGCTAGTTTATACGACAAGAAGAAGTCGTGACAGTTGTGTGAGCTCAGTTTTGATGCTAGTTTATACGACAAGAAGAAGTCGTGACAGTTGTGTGAGCGCAGGTTGACGCTAGTTTATATGACAAGAAGAAGTCGTGACAGTTGTGCGAGCGCACGTTGACGCTAGTTTATACGACAAGAAGAAGTCGTGACAGTTGTGTGAGCGCAGGTTGACACTAGTTTTTACGACAAGAAGTCGTGACAGTTCTGTGAGCGCAGGTTGACGCTAGTTTATATGACAAGAAGAAGTCGTGACAGTTGTGTGAGTGCAGTTTTGACGCTAGTATATACAACAAGAAGAAGTCGTGACAGTTGTGTGAGCGCAAGTTGATGCTAGTTTTTAGGAAAAGAAGAAGTTGTAACAGTTGTGTGAGCGCAGGTTGACGCTAGTTTATACGACAAGAAGAAGTCGTGACAGTTGTGTGAGCACAGTTTTGACGCTAGTATATACAACAAGAAGAAGTCGTGACAGTTGTGTGAGCGCAGGTTGATGCTAGTTTTTAGGACAAGAAGTCATGACAGTTGTGTGAGCGCAGGTTGACGCTAGTTTATACGACAAGAAGAAGTTGTAACAGTTGTGTGAGCACAGGTTGACGCTAGTTTATACGACAAGAAGAAGTCGTGACAGTTGTGTGAGCGCAGTTTTGACGCTAGTTTATACGACAAGAAGAAGTTGTAACAGTTGTGTGAGCGCAGGTTGACGCTAGTTTATACGACAAGAAGAAGTCGTGACAGTTGTGTGAGCGCAGTTTTGCCGCTAGTTTATACGAAAAGAAGAAGTCGTGACAGTTGTGTGAGCGCAGGTTGACACTAGTTTTTAGGACAAGAAGTCGTGACAGTTCTGTGAGCGCAGGTTGACGCTAGTTTATACGACAAGAAGAAGTCGTGACAGTTGTGTGAGCGCAGGTTGCCGCTAGTTTGTACGACAAGAAGAAATCGTGACAGTTGTGTGAGCACAGTTTTGATGCTAGTTTATAGGACAAGAAGAAGTGACAGTTCTGTGAGCGCAGTTTGACACTAGTTTTTACAACAAGAAGAAGTCGTGACAGTTGTGTGAGCACAGTTTTGATGCTGGTTTTTATATGCAAAATTGACATGTCAAGAAATGTTTGTTTCATGACGTCAAAGTTGGAAGAAGACTGAACGAGCGGGTTTGTTTGATTCGTACCAGGAAAACCTGACTGAGATTTCCAAAACTGCGTCTGAGCAAAACCACAAAGACTTCTGGAACGTCGTCAATTTGAGGTTTTTTGTGGTTTTCTTTCCCTCTCTTTTGCAGCCACAGGACCAGTCACTGAGTCGACCATGAACTCTTCTGTGGACCAGAGTTCTGGAGTAAAACCAGAGTCCGTCTGTCCAGCTGCTAAAGCTTTGTTCGAATCAAGTCATCGAGTCACTCCACAATTTCTGCAGACATATGAGATCTCGCACCGCACAATTTGCATCAGCTCAATCTCTGGTACGAAGTCAAGGATGAAATCCTGGACCAGGACTTTAAGAGAGTTGTACATGATCGAATGACCTAAAACTTCAATGAACTGAAGCAACTTTGTCAAGAAGAACAGCCCACAATTCTTCCACAGAGATGACAGACTGATAAAGGAATTATTACTTTAATTTACTGCTGTTAAAGGTGGATCTACAAGCTTCTGAATCGTGGGGGTACTTAGTGTTGCTCACAGCATTTTTATCATTATTTTTCTCTTTGGCTTCACTTTTGTTAAATCAGTAATCACACTGTGAAAATGTTAAATGTTATTGTTTCCCGGAGGTTGTATTTGCTTGATAAGACCCGCTTTCCTCAAGTATGTAAAATTCTTTTTTAAAAAAAAATACCCGGAGATAAATCGCGTCTCGGTTTTATTTTGAAAATATCAACCGGAAGTCGGGCTATTTATTCTCCAGATCTTGACAGCAGTGAGAAGAGGCGCAGTTAGAGAGGGACACAAACTTTAGTTTTAAGGGGGTTGAACCGAGGACGTGTGTGGTTTCTTGGAAAAGTGGCATCTGCGTGAAGGAAGGCGAGTCTCCCGCAGATCATCAGCCTCTCTGGACTTAATCCGGATCCTAACCTGCTTCACACCCGAACCCGAACCCAAACCCAGCCATGAGGACTAACGTGTGGATCTACCAGGCTCTGGTCTGTCTTGTGGTCACTATTGTGGACACAGGTAAGTTGATGCTCTGAGCTTTAGTGATTAAAGTCGCTTCATTTTAAATAAAAATGTGGAGAAAAAAAAGCGAGAAACTTTCACTTCACAGTTGTAAAATGAGATTTTTGATAGTCAAAGCTTGGCATGTCGAATCAATTCTTTTATGTATGCTATAAATGCGTTTTTAATTCCAGGTTTTTGACAATGAAACGTCCTGGACTGTTAAGATATTAAATGAAAAATGCCTTTTTGGCTGAAGATGTTAGACTTCAGAATATTTATTTAAAGATTAAATGGAGCCTCAAAGATTTCACTTTCTAAAAACAAACAGATAACATTTGAGTGTGCTGTTTCTCATAAACAAAAAACATGAGGTTCCATCTCCAGTTGGAGGGCGCGCGGCGGTGCCACGCCGGTGCCAGGACGCACAGCTTTTTAAACAAGTCCAGGCTACTTTTCTGATATAAAACCATCTTTTCTGTACCATCATCTGCTGAGCGCAGCTGCGGAGAGGATGCCTGACGTGCCGTGACTTGGCGGCGCGGTTTACTGCGCGCGCACACACACACACTCGGGCACTTAAAACGCATCCAAACGAGCGCGTGCAGCATCTTTTTATGGAGCGCAGATTATGCGGCGGCTCCGCAGGTTGCACATGTCACCGAGCCCTGGCACCGGATTCCCAGTTACCACCTCCAGAGGTGCCGACCCTGACCTCTGACCTCTGACCGCCTCTGCGGAGGTTTGGAGGGGGGGTGGGGGGGACAGTAAAATGCGCGCCCAGGACCGCGTTATTCGTGCGTTTTGTCCCGATCCTGGAGCTTTTAAATGTGTGTGTGTGAGTGAGACAGATGGGGATTTAGAGGCAGGGAGGAGGAGGGGGGGTAACATCTGGCTGCTGGACCCACGAGCACATTTTGCGCTCTCTGAAGCAGATGTAATGTCTGCTTAATTCTCAGACAGAGACGCACCTTTAACCTGCTACTTTCCTCGTGTTTACTCAGTGCAGTTTTTTTCTTCCCCTCTGACTGAAAATCGATATTGTTATGATGATTATTGATTATTTTTACCTGGGAAGGCACGACTAGAAACGTATCCAGTTGACTTTAAGTTCTTTGCTCAAGGGAGGTGGAAGTTTCTGAGCGAGGAGGTCAGACTCTTCCACCTTTTTCCATCTGCATTTCTGGAAACCAAACTCAATCCCCTTCCCTAATGCGCCCGCCCCTCCTCATTAAACCCCGTCTCCCCTCCCTCACCGAGCACCTCATATCATTATCCTCAGCTTCGGCGAACGCTCAGGAGATATTTGGAGATAGGATAAAGGTCTGAGCGCAAGGAGAGGAAGAGCCTAAGTGAAATCTAATTGAGCAGCCTGGCCAGACATCAGGGCTGGAACAACACTGTGATGAGTGCCAGATGTGGTCCAGTGGAGCCAAAACATTAATAACACATCCTCCTCCGAAAAACCATTTTCAAACCACGAGAAGCCTCTGAACGCTTCACAGTTTACAGTATCTTAAGTAGACGCACAATGGCTTGCGTTGGATCTTGGCACCGCGGCGCGCCTCTGTAACTCGGTAGCATGAGATTTGCCGGGATGATTTATGTTGCACTTGGCCTGAATTATAACTTTAAGATATTGTAACTAAACACACGGTGCCTCTAAAGATGCTGCTTTAGCATTAAGGACGTCTAACTGCATCCAACGGCTGAAATAAGGGGCTCTTAGTGGGTAAATGTGATCCGTAACGCAGAGAATTCAGGCTTAAAATATTATCTCGTCCTGGTTTTGAACCCACTTGGATCCAGCGGCGCTTTATGCCACATCTCTGAAATGATAGAAATCTCTTTTGATGTACTTCTTGCCAAAGGAACGGCTCTCACAAAGGTCTATAAATAAAGCCAGAAAGAATTATGCACCGCTGACTTTCTGACAACTCGTTTCTCTACACGTACCGTACGTTTTCTGCCAATGGCAGACTACGAATTTATTGTTTTGCAGAAATTACGACTGATGGTAAAGTTTCCTCGTACCTCGAACCGAGAAGAAATAAAGTGAAAGTCAGCATTATTAAACAGTGGGGGCTCCTAATAAGTCTTTAATGGCTGCCGCAGAATCATGAACGCAGGATTATGAAATACTCTTAAATAGTTATCGCGATTGCAGCGGGATTCTTTCGACGGTAACCCGAAACCGGAGCGTTGCAAATACCGCAAAGTGGAAAAAGGAAAAAAAAAATGCTGAAAAAAGCAGGTTTTAGGCTCTTTGTGAAAGTAGTAAAATATGAGATATGTTTTCATGAGGAGCAGAGATCCAGCCGAGGCGCTGCAGCGTGTCGGCCTGTTGACAGGCGTCACTCCGGTCCTCTGGCTGTCATCGCAGCTCAGCGGCTTTCAGTCACCCCGGGTCTGCAGCAGGACTTCTGTGGGGGGGCGTTTTAAGTGGGGCTTTCACCCGGAACACATTTCATTCCTGTGTTTTTTCTTTTCCTTTTTTTTTCTGACGTTATAAACCGCGCTACCTGCCACCTCGACAGGAGAAGCAGTGGCGTTTCTTGTCTTGCTGCAGTGTGTTCGGCTGGTGTACATCAGGAAGCATCACCACCGTCCCTGTTGTGCAAGCTGCTTTCATCGAAGTGTTTCCAATAGATTAGGAAACCATGTAGAAGCAGGTATAGCACCTGCTTCTACATGGTTGGGGTTAATGGTTGAAAAGTCCACCACCTTCCACGAACGATCTACATCACCGGTCATCTCCAATGGCCTTCACTTAAAGGGTCACGGCGTGTCTTTGTCAGAGGGTTAGGGTTAGGGGTTAGGGTTAGGACTGCTGGCATTGGCACAGCAAACAGATGCCAACATTGCCAAAAAGGCCTCATAAGATGATCCCAACCAGGACGTCGATATTCGACAAGTGTTTTTTTCTTTGACTGTGTGTGTCAAACTAGACAAACTAGACAAAAAGCATGTCCAACCGGGCAGGGGTAGACCCAGGACACGCTGAGGAGTAGGGCTGTAGCAATACACTAATCTCGCGATATGATACGATACCATCCATCCATCCATCCATTAGCTTCCGCTTGGTCCAGAGTCAGGTCGCAGGGGCAGCAGCTTCATCAGAGCCCAGACCTCCCTCCCCCCTCCCGCTTCCACCAGCTCCTTTGGGAGAATCCTGAGGCGTTCCCCGACCAGCCGAGAGATTTAACCTCTCTAGCGTGTCCTGGGTCTTCCCCGTGGTCTTCTCCCAGTTGGACATGCCCGAAACACCTCTCAGGGAGGCATCCGGGGGGCATCCTAACCAGATGAACCACCTCAACTGGCTCCTCTCGATGTGGAGGAGCAGCGGTTCTACTCTGAGTCTCTCCCGAATGACCGAACTTCTCACCTTATCTCTAAGGGAGAGTCCAGCCACCCTGCGGAGAAAGCTCATTTCCGCCACTTGTATCCGTGATCTCATTCTTTCAGTCACTACCCACAGTTCATGACCATAGGTGAGGGTTGGAACAAAGATCGACCGGTAAACAGAGAGCCTTGCCTTTTGGCTCAGCTCTCTCTTCACCACAACGGACCGGTACAGAGTCACCACCACAGCAGACGCTGCACCAATCCGTCTGTCAATCTCCCGCTCCTTTCTCCCATCACTCGTGAACAAGACCCCGAGATACTTAAACTCCTCCACTTGAGGCAGAACCTCACTCCCGACCCGGAGGAGGCATTCTACCCTTTTCCGACTGAGGACCATGGTCTCAGATTTGGAGGTGCTTATCCTCATCCCTGCCGCTTCACACTCGGCTGTGAACCGCTCCAGTGAGAGCTGCAGATCCCCACTCGATGGCGCCAACAGGACCACGTCATCTGCAAACAGCAGAGACGAGATCCCGACACCACCGAACCGGAACCCTTCCGCTCCATGGCTGCGCCTAGAAATTCTGTCCATAAACGTTATGAACAGAATCGGTGACAAAGATCAGCCCTGGCGGAGTCCAACTCCCACCGAAAACGAATCAGACTTACAACCGGCAATGCGGACCAAGCTCCCACTCCATTTGTACAGGGACTGGACAGCCCATAACAACGGACCTAACACCCCATACTCCTGGAGTACCCCCCACAGGACCCCCCGAGGGACACGGTCAAATGCCTTCTCCAAGTCCACAAACACATGTGGGCTGGTTGGGCAAATTCCCACGTTCCCTCCAGGACCCTAGTGAGGGTCTAGAGCTGGTCCAGTGTTCCACGACCAGAACAGAACCCGCATTGTTCCTCCTGAATCCGGGATTCGACAATCGATTGAACTCTCTTCTCCAGCACCCCTGCATAGACCTGACCAGGGAGGCTGAGGAGTGTGATCCCCCTGTAATTGGAACACACCCTCTGGTCCCCCTTCATAAAGAGGGGAACCACCACCCCGGTCTGCCAATCCCGAGCTATTGCCCCCGATTTCCACCAGATGTTGCAGAGACATGTCAACCAAGACAATCCTACAACATCCAGAGCCTTCAGGAAATCAGGGCAGATCTCGTCCAGCGATTTTATCGATTCTGCGATATATATTGATATTTTATTTCCCCAGCGATTATCGATTTTTCAGCCGCGGGTATCGATATTCTAAGCTTCTTTCAAAACCCCCGTGTCCCACCTTTAAAAGCTTGGAAGCAACAATTTGCACTGTTTAAATAAAATAAACTTATTTTTATCAACAAATCTTTTATTCATTTTGTCCAGCATTTGCAAGTTGCCTGTCAGCCATATAATGTGTAATTGATGCTTTCAGTTCAATTAATTCAAACAAAGTCATTGGAACACTCACAAGATGTCACCAAAATCACTTTGTCCCTTTAAAATCTTTCGGAAAATGATGTAAATGTATTGTAAGATGAATATCGATATACAGTGATCCCTCGCCAATTCGCGCTTTAAGTTCCACGGTTTTAGTTATTCACGGATTTTTCAGAAATATATAATATAATAAAAAAAATCAAGAAAAAATTGCGGAAACATCACAGGATGTTGTACATGTTCTCTCACAGTGAAGAAATGTTGTGAGGCAGTCTGGCCCCTTTAAGAAGGTGGCCTTATGGTTAATGCTGTGGCCTTATGGGTAATGTAGTGTGAGTGTTGTGGGACGGCAGAATGAAAACAGGGTTAGATGAAAAGTGTAGTGAGCATCAACAGCAGCCCAGCGTGTATAGATTTACATTCTCTGTTAACCGACAGGAGCCCAACAATACAACCTGTGTGATGTTACAAGTTCCTGCAGTGCCAGAATAAAGTTCCTGTTCCATGCAGAGAAAACCAGACTGTTTCTTTTGTTGTTGTTAGCGTGTTAGCCTCTAATTACGAGCCAAAAATAGCACAATAGCAGCGGTTCTTTACTACGGTTCAGAGACCAGAGGCTGTGAAGGTAACAGAAAGACAACAGTTGAGCCTTTGTCTTGTTTCGCTGCAGTGCCTCGCTACTTTTTTACATTTTTTAAACATATTTTAAACACATTATTTAAGCTAGAGGGGGGCTCTGGCTCCCGTTCACGGATTTTGATCTTCCGGTCCCCATTAACCATGAAAAATAAGGTATCACTGTATATCGTATCATGAGTCAAATATCGCGTATCGTATCGTGAGATTAGTGTATCGCTACAGCCCTAGCTCTCATGGCGGTGGTTTCCCTGGTCAGCCATCCTAACTCTTTTCCTGTTTGATACAAGGAATTAGCCTGGTTCTCCTGGATTTGACTTTGACTTCCAGGGCAGGGCTTGTACCGACGACAAACTACCGTCCGAACTGTCATCGGTTTTTGCAGTGAAAGCTCGCTGATCCGATGCGTTCCTTTTGTCCTCGCGTTTTGCAGGCTGCTGTAAAAAATCTCGCCAGCTGTTACAGAAGTACGAGAAGACCGAGAGTCAGGTGCTGGTTTGCGCCGACTGCCCCCAGCCGCCGCTGGTGCGAAGCAGCCGCTCGCAGGAACACTGCGCCCGAAAGTGCAAAAAGGTCAAGAGGAACTTCAACTGCAGGTGAGTCACAGTTTCCCGCCTCGTTCCTCCTCCTCCCTCTGTTCCTCCTCGTAGTATTTACATATTTTTTTTTGTTGTTTATCATTTGGTCATCTTTCAACTCCCCTTGTGTTTCGACAGAGCTTTCAACTTTCAAAGGCACAACAGGAAATGCCACTTGCTTCCCTTCGACCGGTTCACCCACGGCGCGCAGAAGCAGGCCAACGTCAACTTCACGCTGTACGAAAAAAAAGGTGACTTGTCGTCGTTTTCGGAGGCAGAAAGCCTTTGTGTTTTTTTTTTTTTTCTCACGAGAAACGGCGAGTTGGAATCACACAAGCAAACGTTAACTCCTCGGTCTCAACGCTCTTCGCTTTTTTCCTCTGTTGACGCAATAAAAGCAACCAAATCGCCTCACGCCCCGATGTTTAATCCCTCCGGCGGTGGAGGGCCGCGAGCGTAAACACGCTGCAGATTTAAGTGGCGTGTAAACAACATAAAAAATTCATTTGTTTACAGCCGGAGCGCAACAGCTTTCCTCAAGCGCGCGGCTGTGGAATCTGGCACTTTAGACTCGGCGGCAGAATTTATGAAAGCTCCCCCGTGTGACATTTAACGAACTTCAGGGACTCGTCTGCTTCGGGAATAACATGCAAACTGGGACGTGACTAAATGTTCGCTGTAAGAGGCTCCTCTTGACCATAGATGGGAAAACGTATCCAAGGTGGTCGCAGATGAACTTTTACTCACCCGCATTAAAAAAAAAAAAAAAGCAGTGTAAACTGGCACACGAGCAGTACACACGGACGATGTTTTCAGATGCTATGCTTATTTTTTTCTCCTATTTTTTGCTCCTGCTTAGATTATATAAGGGAGTGCATCAGCGGCACCAAGGACAACTACAGAGGGAGGAGGTCTTGGACCAAGTCGAACATCACTTGCCAAGCTTGGTCTGATAACAACATCAATGAGCACACGTAAGTCCCAGAAAGTGAAGGGAAACTACCCTTTCTTTTTTTTTTTTTTTTTGTTCTGTATTCATGGTTAGTGCCATTGTCTAGCAAAACCATCTAGTATGTATATGCAATTTAATCTTATAGCACAGTGATTCCCAAATGTGGGCCGCAGCCCCCTGGTGGGCCGTCGTGGTACTGCAAGTGGGCCGTGAGAGGTCATTAAAATTAAAACAAATATGTTTTAAATCCTTGATCTTTTTTAAATATGTTTTTAATTACTGTAAAATATTAACAACAGGATTTAAAAACATTAAGAAGTAACAAAACACACCAGTTAAGTGTTATTCTATTGTCATCTTGACTTAATATGACAAGTGTCACCTTATTTGTTGACCCCTCACATTAATATCAGATCATGGTTCCTTGTCCTATACGTTGATCACAGTTGTGATTAAAGGTTCTGGTGGGCCACGGAGATTTTTCACATTTCAAATTGGGCCTTGGTATTCTGAAGTTTGGGAATGGCTGTTATAGCAGACTTTTTTTTTTTTTTTTTTGTGGGGATGTGAAGGGTGAATGTGTCCTTCACCAGTCCTCTCTGACAGTAAATTCTAACGTCTTTATTAACATCTTAAATCCTGATTTCGTCAGAGAGGACTAAAAAACACCAGCAGTGAAACATTTAAAGGCAAGACAGTTAAAGAGATGCGACAGTGAGGGTGTGGTGTGTGCTGGGTTGTGAAGTGTGAGGGGTGTTGTGTAGTGGGAAACTACCCTTTCAGCTGATTCAGAGCTCTGTGAAATCACAGCTAATCATATTTAGGTATTTAAATCTTCTCACTGTTTAGTCCTGGTGGTGTTTCTTAATCAAGAGCAGGTGACATAATTAACCTCTTTGGATGAGACGAGCAGAGTTGATGGTCACAAGTTCTTCAGAGGATTTTTACCACCAGTTACTTCCTTTGGGTCTTACGTTGGGACAGTTTTAGCCTGCAACAGCCAAAATTCTCCCTCGATGTGGCCCTTTGATTGGTCTGGCGACCCATCCTGAAGTTGGGACGGGGTCCGGCAGATCCCCGTGACTCTGAACGGGAAGGAGCAGGTAACGACGGTGGATGGATGAGATTCCCTGTGGTGAAACGGCTCTTGATTGCAGCCGGTTCCATCGGTACAGAACGTACCAGACCAGTCACAGTGGGACGCAGGGGGCGGGGCTTAACGCGATGACTCATACGAGCCACTAATCAAAGCGGCCAAGATGGCTACAGAACTGTGAATGACACCTCGGATAAATGAAAACCTCCGCTGCATGCATCCGTGATAGAGGTCTTCGGAACAACCCGACAACCCGAAAACCTGAGGTTCCGACCCGACCCGAATTGGGTCTCGGGTCCATTCAAAAGACATGACTCTGGGTTCTGGTCGGAATATGTAGAGTTTGTCTCGGGTCCGGTCGGTGCTCTCTGACAGGCTGGGTCCACGTTTACTCTAGAGAGGTAAAGATATTGGCGGTGGCAGCTAATGTCAGGACTCGGGACAGTTTAATGATTATTAACTTGGCGTGTTTGTCATGAAACAATCATGTTGCCGTAGCGTGTTATTAGCGGTTTGCCCGGCAGCTGTAAAGCACAACGGATCGCCAACATGATAACGTTGGATGAGAGAACATATTTACGACACATCCTGACCAGTGTAGGCTATTAGCGTTAGCAGTTGCTACCAATAGCATCTGTATCCACAAAGAAAATAACGACGTGGATTTATTGTTGTTTACATCACGTAGCCTATGTAGCAACTGAACCGGTAGAAGAAGACAACTTTAGGTAAGAAAATCAAGTTTTATTCAACGCTAGACAACTTTAACATGAGCAACTATGGGCTGGAATGTCTCGGTTCTATTCGGGTAACTCCGTTCGGTTTGTGGTCGGAAACTAAAGACTAGGGTCGAGTCGGTTCCGGGTCCAAATATTGCGGGTCCATTCGGGTTCGGACTCCCGAACTTATGATAACAGCTCGGGTCGGGTCGGTTTCAGGTTGAATTTTCAAGGGTCCATTCGGGTTCGGGTCCATGAAAGTGGACCCATGAAGACCTGTAATTGATAAAATGGGCGGGGCAAGTGCGAATCTTGCCGAGCGAATTGGAACGTTTCACGAGCCTGCGAGCGCGGGCAAGAATGCACAATGAGAAACCGCCATCGCTTCTCTGGTCTCTCTATAAGGAGGGGAGCGGCTTCCGACGGTCGCCCGTCACCTCCGAGGCGCAGCGTCCTGCTCGACACGATGCCAGCAGTTGTTTCCAGGGGAGGAAATCGTCTTAATCACTCACTTCCTCTTTGCCAAATTCCTGCGGATTTTGAACCAACGGTGTTCAAAGCCCACGTCCCTGATCTCTAAGCTTCCACTATCTTCCCGGTTGCTCCTTCTCCTTTTCTCTGTGTCTGATACTGAACAGGCCTCGGCGGCTGATTTATTGACGCTCAGTTCATCCCCTTCCACCTCGGGGGTTAAGGGAAGGTGGAGGCTCAGAGACAGTTGAACGTTTATCCAGAGTTAAGTCAGATTTCTTTCAACACATGCAGGGATGTCCTCTCCAGTGAGGGGTTGCATGTTTTTTTTTTCTTGGTTGTTTTTTCTTCTTCTTCTGCTGCTGCACCGGAGGCCATCAGGTGTATCCCAAAGATGTTTTCTCTCAGCGAAAAAAAAAATGTTGACTTTGAAGAGATGGGCCTCTGCCAGCATCTCATTAGTGGTGCTCATTAGTTACGAGATATTTTAACTGTGGCAGGGAGACGGAGTAATAAGAGTCTGAAGAGGTGCGGAGTGAAAAATAGAGGAGGTGGGGGGTGGGGGGGGGAATGAAAGAAGGAACGTGTAAAGATTTATAGACTGAAGTCATGTTTTGTCTGATGTCCAGCTGAGTTCAGAAAGCCACAAGCTCACTGAGAGAAAATACAGGTTCAGTGATCCTTTACAATTAAAACAGACTGCGGTGTTGGTGCCCCCCCCCCCCCCCCCACCCCACCCCCGGCCCCCCCCAACGCTGTCATCACTCTCCAGAAGCTGTGGTTAGCATTAAGAAGCCTTTGTCATCGTTTATTTGACACATGGTCCCCAGTACCCTCAGATAGGGGCGATGGGGGTGGACGGGGGGTTGGAGGGGGGGGCTCTATCGTCTTGACTTGTCAGCAACTTTTGCTTTCAAAGGGTCAGTGCGAGCTTAAGCCGAGGGGAGATTTAGTGCCACCGCGGGGTTTGCTAACATTGGACTGTCCCGCTGCGTGAGAATTACCGCCGTAATGAACCACGCACCATTTGAGTTTCGGGTTACTGTTATTTTCACGCTTGACCGGTCAGCGCGGGGGGAGGAGGGGGGGGGCAGGGATTTTCTCAGGAGGTACCCTCCCAGAAGTGGGACTTCCACCTGTTGTCCGTGTCTGCGGCTGGAATCGGCGGGACCGAGAGAAGCGGCGGCCTTCTTCTTCTTCATGTTAATTATAACCGGTGGCAATGCCATCATTTAACCGTGGCTGATTTGGGGTTATAAACGAGGGACAGAAAAGGTCATATTACAGCGCATCGTAACGAGCCGTGAGCAGCATTTCGACATTTCCTCCCCTGGACGTGGGCATGAGCCCGTGGCTTTTCTTTTCTTGCCACAAAACCTACTGGAACCTAGTTTGAACATCTATCGGCGCGTTGATAAGTAAGTTTATTGACGTCACATTTGTAATCATAACAAGTCGACCAGAAACACGCGACAGTCCAAGTAGAGACTAGGGGTGAGTATTGGCAAGGACCTCGCAATACGATATGTATCATGATATGTGGGTCACGGTGCAATATTATCACGATATCGTGATATATTGCGATATTCTACCCGGGTAATATCAAAATTAAAAGTAGAGATGAAAAATCAAGTTGCTGTATATGTTTATCAGATGATATTGATCATTCAGAGGACAAATTGAGTTAAAACTACAGTGGTACCTCTACTTACGAAATTAATTGGTTCTGGAAGTAGTTTCTTAACCTGAAACTTTCGTAAGTAGAGATGCGTTTTCCATGTAAATGCCCTAATTTGTTCCAAGCCCCCCAAAATTCAAACATATTTTTTTTATATAAATTATAAATAATACATGAAATGACATAAAAACCTGTAAGAAATACATGTTACAACTAGAAAAGCACTCGGAGAGCGCAAACCTCCACTAAACGCAACAATTATTAAAAAATTGAAAGTGATCCAGAAACCAGGATTTCTACTTTTTGAGTTATCTTGAACACAGACAAACGCCGACAAAATGCCAACAAAAACCACCTTGGCGCAGGTAAAAATTGTTCGTTTACCTGGGCTGCTGGGTTACGCTCATACAGACAAGGGGCCCTCCTAGCCAATGGGATGCCAGGAAGATGCTAAGCGATAGCCAATGGCAGAGCAGCTCGGACGCACCTCTTTCAAACCGAGATACAGAGCCGACAGCTATGTTTACATTCAGTAAACTCTGGGAGCTGCGAGTAGCAGTGCTACTGGATTTTTGCCTTTCGTATCCTGAAATTTATTTCGTTACAAGAGGCAATATTTTTCTGTTGATGCGTTTCGTAACCTGAAAATATTATATGTAGAGTCGTTTGTAAGTAAAGGTACCACTGTATTTGCTTCAAAACAACCTATTTATTGTTTATTATTAGTGTTTTTCCACATTTAAGTAACCATTACAACATACTGACAGCATTGTAACCACTGTAAGAGAGAACATGAAGGATAAAGTACCCTGAGTTATTGACAGTGCACAAAAAATTCTCCTATCGTGTCAGTTTAAACACTGATCTGAACAGATCATGTGAAAATAAAATGCCTGCATATGCATACATATTGCAGGCGTTACACACCGGCATCATGAAATCAAGTGCATCAAGTTTCTTTTCACTGAAACTACTGTAGATGTCTCAAAGTAGCCATTGCAACACATTGAAAGCGTTGTAACCACTGTAACAGATCGTATAAAAATAAAAAGTTTCGGGAAAAAAAACATTTCCTAAAAAAATGGATATTATATTGGGCGGCCAAAAATCGCGATATATTGCCAAATTGATTTTTTTTTCACACCCCTAGTAGATAAAGGAGCATCTTTTAAAGACCCCAGGACTTCGTCACACATGTACGTGTCGGACGAGCCCCCGTCGTCGCCCTCGTCGTCACCCTCCGCTGACTTTGAAGGGGGTGGGATCAAGCGTCGTGGAATCGTGCGTGGGTGTTGTTTGGGTCGAAGTCAGACCCGTCCAGGGCCTTTCAAGAGAAGAGCTGGGAGCTGAATCAAAGCATTTTTTAGACAGAAGGTGACAAGAGTGGCTGCAGCACTGATTAAAACGAGGGGAAAAAAAGTTAAAAAGCTTTAAAACTCTCATCGAGAACCACCAAAACAATATCGCAAACCTGTAAATGATCACAATGTGAGTCATGGAGTCCTGTTAGCTTTAATCTCTGGACACGTTACCTCTTCTTGATGCCGCTGCATTCAATCACACGTGATGTTTCGTTCCACCAGGTGCAGACGCTGCCAGACATTTTGTAGCAGTTACTTCAGGCCCAGATTTCATCTTCAGCGATATCTAAAATCCAGCCAATATGTTTAGTCGGCTCGGAGAGGGAAGCATGTGTGCGGAGTGTCTGCTCTGCGCTCCGATGGGAACGGGATCTGGCAAGGAGATGAATAACTGGCCAACATCTGTTAGCACAACATCATTACGGCTAACTTGCTCCCATGCTGCGGCCCTTTTTCAGGCTCTCACCGCATGCAACCTTTCTGCAAAGTGAGGGAACTTGTAATTCCATTTATAAATTAAGGATGCCATGTTATGATAAAGACCTGCAGCCTGTTGTGCTTGCGAGTTACACGCAGCAGATGTGAGCTTTGGCCTCGGGCGAGAAGCTGCTCTGGAGCTGCTGCATGTTAGCATGCAGGTACAACCGTACGTTGAGAAGGTCTTTATGCTTTTTCTTCTCTTCTTTTTTTTTCTTGACTTGCCTGAGATTTCTTCCATCGCTGGGCTGAATGATGTTGTGCATTATTGTGGAAACCTTGAGTAAGACCCCTGGGTGGGCACAAAAGGAAAACCAGAGCACACTCCCCCACGAGATAAAGAGTTTGGACGAGTCGCTGAAGGGAGGACGGCTCTTTTTACTTTTTCTGGCATCGTGAGTTAAACAACCATTTCCTCCTTTTGACGTATCTTTATCACTGCTCGGTGCGCGGGTCAGTTCCTTCTTTGTTCGTAAACCGTCGTCCTCTCCAGCTTCGTCAGCGGGTGATTGAAACGGAGTATGAGGCATAAAATTGCCAGTCGGAGTCGGTGAGGAGTGTTCAGGGTCATGCGCACCGGGGATAGATTTTCCAAAACAAACTGCCAAGCAGAGCTTAAAGGCAGGGTATGTAGTTCTACACAGTTTCTAATCCGGAAAACATTTGTGTCACATTTGACGAATATCCTCTCAGCATCCGCTAGCCGCCCATCTCGTGACTGCGCTGTGAAAAAAAAACTCCTGTATTCATGCACAAACCCGGAAAGAGGGGGGGAGGGGTGGTTGACACGTGTGCAGTTGCTTCTAAAAATATGCAATCCTGATGTGGCGCTTCCAACGAGAGGGAGGAGCTAGGTATCCATGTTTTCTATATGTTTTGTAGGGGTGAGTATTGGCAAGGACCTCGCAATACAATATGTATCACGATACTTGGGTCACGATACAATGTTATCGCGATATTGCGATATATTGCGACATTCTACCCACTTAATATCAAAATTAAAAGTCGAGATGAAAAATCAAGTTGCTGTGTTCATCAGATGCTATTGATCATTCAGAGGACAAATTGAGTCAAAACTATTTGCTTCAAAACAACCTATTTATTTTTTATTATTAGTGTTTTTGCACATTTAGGTGAATGAATGAATTTTCCTAAAAAATCGATAATAGGAGCTGAAAAATCAATATTATACCGGGCGGCCAAAAATCGCAATATATCGCCAAATCGACTTTTTTTCACACCCCTAATGTTTTGTTCAAATATCAGCGGATATGATGTCATCTAGAAATTGCTTACTCTACCTTTAATTCAACAAAGGAAGAAACTGAAGTACCTGTGCTTTACAATACTTTAATTATATCAGAAATTCAAAATATATCATTTTTTCTGTTTTTTTTTCTTTCGGCCAAACGTCGACAGTTTTTTCTCAAGAAGCACTAACATCACACAGATGTGACGGCAAAGAAATTACATTTGTTTTTCTCTAAATAGTGTCAGTTTGAGCTCCAGCTTCAGAGCTATGGGCGATGATGAGGAAGCGAGCCGCGGCGACGAAGTCGTCGACGTCCTGAGGCGTGGACGGGGAGATTCGGGGGAGTTCGGGCTCTTCCAGGAGCCACAGCTGCACTCGCTCGCAGCTTTCAGGTGTTTTAGGGTGAACTGGGAGCAGCTTGACAGCCCGCTGGAGAGCGAGCAACGGAGATTTACAAAAACTGGAGACGATTTGTGACCGGCTGCCGATCGCGCCAAAACAGCATTTTACTGTGAAGGTTGGAAAATAGGAAAAGAAGTCATGATTTTACAGCTTTTTTATTTTCCCTAAATATATCCGTTAAAGCCCGGCTCGTTGGAGCTCCCGTTAAAGCCTTCCTCTTTGAATTTATACTCATTTGTACAGCTCAGCTCATCGCTGAGATCATCTTCTCCTCTGTTGTATTTGTGGTTCGTCTAATTCCTCCTTCGGGAGACGGCGAAGTCTGATGCTCTTGTTTTGCGCCAGCGCCTAGAAATGAATGGGCTCCGGGGCAGAGTGCAGCGCCCACCGCGTCCCGTCTGAAAGGCCCTTTTAAGAAGACAGACTTCTGGAAAGATAACAGAAACTCACGTCTGCGGTTCTGCATCTGTTTTCGCTTCGCTGCTCAGCGAGAAGGATTCTCGCTGGCAGAAATGTGATCGATGGGATATCAGACGTCTTACCTATGACAGACCCGCCTTTCCCAATCGCTCATGGTCCTGCCATTCCCTGCGCTGGAGCCAATCAATCACGGCAAAGATCCACGGATGAGGACTCTCAGGTCATGATAATCCTCAACGGCTCCAATCCAGGCAACTGGACTTCCTTTCCTTGGCTCCTGAAGACGTTTCATCTTCCCTCCAGCATCTGCTGAGGCCTTCTTGACTGGAGTCCAGTTGTGCTTGATGGAGGCGTTCGAGGACGTGCCAGAGGATCGCCGTTAACGGGGGGGGGACCGCTGCGCCTCCGGTGCCATCTGCCACTCAGGTCGAACATTTTCAAAGAATGCGTGCGAGCGTATGAAGCTCTTGAGGAAGGAGTTTCGTAGGAGGTTGATGATGGACGCACCGCTTGGGTGAAGACCAGGCACGCAGTTTTGCGCCTACTGTCACCCCGACATTTGCATCATTACATGCTTAATATAACCACATCAGGACATTTTTTTAAAGAAAAACACAAGGGGACGTAGTTTAAGTTCATTTGAGTATTTATTTAATTGTCTGAGAGTGCTGCAGTATGACACAACACTCTCCCTTTGTTCGGGACGGCCGACGTCTTTGAAGATTTCCCATCCAGCGAGCTGTTCAGGCTTCGCTGTGACTTCACAGGCCCCGGTCAGCGCAGAACTGTCCAGGTTGACGCCACCCAGCTTTGGATCGCACTGCTTTTTCTGCACCTCAGAAGATGGTAGTTAGAGGTGGGCGGATTGATCCAAATATCGATGATATCGATATCCAATTCAATTCAGTTCAATTCAAAATACTTTATTAATCCCCCAAGTGGGAAATTCAAGTTTCAGTACACCAGGAAAATTCTGGTGTACTCGGGGAGCTGCTAGTGTCCAGCACTCCTTTTCATGCCAGGTCCCGTGGTCCGAGTGCTAACTCCAGGTAACAGCTGTTAGCAGCCGTTAAAACAGTTAACAGCCGTTAGAACCAGTAAATCTCCATAATGATGACAAGTGAGATATTTCCAGGTCAGAGAAGGAAACACCGATGAACCAGACCGTCTCCACTGGGAAGACTGAGCTCCTTCTGACTGAGCCGACCGTCCCAGAGCCCGGTTCATCATGCGGACCGGACCAGGCTGTTGTCGTCTCCCCCGGCGGTGCTGGACCCCACCAGGTCACCAGACAGCCCCTGCCAGGTCAGCTGACCCATCCGGCCTGTAGACTGCTGGACGGGGGCAGCATGCCGCCACTGCTACGTCGGGGGCTCCCGTCCCGGCTCAGTGACGCTGCAGCCCGGATCCAGTGGCGGTGGTTGCCGCAGGTAGCAGTTCAGGACTACTTAGTTTTCCTGAACCAGCCTCCAGCGACACCGTCAACGCTGGTATTGATATCGAACGATACTTATGTGAAAAGATCGATACTCAGGGTTTTTTCTTTTAATTTCTTTCTTCAAGAGTGAGTATCCAGGTAGATAAGAGTGGTCATCTTCAGCATCAGTTCATATTAACCTTCAAAATACATGTTATTTAAGTCACATGTTACTGGAGCCAACTCAAAAAAATATAGTTAAGACCTTGAAATAACCCAGTACATGTCATGTATCTCATTAGGTGTTATCTAAGATAAAATAACTTATAATAAATTTATCCCACAACGGGGACATTTTTAGAGTTAAAGCAACAGGAAAATGCACACAGTGCAAAATATTATGTAAAAGGTGGACTAGAAAAAAACTATAAACAGAAATTCAACTCCAAGGAATATTTACTCAAAAATGTTGAAGACATAAAGTTTGACGAAATTCTATTCTTGGCTTTGACAAAATAATCCAAAGACAAAAATCACAAAAATTCATGACAGATTAAGCTTAATATGAAAATGTATCGGTATTGGAATTGGTATTGGTATTGGTATCGGTATCGGTATCAGTATCGGCGATACTGGCCATGTATTTACTTGGTATTGGATCGATAACAAAATTCCCAGTATCGCCCAGCTCTAATGGTAGCAAAAAGTTTCAGCCCAACTTTAGTAGAGGCACTCCCATGGAGGAGGGGCTATCGCAGGATCCAGCGCCTGGCTCCGCCCCCACAGGCCAGTTGCTACGGCCGCAGCGATGAAAGACGCTACTGAAGAGGGAGCGTTTACACCGATTCTCTTTATAATCGTATTTAAACCAATTATCTTCATGCATACTTCAATAAAGCCTACTGGTCTACTCGCAAGCATGCAAACATTGATTTTATTTTTAATTTTTGCAAAACATCAGCTGACCAATCACAAAAGCAGATGAGCCCTGAAGAAGAAGAACCTCTGTGCTCGTTGTCCCAGATTTTCTTAGACTGGCCAGGTTCTGTTCGAACCCGTTTTATTCACACGAATGCGCCGCGGCGGCCGACAGGACTGGGTTTACGTCTAATCATAGGCTGCTAGCGGAGGCGCTGCTTGGGCTGCTCCAAGTGGCCCGTGTCATTGTTCTGTGCTGTTGGCGGTTACTGTGCTGTGACATTCGGGCTCCTTCACACATGAGGGAGTCTGGATGTGGTTGAATTGAGTAATGAAATTGTGCAAAAAACCCCCGGAGAGGGAGACTTGTATCGATGGCTTGGTTTGCAGTGTGACTGTCAGAGCTGATCCCTCCAGGGTGGAAAGAGTCGACGGCTTATCTCCGAGTTAAGATTCCCCCCGGAGTTTATTTGAGTTGTAACAGAGAGCCAGAGTGGTACTGGAAACACAAGTGGGGCAGCCAAGTGTGCGAGTGCTCCTGCAGATTTAATGTAGACCACCCCCAGTATCGGCTAACGCTCCGGTGATGTCCCTCCAGGTTTTACCCGGACAGGTACCCGGCGCAGGACCTGAGGGAGAACTTCTGCCGCAACCCCAACAACGACCCCAGGCGGTCCGTGGTGCTACACCACAGACCCCAACGTCCGGGCTGAGGAGTGCGGCGTACCGCAGTGCTCGGAGGGTAAGAACGAACGCCGTCCCTGGACGGCATCTTCTAGATCAGCGGTGTCAGACTCATTTTCACTGAGGGCCACATCAGCATCATGGTTGCCCTCGAAGGGCCAGATTGACAGCATGAATGTAACAAAATGCAATGTAAATCAAATACAGTATTTATTTATGTATTTATTATGTATTCAAGTTTTAAATATTTAAGTCATTATTATATTAAACTCAGGGTTTGTGGTAGTAAGAGTATCCATTACCTTGATTTTAGAAGTGGAAGCGGTTCTTTGTTTTTCTTACAGGCTAAATTTAGCATACTTAGCTCCGTGTTTACTGTCAAAATGCCGACGTAGATTAAACTCTTTCACGACTGACACACATTACACAAAAGTTATACTTTTGTGCATCAATTTTTCTTTTCTTGGACATGTCTGGGTTAGTTAGTAAAAGGTTTTTCTTAAGTCCATTAGTTCTGAAAAATCATTTTGCTCATAGCTGCTGTTATCGTTGTGGGTAACGACGAAATGCATGATGGGAGATGTAGTTTATTGTCAATATGCGCTTTAAAGCAGTGTAAGCTTATTTTAAGTTTTAAAATATTGGTCTAATATTTAAGCCAAGCTCTCGAGGGCCACATAAAATGACGTGTTTGACACATGTGCTCTAGATGAAACAGAGCAAAAACCGAGTCTTTAATGTGGTTTTACTTCTTTCTGAAGTCACGGTTTTTGTTTGCATTCCTGAAAAGCTGGAGAAACAAAAAAAAAAGGAGAAATTCTGATAATTGTTGTTCCCCCGCCGGCAGAAGTCTGCATGACGTGTAACGGGGAGGATTACCGGGGGAAAATGGACCATACGGAGAGCGGCAGGGAGTGCCAGAGATGGGACTCTGCGAGGCCTCACCGACACCCCTTCCAGCCCAAGAAGTAAGCTGTCATCTCTCTCACGAACACCAGCGCACACCCCGTGACAGACGGCGAGATATACGACGGTCATTCTCAGGAGAAGAAGACCTCACCGGTCGTGATGATTTACTGCCCTCCCCTGCTTCTTTCCTCCGTGCCCCCTTCAGGTATCGGGATAAAGACTTGAAGGACAACTACTGCCGCAACCCCGACAACCGCCTGCGGCCCTGGTGCTACACCATGGATCCCAAAACCAAATGGGAGTACTGCAACATCACAGTGTGTGGTAAATGCTCCTTTTTTTTCTTTTAAAAGCGCTCTTATGTACTGCAGACCTGCAGCTGGGTGGTTTGTGGACAAAAAAATCTTCAAAGAAATTAACAAAATTATCGTTTCACCCTGATTTAAGACCCTGCTCTTCCTCAACCGTCAGCCTTTCAACCTTTAAATGAGACGTGTCGCACAGACGCCTGGGGATTTGTGTCGAGATCTAGAAGTGGATAGAGATGTTGAGAGGCAGATGGCAGTTCTGTGGAGTTTTTTTTTAATGTGTGAGGATTTGTCACATGCAGGGCTCCGGTGGTTTTGGTGAGGTTGTGGTCGTCGGAAAAGGGGGGGAGAAAAAAGCCGCCTCCTCCCCTGCAGAGCCTCACAAGTATGTGTTTATCCTGCTGTTTGTTTCATGTGGTGTTTGGCTTTGAGTCCCTCCACCTCAACAAGGAAGAGTAAATAGGTTGTTTGTAAAAGGGATCAACTAACTTCAGAGAGCTTCGAGTGTTTCAAGGGCCGTAAAATGAAGGATTACAATTAAGGGCACAATAGCAAGATGCTTCAAATAGACACTGGAAGGTTAGTAGCTGTTTTTTTTTTCAAATCAATGCCAGAAGAGAAAAAACAATCACAGATGCTTCCTTACCAGAGCTGAGCAATTTTATCGATTCTGCGATATATATCGATATTTTATTGAGTATTGATTTTTCAGCCGCGGGTATCGATATTCTAAGCTTCTTTCAAAACCCCCGTGTCCCACCTTTAAACGCTTGCAAGCAACAATTTGCACTGTTTAAATAAATGAAACTATTTTTCCTAGATAAATCTTTTATTCATTTTGTCCAGCATTTGCAAGCTGCCTGTCAGCCATATATTCAGTGCGTTTACGTGGGAAGTTTAATTCCTCTTTAATTCAGAATTAAAATTAAATCTGATTTAAAATGATTGAAAATGACCACGTAAACACCTAATTCCGAATGAAAATGTCCATTCTGAATTAAACTTAATTCCGAAGTAAGTGGCTGGTTTATTCTGATTTTAAATCCGAATAGAATAATTCCGCGGTCATGTATACACTCATTCCACTTTAAATTAATTCCGGTCTTTCTGCGCATGCTCGTTCTCTTGCCCGTCTGTCGCGATGATGCTTATATTCCACGCTGGGCTTGTTTTCATCAACAAAATCATCGACATGATGTTGTCGTGCTGCTGCTTCAAAAATAAAATCAAAACAAATCCGAAAAGGATGCTAATAATGTAGTCCTCCATGTTGTTGCTAATTGAGTAAGTTTGTTTTCTTCCAGTAGACGTAAATACATAAAGACCTCCGCTATCCAATCAGACCTTAAGCAGAATTGGATAAAGCCGATCAAACATGTTTTCCATCTAAACCTCAATTCGGAATTACTATTTCCATGTAAACTCGAAGGAAAACAGTTTAATTCTGAATGATTTAATTCAGAATAATTCATTCCGAATTAAAAAACATAATGTAACCGTGGCCAATGTGTAATTGATACTTTCAGTTCAATTAATTCAAATAAAGTCATTGGAACACTCACTAGATATCACCAAAGTCACTTTGTCTCTTTAAAATCTTTCGGAAAATGATGTAAAGGTATTGTAAGATGAATATCGATATATATCGATATGTATTGTAAGATGAATATCGATATATATCGTATCGTGAGACGAATATCGTGTATCGTATTGTATCGTGAGATTAGTGTATTGTTACAGGCCTATTCCGTACAGGGTTCAGGGGGCTCAGCGGACCATGTGATGAACATGAAAAAGATGTTAATCACATGCCCGACCTCGACCCGTCTCGGCGGCGGCGCCGTCATTGCAGGGCCGCGAAAACAGACAATCCACAGACACCTGCCAGTCACGGCTCTCATGAAGGCGTTTGAGTTTGATTTGAAGTTTAGATGATGTCCACCTTCCAGCTGCAACATGAAACACAGAAGAAGGAAGAAAAAAAAAACGACGGAGATGAAAAAAGGAGGCCACGCCGTTGGAGAATTTGCTCACTTCCGTGCCGGAGAGCGCTGAAATGTTCCCGACACGCGCATCCCTCTCCGTCTCCGTGCGTGCGCGTACAGTAAAGGTTATGATTTACGGCGAGGGCGGAGGTTCTGCATTTGTCCAGATGTGCCGCATCCCTCAATCCCTGCCCTCGCAGAGATAAAAACCGCTGACCTGTGCTGCGCGGCGGCGCACAGACACTGGCACGCATTACATCAAGCCCAGGAATCCTGCTTTTCCAACCCCGCCGTCTTGTTCCCTGCCCCGAACCATTCCCCTTTTTCCTCCTCCAACTTCTCCCGTCACATTTGTCAAAAGGCTACAGAAACAGAGCCGGGGATCCTGGAGGGGAGAGGAGCTGCTCCCCGTCCTCCGCTTTACCCGCTCGCCGCTGGAAAAGTGAGCTCCCATCTGAAAATATTTGGAATAGTTTGCTGGAGGACGAAGTGGCCCGAGCCAGACTGGGCCGGATTTCGCCTCGTTTGTTGACCTGCAGAGTAGAAATTCGAGCAGAAGCATCATCTTGATGTTTGATTTAAAGGCATGGCCATACCTGAAGGGTTTTTTTTGGTTCATGATAATCACGATGCTTGTAAAGGCTAACGGTTTGTCACTGTTGTGGAAACCCATGTGGTCAAGAATGTGGAGCAGCAGTGTTATGAGAGAGTTCCCTATCTGAGTAGCAACATGGGGGCAGAGCTACTGTTTTTGATCATCTGTCTCTGGGTTAAACATGACACATTCTTCTGGGGATTAATGTCTCCCTCCTTTCTATCCCTCCCTCATTCCTGAATACAGTCTCAGCTCGCCACGTTCCCTTCTTTCTCACAACATTTTTTTATTTATTTTTTTGCTCTTGCAAGACTCAGCCCGCGGCGAGGACGCTGATGTCAACGCGACGACGTCCTGCGTCCAGGGAGAGGGCTCGGACTACCGGGGCACCATGAATGTCACGCCGGAGGGTGTGACGTGTCAGCGCTGGGACTCCCAGTACCCCCACAACCACTCCTTCCTTCCTCAGAACTTCAAATGCAAGTGAGTAGCGGTTGGTTGGTGAAGGCGGGCAGCTTGGAGGGGTAATTTATGTTGGAGCTGAGCGATTTTATCGATTCTGCGATATACAGTGATCCCTTATTTTTCACAGTTAATGGGGACCGGCACCCACCCCCCGCGTGAAAATCAAAATCCACGAACTGGAACCGGACCCCCTCGAGCCTAACCGCAAAAAAGTAGCAAGGCACTGCAGCGAAAAAAAAGACAAAGGCTCAACTGTGGTCTTTCTGTTACCTTCACAGCCTCTGGTCTCTGAACCGTAGTAAACAAACCACTCTTTCATCTAACCCATTCTGCCATCCAACAAGGGGCCAGGCTGGCTCACAACATTTCTTTGCTGCGAGAGAACGCGCACAACATCCTGTGATGTTTCTGCATTTTTTTCTTGATTTTTTTTACATTATATATTTCAGAAAAAAATCTGCGAATAACTAAACTGCGGAACCTAAAGCACGAATTGGCAAGGGATCACTGTATATCGATATTTTATCGAGTATCGATTTTTCAGCCGCGGGTATCGATATTCTAAGCTTCTTTCAAAACCCCCGTGTCCCACCTTTAAAAGCTTGCAAGCAACAATTTGCACTGTTTAAATAAATGAAACTATTTTTCTCAACAAATCTTTGATTCATTGTGTCCAGCATTTGCAAGCTGCCTGTCAGCCATATAATGTGTAATTGATGCTTTCAGTTCAATTAATTCAAACAAAGTAATTGGAACATTGTAAGATTGTAAGATGAATATCAATATATATTGTATCTTGCATCGTATCGCGAGATTAGCGTATCGCTACAGCCATAATTTTTGTAGTTTTTTTTTTTTTTTTTTTTTTTTTTTGCAAGTGGCCATATTATGCTTATTTTCAGCCATTTGATTTTAACCTCTGGTGCCTCAACATCACCGTTAGACCCTGCAGAGCTCCAGAAGCCCGTGATGCCTCCGGGGCGACAAGACCGACGACCACAAAGAGAGGCTCTTCCTGAAAACGTGCAGATTTAGCTTTTGATTGGTTGCCGCTCAGATTCACAAGCTTCCCGCGGTGAAATGGCCTGAACCTTCAGCTTTAGTCTGTCGGCAGATCCAGCTGTGTGCTGGGACCTCGTTCGTTTCTCGAAAGAAAAAGCAGACGAGCGACGCAAGCGCGCAATGGGAATTTTTGCCCCTTCTGATGTCACAGAGGGCTGACGTTAGAAAAAACTCTCCAGAACGACGCGCTCTCAGCGCTCTGAAAACCAAGCGTTTTCGTGCACAGAAACACCTTTCAAGATGATAATTCATCACAGGGAAGCTGTGAACGATGCATCATACGGCCACTTTAATAGAAACTCACCGGCGTTTCTGCAAACGGCAGAGCCAACAGCACCATCATTTAAAAATGTAGTTTTTGTGTGTGTTACAGAGACCTCAGGGAGAACTACTGCCGCAACCCCGACGGTGCAGATTACCCATGGTGCTTCACCACAGACCCCAACCAGAGGATAGCCAAGTGCACCCACATCCCCCGATGTGATGCAGAGGCCACGCAGAAAATAGGTAATTTGCTTTAAAAACTCCGGAGGGAAAAGTTTGCTGTTTTGTTGCCTCCTCGTTCTACCATTCCCCGGATAATCCGGTGTTTGGATCTTTTGGTTTTTAAGTCTCCCTGCACGACCCGCCGTTCGCTCCATCGTCCATCGGTGACTGCGAGCCCGTCAGGCCCAGACCATGAAACTACCGCCACGTTTGACAGATAACATTAAGGCTCATGTTCCTGGGATGCAGAAATATAAATCCTTTTCTTTTTTTTTTACTTTATGGTGACTTTACTCTGGGGCAATCTCTTTTGCTCAGCCACTCCTGGAAAGAAAAACTCTCTCTGAAACCAGCGGTCGCAAGTACGACTCCCGCCCTGCGCGTCTTCCCCAGTCCTCCTGCTTTCCCATCCCTCTACACTGTAAATAAGTGCCATAAAAATTAAAAAATAAAAATGGAAGAAAAGCTCTCTCTCTCTGACTGGTGGAATCCAAAATAGTTTAGAAATAGTTTCATAACCTTTTCCAGATCAGCAACAATTCTTTTCATAAAGTCTCTAGAAAGTTCCTTTTGTTCGTGCAACATTACAATTGTCACTTCTTCTTCTTTTTTTTCCAGTGAAAACATCTGACTCTAATTTTACCTTCAAATTAGCTGCTTGTCCTAGAGGTTCACGTTACAGAAACGTTAGATCGGGTCATTGTCACGTCGTGTTGGAAACGTAATCCTGTGTAATAAATGATCATTGGATCATTTACTGCGGTAAATAAAGGAAGTGCGTGTTTAGTTAACTGTAATGTAGCCTGGTTATCTCTTTCCCCTTCACTTTGCATACTTTCAAAAAAAAACCACTGAGCTTTTTTTTCTTTTTTTAAGCATCAAGTGTCAAACAAACAACAAGCATCTCGGCTGTTGAGACAATCCTCCGTCGTCTCCTGAAAAACAAGATTCAACGGCGGCGCTGCAGCCGATCGAAAAGACATGTCATGTTCTTGCAGAGTGGTATTCGACAGACGTTTTGTGGATTACTCTCGCAGGACCGAGCCACTTGGCAGCGCACCGCCCAATGAATTCCACTTCACGGAAGAACAAAAACATCAGAGTCTTGGCAGCGTGGGGCCTCGCTGTCATTTCCCATGTTTCGGTGCTTTACGTTTCGGAGGACCACACATGTCAGTTACTGCGGACCCTCTGCCCGTACCGTTTAAGAACATACTTAGGCTTAAATGTCCTACAGTATCTGAGAACCGCCGTCGACGGTGAGCTGATCCAAACCGCAAAGAGGCGCGAGCCAGACCTTTTGTTCCTTTCTGCAAGTGCATGATCGAGTGTTTCTTACCGCGTCTGCTCGCTGAAGGTGATCAGGTGTTTGACAAACGGCTGGGCTCGGTTGTTTTTGGCAGCCGTGGCATTTATGTAAGAAGATCTTCCAGAATAACCCTATCCTGCTTCCACTTCAGAGTGTTACGAAGACGAAGGGGAGACGTACCGAGGCACTTTATCCATGACCCGATCTGGGATTCCCTGTGCGGAGTGGTCACATCACATAAACAGGTAACAAAGACTGGGGCTGTTTCCTAAAGAAAAGCTCAGCGTGGTGGTGGTGGGGGGGGGGGGGGGGGGGGGGGGGGGGGGGGGGGTGTTTACAATCCAGTTTCGATTGCCTTGTGAAAATGCCTTTCATATGAATGAAGCCGAGCAGTGAAAACAAACAGCGGAGAGGAAATCAGAGGTTCCTCAGGGGTCGCGCGCAGGGCCCGATTATTATTCATCCAGCTGACGAAAGGAAGCCCCAAGGTGCCCCTCCCCGTCGCCGACGCCGAGCCCGTTACTTCACGCCGAAGTGAGGCCCGCTGGAGTTACTTAATTTGCAAGAATTTTAAAAGCCCGAGTGGCACAGACAGATAGACATGTTCCAGAGCCGACCCCTGACCCCAGGAAGTGCTTTCTGAGGAAGGCAGATCAAAGCCAATCAGCTCCCTCACATCGAGCGCAGCCAGCGAGTCTACCCCCCCGTTCAAGGTTAGGGGGGGTCACGGCGGGGGAAAAAGCACTGAGAGCTACGGCTTGTTTAACATTCTCCTGGGAAGTGGAATTATCTTCACGTCCTGACAAATTGTTGCCCATCGCTCGGCATTATTGTTGCGCCTGTGCGTCCGAACTCCTGCCTCGTAATTACCTTTTTTTTTAGGGTTATTTCAGATGTCTGAGAGGATTACGTTTAATTCCCGTACGGCCAAAATTGCACAAAAACACTCGATCAGATGTGAATTCTTACAAATGGGGCGAGGAACCAAATGGCTCCGTGGAGGACGTTGGCTCCTGTTGGTCTGAACGCTTTGACTGCATACTTCCCTCTTCACGTGCTCTGCGCAGCTAATGCAAAGGATCCATTGCGCTATATGAGAGGGATTCGGTGCTTCTCAGGCATAACATCATTAGGTCTGTGTATTAGGGACAGAGCGGTTACCGGTATTACGGCAAAGTGCAGTAAAAATTTTACGCGATAATGATAACCGTTTATGTTTGACTTCCTCTCATTATCGCGGTCGATTATCTGGATATGTAATATCAGCCTCATTCAAGTCTGCAAGCGACCCACGACTGTGTCTCGCGTGAATATGTAGCTTGTAACATCGGTATGGTAACGTAATCATGGTGAAAAGTGATGATAGCACGCAGGACATTTACCAACCCACTAAAATGACGAAATCCAAGGTCTGGGCATATTGTTTTTTAAGAATGCAGAGGGACAACTGGTGGAGGACAATTATTCTGTCTGCAGAGCACTTGTTTACATTTTATTGTAATTTTTACAAGCAACTTGAAGGAGCTAAGGCTAATGCTTCAAGCTACTAAGATGTTTGACCAAGAGTAACCTGGTTGACGCGCTTCGCTAACTCATTTCGTAAACGTTACTGTTGCGTGTTGATCGAAAAAGGACCGGAACAATGTTCTTCTGATGCAGTTAAAATATTAATTTATTCCATTAACTGATCCGACAACCATAACGCCGGCAGTTAGCACCACAGCGGTCAAAAACCTTTTGCCCTTCCGGGTCCAACACCTAACCAATAACAGGCAGCTACCTTTATACCTGACCCTCAGGTAACAACACAGCGACACCCACAGACACACAGAGTGAACTACAATTCAGAACAACATATTTGGCTCCTTTACAACTGTTTCTTTATTTGTACATTTATACTTATTTAAGGTTCAGCTTAAAGTCCAAAGTTTATTTCATATGAACTTGCACTATAATCTTTGTTCCTGATAATTGTTTGCATATTTTGACCTACTATGGTTGTTAAAGTGTTTATTTAAATTTGCAGCAGACAAATAAGCTTTGTTCCTGTTATTTATTTTTGTTCATTTAAAATTAAACTTCTTTCTGTGCCAGTTGTTTGCCCTTTTAATGTGAAAGTTTCATTTTGATAAGATTTTGGCTTCTGATGTTTTAGTCTGACAAGAAAATCACAAGATTTTGTGAAATTATTTAAATGTATGTGTTTTTGGACATTTGTTTGGCAATTAAGAATACCGCGATAATATCGTAATCCGTGATAATTTGGTCACGATAATCGAGATATCAAATTTTCCATATCGTTACATCCCTACTGTGTATACAGATATATGTGGGCGCTGTCTGCGCAGCTCCGTGTGCGGCGCACCCACGCCCTGTTGTTTTTAGACTGATGGGGTGCGTCCGAGCCTCGGTGAAACGCGACCCGGTGTCCGTTGTGATACGCGGTCCTGCTAAGCGACGAGCGGAGTGTGAGAAACCCGTATTTGTGTGTCTTACAGTGAGGATTCTCACTCCGCAGTATCTCGCGTCGGCCTGGAGAACAACTACTGCCGCAACCCGGACCGGGACAAGCACGGCCCCTGGTGCTTCACCGGCCCCAACAACCGCTTGGCCTGGGACTACTGCAAACTGAAAAAGTGTGAGTAATCTCTCACCTCACACACACACACCCCCCGTAGAGCCCACCCCTGGAAGAAGAGAGTGGCACGTTCGTAAAAGTGGAGCGGCTGTGAGCGATTCACCTGCCGCATTGCTTCCAGGTGTGCAATAAGTTCAGACTCAAAGCAGCTGTGAAAGCCTCGCTGCGACGTGGCGATTGGTTGCGCCAGACACGTGCCGGCGGGCGTCTTTTTGCCGCCCCGGAGACGGCGGCGCGCCACTTCTCCTCCCTTCTCCGTGGACTCTCGGGCCTTTTAACGCCGAGCTCAACGGCTTGTTCGGGAGCGTTTCCAGAGGAAAGAGAGAGAGGCGTTTTCATTCAAACGCCTTGTTTCGTTTGCTGCAAACGCAACAAAAGGTTGAGGCGAGTTTTTAACGAGCCGCTCAGGCGGTTCAGTCAGCACCTCCGGCGGAAGGTTTATGAGAACAGTCTGCCAGCGTAATGTGAGAAATAACACAATTTAGCTCCTCGGCCTTTGTTTACTCCAACGGAAACGTCACACATCTCCTTTCCACATCTTGCCTCGTGGCCTTACGTAATCTTTTCGCTGCGGTTTTGTCCAATTGGCAGATAATACACAACACTGAAACAACAACAGATGCAGGTCTGCGCTGCCACCCTTTCATTGGAGAAAAAACACGCCCGCGCTGCTGGGCCCCGACATTTTCTTTAGGCTGGTTTCAATCTGTCTCCCTCTGAAGAGCCTCTTATGAATGGCTGCACGATGATTTCCATAATGTGAAACATGTCCTCCGTGAAGTTTTTCGGGTCTTGAGCAATTTATCTGCTGTCACAGCCTCTAACAGTGATGCAGATGTCGGGATAAGTCTTCATTTGAGCTGAGGAGGTTGTTGTTTTCTCTGAGGTTTCATGCTGTGTGTGCCAGTGAACATCGGTGTCCCGCTGCTGTGATGTCTGTTCTCACTGTTACGCTTTTGCTTTACTTAAATCAGGTGAATCTGCAACGACGGCTCCTCAGCCCGCCGGTGAGTATCCGTTTTTTTTCCTTCCGTGCCCTTCCTATCTCTGATCTCAACCATCTCCTTTTAACTTTCTGTTTTTACATCAAAGCCTTCTGGTGCCATTTACCTGACTAAACAAATCATATTTTATGGACGGCTTTTGAAGCCACAACAAACATTAGCTCATTGAAATGCAAAACTAACATGCGTTATCAAATGCATCTCCTCGTTCAGTCGCGACCGGGCCAAAGATCTCCTGCTTCGTGCACATAAACACCAGAATTGTCGGAGGACATCAAGTACGAGGCACAGATGGCAGCTGGGTGGTCAGCATCCAAAGAGAGTAAGTCATTTCCTTTTCATCTAACCTTCATGTTGAGCCGGACGACAAATAAAATAATCTTCTTTGATTCTCCTCAGAAAGGTTCATCTGTGTGGCGGCTCGCTGATCAGAGAGAACTGGGTTTTGACAGACCAGCAGTGCTTTACATCCTGGTAATGATCTCATCGTGTCCGTCTTGTTGATTCTTTAAAATCAACTGTTTCTGTGTCTCTTTTAAAACTTTTTCCATGCAGTATTGCTGCATGCCCCGCTCCTAGACAGACCCGGTCTGGACAGCATCTGTTTAGGTTCTGCGCTCGTCCGCAGGAGTCGGTCGTATTCAGGACGTACAGTTTGGCTGTCGTCACCTGCAGCTTCGCTAGATCAGACACACTCGAGCCTTTACCTGGGCGACGTCCGGCGTTTATTGCTCAGTTGAGCAACGTACGAGTCCCAAAGGTCACGAACCGGACCAAGCTTGGGTTTGGCGCATGTCGTTGCGTGGTTGGGGGTCAGGCATGGTCCAAAAGGCCCAGTGAAAATGAGGAACCGAGTCACGTGTGGTGGATGCGAGAACCAAATTTGGGCCAAAGAAAACTGCAGACGTGAGCCAAGTTTGGCCCAGATGTTCTTTTCTATCTGGGTTTTTAGTTAGTTTTTTTTTTTTTTTAGTTGGAAAGAACAGACAGACTTTGCTCAAAACTTTTTTTCCGCATGTGGTGAGTTATTGTAAAAGGTTACTTTTTAATATGTGCTTAGATTTACTTACTGAACGAGCCGGGTCGGGGTTTCTGTCACATTGTTATACTTCTAAGGTGAACCCTGGAGAAGTCAGAGCTTTTGTGACACTTAATGTGCATAAAACTACTTTATCACGAAGCGTTTGACTTTTGGACTCCGTAGGGGTCATTTTGATAAGGCCACCGGTGATAAACTGCATGCCAAATATTAACATCTTAGCAGTGTTTAACTCAACGAACAGATGCCTGCATTTTCACCGACCACAGTGCTCTGATCTCAATACTCTGATGTAGAAACTATCATGTGAACAGTAAAAATCGATTTGGCAATATATCGCGATTTTCGGCCGCCCAATATAATAACGATCTTTCAACTCCTAATATAGATTTTTTTAGGAAAATTGTTTAATTTTCACATTTAAATTGTTTAAAATTTTAAATTTGCAAAAACACTAATAATAAACAATAAATAGGTTGTTTTGAAGCAAATAGTTTTGACTCAATTTGTCCTCTGAATGATCAATATAATCTGATGAACATATACAGCTACTTGATTTTTCATCTCTGCTTTTAATTTTGATATTAACTAAGTAGAATATTGCAATATATCGTGATATTGCGATAATATCACATTGTGACCCAAGTATCATAATACTTATCGTATTGTGAGGTCCTTGCCAATATTCACCCCTAGTGAACAGCAGCTTTAATCTAGTTCAGATCCGTTCGGCATCTTCGCAGGAATGTTGCGATACATTAGCTAGTCAGATCACTGTCGTCCATGCAAACGCAGCCAGTGATGCAGATGATTGGTCGCCTGAATCTTTGGGTTCCCGTCTCACACCGGTCCTTGTCCATCAGCGTTCCAGATCTTAAGGAGTACAGCGTGCAGGTCGGTCTGCGGCACCTCAACGAGTCGTCGCAGCACAAGAGACTGCACATCTCTCGCCTGATCTGTGGCCCGGAGGGATCCAACCTGGTTATGCTGAAGCTCAAAGAGTAAGCGCGCCGCGACCGAGGGATTTTAGTGGATTTCAGAGGTTGCTGCGCATTTGGCTTTAATTCATCACTCCTTTTTGTTTCCAGCCCCGCCCCTGTATCGGAGGGCGCCTCCACCATTCACCTTCCGGTAAAAGAGTGTCACATCGCAGAAGGCACCAACTGCACCATGTATGGATGGGGGGAAACCAAAAGTACTGACGTCCTTCACCCGCATGCCAACGCACGTTCTGTGTCGGCGCCCATTCAGTCTGAAGGGTTTCCGTGACGTCCCCCCCCGCTCACGGTCAATGCGTTCCTCTCTCCGCAGATACGGGACACGACGAAGCGCTCAACTCCGTAACCATGGCGATGGCCAACAATGACATGTGCACGCAAATCAAGGGGGATGCTGGGGAAAGCAGGATATGTGCTGGTGGCAAGATTGGAGAAGGTGTTTGTGACGTAAGTGATGTTTATGCTTGATCTCGAGTCGTCATTTTGAATTGCACATCTTAGATGATGACATCTGGGATGATGTCTATATAGACAGGTGGAGGTAAATGCTGGGATGACGTCTATATAGACAGGTGGAGGTCAACGCTGGGATGACGTCTATATAGACAGGTGGAGGTCAACGCTGGGATGACATCTATATAGACGGGTGGAGGTCAACGCTGGGATGACGTCTATATAGACGGGTGGAGGTCAACGCTGGGATGACATCTATATAGACAGGTGGAGGTCAACGCTGGGATGACGTCTATATAGACGGGTGGAGGTCAAGGCTATGATGACGTCTATATAGACGGGTGGAGGTCAACGCTGGGATGACGTCTATATAGACAGGTGGAGGTCAACGCTGGGATGACGTCTATATAGACAGGTGGAGGTCAACGCTGGGATGACATCTATATAGACAGGTGGAGGTCAACGCTGGGATGACGTCTATATAGACGGGTGGAGGTCAAGGCTATGATGACGTCTATATAGACGGGTGGAGGTCAACGCTGGGATGATGTCTATATAGACAGGTGGAGGTCAACGCTGGGATGACGTCTATATAGACAGGTGGAGGTCAACGTTGGGATGACATCTATATAGACAGGTGGAGGTCAAAGCTGGGATGACGTCTATATAGACAGGTGGAGGTCAACATTGGGATGACATCTATATAGACAGGTGGAGGTCAAAGCTGGGATGACGTCTATATAGACGGGTGGAGGTCAACGCTGGGATGACGTCTATATAGACAGGTGGAGGTCAACATTGGGATGACATCTATATAGACAGGTGGAGGTCAAAGCTGGGATGACGTCTATATAGACAGGTGGAGGTCAAAGCTGGGATGACGTCTAAATAGACAGGTGGAGGTCACGCTGGGATGACATCTATATAGACAGGTGGAGGTCAACGTTGGGATGACATCTATATAGACAGGTGGAGGTCAAAGCTGGGATGACGTCTATATAGACAGGTGGAGGTCAATGCTGGGATGACGTCTATATAGACAGGTGGAGGTCAACGCTGGGATGACATCTATATAGACAGGTGGAGGTCAAAGCTGGGATGACATCTTTATAGACAGGTGGAGGTCAACGCTGGGATGACGTCTATATAGACAGGTGGAGGTCAACGTTGGGATGACATCTATATAGACAGGTGGAGGTCAAAGCTGGGATGACGTCTATATAGACAGGTGGAGGTCAAAGCTGGGATGACGTCTATATAGACAGGTGGAGGTCAACGCTGGGATGACATCTATATAGACGGGTGGAGGTCAACGCTGGGATGATGTCTATATAGACAGGTGGAGGTCAACGCTGGGATGACGTCTATATAGACAGGTGGAGGTCAACGCTGGGATGACATCTATATAGACAGGTGGAGGTCAACGCTGGGATGACGTCTATATAGACGGGTGGAGGTCAAGGCTATGATGACGTCTATATAGACGGGTGGAGGTCAACGCTGGGATGATGTCTATATAGACAGGTGGAGGTCAACGCTGGGATGACGTCTATATAGACAGGTGGAGGTCAACGTTGGGATGACATCTATATAGACAGGTGGAGGTCAAAGCTGGGATGACGTCTATATAGACAGGTGAAGGTCAACGCTAGGATGACATCTATATAGACAGGTGGAGGTCAACGCTGGGATGACGTCTATATAGACAGGTGGAGGTCAACATTGGGATGACATCTATATAGACAGGTGGAGGTCAAAGCTGGGATGACGTCTATATAGACGGGTGGAGGTCAACGCTGGGATGACATCTATATAGACAGGTGGAGGTCAAAGCTGGGATGACATCTATATAGACAGGTGGAGGTCAAAGCTGGGATGACGTCTATATAGACAGGTGGAGGTCACGCTGGGATGACATCTATATAGACAGGTGGAGGTCAACGTTGGGATGACATCTATATAGACAGGTGGAGGTCAAAGCTGGGATGACGTCTATATAGACAGGTGGAGGTCAATGCTGGGATGACGTCTATATAGACAGGTGGAGGTCAACGCTGGGATGACATCTATATAGACAGGTGGAGGTCAAAGCTGGGATGACATCTTTATAGACAGGTGGAGGTCAACGCTGGGATGACGTCTATATAGACAGGTGGAGGTCAACGTTGGGATGACTATATAGACAGGTGGAGGTCAAAGCTGGGATGACGTCTATATAGACAGGTGGAGGTCAACGCTGGGATGACATCTATATAGACAGGTGGAGGTCAACGCTGGGATGACGTCTATATAGACAGGTGGAGGTCAACGCTGGGATGACGTCTATATAGACAGGTGGAGGTCAACGCTGGGATGACGTCTATATAGACAGGTGGAGGTCAACGCTGGGATGACGTCTATATAGACAGGTGGTGGTCAACGCTGGGATGACGTCTATATAGACAGGTGGAGGTCAACGTTGGGATGACATCTATATAGACAGGTGGAGGTCAAAGCTGGGATGACGTCTATATAGACAGGTGGAGGTCAAAGCTGGGATGACATCTTTATAGACAGGTGGAGGTCAACGCTGGGATGACGTCTATATAGACAGGTGGAGGTCAACGTTGGGATGACATCTATATAGACAGGTGGAGGTCAACGCTGGGATGACATCTATATAGACAGGTGGAGGTCAAAGCTGGGATGACATCTTATATAGACAGGTGGAGGTCAACGCTGGGATGACGTCTATATAGACAGGTGGAGGTCAACGCTGGGATGACGTCTATATAGACAGGTGGAGGTCAACGTTGGGATGACATCTATATAGACAGGTGGAGGTCAAAGCTGGGATGACGTCTATATAGACAGGTGGAGGTCAAAGCTGGGATGACGTCTATATAGACAGGTGGAGGTCAACGCTAGGATGACATCTATATAGACAGGTGGAGGTCAACGCTGGGATGACGTCTATATAGACAGGTGGAGGTCAACGCTGGGATGACGTCTACATAGACAGGTGGTGGTCAACGCTGGGATGACGTCTATATAGACAGGTGGAGGTCAACGCTGGGATGACATCTATATAGACGGGTGGTGGTCAACGCTGGGATGACATCTATATAGACAGGTGGAGGTCAACGCTGGGATGACATCTACAGTCATGGAAAAAATTATTAGACCACCATTTTTTCTTCACTTTCTTGTTCATTTTAATACCTGGTACCACTAAACGTCATCATGTGACTAAAACAGACAGAAAAGAAAACACTGAATGCATAAAAGCAGTGTTTTTGGCAGTACAACGCCATAGCTATTGATGTAAAAACTTAAGTGATTTAGGTTATAATCAAGAAAACCATGGAAAATGGATAGACAGGAGGTCTATATAGACAGGTGGAGGTCAACGCTGGGATGACGTCTAGACAGGTGGAGGTCAACGCTGGGATGTCTATATGGAGGTGACGCTATATAGACAGGTGGAGGTCAACGTCTGAGACAGGTGGAGGTCAACGCTGGAGGATCAACAGGTGGAGGTCAACTGGAGGGCTGGGATCTATATAGACAGGTGGAGGTCAACGCTGGGATGACATCTATATAGACAGGTGGAGGAGGACATAGGTGAGGACTATCACAGGGAGGTGACGTCAGGTGACGTCTATATAGACGGGTGGAGGTCAACGCTGGGATGACGTCTATATAGACAGGTGGAGGTCAACGCTGGGAGCCGAAGCTCTTGCTCTTGTGGAGACACAGTGCTTCGAGAAAACGACCATACAAGGAAATTGTACCCCCTATGATGTCATCGAGAGCTGCTGTTAGAAAAAAACTCTCCAGAAAGAGGCGTTCCCAGAGTGTTTTGTTGACAGGACTGCTGCGACATTTATTGTTTTTTTGAGTCTCCAGTCACGTCTAAGATTACTATCAATCATATTAAGGCTGTAGATAAGTCAGAAAAAACAGAAAAGCATCGTATGGCCCCTTTAAATATTTAAAGGGGCCAGTGCAACAGAACCAGCCTCCCAAGTGGCTCAGCGGTCTGCAGCCGTGGGTCCAAATCCCGGTCGTGTCAGAAAATGCGTCCAGTGTAGAACAGAAGTCCGTATCCCGTGCAGGACAGTTTTTATTCACACGTGTCTTATTTCCTTGCAGAGAGACTACGGCGGCCCGTTGGTTTGCCAGGAGCATGAGCGCAAAGTCATCATTGGCGTGAGCATCCAAAGGACCAAATGCGCCTCATCGCAGCCTGCGCTTTTTGTCAACGTCGCTTTCTACTCGGAGTGGATTTACAAAGTGTTCAGACTTTACCCGAGTTTGGACAGAAACTGATAATCCGGCGTGAGCAGAAGCCGCGCGATGGACTGTCCTAGAGACCGCGAGGGGAGGGAGAAAATAATAAACCCTTTTCCAACGTGGAGGCAGCGACGAGGAAAATCACCTCGTGGAGAGTTTGGGTTTTTTTTTTAAGACTAGAGACTGAAGACTGGAAGTGCCGGATGAAGTCGCACCGCTCTGCAAATGAGGAGGTCCTGGATGTGAGAGTAAAGAGCATTTTTCTTTTAAAAGTCTTAGGCACATGGATGGTGCACTAACTTTTGTTTTGATATGTTCAGAATTTCTGAAGCCATATAAACAAAGACGACAAGAAAGACACTTGTGACTCAGTATTATCACCTGGAAAGTACTTGAACCCAGTTGGGCAGCGGTTGCCGGTTCGGGCGGCGCCTCTTCGACTGGAATTGCCTTCCTTTTATTTTTATGTGTTGAGCTGGACTTCATCTTCATCTTTATTTTTACCCTGAACGCAAGTAGACGTGATGTAGATGGAGAGAAATGGTTCCTTTGTGCTACCGAATGTCCTTATCTGCTTTTTATTTGGATGGTTGCAGTTGCAGTGACATTAAAGCCAGTACGTGGAGCAATATCCCTCATGACCACAAGGGGGCAGGTGAGCGTATCGCAAGAAGGTTCAATTGCCGAAATAAACTGCGTCGCCGGACCGCCCCCACTCATCAGCACAGTGGCCGTGTGGCCAGAAGTGGTATTACTACATAGGGTGTCTTTAAGAGAACCTCTGGCTACAATGAAAAATGTCATTACAAAACAATAATGAAGGCAGTAGACTGCCTACTGCCTACTTTCTACTTTCTACTAGAAAGTAGAAAATCTGGCCTCAGACGTACCACATGTCAGGTGTGTAAAATACCCAGCAGGGGCGGTCCCAGTGAGCTCGAAGGTGTCGTGTATGAGTGTGTTAGTGTGTGAGTGTGTGCGTGTGTGTGTAGGAGCTCGGCTGCCTTTTCTCCAGTTAGCTGTAACTGTTAGTTTCCCAGCGAGAGGGTCAAAGTGGGACTGAGCACGCTGCTCTAGATCTTATGCTAATATTTGTAGCATGAGCGAGAGAAGAGCCATGCCAAATATAACATGGCTATTTGGTCTCCGGTTTGGAGGGAACTGTGGCCCCTGGTGGGCTGTGTGTGGTCAGTAGAATATGTGATACTTTTCTTTTCTTTTTTTTCTTTTTTGTTTTCATGGAAAATGACTCTGTGTGTACAAACCTGCAGATTTATTATGTTTTCTGCCGTGCTGTAAGATTTTATAGGTCTTATAGATCTGGAATGTTTTGTGGCTCACTAAGTAATGTCAGATTGGCTTCTTTGTGCTTCTGATGATGTTTGATATTTAATGAGACTGGTAGCTTGTAGAAATGTGTATTTATTTTCTTAAATCAGCTGAAGGAATTGGTCAAAGACGAACTAACGATCTGACGTGATATTTACGCTGCAGTTGAATATTAAGAGTCCTCTTTCAAAAAGAAGTTGACATGCTGATTCAAAATGTGAGCATTTTGTCATCCACTCAAACAACTTATCACTTTTTTTTTTTTTTTTAGGAAGCTCTGGGTTCATTTTGAATTTGATGCCAGCAACATGCTTAAAAAAAAAAAAAAAAAAAAGCTGGAACCCAAAGCGTGTGTTAAGTCGCCCTCTAGTGGCCAAAAAGCGCTTCTGCAGTGCAGAAACTCAACTTCAGTCGAGGTACTTTTACCCTGCAAGGATCACATTTTTAATCCTCCAAATCAAACCTGCATTCATAGACTGCAGGGGTTTACAATCCACGTTAACGTGCATCGCCCGCTAGACAGCTTGACATCGTTTTCAGCCGCGCCCACAGAGATTTCTCCAGATTCTCTGCACAATTTATCAGTTTTATGCGGCTGTGAAATCCCAGAGTCTTTTGCAGCTCTTCGTGGATGACTGTTGTCCTTGCGTTGTCGCTCCTCCGTCATCTTCACATCAGAAAGAGCCTCTCTGAGAGGCTCCTTCGTCCCCAGTCGACCGAGCTGTGATCGTGAGATAACCTGTCTGGCTCGGCTAAAATGGCTTTTTGTTGTTTCTCTTTTAATCACGCAGGTGTACAGTTCAGAACGACCTCAAACGGTGCTGCTTTCAAATGAACACTGAGCCACAAATGCAGCAGAAATGAAGACTGTTCTTCGGCTGCTCATTGGAAACCAGCACGAAACCAGATCAGGACTCGCTCTGTCCGTGACTCAGCCCGCGTGTTTCGACTTTTTTACTCCCCAAAACTCCGCCGTTTAGCTTGGTGTTGCTTCTTCAAAAAGCAACAACTTGAGACAGAGTGTTAGTGCATCTGCAGCCCGACTCGGGTGCTGCGTTGCCTTTAACGCCACCAGGAAACCCCTCAACTCCCAGTCAGAGCCCTTTTTGACTAAAACTCAGGTTTTTTTGTTTTGTCAGAAATCACTTCCTGCTCGCTACACCATGCACTGCTCCATGGTCACCAGGTGAGGAACGAAACGGTACGCTTCCTCTCACGAAGCATCGAGGGATAAATCAAGTGCACTTTATCGGGTGTCAGCAGTTCTCACTACGCAATCGGGCGCCGCCTTTTTCGTCTTTTTGTTTTGGAACCGGCAGTTAGCGGCCGCAGCACCGGCTTCTCGCTCCCGGGTCTCCGAGTGTCGAATGAAGAAAGCAGCGGCAAACGGAGGAGCACGATAGGGGTATGAAAAAAATCAATTATCGCGATATATTGGCCGCCTCAATATAGTATCGATTTTTTTAGCTCCTAATATCAATTTTTTATTGGTTACTAATGGTTTCTTAAATGTGCAAAAACACTAATAATAAACAATAAATAGGTTGTTTTGAAGCAAAGAGTTTTGACTCAGTTTGTCCTCTGAATGATCAATATCATCTGATGAACATATACAGCAACTTGATTTTTCATCTCTACTTTTAATTTTGAAATTAACTGGGTAGAATATCGCAATATATCGTGATATCGCGATAATATTGTATTATCATGATACATATCGTATTGCAAGGTCCTTGCCAATACTCACCCCTGAGCACGAGGTGCAAAATCCAAACTCACACAGGTTTGCAGCGAGCGTAGGCTTCGCCGACGGCGACGTGGAACCACGCGGCCGAATGTCCGGAGTCACGCGTCAGAACACGTAACTGCGTTGTGAAGTTTCTCGTCGACCAGCCTCTGGAGCTGTTGTGACTGTTATTTAATTTACCTTTATGTAAATAGCCTCATGCAATCTGTAAATTCCAAGTTGTAATTTTATGTAAATATCATTCTTATAAAATACAGCTGCTATTTTGTGCCTTTTTTTTGTTTTTATACCTATTTTGTATCCTTTGTATTATTCGTCTATTAATAAACAACTTCACACTGAGCCTGTTTTCTGCATCTCTCTGCTCCGGCGTAATATGTCACAGGACAATGCCAGAAACCCACGATCTGGGTCTGCTCACTTCATGGCAGCGAAGTCCCCTCCTATTGCTCAGAAAAGCAAATCCGCGCATGTGATAAATATCCTTGAGTGGCCGAAGCAACGGGGGTCGGCCGTGCGGCCCAGCGGCGAAGATAAATGATAGCGCGTCTGCAGAAACATTTGGATAACAAATTTGGACGCCGCCGACTTGAGTGGGGTCTGCGGTCGACCCCGTGTGCTTTTCAGCGAGCCTTTGGTTGCCTAACGCGAGATAAGAAACGCTCCGCGTCTCCAGACGCGAGATTGATATTTGTGTCAAGTGATTACGCCGGGGTTAAAAGTGCGCGCTGGGACGGGGTTTTCGGTGAGCGGTGGCGCAAGACGTGCTCAACGTCTGCCGTTTCACTCGTTAAATCCCTCCATTTGCTCTCCGCTGACGTCCTTGCATCCAGCAGATGTGAGCATTGCTATCTTGGCTCAGCGCCCGAGTTAGTCCCAACCTTTAATTATTAATAATCAGTGAAGAAGATCTGATGTTTGTTGCTGTGGTTGTTGGCCGGTTCACACCTTGAAGAACAGCGGGAATACGGTCATGTGTTAAAAGTTAGCACCTTCTCTTTTAGTCTTAGTGTTTCTGTATAAATATGTCGTGAAACTTATCGTAGTTTCAGGTGGAAACAGCCTCAGATGATCAACATATCTCATGAAATTTGAAGTAACCCCACGATTCATTAACAGGATAGCATGAAGTCGCTATTTCCCGTGTTTTACCTCCTTTTTCTTTAAAATATTGCCACAGTTTTTGACCGGGGCTTTTGGGTCGTTTGCTCATCAGTGTTGCCAGATGTACGATAATTATCGTATTTGTACGATAATTAGCGTACAAATTATTGTATTGTATTGTACAATATTGTATTGTATTGTACAATAATTATTGTACAATAGTTATCGTATTTGTACGGTACGATAATTATCGTACAAATACGATAATGATTGTATTTGTACAATGTACGATCAATAATTGTAAAAAAAAACCCAAATGTACGATAATTTTGCTTCATTAGCAGGATAGCATGAAGTCGCTGTTTCCCGTGTTTTCCCTCCTTTTTCTTTAAAATATTGCCGCAGTTTTTGACGAGGGTTTTTGGGGCGTTCGCTCGTCAGTGTTGCCAGATGTACAATAATTATCGTATTTGTACGATAAATATCGTATTTGGATGATAATTATCATACAAGTACGATAATTATCATTTGGGGCGTTCGCTCATCAGTGTTGCCAGATGTGCAATAATTATCGTACAAATTCAATGATTATTGTACAATACAATACAATATTGTACAATACAAAATTTGTACGATAGTTATCGTACAAGTACGATAATAATCGTTTGGGGCGTTCGCTCTTCAGTGTTGCCAGATGTATGATAATTATCGTTCAATACGATAATTATCGTACAAATATGATCATTATTGTACAATAATTATTGTACAATACAATATTGTACAATACAATACAATAATTTGTACGATAATTATCGTACAAATACGATCATTATTGTATTTGTATAATTTAGCCCTTTGTACGATGTACGATCAATAATTGTAAAAAAAAAAACAAATGTACGATAATTTCGACTTTTCCGTGAAACACCTGTTTAGCGATTTCAAATTAAAAGCTTTTAAGCAACAAAATGACAGGTTGCGTTTATTTTGAAGCAGCGATAGGAAGTGAAACATGTTCATGTGGTGTCACTTGTGAGCAAAACCAAAACCGGGAGGCCAACTGCTGTAATGCTAATGCGAAGAAGAAGAAGAAGAAGGCTCTGACGACTCCTATCACAATAATAAAGACAAAACACAGCCAAAGCGCATGCAATCGTAGCTGCGTCATGGTTGGATTTAGTGTACGATAGTTTGGGCTAAAATACGATAATTTGGGGGTCTCTGTACGATAATTTCATTTTCAACATCTGGCAACACTGTCGCTCATGCTCAGAATCTCCTAAGGTCGCCACGCGGCATCTGACGAGGGCCGATGTCTGGACCTTTACCGGTCAGCTTCTCAGCCGCTCTGACGTCGACCCGTTGATGTGCCGTTCGCTCCCAGAACCGCCTGGGATCAGACGCCGTTTTCCCGCTTCGTTTCTCCCAGCGACCCTTCCACGCACGACTAGCCACGCTTGTCCAGTTTGTTCCTGATTGCTCCGTGAGACCTGTTGGGTCTTTTTCCCTCCCTTTCCTCTGAGCTCCACAGTCTGACCCAGACTCCTGGGAAGTTTGATAACCGTCTTGAATGCTTTCCATTTGTGAATCATTTCTCTCGCCGAAGATCGCTGCACTCAAAAATGTTTGGAGACGGTTTTATGATCCTTTCCAGACTCGGCCTGAGGATTTTACTCACGCTCTTGCGTCCTATCGAAGCATTAAGGACGTGCCTCGTTCTGCCCACATTAAACGAACAACGGTGCAGTTGAAAAAGTCAATTATTGTCATTAGTCTGATTTGTATTTGCCCTTAACACTCAGATCAGCTCTTGAGTCAACCTACTTTGTCACTTTCGTCCTTTTGTTTATCCCTTTTCGCTGTTTTCCGGAACAGAAAAAAAACAAAAAAGCTCTGGTGTGCAAAACAAAAGTGGCTCCCAAAGCTATTTTGGGTTAAAATCACGGCACGAAAAGGGCTGTCATGTGGAGATATCGTTTAACTATCTGGCCTCATCGTGTAATTTTCCGACAAGGGTCATTTTGCCAGTAGGCCACTTCCACGCTGCTGACCGAGCTGTTTGCATTCTGATCCTAATCTTTCCCCCCCGAAGGGCCAATTATGGAGAAACTGCGAGTCTTACCGTCTCTTCGCTGTAGTAAAGGGATATGAAGGAACTCGATGCCTCTGCCCTGCTGCAGCCGTAAAAAGTGATGCGGAGCAGCGCAGATATCGGGTCGTGTCGAGTGTTTTTGAAGCTCCGTTTTTACAGATTCTCCCCCTGGCTTTTCCTGGACAGAGGACTTGGAGGGCTGCCTTAACCTCCCCCTGCACCTCAGCAGAACAGCAAAGCCCCGAGACCGTAAAGGAGATAACATCCATGTTATTCTGTGATGGCTGCAAATGATCCGTGGAGCTAGGATTTATGTTAACAAGTCACGGGGCCTGAATGACCACGCCAGTGACCACAAACATGGGAGATCACTCTCAAATTTCCCAGTTGATCTTTTTATTATCGCTTCTATTAGCTCGACATGTACCCTCCTGAAATCTGCTCCCTTTGAAGCGAGACCTTGGCACAAAACTGCTTACCTCCTGGAAAGGCACATCAATAAAACATCACAGCTAAAAGAAAAAGGCTTATTATCACGGGCTTTATTAATCTCTTCGTGGATTAACTTTGCCTGTTTTGACAAGTAGATTTATTGGGCTTTATTAATTCCCTGAGGTGACCAAACAAATTCAACAGCAAGCTTTTTTCTTTTTAATACCGACATTGACTCGTGTGTTCTTTGTTCATGCCAAATCAAAAGCACAAAATCGAGGATGGTTTATGAGTAAAGCTGCAGCGGCTTAAAGAGAGGAAACGAGTTGTAACTCCAGCTCTTTGTCTCCCTCTGGTGGTATAAAAGCGCATGTGCAGCAGATAGACTGAGGTTCATTCGAGATATTTTCAGGCCTCAAAGATCTTTAATCCTCCACATGAAACCTGATTCAGCATCGGCAGGAGTCTCATCTCGCTTTCAGTTCATGTAGCAGTGTGGATTCACGCCGTGGGCGAACAGAAACCTCTCGTTCGTTTGAAACGGGCTCCAGACCGAAGGATGCTTCCACTGCTGGGGCACCGGGGGCCACGGTCCCACCGCCATCACAGCGACGGCCGTCTGTGTGTGCGCGTGATGGGCGACCGGCGGGAAAGCAGATGCGCCTCCGTGGAGATGGAGACCCACCCGGGTCTTGTCCACGTTCTGGGTCACAACGTCGCCCGGCTGATGGGGGACGGACGACGGGATGAAACGCTGTCCTTCGGAGTTCAGCACGCCTGCAGATTTCCAACATAATCAAGCAATTAGTTGACTTCCTCAAACTTCTATGAATCACAACCAGTCGTTTAGACCAGTGGTTCTCAACTGGTCTGGCTTCAGGACCCACCATCACCCTTAATGACAAGCCACGAACCGAATCAAGGAAAATTTCCAACTTCTCAAATGTATTGAAAGAAAAGATCGTGCAGTTTGAATCGGTGATAGTAGAATAGAATATCACAGAATGTCAACACAAAAAATAAGTTTATTGGTGAACCAAAATGGCAAAAACCAGGAAATGACTTCAAGTGGGAAATATTCCCTTTGATGCTCAATTAGCTGCATTTTAATTAAATCCAAAACACTTCACTTCAGTAACTTCAGCCTTTTTTAACAGACTCAACATGCACAAACATGAAATAAAAGTGTGCAACCACTGAGCAGTAGTTTCAAAAAGAACTCAAATATGTAGCATTTGCTGAGTATCCACTTCCTGAATATATAACAATTTCCAATTAAAACTATCTAGACACTTATTTAAGCATTAATCATAAGGCTGACACAACAATCAGAACATTTCAGTAACAGCCATTTTTAAGACTCAACAGAGCTTTTATGCACAACCATGAAATTCTTTCAAAAATATCTCAAAATATATAGTTTTACCTGAATAACCACTCACTGACCTTTGTCTTCAAGATAAGAAAATCCATATCTCATATATTCTTTGTTGTATCTGCGTTTCACCAAGCTAAACATACAGTCATGGAAAAAATTATTAGACCACCATTTTTTCTTCACTTTCTTGTTCATTTTAATACCTGGTACCACTAAACGTCATCATGTGACTAAAACAGACAGAAAAGAAAACACTGAATGCATAAAAGCAGTGTTTTTGGCAGTACAACGCCATAGCTATTGATGTAAAAACTTAAGTGATTTTTCTGAGGTGTGAACTGGCAGGTGTCAACTCGCATTACAGGGCATTATCGCCATCTACTGTTAAGAAGTATGAATGACACACATTTATTTTTTTGGGGTTTTTTTTTTGTAGCATTTCCTTCCCCAGGCAAAGGCCCATGACCCACTGAAAACGGATTTGTGACCCACTTTTGGGTCGCGACCCACCAGTTGAGAACCACTGGTTTAAAGCACACGAATATTGTAAAACATGCAAAAGTGATGTGCAAATACCACTACCGCTGTTTAACGCTCTGCTCTTGTGTGTGTAAAACGACAAAATAAAATCATCTGGTGGGTTATTCGCAGCAGTCAAATACCTGCAGCATATGGCCTCTCTCACTGTGTTATCATTTATTTAACAAACAACAAAGCCAAACAGGAAAAAATAAAATCTTGTGAGCAATATCAAGCTTCTTTTAGCGCAGTTGTTTCCTTCTAGGACTTTATCAGTCTCCCTCATCGTTGTGGAGTCTCGGTCCGTTCTCCTTGACGTCACGGCTTCAGTTCATGGAGGTTTTTCGCCCATCGCTCATGCGCAGCCCTTTTAAGATCCCCACACGGCGTTTTAATTGGGTTGTTTGCTTCTCAGCAAACATGGCACTGGGCCTCATGGCCAAATAACTCAGCTTTGGTCTTGTCTGTTTAGAGGACATTGTTCCAGTCGTCTTCCAGTTTGTTGACATGAGCTGACCTTTCCAAACACACCTCTGACACTTCACGTTTAACTTCTCTGTATTCCTCCGTCTTGGACCACTGGATTGGTTGATCTTGCTCGGACGTCTGCTCCCGGGAGGATGGGTAACTGTCTTGAAGGCTTTGCGCTTGTGAATAATCTTTCTGTCTGGAAAAACCTGAGTTCCAGATTTATTGGGGATGTTTATTGGGGAAGTCGACTTTTCCAGATTGATGCGCACCGACAAATTATTCTCTGAGACCATTGCTAATGTCTTTTTCTTGCGGCTTTGTGTTAATAAACACTTGAAAGATCAGGACCAGCAGACGGCCAGAACATCTGCTTTCACAGATGTCTACACAAGCACAAGATGGTTCTCTGTAGGGTTAGGAATCCAGAACCGGTTCTTGTAGTGAACCGGTTCCTGTAGAGAACTGGTTCCATGTGTTTCAATTCCATGGAATCGTTTGGCAGTTTATCTAGTGATTCTCTTATCGATTCCAACCAGCACAAATCTCATGTAATTTACGCTAGTTACGCACAGTCAATTCCAGAAAGCACTTACGTGATTAAGTTACGTCGGTTTAGCACGCGCATTGCAGTTGTAAACAACAATGGCGCCCACCAGGTTCAAACGCTCCAAAGTTTGGCTTCACTTCACCAAAGAAAGATGGCAACAAGGCAACTAGCTGTCATTGTAAAGTGGAGATAACAGCGTCGGGAGGGAACACGGCTAACATGCAGAAACATTTGAACACACAACATGTGATAATGAGTGTCATGTTTTTGACGCTTCGGACTGATGGATCTCAACCCAGCAGCAGTAGCCAAGCTAAGATCACCTCTGGTAACTCTGGTTAGTAGCTATCCCACTGCCTATGTGCTTCTTTGTAAAACACGCTATAACATTAACACTATGCTATTAAACGAATGTCTTCTGCATTACATTTAGAAGATGACCGTGATGAGAGAGAGAGTCTGGCTGGTTCAGAGGCTGGAAGACATGATTATTTTTCTGCAAAAGTATTGTTGATTCTTCATAGTATTTGCAGATTTGTACTATGCACTGTTCCTTTGTATTTGATAGTATTTATCTGTCTTTATTATTATTTTTGATTACTTAGTGAGCTCATATATCCTTTTAAAAGGAAGATTTTTTTTTTATTTCTATTAGGAAAAATCTGTTAGTTAAATGTTACACATTCTTGTGTATTTGCACAGTTACATATTACAACAGTTAACACGTTATCCAGGCTTTGGACCTCTTTTGACCTCGCTGTTGAGTTTGTAAGGTCGTGACTTCTAAGTAAAAAAAATTGATGCTAATAAAACTGTTAGTTCTCCTTTTTTACCAAATTAAAAATCGATATGAGAATCGATAAAAAATTGAATCGTTAAACAGTATCGATAATGGAATCGGAATCGGAAAAAATCTTGTCATTTCTCATCCCTAGCTACCGTCTCTATGCTCAGTGGGTTTGTTGGAAGCAGGTTTTGTTCTGGAAGTTCTGGCGTGGTGACCGGTGATCTAGTCCTCTGACCATCTCACCTCAGTGCTGCTACCTGCATCTGTTTATGGAGTCATTTCATTCAGTCATTTGTGTGCTCTCCTCTCTCTGTCCTGTCTCTCCTCTCTTTTTCCTTCTTTTCCTGGTCTTCAGCAGGAAGGTCCCTCCATATGATCCAAGTCCTGATCCAGGTTTCTTCCTCTTAAAGTGGAGTTTTTCTTGTCACTGTTTGGCTTAAAGGTTTTTTTTCTCCCTCCGTGGGAGTTTTTTACTTGCCATTATCCTTGATTTGGATTTAATATTATAATTTTAGTTAATGATATTTGTTCGGGGGTCATGATCTGGGTCTCTGTAAAGCGCCTGGAGACAATTGACGTTGTAACAGACGCTATACAAATAAAATTGAAGTGCTGATGACTGGAACTTACCTTTGAAATGGAGGCAGTAAGGGGCTACTTCATATTGCCCACATTATGTTTTTTTCTTGTTTGTTTCTTGAGTTACAGTAAATGTTGTTAATTTATCTAAACTTGTGTACTAATAAAGGATGTTACTGTGGTTGAATTAAATGCTGTTTAGCAGAAGAGCTTTTAATGCAGGATCTCACCTGTTTCTGCTTGAAAGAAGAGGCCGTTTTCCAACTTCCTGCCGACAGTATTATGACAGTTGACTCTTGATATTCCCATTGGCTAGAAATGAACACAGGCAGTCTAAATATTAACACTGAGTGCGTTTCTGTCAGCTCTGAAAAGCCAAAACCTTGAGACATTTTTCATTTAAAGTTTAAAAATTGAGCTCTTTGCTTCGTCTGGCTTGCGTGGACACAGTTTACTCAGAGAAGACCCTCCCTGAGACGACTGTTTGTGATTCAGATAGTGCTACAGAAATTAGAAAATAGCGCAGGATGTCATCACTCCAAATGGCTTTAAAGTCTGTTCATAGTTCACACTTCACCTGGTGGGATGTGAAACCACGCGTCATTGGTGGATCCGGGGAAATGAAATCTTTTTGCCTTTGAAAGTCTGAATCTGTAACAGAGAGATTATGTTTTGTGATCAGTGTGTGAAAATAAAGTGGACGAATATCTGAGAGCCTCCCATCATTAACCGTCACGGTTCTATTTCTCATCTCGGAAACACTTACGTACGACGGAGTATTAGGGTGACAATGAGAAAAAAAATTGTGGACAGTTATTATTTTTTCATTCCTCACTTAGATAATAAAGTCAAAATGTCGAGAATAAAGTCAAGATGCAGTTTCCAGAATAAAGTCGAAATGTCGAGAATAAAGTCGAAATGTCGAGAATAAAGTCGAAATGTCGAGAATAAAGTCGAAATGTCAAAAATAAAGTCAAGATGCATTTTCCGGAACAAAGTTGAAATGTCAAGAATAAAGTCAAAATGTCGAGAATAAAGTCGAAACATCGAGAATAAAGTCAAAATGTCGAGAATAAAGTCGAAATGTTGAGAATAAAGTCAAAATGTCGAGAATAAAGTCAAAATGTCGAGAATAAAGTCGAAACATCGAGAATAAAGTCAAAATGTCGAGAATAAAGACGAAATGTTGATAATAAAGTCAAAATGTCGAGAATAAAGTCAAAATGTCGAGAATAAGGTTGAAATGTCGAAAATAAAGTCAAGATGCAGTTTCCGGAATAAAGTCGAAATGTCGAGAATAAAGTCGAAATGTCGAGAATAAAGTCGAAATGTCGAGAATAAAGTCGAAATGTCGATAATAAAGTCAAAACATCGAGAATAAAGTCAAAATGTCGAGAATAAAGACGAAATGTTGATAATAAAGTCAAAATGTCGAGAATAAAGTCAAAATGTCGAGAATAAGGTTGAAATGTCGAAAATAAAGTCAAGATGCAGTTTCCGGAATAAAGTTGAAATGTCGAGAATAAAGTCGAAATGTCGAGAATAAAGTCGAAATGTCGATAATAAAATCGAAATGTCGAGAATAAAGTCGAAATGTCGAGAATCAAGTCGAAATGTTGATAATAAAATCGAAATGTCGAGAATAAAGTCGAAATGTCGATAATAAAATCGAAATGTCGAGAATAAAGTCGAAATGTCGAGAATAAAGTTGAAATGTCGAGAATGAAGTCGAAATGTCGAGAATAAAGACGAAATGTCGAGAATAAAGTCGAAATGTCGAGAATAAAGTCGAAATGTCGAGAATAAAGTCGAAATGTCGAGAATAAAGTCGAAATGTCAAAAATAAAGTCAAGATGCAGTTTCCGGAACAAAGTTGAAATGTCAAGACTAAAGTCAAAATGTCGAGAATAAAGTCGAAACATCGAGAATAAAGTCAAAATGTCGAGAATAAAGTCGAAATGTTGATAATAAAGTCAAAATGTCGAGAATAAAGTCAAAATGTCGAGAATAAAGACGAAATGTTGATAATAAAGTCAAAATGTCGAGAATAAAGTCAAAATGTCGAGAATAAGGTTGAAATGTCGAAAATAAAGTCAAGATGCAGTTTCCGGAATAAAGTTGAAATGTCGAGAATAAAGTCGAAATGTCGAGAATAAAGACGAAATGTCGAGAATAAAGACGAAATGTCGATAATAAAATCGAAATGTCGAGAATAAAGTCGAAATGTCGAGAATAAAGTCGAAATGTCGAGAATGAAGTCGAAATTTTGAGAATAAAGTTGAAATGTCGAAAGTAAAGTCGAAATGTCGAGAGTAAAGTCGAAATTTCGAGAATAAAGTCAAAATATCGAGAATAAAGTTGAAATGTCGAGAATAAAGTTGAAATGTCGAGAATAAAGTTGAAATGTCGAGAAGTAAAGTCGAAATGTCGAGAGTAAAGTCGAAATTTCGAGAATAAAGTCAAAATATCGAGAATAAAGTTGAAATGTCGAGAATAAGTTGAAATGTCGAGAATAAAGTTGAAATGTCGAGAATAAAGTTGAAATGTCGAGAATAAAGTTGAAATGTCGAGAGTAAAGTTCGAAATGTCGAGAATAAAGTTGAAATGTCGAGAGTAAAGTTGAAATGTCAAGAATAAAGTTGAAATGTCGAGTAAAGTAAAGTCGAAATTGTCGAGAGAAATAAATGTCAAAAAATGTCGAGAATAAAGAAATGTCAAAAAATGTCGAAATGTCGAGAATAAAGTGTTGAAATGTCGAAAAGAAAGTAAAGTTGAAATGTCGAGAATAAAGTTGAAATGTCGAGAGATAAAGTTTGAAATGTCGAAATGTCGAGAGTAAAGTGTGAAATGTCGAAAGAAGTAAAGAAAGTTGAAATGTCGAGAATAAAGTCTAAAGTCAAAATGTCGAGAATAAAGTGAAATGTCGAGAAATGAAAAGTAAATGAAATGTCGAGAATAAAGAAATGTGAAAATGTCGAAATGTCGAGTAAAGTTGAAATGTCAAAATGTCGAAATGTCGAGAATAAAGTTGAAATGTCGAGAATAAAGTGTGAAATGTCGAGTAAAGTGAAAGTTGAAATGTCGAGAATAAAGAAACTGAAATGTCGAGAATAAAAGAAATGTTAATGTCGAGAATAAAGTTGAAATGTCGAGAATAAAGTTTAAATGTCGAGAGTAAAGTTTAAATGTCGAGAGTAAAGTCGAAATGTCGAGAGTAAAGTCGAAATGTCGAGAATAAAGTCGAAATTTCGAGAATAAAGTCAAAATATCGAGAATAAAGACGAAATGTTGAGAGTAAAGTCGAAATGTCGAGAGTAAAGTCGAAATGTCGAGAATAAAGTTGAAATTTTGAGAATAAGTCGAAATTTCGAGAATAAAGTCAAAATATCGAGAATAAAGACAAAATGTCGAGAATAAAGTTGAAATGTCGAGAGTAAAGTTGAAATGTCGAGAATAAAGTCGAAATGTCGAGAAGTAAAGTCAAAATGTCGAGAATAAAGATGAAATGTCGAGAATAAAGATGAAATGTCGAGAATAAAGATGAAATGTCGAGAGTAAAGTTGAAATGTCGAGAATAAAGTTGAAATGTTGAGAATAAAGTTGAAATGTCGAGAGTAAAGTTGAAATGTCGAGAGTAAAGTTGAAATGTCGAGAATAAAGACGAAATGTCGAGAATAAAGACGAAATGTCGAGAATAAAGTTGAAATGTCGAGAATAAAGTTTAAATGTCGAGAGTAAAGTTTAAATGTCGAGAGTAAAGTCGAAATGTCGAGAGTAAAGTCGAAATGTCGAGAATAAAGTCGAAATGTCGAGAATAAAGTTGAAATGTTGAGAATAAAGTTGAAATGTCGAAAGTAAAGTTGAAATGTCGAAAGTAAAGTCGAGATTTCGAGAATAAAGTCGAAATTTCGAGAATAAAGTCAAAATATCGAGAATAAAGACGAAATGTCGAGAGTAAAGTCGAAATGTCGAGAGTAAAGTTGAAATGTCGAGAGTAAAGTCGAAATTTCGAGAATAAAGTCAAAATATCGAGAATAAAGTTGAAATGTCGAGAATAAAGTTGAAATGTCGAGAGTAAAGTCGAAATGTCGAGAATAAAGTTGAAATTTTGAGAATAAAGTCGAAATTTCGAGAATAAAGTCAAAATATCGAGAATAAAGACAAAATGTCGAGAATAAAGTTGAAATGTCGAGAGTAAAGTTGAAATGTCGAGAATAAAGTTGAAATGTCGAGAGTAAAGTCGAAATGTCGAGAATAAAGTTGAAATGTCGAGAGTAAAGTTGAAATGTCAAGAATAAAGTTGAAATGTCGAGAGTAAAGTCGAAATTTCGAGAATAAAGTCAAAACATCGAGAATAAAGACAAAATGTCGAGAATAAAGTTGAAATGTCGAGAGTAAAGTTGAAATGTCGAGAATAAAGTTGAAATGTCGAGAATAAAGTTGAAATGTCGAGAATAAAGTTGAAAAGTCGAGAATAAAGTCAAAATGTCGAGAATAAAGATGAAATGTCGAGAATAAAGTTGAAATGTCGAGAATAAAGTTGAAATGCAGTTTCCAGAATTCCAGAATCGTTTCTTTTCCTGAATAGGCGCAATTTCTGACACAATCTCTTCAAAGTATGAATACTTATTATAATACTGTGTCTATGTGATAAAAGCATATAGATACAGACATTATGTTGGTAGAAAAAAGCTGGTTTGAATAAAAAAAGGCAACTTTATTCTGGAAACTGCATTTTCGACTTTATTTTTTAACATTTCAACTTTATTCTCAAAATTTAGACTTTATTCTCGACATTTTGACTGTATTCTCTAAGTGAGGAATGAAAAAAAAATCATTGTCCACTATTTTTTTTCTCACTGTGGCCCTAATACTCCGTCGTACTTACGCGTACAAGCAGCGCGCACACTCGTGTTTCCTTTACATCAGAAGGTAAACCTCTGACAATCATGTATTTTATGGTGACTTTCCTCGGCCAGGAGGGTTTAATCTTAATCTCACATCGATCGTGACTTGAATTTCCCCCAAAAATACGTCTGCTTTGTGATATTTCTGGTCCAACAGAATGCGTAAACGGACTTACTCTGCGCGCTGCTCCTCTGCTTGGCCTCCCTCCTCAGTTTAGCCCGTCTGTTTGAAAACCAGACCTTTAAGGGACAGATGAGAAACGCCTCAGAGACAGGAGACTGAAAGCGCACCAGTGTTATAAAGATTAAAAATAAATACTCAGTGTCACCTTGATGGTGTCCTCTGGAAGCTGAATCTCCGCAGACAGCTTCTCTCTCGTCCACAGATCCGCATACTGGTTCTGTGAGAATTCTGGTTCGGGAGACAGAAGCTTAGACTCTGCTGCTCTGTCGCAGGAGAAAACCGGGTCAGGGTTAAATAACGGATACCTTGCTCGAGGGCTCTGCTTTGCTCCGGAGTGAAGGCGGTTCGGTTCCTGTTCTGGGAGCCTTCGGGTTTCTGGTCATCAGAGCGCATCTCTTTCTCCTCAACTTCCTCAGCCAGAGAACAAAAATCTACAGGCCGAGCGCGTAAACGGCATCAGTTTATTAAGTTGACGAGGCCTTACGTTTGATTTATCACTTTTGTGATTCGAGCTGGTTGCTCATGAACGCAGGTGACTCACCGTTTTCAGCTGTGACGTCGAACTCCAGGCACATCGGTCCTTGTTCCAGGTGGATCTTCCTTAAAATCCTATTTATAGAGGACACCTTGCAGAACAGAGCGCAGGCAGCTCCATCAGCTGCAGGAATATTGTCAGATTCATAAAAAAAAAAAAAAAAATGTATTTTAATCTCACTTACGCTTGGAACTTTGGTGGCTTTGTGCATCCGCGCCGATGCGAGCCGGTTCCGGATCTCCCAAGCAAAGATGGTCGGGTTCTCCCGTTTGCACTGGATGATGGTGGAGATGACGCCCGGGGTGAGGAGCCGGGGGCGGCTCCCGCCGATGGCCTTGGGCTCCACGCGCCCCGTGTGCCGGTAGCGGCTCAGGATCTTGCTGACGCACCCGTTGGACACCTGCGAAGACGCAGCGGGTGAAAAATGCGCAGCGATCCATCAGCGGTTCATTTCAGCCACGCATGCGTAAAAGTTGCGCCGCTCGCTCGGTTGCGTACCCGCAGGATCCTGGAGATCTGACTCGGACGGACTCCCTCCGAGGCCAGCGCGATCATCTCCCGCCTCTTGGAGTCTGGGAGAGGTCTGCCGTTGAGGAACAGTCCTCCCAGCTGGTTCACGCATCCGCCGCCTTGTCAAGACACAATAAAACCCGGATCAAACTGATGACTCACAACACAGACATGACATTAAAAAGCGACAAATAAGAGACTGTAAAACTAACTTTTGTTCTCTGTTTCAACGTTTGTTCCGCACATCACCGCTGATCAAAAATAAAACAGTAGTTCAGGACCTCTGGCTGCAATGTGGAGGAAAAAAAATGTTTGGAGAACCTCTGGTGCACCACAGTGAGAGGAATCAGCCCCTTCAGGTGACATTTATAGGCCTGCAGACCTGGACATGACGTGGCCGCCTGTTTCCTGAAGTGTCAATAACGCTGGGAGTGAATGGGGGGGTTTATACCCAGGCATGGCCAAGAAGCATCTGTGGATCTTCAAAGAGATGATCCGGATTTTCATGAATGCACAGGACAAAGCAGTGTGAAGCAAATTCCTGTCTTGCATATAAAGTTAAAAAAGCATCTCACTCACTCCAGTTTCCCATCCTGTTTGTTCAGGTTTTAGTGGAATATCACATTTTAGAGCTACAACTATAGAAGTGAACGGATGGCACAGAGTTTACTGATAATTGTTGAGCCTCACAAAAGAAAATAACAGTCTATTTTGATGAAGGGCCTTATAAAATGAGCTTTTAAAGTCAAATTTAATGTTCAGAAGTTAGTGAATGGGCACCATTCGAATCAAGTTCACGAGTTTGAGGGTTTTCTTCTGCGTAGGTGCAGCCTGAACTGCACACAATGACTTTTCAGTGCACATTTCAGCGCTTCAGCCTTTCTGCTTTCCCCTCAAAATAGAACTGAAAAAAATAAATAAATCAAATAAAAATCTATTAGAGACTCGATGATCAACGCGTCTCTGTCTTTCATTCTTTAAAGGTGCACCTGGAGTCACGTGACGTGAGCATCCTTCCCCAGCTGAAGTGGCTCAGATTAAAAGGATCTCTGGTCTCCTTTCATAAAGCAAACATTTGGAAATGACGACTGCCATATGGTAAAGTGCTTTTGATAAATCATAAATCCATCACGTACTTTCTCCTTTATTACATTTTCTTTGAAAACGTGAACAAATAGACGCGGCCGCGGGCGCAAAGGCGAGGGCCAATTGGAGGACCTGGTTTATCCAGAGGAGGGAGGCTAGAATAACCCTCACAGATGTTCTTTGGGCTGCTGGCAGATAAAAATGCGCTGTAAACGCTTCAAAGGGAAAATATTTGACGAGCAAATATTAGCCCACATGTAAAACCCACGCGAGGCTCGTCTTTGGGCCTGTTTAATGACTAATTGAATATCATTAGTTGGGTCCACACGTCCAAGTGCCACCGAAATAAAGGCTCGGATTTTAAAATGCCATATGGCCCGAATTATACATTAACCACGAGCGAGAGGACAATAATACTCTGTGTACAGTCAGCCAGATTGGATGGAGGACGGCCCGTTTTTGGACACCAGCGTCTCCTTGCCAACCGAGACAAAGGGATAAACGGGGAGACCGTTTTTTTTTTTTTTTTTTTTTTTTTGTTCATCACCGAGCAGCTGACGTGGTCGCTGATTTACACCGTGACTGCGTGCCCTGTGTGTCCCAAACCAGGTTGATTAAACTCCCGCTGTCCTTCAGAAAGCAGCGGGTTTTGGCGCTGCGTAAATCATCAGCTGGTCTCACCTGGGGACGCGGCGGGAGTTTAGTCACCTGTAGTGTCACAGACCACGCCGACGCCTCACTGAAGTGTCCCAGGTTTCTGTCTGGAGCATAAGAAAAGCACGTGGGTGCTTTACTGTGCAGTGGAGCGTTGGGAAATGCGAGAAATTCAGCCGCGTAAAAAAGGTTACCAAAACCTCTCCAGAGCGCGCGGAGGTGCGGCGTGCGCAACGGAGCTCCGTCTGTGGCCCGTTTGATCCGGTTTATTCAAGGAAAGCGATCCGATCCCAGGGATGTTTTCAGGTTTTATTGCTGTGAATCTTCCGGGGATTGCAGGTCACCTCAGGACTCTTCAGGCATGATCCGTCATCCGGCTTTTACGTGTCATAATCCGGTTGTTTTCTTCTTTTTTAGACGCAAACTGCACGTCAGGATGTTGCTTTCATCACCTTTAGACCAAAAGGATTTTGGAACTTTTCCCTTATTTTATGACTGCTCCATCCTTCTCTAATGACTCCTTAAATAATAATAATAATAAATGGATGGGGTCTCAGACGTTAAGCACTTTACTTATTGTTTCATAGAGGGCTCGCGCGCCTTCTAGAGGGCGCACGAGCCTGTTTTCTACACTGCAGCGTGGAAACAGAAAAGGGTGACTGCTGCAAAGACAGTTTCATATTTACACGAGAGGAATACGTTTATTCAGTGAAGTGAATGTCATTACTGTTTCAATCAGTGCGTTTCTTTGTGGCCCAAAGTTAAGGGTTCTAGATTTTTTTCTTAAAGTCATCATTCCCAAATAAGCTTTTGAATGAGACCATTTCAAAGTTTGTCATCAGCATCTACTTTTTATCTCTTTGTTCTTTCTCTCTTTTGTAATTAGGATACATAATTTTCTCCAGATGTGACAAGTTTTTTCATATGATGAAGAGCTTTGAAGTGTCCATCATCCAGGTGTGATGTGAAAACTCCATCCAGGTGCTGCTGTCTGGTCACAGTTCAGTCTGGCTGGCATTAGTTTGGCATCTGTGATAAAAAACCTTGGAGTTACATTTGACCAGGGTTTGTCCTGTGAGTCACACATTAAAAATAAGTTAAGTACTGCCTTCTTTAATCTGTCTAATATTGTTAAAATAAAGAATTTTGTTCAGAGCCGTGTTTTCTCCTTCAAGACCATACCTGTACGACCTGGAGTTGATCCAAGATGCTGCAGCGTAAGAGATGTGATGAGGATTAGAAAAAGTTTCTCCTGAGCTTCTCTTCCCTCCACACAGAGTTTAAAATTCCTCTTCTCACATATAAACCGCTCAGCAGCTCTCTCAGCAACTGTGAGTTCATTTATTTAACTCTACAAGCGTACATGAAGTTCTGCTCCAGAACTTCTGTTACTAGATTTTCTAAATAGACATAAATGTGTAGAAATTTCTATAGTGAACATATATGAATACATTTTTTTCTGCACATGGGCACTCATATATAAGTATGTGTGTGTGGACATATGTGTGAATTTACTGTATATACATTTACCCATTATAATTACTTATATTAATCTGATTTTTGTTCAGTTTGGTATTATATCACATGCTTATTTATTCACATGTGTATATTAGGGGCGAGTATTGGCAAGGACTTCGCAATATGATATGTATCATGATATGATATTATCACAATATCATGATATATTGCGATATTCTACCCAGTTGATATCCAAATTAAAAGTAGAGATGAAAAATCAAGTTGCTGTATATGTTCATCAGATGATATTGATCATTCAGAGGACAAATTGAGTCAAAACTCTTTGCTTCAAAACAACCTATTTATTGTTTATTATTCGTGTTTTTGCACGTTTAAATTTTAAACAATTTCAATGTGAAAATTAAACAATTTTCCAAAAAAATTGATATTAGGAGCTGAAAAATCAATATTATATTGGGTGGCCGAAAATCGCGATATATTGCCAAATCGATTTTTTTCACACCCCTAGTGTATATACATATACAGTGATCCCTTATTTTTCACGGTTAATGGGGACCGGCGCCCCCCCGCGAGAATCAAAATCCACGAACTGGAGCTGGACCCCCCCGAGCCTAAATAATGTGTTTAAAATATGTTTAAAAACCACAAAAAAGTAGCGAAACAAGACAAAGGCTCATCTGTGGTCTTTCTGTTACCTTCACAGCCTCTGGTCTCTGAACTGTAGTAAACAAACCGCTGTTTCATCTAACCCCGTTTTCATTCTGCCGTCCCATGACACACACACTACACTACATTACCCATAAGGCCAGGCTGGCTCACATTTCTTTGCTGCGAGAGAACGCGCACAACATCCTGTGATGTTTCTGCAATTTTTTCTCAATTTTTTAAAAAATATTATATATTTCTGAAAAAAAATTAATAACTAAAACCTCGGAACTTAAAGCGCGAATTGGCGAGGGATCAGTGTAGTTTATTTTAAGCATATATTACAAACATTACCTGTCACATCCATACTATAGAACATATATGTTATCATATCAGTTCTATTTTATTTAATATTATGTTGCATTATTCACAAACGCAGGTATAAAACAGTTAAAACTCAGCCACTTGAACACTAAATCTTGTACATTTTGCATAAACCACATATTTTGTATATTTCGCATCATCTTTTAAATCATTTATTCTGCTTCTTGAGCAACAAATGCTGCAGTTAATGACTTTCACGACTGTTTTTTTCACAGCCTGGTAGCGCTGCGGCGCCGTATCTGCACAGCCGCATCTGCACAGCCGCATCTGCACAGCCGCATCTGCACAGCCGCATCTGCACAGCCGCGGACGTCACAAACAGGAACCTTAGCTCGTCGTCCACACCATCGCAGCTGATCTCCCAGCCAGTTCTGGAGGTTTCTTCCCGTTAGCGCAGAGTTGCTTCCTTTCCACCGTTGCCTCCTGTACGACCAGGATGGGAGACGGAGAGAAGTGAAGATTCAGCTTCTGTTGGGCTCGTTACATGTCGTTTTACTGGAACTGACCCTTATATGAAATTCAACTGAATGAGAATGATTTGGATTGCAAATGAACTACAGTGAAACATATATATTTGTACTCACTAGACTGAACTGGACTGAACTGAATCTGTTGCCTTGAGATGGTGTGAACTGGTGAGAAAAACACCATGAATGGACACATTCCAATAAAAGACCACATCCACCTGATAGAAAAAACGTATTTTGGAAAGAAATCATGCATTCATATTAACTCTGTAAAATAAGTAGGTGAGTAAATAAAGAAATAAATGACTGAGGCCTTCCTCTTTTCACACAAATGGTAAAAGCTCAGCAGCTCTGCATTATCTGCAGGATGATTATAATGAAGTTAGATGTTGAACGATCTCAGCTTCATGTTTCTATCAGCTAAAAAAAAAAAAAAACTACAGGAGATTAGGATCCCTGATGAGTCATCCAAAAGAGTTTGAGCGTGGAAATCATTTTATATCTGCAATGAATTTAAACCTCATTCCGCTAAATGAATAAAAATGAAATGAAAATCATGTCCATTAATTACAGTTGCATCGTTAACAGATTCAGAGGATCTGCAGAAATGACTTGAACCCTGAATGGCTGTAAGCTTCAACATTAATGTTCATGAAAAACTGACACGATTCTGCTTTTGTCAAAAACAAACGAACAAATTTAAACTAAACACCTCCTGAGTTTTCTGAGAGAAATCTGGAAGACAAAGTTGATGCATAAATGTTTAGGAGCAACATAGAGCTGGAGACAAGAGCTTTAACAGAGAAACTGGGAAATTAAAGGCATGACTGTGTAGAAGAAGAGTACTGAACCATCCTGCCATGTGCACTTAGTATCTAAATCCAAATTAACAGATATAATATAAGAAAATAATAACAAAAAGAAAAAAATAGAGTAAGACACATCTGGGAGCTGCCACAAACCACCGAAGAGCATTTTATGTGTTTATATTCTCATCCGGTGCTTTAATATGCTGCATCTTCATTTCTTCAAAGACACACCTCAGTTGTATTTATATAAAATGGAATTATGAACTATCTTCCTGATTAAAAACTAAACTGAATAGAAAAACTGCACCATGCATCTCTCAGGTAAGTTGTTGATAGTCATGGTTAAAAAGCTCAGTCTTTTCATTTTAAAGCCTCGTGAACACTCCTTAAACCGTGGAAAAAATATATATACTAGTTTTATTGAGCAGTGACACCCGCAGAGTCAGTTAGTACAGAGAATGATTATCTGAGTGAATCCTTTTCAGCATCTTTTCTACAAAATTCAGCATCAGAAACTTGAAACGAGCTAAACAAGCCTGATGCATTAAAGGAAGAAGTTCTATGAAACAATAAAGCTGAATAAAACCCGATGGTATCAATAATAAAGGAGGGAAAACATGTGAAGGAAGAATGAGTCAACAATGTAACTTAAGAATCTGAAAAAAATAACAAGAAATCATATCATTTGTAAAAAAGCTGAAGATGAACAGAAAATGGCCTTCTGTTAGAGGATAAATATTAAACACATGGCTCAGGGTCACAGTCCACAGCTGTGCTCGTTCCCAAATACACCGACTCTGGACATTTATGAACGATAACAGTTAGATAACTGCACACACAAAGGCTGGAAAAAAAAAATTACAGGCTATATTACTCCATGAAGTTAGGGATCCAGCTTTTTTTTTTTACTTTAAAAAAGTAAATGCAATGTCCAATGTCCTATAAAGCTATATATTTTAGAAATAAAAAGGGTAAAATAGATAAATAAATAAATGTTTAGCTCTTATTTAAATTCAAGACACCTGGCATTATGTCAAACAAACAGCATTTTCAAAATAATAAGGATCAAAATATCAGAAATGTTTTTAAATTTAAATAGCTGCAAGGGAAAGGTGTTCTTTTCATGAAAAATAAATGAAATGCTAATGTACCTGAAAAACCCATGATACGTTTAATTCAAAAATAAGGAATTTATGCATCATTTGTCCATTAAAGTCACTTTTTTTTCACAAAATTACAATATCACAAATAATATTTGTAGCTTTGTGAAGCGCAGATCGAAGCCAAAGTTGTTCCCACAACCTTTGAAGGCAGCATGATCTGGGGTGCCTGTTTTCCCAGGTGCCGTGAACGCCCCATCGTCTGGGGTAACCGCTATGCTGACGTGTCGTAGCTCGTACCCCGGAAGCCCTTCACTTCAACCCGCCTACGCGGTGGCGGAGTCCGTCCGTCCGCTTCCATTCAGTCTGGCCCCCCCAGGACCCGGAAAGATTTACTACGCGTGCGTGTGTGTGTACGCATGGCAAAGTGTGTTTCCGGTATAACGTGTGTGTTGATCAGCGCTCAGCCTTTTTCCTTTGGCTCCCGTTAGAACAGTCAACTCTTCACTTCAAGAGTCCCGGCTCGCGCTCTCACCTGCTTTCAACATCCCCCCCAACGGAGGCGTCGCATCTCAAACCGGCGGACATGGCATCAGTTTCGGCACCAGCTCAGGCGGCCCCCGGTTCGGCCGGTCCTTTGCATAGAGGAATCGTGAAAATGGTAGGAATCCCGACAGTGAGGAAGGTAGCCGGTTAGCTACGTAACCGAGGGGGCTAAGTTGAGGCTAAAAATAACGGTTGGTTGTCACAAAACTTCACACAACGGGTCGACGCGCGTCGCGGAAGCGGCCGTCGGTTGGTGTTAAGTGTTGTCATTACAGTGAAAAAAAGGAGAAAAAAGAAAAATAACCTGTCAAAAACGTGAACGCTCGGCTCGGCTAACGTTAGCTGCTGGATGCTAAGCGTGCTAGCCCGTCAGCGAGCACGTTCGCTCTCATATTGAGTTAATAAACTGCTTTTACTGCTTTGAAGTTTTGGCATTAAAAGCGCAGTGGCGCGAGTGATTTTTGTGGGTTATCTGTCTCTTGTGAAACTTTTTTTTTTTTTAATGTGTGGGGGGGAGAGAGAGATAACTCGTGAGTTGTAACGATAACAGATGTGTAGGTTCTCAGCTAACGGAAAGCTAACTGCTAGCCGAACAAAGTTCGTTCCCGGTCCGCCTGTGTTCGACGACACCCCCCAAAAACGGGCTCGCTCATCGCGACCCGGTTCGTCTTTTATTGTGGATTCCGTCCAGAGGCAGGGGCCTGACCGGCTGACGCGGACGGACACGGGGAAACTCCGGACCCGCTGCGTAAACAGAGTTACCTGGAGTCGCTTAAAAAAAAAAAAAAAAAGGGCATTTCCTGCGAAAGCTGGTCAGGACCAACCACGGGGAACTGACACGTAGCTGCAGCTCCGTTGCCCCCCCTGTAATCTGCCAATCTCTCTGCTGTCCTGCCGTAATTTGAAAGCACGGATTTACTTGAACGTATCATTTTGGCAGGTTTGATGTGATGCTTAACTCACAGACTTTTCCACTGAATTAACTGCTCTTTTTCATTTATGTTATTGCATTTTCCCCTGACTGCTGTCAGCTTGGGAAAAAAAAGCTCGTTTCAGTGTCTCCACCACTGTCACGTGTTTGTTTCTGACAGATGAGATGGTCAGAAATCCCCTGGAGAACATCAGCCTCGGTTCTTTTGATTTAACTCTGATTTTATGTAAACCCGTAGATTGGAAACTTCACTAAACGGTGAAATCTGTCAGATTCCATTGAATTGATGAGCAGCGCATCAGTTCAGACCGCAGCAGCTGCACTAACAGATGGAAATGTGCAGCAGCTGTGGGTTAATTTGACGTATATAATTAGCTGTTTAGTGCAACAAAACACAACTCTAGGCTTGTTTGCTCAAGTTTTTTTCTTTTTTGGCAGAAATAAAATGCTGTAATGAGACACCTCTTAACTCCGAGGACTCCATATGATGTTAGGTGAAATAGGACCCAATCACTGCACTCTGTGTGCAAGTATGAATTGTTATGGCGATAAATCTACAACTCTGTAAAGACTTCAGCAGGATACTTGCTTTCACTGACCTTCCTGAATGAGATGTGTAGAAACATCAACAGAAAAGTGACCATTGACTGAATGTTAGTGCTATATCTGGTCTGAAATGAGCTTTAGAGAAATATTGATTTAAAAAAAAAAAAAAAGGATTTGTGGTAGTGCTTAACAACTGAGATCTAAACCCCTTGGGGTTAATCTTTCCATCAGCTTTTAAAAGTTCTCCCTGGAGGAAAGCTGCTCCTCATGAGGCCAGGAGAGAAATGATGTCACAGAAGAAAACGAGACTTTTGTGAGACTTGAACTGAAACCGGATGGATCGTATCTCTGCCGCTTTAGGGATGCTGACCGTTTGGTAAACAGGATTCTTCTTCTGTCCCATATGGCTCACCTGTCTGTGAGAATTACAGCTACGCCTTCGCTCGGCGTCGGTCAGTGAGCGACGAACGCCGCTGCTGGGTTTATCTCGCACACATCTTAGATCAACAGCGCCCAGGGATGATCCCTGCAGACACGCTGGAGAGTCTGCAGATAAAGTGTTTGCTCAGATTCGTGTAAATGCCACGGTTGTCAAACCCAAGAGAAGGTTATCTTTTTTTTTTTTCTTCCCCCCTCTTTCATATTTAACTACGTTATCAGATGGCATGATCTCATCCCGCATTTGAATGACGCTCCGTCACCATGGCGATGTGCAATGTGAAGTTGCTTCCAGCTCCGTGGAGATGGTTCGAGCCTCTGTCAGTTTCCCAGACTTTGATACGGAGCCGCGCGGTGGCAGCTGATAAGCATCTGACGCTGATAAGCCGCCTGTTTATGTAACGCCAAACTGGGATGAACGATGTCTAACTGATCATTTAATGGCTGCATCTGATCATCCGCTCATTCAGTTTTCTCCAGCTCACATGTTCTCGTTGTTCCCTCCGCAGGTCTTGTCAGGCTGCGCCATCATTGTTCGGGGTCAGCCTCGAGGCGGGCCGCCCCCAGAGCGCCAGATCAACCTCAGTAACATCCGGGCCGGAGCCATGGCCCGTAGAGCAGCGCAGGGCCAGCCGGACACCAAGGACGTAGCCGACGAGGTGAGCGCTTCTCTCTCTGGTGTTTGTGTTCGGTTCCATCTGCAGGACAAACTGGGATTCATCAGTTTGGGGACAAAGTTATTGTTTTCCTCTCTTTCACGTTACTCTGCTCCTTGTTATTCAGTGAGTGTAATATCAGGGATAATGATGAGAAGCTTTATTTGACATCTTCATATCTCTGAAACACAACTGTCTGATCTGCTGCTCATTAGATAAATCTGCTGCTTTCTTCATCCTCTAAGACCAGAAAGCTTCTTTTTCCCCTCACCAGTGTTTGCTGTGATAGATCCTTTTCTTTTTAGATGAAAGAAGTCCATTAAGATAAGCTTCCAGATTTAGTTTGATCAGGATTATCACATTATCACACTGTCAGTTGCATCAGCTTTGTGTCTTAGTTCAGCATAGAGGGACTATTATTTTATTTTTATTTTTTCAACAGAATCAGATTTGACTTGTGATGTTACCAAGAGAGGTAAAAAAAAAAAAGACCTCATGCTGCAACTATTCCTCCACAGGAGAAAAACGTGATCATATTTTGTCTCAGGATTCAGGATGTGAGAGGAGAGGTGACAGTGCACTGATTTTTAAAATTGAGGAAGGGGGGGGGGGGGGGGGGGGGCTAAATGGACTGCAAATGTGCAAGGATGGAGATGAATAAAGCGGACTGGTTGTTCAGTCAAGTTTGAGAGTGGGAGGTGTGAGATGATTCAGCGTGTAAAGAAGCAGCATGGGAGCTGAGTTTAAGTTGGTGAACACAAAGTTATTTTTTTATCCTCTTCAGTTTTTCCACTTCTAAGTTAGTTATTGTAGCTAAGGAGGTTAAGTGGTCATTTTCCACGTGGTAGGATGCTGATGAACCCCAAGTTACACCCCCCCCCCACTGGGTTCCTTGCCTTGAAGTCGGACGTCTTCAAACGAAAGTAATCTATACCAGTAACAGATATAGCTGTTGGGTGTGTTGAAATACAACAGGGCCATGTGACGGATCACTGATGAGGATGTCTGGTGCAGCGGTGGAGCTTTAGCATTAGCTTTAGCTTCAGCAGCTGGACTGGGATCTGTTACCGTTATAGAGGCGCTTCGGCGTCGCTGTAAACGACGCTGACAATGGTGTGCAGCGAAGCAACGCAGTCACGTTTTTGGGACGTGCACGTTCAGGCTACGTCAGGCGTTACGGCCACGTCAGGCGTTACGGCCACGTCAGGCGTTACGGCCACGTCAGGCGTTACGGCTACGTCAGGCGTTACGGCTACGTCAGGCGTTACGGCTACGTCAGGCGTTACGGCTACGTCAGGCGTTCAGGCTACGTCAGGCGTTACGGCGTCAGGGTCTGCAGCTACGGACGTCAATGTCGGATCCACAAGCATGTCCTGGTGCAGCAGCATCATCTTACAGGAATTTATGTGTCATCCGATCGGTGATTTAACCTCAACGTGTTGGTACGTAGAGCGTGGCGACTGATGGAAGAGAAGCCAAAGAAAGTTGCTTAGATGTAGATAATCTATACTGCACAAGTTTGTTTTATTGCTCTTTTTTAATTTGAGCATTTTGATCTGAGAGAAGTCAAATTTTTGTTCTGAAAAGTGTTTTCTCATTCAAGCAGGTCGTCCCTGACGTGTCTTTCTGCACATTTTAAAATAGCACAGTTTTAAGATTACCCAAACATTTGGATAATGTTCCTCTGTGATATTTTGACTTACGAATATTAAACAGAAAAGCAAGATATTTGGAAGTAAAGATGGTATGAATGATACAGGGCAGCTAAACATTTTTATTCCTGAACTATTTTCTAGTTTTCTCAGATTGTGTCGTAGCCTTTCTTCTCTAAACACTTGTTTGGTGGCAGCTTTATTCACCACTTGAGAAACTATCTTCTTATCTTTATGGCGTGCTGTTATTTCTGGGGGCTGAACGGAGGTGAAGGGAGTTTAACCCGTCGTTGGTTCAACCAACCGCAAACCTGCCGTCACAATCTGGAAAAGACGCAATACATGCGATCGCTTAAATTAAGTGTTTGTTACTGCAGAAGCCTCCACTTCCTGTTTACCTCCTGTCAGCTGTGATTTGAAGTCCTCCCTGCTCGTTTGTTTCATTAACATGAGGTTTAATTGGTGTGATGGGGGGTTAAACGTCGTTCCCCTCTTTGTTGCAGCCGTGGGCGTTCCAAGCCAGAGAGTTCCTGAGAAAAAAGCTGATTGGGAAAGAAGTCTGCTTCACCGTGGAGCTCAGGACTTCTCTGGGCCGAGAATATGGCATCGTCTACCTGGGCAAAGGTACGCCGTCACGTACACCCACCCTGAACCACGTGGCCGTGGAAAACCAGTCTCTACCTGGGCTTTCAGTCCTGAGGTTTTACTCCAGAGGACACAATAAAAAAATCAATAACTGAGAGTAATTGTTGTCTCAGTCTTTCACATGTGGAGGTCAGACAGAAAAGATTAGTTTCACGTTGTTGCTGCTGAAGGTGATTTTACAAGCGACTGCGTCACTTTAACACTTTCTTCTGCATTTTAGCTCAGCTGTTACAAAATAGATGATGACAGTGTTGATGCTCTTCTGGACTTTTATTTACCACATTTAAACACCTGGACAGAAACAGATGTTTTTTTGTTTTTTTTTTTTTTATGTCCTGACACACACATTTTAGGAATCGAAAGATTTCCCTCCTTCCTTTTTTCTTTTTTTGTTATGATCAGGTGAAGAGAAATGTTTTTGTTTTTGTTATTATTAACTGATTTTTATTTTTATTTTTAGTCACATGTTAACAAATACTTCAGTATTTTTTTAAAGTATATTTTTTAAGGGAAGTAGTTGCTGCCATTTTGCATTTACTTGTACGTGAAATAATATTTTTCTGTCCTCTCATTGTAGACACGACAGGCGAGAACATCGCTGAGTCTCTGGTGAACGACGGCCTCGCGACAGTCCGAAGGGAAGGAATCAGAGGGAACAAGTAAGAATTTAATATATAATATATATCAATATATAAAGCTGAGAGTTTTGTCAGCAAATCTCTTCCAATGATTACCACAATAAAGATTATAATCTGGATTATTTTGCTTTTATAATCATAGAATCAGGTTGCATCTATGATGTTCCAGGAAAGCAGGGCACGTTTTAACCTGTATTAATATTTTTATTTACCATTATTTACATCAAAAGTAAGAAAATGGCTCAATTTCCTCTCACAGTCGCGTCCTTATAAGCTTCTGCGTGACTCTTGTCCGTTCTGCTGCATCGTTCCAGAAGTCAGATGTTACTTGCTGCAGATTATTTATTATGATGGTAATTTTAATGCAGAAACAAACCTTGGTCCACTTGATCTTGTGTGGCGTTAGCAGGTGGTGACGGTTGAGTCCAAGCAGAGCACGCAGCTGCAGATTTTTGTCCAGTATTACTTTAGTAATTCTAATGGAAAATGATATATTTGTTAGAAATTGTTAGTCAGGATTATAAAGTCAAGAGTCAGTGTAGATGGATGTGGTCATGAGCAGAAATGATCTCCTGTGGTGGAGCAAACCTGAAGAAGCCTCCAGCTGAGGACACTGTTTGATCACTTCGTTGTGACGAGGATGTGCAGTGTTGGTGATGTGCATCGCTCTTCTGTTACCACGACCAGCTCCGGGGGGGTTTCAGACCAGTCCCCAGCAGAGTCAACCTTCTGTTATCAGTTTGTTCAGTTTGTTTGAATCACCGGTGCTGATGCTGCTGCTGCCCCAACGGACGACTGCAGACAAAACTGCTCTCCCCGATATACATGTTTCATTTTAAAGATGAGGTGATTGTTCCCAGACTGAACCACACAGTGATCCACCAGCTCGGTGCGCTCATCCGTCTGTCCACCACTGACCAACCCCACAACAGCAGAGACATCTGAGTGACGGGACTCTGGGTTACGCTGACAGTCTGAGATGTAAAAGGCAAAAAGAGCAGCTGACCTTCCACACAGATGAGAAACCCTTCAGCCTCACGGACTCTGGTCCGTCTCTGGAAGCATTTATAAGATCAGTGCAGCAGCTCAGCACTTAACTGCTGTTTCATCCTGAATTACTGCTTTCACATTTCTATAAATGCAGAAGCTGAAGGCCTGATGTATAAATGGAGCTTCTGTATGGACATGCATTAGTCCAATATTTCTGTCACTACGTAACTGCACAGATGTCCAGTCCACATCAGTAATTAGAGTTTAGGGTGTTGATTATCTTCTAGTAAAGGTGAACATGGAAGATGAAGAAAGTGGTAAGTCTCAGGCCACCTCCCCCATCAGACCTAATCAATCAATCAATAAAACTTTATTTATAAAACACTTTAGTAGAAATAAAATGCAGCACCAAGTAAAAACAAGAGTCACTCCCACTCATTTCCCTCCACCCCAAATCCCCATCAATGATAAAATGTGTAATCAAAGAAATAAATTATATGGCTAAACCCCAGACATAAAACGCAAAATTAAAAAAAAAAAAAAACAGCTTGTCAAACAGGGAAGTAATGTGCAAAATTAAAACAAGCACCGTAGGCACAGACGCAGCATAACTTATCATCATAACTAATGACAATTCTTGTGTGTAAAGACGTTTCGTTGCTTTACGGTGGCACAGTGGACTAGGAGTAAATCATCAATGCTAAATATGAAGATAAAGATTTATTTTTTTTTTTTTTTGGGTTGTAATACTTTTACAGGCTTCATTATCAGACCTGGACATGACATGTGAAAGACGAGCAGACAACAGAAGAACTTGTTTTAATGTCAAAGCAGGAAAAAGATGTTGGCAGGATCAGAATACGGGAACACACGTCATGGCGGCCGTTGTTAACGTGCACCTTTGCCGCTTTTTGTTACGGCGCCTTGATCCAAAACCTCGACACGACTACGTCGTTGTAGAAGAGACTCGGTCCACAAGCGTTGGCTCATTTAGTGCGCTTAAGGTAGCTTTAAATAGAAAAGGCTGGTAATTTGCACTTTAACGGGCTTTTGTAGAGAATGGAGAGGAAATCTCTTTTGGCAGCATGATGTAAACGTTCCCCCTAAAGCTGCTGGTTCAGCGCTGGAGAATCTGTGGGGAGATGCACTCGAGTCCTCGACTGACTGATGGCAGAGGATTGAGATGGAGCCACGGTACCCCAGATGGTGGCAGCACCCCCCTGCTGCTGTAATTACGTCCCTCTGAAGCCCTTTTCTGCCACATTGCCCCTAAATACAAACCGCACACTATATGACGAAGTACCGTATATCCCCCCCAGTGGCGGTATTTGCACATAACACACATTTAAAGCAATTTGACTCATGCTGCTACATTTGTATCTTCCAGAATGAACAGAGATGATGTGAACATTTTGCCACTAATGACCCGTTTCGAACATTCTGCGCAACGGCCCGTAACGAGCGCTAATGTAAACGATGCTTTAAGTCGTTTGGCCAAAGGCGGAGGCCCATTACTCAGCGAGGACTTGAGGCCTTTGTTTTTCCCTCACTGCACTTGCCTCCCGATCTCGTTACTCCTCGTGACTTGCTACGTCGATCACACTAACCGTGATGTGATGATGATTACGGAGGCGATAACGATGATGGCTGCGGACAGCGCCACTGTTGTTTGCTAACACGGGTAGCCAGGTTATGGGAATGATGGCCGCGGGTGAATTTCTGTGCATCCAAGCAGGATGGTGACTTTTTTTTTTTTCATATTATGATGATCATTCAACTGCTAATAATAAAATCAATGAATCTAGAAGTCCCACATGACAGGAGCACAAGACAGCCGTACATAAACTGCCGTCATTGAGACATCGACGGTGTATTTGTCGCTCCGTATCGACATGTCCATTTTTAATCTATTTACTGAGGTGGCTGCGGAGCCCAGCCTCACATTTCTCTTTTTAGAAATAAAATTAAAACCTCCAAGCACGGCGAAGCTAAGCACAGCTGCACTTGATACACCCCGTTGCTTCTTTTTAACCGGAGCGGTGTGGAGGAGCGGCGGTCGAGGGGTGTCGATAACCACGGGGTTAACGGTTTTTCTTCAGGGCCTCGCCGTTCAAAAGCAGTGGAACCTTTCAGCTCAGGTCCCTGTAACCTCCTCCGACTGCATTAAAAACAGCAGGGGACTGTAAATATCTATTTAAAGTATTTTACGTTGCACGAGAGAGACGCATGGAGATGAAAACCAGCCTGCAGCACGGTGAGATATCAGGCACTGAAGTTTTCTCCTGTAGTTTCCCTCAATGCTGCACTTTCTTTACCCGTCAATATTTATTTTGATTTGAAGCAGTGTGTTGGAGGGAGTCGCTGACCTAAAAGGAACCTGGTTTATTTGGAGACGATCATCTGCCTCCACGCATGAGTTTCTCTTCGTTCCTTTTAAACCAATCTCTGTTTACGTCTTGCTCTCCGTTTATTCTGGGACTTTACAGGGTCTACTTTCCTTGATTGAATCCTCAGTTTCTCTTGCTCCATATCTCTGCGTTCCTGTTCGACGCTGGAATTTAAAGTGGCTTAAACCCGATTGACTTCTTGCAGAAAGTTTGATCATTAATGCTTAGCAAACGAGAAATCCTTTCCCCCGCCAGTTTGAAGTCGCTATGCTAAATCGCTGTAGAGCGGAAACTGGACTGGACTGGACTGCCTTTCGGGCGTGGGTCCAAAAACCCAACACGCAGAGAGAAGCTTGTGTGTATGAAAGTGGCCACGGTTACATGATGTTTTTTAATTCGGAATTAATTATTCCGAATTAAACTATTTTCCTTTGAGTTTACATGGAAATAGTAATTCCGAATTGAGGTTTACATGGAAAACATGTTTGATCGGCTTTATCCAATTCCCCTTAAGGTCTGGGGGTTGGGAAGGGTTCTGATTGGATGGGGGGGGGGACGGACGTCTTTATGTATTTACGTCTACCGGAAGAAAACAAACTTACTCGATTAGGAACAACATGGAGGACTACATTATTAGCATCTTTTTTGGATTTGTTTTGATTATATTTTTGAAGCAGCAGCACGACAACATCATGTCGATGATTTTCTTTCGAAAACAAGCCCAGCGCGGAATATAAGCATCATCGCGACAGACGAGCAAGCGCAGAAAGACCGGAATTAATTTAAAGCGGAATGAGTGTATACATGACCACGGAATTATTCTATTCAGATTTAAAATCAGAATAAACCATTCACTTACTTCGGAATTAAGTTCAATTCAGAATGGACATTTTCATTCGGAATTAGGTGTTTACATGGTCATTTTTAATCATTTTAAATCGGACTTGATTTTAATTCTGAATTAAGGAGGAATTAAACTTCCGATGTAAACGCACTAAATGCACCTGCAAATCAAATAATGCCAATTAAAAAAAAAAAAAAAAAAAATTTAGCCATCATCTCAACTCCCATGGCCAGTGATTCCCAAAGTGTGGGCAGCGGCCCCCTGGTGGGCCGTCGTAGTACTGCAGGTGGGCCGTGAGAGACCATTAAAAAATAAACAAATGTTATAGATCCAAAAAATTTTTTAAATGACTATTTTCATTACTGTGAAATATTTATGACATGATTTATAGAAATATTTAGAAGTAATAAAAAAACCAATTGAGTTATTGGTTTTGGGATTTACTGCTCACGGAGCATGATAAAGCATTATAAAGTAAACAAAAGGAAGAAAAAAATGCGGCCGACATGGGACGAGCCCCGGACGGGACGTCTCGGGTTGTTATCTTAAAGGGTTTTGTTAATGCTCTGTAATGCTTCAAATGTTTTATGTAAAGCACCTTGAATTGTCTTGTACACAAAATGTGCAAAATTTAAACTTACCTTGCCTTGTCTATTTTACTGTCATCTTAACTTAATATGACAAGTGTCACCTTATTTGTTGAGCCTTTACATTAATATCACAGTTATGATTAAAGGTTTGGGATGAGCGTCAGAGATTTCTCATATTTCAAATTGGGCCTTGGTATTCTGGAGTTTGGGAATGGCTGCCCATGGCGATTGAGCAGCCTAGTCTTCACGAGAAGCTTTTTTGCTGTTTAAAGTTCTGACAAGTAAAAGTTGAACAATTGCTCTTCTGCGTGAATGAATTACTGCGTCTGCAGGCCTTCGAATCTGCTTTTCTCAAAATGCAAAGATGGATATTAACCAGTTAAAACCTGACGGATGCTGGTGTGTTGCGGCACAACCGTTTCAGCTCGTCAGGAACGTGACTGATCTGCTGATGGGTTTAATTGCAGCCCTTGTTAGGCTAATATTTGCGCGCCGTAATAATAATTGATCGTCTGCTTTTTAATCCTGTCCGCTTTAGAACGGTGAGCACGTTAAACTTAATAAGAGGAGCGACTCTGCATTTAAAGCTCTTCTCTGCTTATTGGATATCCTTCAATAAACATCCTTCAATAACTGCTGTGGAATTAACTGCAGCTTTTAAAGACCCGCCTATTTGTGTTTGTTGGCTTGTAAATAGCAATGTTATTCTGAAAACTGTTGCGGCCGTGACTTATCTTGTTTTTAATCAATGTATTAGTAGACAACCTTTTTATTTTAGATAACTGATGGTCTAAGATGGGGGTTTTATAGGAGTCTACCTGCATCAGGTCTTAATCAGGTCTTACATTTTCTGCAGATGCTGTGGAGATTTATTTCCTTAAAGAATAAATGTTGAGGTTTTTTACTGGTGCTGATCTTTATTAAGGAGATGATGTGGGGGTAAAGAAAGTAATGGCCTTTTTTTTTTTTTTTTTAATATATCAGTCACACATGTGTCAAACACAAGGCCCGCGGGCCAAATGTGGCCTGCCACGTCATTTTATGTGGCCCTCGAGCACTTGTGCGCTATTGGCTTAAATTTTAAACCGATATTTTAAGCCTTAAAATAAGCTTACGCCGCTTTAAAGCGCATATTGACAATAAACTACATCTCCCTTAATGCATTTCATCGTTACCCACAACGATAACGGTATATCACCATGAGCAAGAACTTAAGATGATTTTCAGAACTGATGGATTTGAGAAAAACCTCTACAAACTAACCCCAACATGTCAAAGAAAAGAAAAATTGATGCACAAGGAAGGAAGTTTTATCAACGACGGGAAAGCGAATACAAGTTTGTATCTCAAGATGAAAAAACAGTATGTCTTTTGTTATGAGGCGGTGTCAGTCGTGAAAGAGTATAATCTACCTCGGCATTTTGACAGAGAACATGGAAATAAATACAGAATCCATTATTTAACAATATAATAAGGTGTAGTTTAATATATTTTCATTTACATTGCATTTTGTTACATTCATGCTGTCAATCTGGCCCTTCGAGGGCAACCATGATGCTGATGTGGCCCTCAGTGGAAATGAGTCTGACACCCCTGGTCCAACTTGTTTAATACGTGTTTTGTGGTGGTTAATTTTGACTGCATCCTGCCCGTTTCCCTCTCTGTGTTTCCAGTCCAGAGCAGGCCAGACTCTGTGAGCTGGAGGACCAGGCGAAGGCTTCCAAGAAAGGCATGTGGAGCGAGGGCGGCGGCACGCACACCATCCGCGACCTCAAGTACACCATCGAGAATCCCCGCAACTTCGTGGACTCGTTGCACCAGAAACCCATCAACGGTAAATGCACGACGTGAGAATGTGGCGCAGAAACAGAGTCTATATTAACTTCTCCTTGTTTTTTCCTTGAAGTGGTGGTAGTGGGGTGCATGAATGCCCTTCACCGGTGCATTCCCTCGGTCTCATCTCTGTCCTGTTTCAGGTGTAATGTGCCTCTCAGTTTATTTCCAGACAGGTGAAGGGAACAGTTGCTCAGCTCATTTCACAATCCTTTAATTGAATGGAGAAAGAGAAAAGCTTCCCTCGTTGTTGGTGCTGCTTTCAGTTGAGCTGCACTCAGAATTTTGAAATGTAACTTTTACCCATTTTGATATTTTCTTTTATCATTGTTTAGGGGTGCATGCATATGACCGATAACAGGAAATTATGACGTCATCCCGATAAGTCCGATATCACGACGAATAGCCCCGATAACATATATTTTTGTCAACACAGCAGTGCCTCGCTCCCTCTGAGTCTTGAATAACCGGCAGTAAATGTTATGTTCAAGTGACGTTGGCATAATCAGAAAAACGATTACTCAATAAAAAAAAATCAAGAATACCCCCTCATGCCAGAAAACAACTTTTTAACTCGGTCGTAATTTTGGTAGTTGCTGACTTTAATTGATATTTGCAGTATTTTCCCTCATGTTACACATAAAAAAAGAAAAAATAGTAAAGGCTGAAAGAACGACTAGCAAACGAGGGAACGGAGGAATTTATGTTACACCTTGAATGCAACCTGCAGCACAGCGTACTGATCACAACAAACATGGTGGGGTGGAACTTCGTTAAAGTTTCAGAAGAAGATAGTTTGGTGGTTATTTGTGATGAATCCTCCGAGTGAATTCTATGAGGAGGGAAGCACAAGCTTTAATACGTAAAACCTGATCAGCCACCTACAACATAACAATCGCTTCCATGGAGTTTTGAAATCGTGCTAATGTGAGCTAACGGAAGCTAATGCTAACGTGCGCAAGCCAGCAGCAGTTTCCCCTCTCCTCTCCCTCATTCCTCTCATCTAAAGCTTCCATGAGATTAAAAGATAAAAAATAAAAACTACTGAACCTCATTTACTTTAATTAAAGGTATTAATTTAAATGGAACCACAAGTCAAAATCCTTTAAATGTTAATCTTTTTCAGTTAGTAATTTTGATGCATGTATTTCCATCAGTTCAATGAGCCTTTATTTTTTTTATATCAGTCAGTATTGAACCTTATTTAAGTTAATGTGAGATATCAAATAGGTTTGTTTGATCGATTTACGAAAATGTTTGAGAGGCTTGACAATAGTTTTTCATTGGAAAAAATGAATATTTGTTCATTTAAAAAGTCAAAACTATTTTTGATTTTGTTTATAGTATTGATGTAATGATCTTAGGTATATGTGTGTGTTATCGGTATCGGCCTTTAGGAGCTGAAAAATATCGGTTTTAAAAAAACAGTTATCGTGCATCCCTATCGTTGTTCATATAGTGTTAGAAAGAACCGGCTGTCGTGCCGTTTGTGTTCAACTGCTCCCTGGACAGTCGGCAGTCAGTCAGTCAGCTGTTGTGTTTGGACTGCGTCCATATTAACGATCATTACAGTAATGGATCAATATGAGCTGCCCTTCATCTGTGTTGGAAGGGAAGGGAAGTGAAAGGTGCCGTCTCATACAGAAAGTAACAGCGGTTTCCTGAAAAAGTTCCTGGAATGTTTTTTTGATATTTTAGACAGTCCCCTCCAAAAAGGCCATAATGACGAGGCCAATTTCTTTGTTTTTGTTGTTCACGAATGCATTTGGCTTCAAGATCAAAAGACGAGTTCAGAATTCAGAACTGTCATGTGAGACAGGTGTAAATGTTCAATACCTCTGCATGGCTGGTTTTAAGTTTTTTAGCTTTGGCTCAAACCTACAAAGACTCCATTTGTTGTTGAAGGCGGTAAACCAACATGAAGACCAGAGAGCTGTGGATGGGAGAGAAAGATGGAAAATCTATCAGAAACACCGGGCAAACGCTTGGACAAACATTTGGAAAAAAGAGAGAAACTTGCTGGTGCACCGAGCAACGGAAGTCGAGCAGGTCGGCGAAGGAAAACGACAGAAGCTGAAGACTGAAGAACTGTAAACACCAGTCCACTGTTGGAAGAAGAGCCAGAGAGCAGAAATACAGAGGCCACACATTAAGATGCAACCCGCTCATCAGCTGGAAGAACCAGGAGGCCTGATTGGAGTTTGTAAAGAAGAAGAAGAGACTTGTGGAACACAATCTGATGGACTGATTGAGACCAAGATGAATCTGAACCAACATGATGGGAAAAAGTGTAGAAAAGAAAGGAACTGATAATGATCTGAAGCACACCAGTGAAGCACGGTGGAGGAAGTGTCATGGCTTGGGCGTGCATGTGCAGCAATCTCGATCAGGCTCATTAATATTCAGTGATGTAATCGACGATTAGGGCTGTAGCGATACGCTAATCTTGCGATGCGATACGATACACGATATTCGGCTCACGATACGATATATATCGATATTCGTCTTACAATACATTTACATCATTTTCTGAAAGATTTTAAAGGGACAAAGTGATTTTGGTGACATCTTGTGAGTGTTCCAATAACTTTGTTTGAATTAATTGAACTGAAAGCATCAATTACACATTATATGGCTGACAGGCAGCTTGCAAATGCTGGACAAAATGAATGAAAGATGTGTTGAGAAAAATTGTTTCATTTATTTAAACCGTGCAAATTGTTGCTTGAAAGCTTTTAAAGGTGGGACACGGGGGTTTTGAAAGAAGCTTAGAATATCGATACCCGTAGCTGAAAAATCAATACTCGATAAAATATCGATATATATCACAGAATTGATAAAATCGCTCAGCTCTATCGACGATGGTAGCAGCAGAATGAATTCAGAAGTTTACATATACATTTTTTTCTGTCTATTTACGAGCGAATGCATTCAGACTAATCAGGAGGTTTATCACTCAGGACAATGAGCCAAAGATCACTGCAAACAAAACAAAGGACTTCTTCTGGGGGAATTTTAGACCATCTGACCTCAACCAGATGTCCTGAAGAGGAAACTGAAGGGAGGAACATCCCCCCACCCCCCCCCCGAAACAAACAAGAACTGAAAGAAGCTGCGTTGAAGCCTGAAGCGGCATCATGGAGATGTTGATGGGTCGCAGGCTCCAGGCGCTTATTTCAAGCAAGATAAAATGTTCCTTTACGTTTGTTCAACTTAAAGTGCTGTGGTCTAATACAAGCGATATGCCCTAAAGTTGTTTTTTTTTTTTTTTCTTTTTGTTCAAAGTATTTTTATTAATTTTTTAAGTTGTATAAGATACACTTTAACATATTTCAACACAATCCCACCCCCGAACAACCCACCCCACTGCACCACCAGAAGCCTACATTACATCACATGTTCAATAATAGATGCGATACCTGATTTAAAAAGGAAAAAAAAATGAAAGGAAGAGAAGGGTTATAAGAATGTCAGAGGCATCCATCTTTTCAAGCTGATCTAGAACTGGTTGCCATATAGAATAGAAGTTAAGGGCACAATCTCTTGTGGCATAAAGTCGAATGGTGTAAAAGTTCTCTGACCCATTGATTAAAAGTTGGAGGAGATCTGTCTTTCCATTTGAGCAATATGAGTCTCCTAGCGAGTAGCATAGCAAAGGCTATCATGTTTTTGCTATGTCGAGTGGGACAGAAATCTTGCAGTACAACACCAAATATTGCTATCGTGGCAAGAGGTTCTATGGATATTCCTAGCAGGTCAGAAAAGAATTTAAATATTGTTTGCCAAAAATCTGTTAACTTTGGACAAAACCACAACATATGTGATAAAGTAGCTGTCGCTGTTCCACAGCAATAACATTTAAGATCAATATTTGGTGTTATTTTTGCCAATCTTGATTTGGACCAACCTATGGACAATCTTGAACTGCATGGCCCCATGTCTCAAGCAAATTGAAGATGAGTGTATCTTGTCTAATATGGAGTCCCATATATCCTCAGTAAATTCTGTGCCTAATTCTTCTTCCCACTGGCCTTTTAAACGCCTTAGAGGTTTTACATTGTGAGAATTGAGAGATAAGTAGATTATTCCAGTAAGCCCTTTATGGTCAGAATTAAATTTTAAAATACCCTAAGTTGTTAACACATTGAAATGGAAATGCCAGGAATTAACTCTTGTCTCATCTTCATCTCTTGATCTTAAACCCAAATGTCTTTTGTGCACAATGAAAACAAAGAAATTGGCCTTATCGTTCCGGTGCTTTTGGAGGGAACTGTATGCAAAAAAAAAAAAAAAAGAACTGGTAAAAGGATCTGGAAAAGTCCCTCATTCCTGCTCTGAATATAGTGAAATAGGTGAAAAATCAGATCTACATCTGTACCTATGGCTGCCCTCTCAAACCTTCCGCCTCCCTCACATGCCTCTGTCCCCCCCCCCAGCCATCATCGAGCACGTACGTGACGGCAGCGTTGTTCGTGCCCTGCTGCTCCCCGACTACTACCTGGTCACCGTCATGCTGTCTGGCGTTAAGGTAACCAGTCAAGTCCCCTTCAGTTTCTTTGACCCAGCACAGCTCTGCCTACGGGCCCCTCACTATAACTAATCCTGTTCATCTCCAACATTTATTTTTAGTGTGGATGTACGGGGTTAAAATAACACATTGGTGTCTGCAGTGTCCTGTTTTCAGGAGGGAAGCCGATGGTACAGAAACGCCCGAGCCGTTCGCAGCAGAGGCCAAGTTCTTCACTGAATCCCGTCTCCTGCAGCGAGATGTTCAGATCATCCTGGAAAGCTGCCCCAACCAGATCATACTGGGCACCATCCTTCACCCGGTAAAGCTCAGATATCCACACACTCTGTGGTGACAATCCAGAAAAAATCTTTAGTTTTAATTGTACTCCTGACTGATCCTGCGTGTTCGCTGCAGAACGGTAACATCACAGAGCTCCTGTTGAAGGAAGGCTTCGCCCGCTGCGTGGACTGGTCCATGGCCGTCTACACCCAAGGAGCTGAGAAGCTCAGAGCCGCCGAACGGTACGAAGAGCTCAGAACGATCTTTCTATGACCCAGAGGAGCAGCTGTGACATCGTTTCCACAAGTTACGATTTCGCTGATCTGCATCCGCTCAAAAAGGCTCTGCAGCGGATCAACAATCTAAGTTTTCCAGAATGAATATGTTTTAAAATCAAAACGTGTTAATGTGGACTTGGATCGTTGGTAAATGTAACCCAGATGTGTAGATGTAGAGGAACGACAGAAGTGTTGGCTCAGCTGACTGGGATGTCTGGGTTTCATTATAATGTTCCCGTCCGGTTGTTCAACATCTCTTAATGCCAGGAACATTTAGAGATGACTTGACATCTCTGAAGTTGTACTACGAGACTTTCCTGTCGACAGCTGTTAAGATGGTGTTTTCTGATGCGGAATTCAGAGATTAAGATTATCTTCAAAGCTTCCAGACTCTTACAACAGAAACTGAGCGTTTTACCTCTCGGGACACAGGACTTGGTGGTCTACAGCTCCTAGTAGCTTTATTCATTAGCCTTTTCACTAACCGTAGATGGTTAGTGATACACTAATCTCACGATGCGATACGATGCACGATATTTGGCTCGTGATGCGATATATATCGACATTCGTCTTGCAATACATTTGCATCATTTTCCAAAAGATTTTAAAGGGACAAAGTGATTTTGGTGACATCTTGTGAGTGTTCCAATGACTTTGTTTGAATTAATTGAACTGAAAGCATCAATTACACATTATATGGCTGACAGGCAGCTTGCAAATGCTGGACAAAATGAATAAAAGTTTTGTTGAGAACAATAGTTTCATTTATTTTAACAGTGCAAATTGTTGCTTTTAAAGGTGGGACACGGGGGTTTTGGAATCAATCAAATCAATACTCTCTGAGAAAACAAAATATCGATATATATCGCAGAATTGATAAAATTGCTCAGCTCTAGTAGATGGGTATAAAAACTTTATTTACCCATCAAAAGGGTTTTTTAATAGCAAGGCCATCTACTCTTTCCTTATTGCTGTTTTACCAGCTGTTCCTCTCGACAGTCATTTTTAAGTCTGCTGATAATCTATTATTTTGTCCTAATATCTGACTGGAGTTGCTTTTGTTCCAGATCTGCTAAAGAGCGCAAGATCCGCATCTGGAAAGACTACGTGGCACCGACGGCCAACTTGGACCAGAAGGACAGACAATTTGTAGCCAAGGTGAGGCTTAAAGTGGCATTTATGAGCTGCTCCACGGGAAGTTTTGTCTGTATATAATTTGCTTTCAGAGACACTGGCCCTGAGCTACGATGTCTTGTATGTGGATAATCCTGCTTCCAGTGAAAGAAAAGGCAATGACCGATGACCAATTTGAATTTTGTTGCAAAATGTGAACCCCTTACATTTGTTTCCCTCATTTTCTCCCCATGATGTCTTCTGTGGCAGGTCTGGCTCATGGCAGCACTTTGAGACTTGTAAAAATGCTGAAATGTCTAATTTCACATTTGCATTCTCCACTGAATAAAAATGGATAAATAAAACTCCCATCAGTGAAGGTGAAAATAAGGCTTAAAGGCAACCATCATGTAATAAAAGATCATTTTGCGCCAAGTGCCCGACATCTGCAACATTGAAAAGCCAAAAAATTAGAGAGGTTTGCATCGATGTTATTGTTCAGGTACGGAGGTTTGCAGCTCCTCGGAGTTGTCAGCACAGATTAGTGCAAACCAAGACTGACTGCTTGATGCATTTAGGTAAAACAGTGTGTTATTGTCACAATGAGATGACATTTTTAAGGTTTCAACTAGTCTTAAATCAAGCTTCCATTCCCTGCTGTGATTAATGTTTCGAGTTGAATCCCAGTCCTCACTTTGCTCAAATAAATTAGATTTAAAAAGTTTCATAATCATTTTGAAGTTTGTCTCCCGTCTGTGTTTGTTCTCCCCCAATTTAGCCACAGAGCATTGTTGTTTGATGCTTTTCTCTTTTAGTCTCATTCAGCCTCCAGCCCCAGTGGGAATAGAGCGATCCCTTATTTTTCGCGGTTAATGGGGACCGGCGCCCCTCTGCGAAAATCAAAATCCGGGAACAGGAGCTGGAGCCCCCCGAGCCTTAATAATGTGTTTAAAATATATTTAAAAGCCGCAAAAAAAGTAGCGAGGCACTGCAGCAAAACAACACAGCTCAACTGTGGTCTTTCTGTTTCCTTCACAGCCTCTGGTCTCTGAACCGTAGTAAACAAACTGCTGGTATTGTGCTATTTTTGGCTCGTAATTAGCGGCTAACACGCTAACAACAACAAAAGAAACAGTCCGGTTTTCTCTGCATGGAACGGGAACTTTGTTGTGGCACTGCAGGAACTTGTAACATCACACAGGTTGTATTGTTGGGCTCCTGTCGGTTAACAGAGAATGTAAATCTATACACGCTGGGCTGCTGTTGATGCTCACTACACTTTTCATCTAACCCCGTTTTCTTCTGCTGTCCCACGACACACACACTACATTACCCATAAGGCCACATCATTACCCACAAGGCCACCTTCTTAAAGCGGCCAGGCTGGCTCACAACATTTCTTCGCTGTGAGAGAACGCGCACAACATCCTGTGATGTTTCAGGAATTTTTTTCTTGATTTTTTTCATTGTTATATATTTCTGAAAAATCTGCGAATAACTAAAACTGTGGAATTTAAAGCGTGAATTGGCGAGGGATTACTGTATTCTCGTTTCATTACCCTACCATCTAGTTTGCTTTCTTGATGAAGAGCATCCCTTTTATTCTTTAGACCCTTTTATCCTCCAGTAATGTGCCGTTCCAGGTGGGTAAATGAAGGTGTGATTCCTTGTTCGGCGTTGTCCGATGCCTCAGGTGTGTAAAGGTCGTCGTGTTGTTGTGCAGAGTTCTTCATTCAGTGCTGTTACTCTGCTGAGGTTCTCAGTTGAGACTTTTGAGACTTGCAGGCGCTTACTCCATTAGTCAGATTGAGGGATTTGAAAGCCATCTGCAGTTCCCGGGACAGCCCTCAGGCTGGCGTTGACTTTGCTGTATTTTCACCTTGGTGTGTGATACGCATTTATATTTCTCGTCTCCAGAACACGTTCATGATAGTTTCCCCAGTTCTCAGCGGGATGGGAAGCCTTTGACTGCCTTACTTTGTAAGTGGCTGGCAGTCGTCTTGGAAAACATCATGCCGACTGCGCTGCCGGTCCATCTGTTTTAAAAGCAAAGTACACATCGGACAGCTTTAAGGTCACTCAGGCCCGCCTCTGTGGAGTTAGTACACACCCGACGCTCCAGTGCACCGATGCTCGCAAGGCCATATCTGTCCATCAATCCCTTCCTCATATATCCCTCCTCTGCCCTCATCCACTTCACTTTTTACTTATTACCTGAGTGAGCAATAAACGGCACAGCACAGCAGGTTCAGTTCCCACAAGTAAATCCAGCTGACATATCTTCCTCCTTTTTCTATATAAACTTTTTTTTTTTTTTCCCTCCCTGGGCTTAAAGAAGTAGATATAGGTCATGTCCCAGTAGTACCCCCGTTTTCCTCAGCCATCCACCGGCTCTTGAAATGATATAAAAAAGTAATTTTTAGGGAGTGAACTCTAACTTTGGCTCAGAGTAGCTTTATGCTTTAAAATTTTAGTGCTCTTAAATGTCATTGCTGTAACTGTCCACAGGAGCATTTTAACGTAATATATAGAGGCAGCACCTCTTTTTAAATATGTCATACTGACAAGGTTCAAAATTAGGAAGCTTCTTGTAGAGATGAGTCAGTTTTTTTGGGGAGGGTAATGAGGAAGTGCAGTTTGTTCTACTTTCTCTGTTTACTGGAACAGAAATCAGTCGACTCCCTGGATTTTTCAGGCACCTGTTCTGAACCTAAAGCAGGACAAAGTCACCAGGTGCTTTTTTTTTTCTTCGTTCATCAGAATCCAGGGGAGATGCTGAAGTGTTTACCGGGCCTTCGGGAGCACTTGGAGTTTTTGTGAAGCCGTGTAAATTGCTCTGCAGATCATGCACCCAGAAGAGGTTTAACTTAAACGAGTGACTGGCTAACAACTGGCTCAGCCTGTTAAAACCAGCTTCACTGAGAGTTCCTGACAGTAACCACACTGCAAAAAAAAGGTCTTCAAACAAGATAAAAACACTACAACTAAGGAAAAAGGTTCTCAAAAACAAGTGAAAAAATCTGTCTATGCAGCAAGATAATTTCACTTGGTTAGATTTCTTAAATTGAGATTGTAGGAACACTTGTTTCTAGATTTAAGAAAGGTATAGTTTGTTATTGAATCTTAAAATCTTATTTTGATGAGGAGATGAGGAGGAGGAAAAACGTACTACATCTTATTTTAAGTGTTAATTGTCTCATTTTAGGATTCCCTGCCCGTTTGAGACAAAAAAGTAAAGTTTTACTTGATATAAGATTATACAGATAAATTGAAGACTTAAAATAAGAAATAATTAAAAAATTATTAAAACAAGAACATAATATCTAATGCTTCTAAATGTAAGTTTTTATTTTCTTGGTAAGGACCAAATAATTTGCAGTGCAGTATCCTCCTCACACAGTGATGGACTACTAGTGCAGGTGTCATGCTGTCTGTGGCCAGAGGGTGGCAGTAGATCCCCACCTCTCTATTATCAGATTAGACTAGTGAGTCATGTTGCCAGGCTTTTTCTCTTTTTTCTCTTTTTGCCTCCTCACTCAACCTGTCATAGCAGTTACTTTCCAGCGACTTTTTGCTCTATTCTCCATCTTCTCTTCTGTCTCTGTTCCTGTGATATTTGCTGTGAGATTACACTCTGTCTCTCTGGCCCGCGCCATCTTTGTTCCTCTAGCGTCTTCTCTCCTTTTTCAGAATTAGCTAGTGGATTCAGAGTTGTTGTTTTTTCTCTCTCTTGCACTTTATTAACCAGAATGACCTTGTTACAGTATGAGGTCATCCTGGCTGGTGTTTGTCTCTATGGCTTCATACTCCCCTTGTGCACGTACTCATGCACACTTTTTGACCCCGCTGCTCCCTCATTTCCCCCCTCCTCCCCCCACTCAGCTCAGTGATTAGCGTATGATGTGTTTTGGCCGCTGTTGTGGGCAGCCTGTTTAGCATGTGGGTCGGTCCAGTTTCCATTCTCTGGTGACACAATGGCAAACTGATTTTGTTTTCACGGCATAATGAATCTCCCAACAAACCTTGACCTGTCTGGAATAAACACTCTGATGCTTTCAGCTTGTTTTTTCTCTCTTATTTAATTTTTCCCCCGACTACTGCAGCTGCAAACACCCACATTGCAGTTGAGACCCGCATCTCTCTCTTCGAGGACCTCCCAACCTACATACGAACCCCAGTTAGTAACGATGAGCGAGGCCATTTAACGCACTCGTGGGTGGCAACATGTGTTGGGCGATTGATTTCTTAGTCTCTTGCAAGTGTCCTACTTAAAGGCTCAGGATTTGGACGCCTTTTCCATCTCGGTCAGATTATACCCCCATTCTGTCTCATTAAACGAGAGAGCGCCGGCTCAAATCAGCTCATTAAAGGTGAACGTGTCTTTTGAAATTTACAGTGTGGAATAGGTATAGTTCCACATCTCAGTTTTGTTTTTGTTTTTTTGTCTTCCAAAAACTCCACTCCTCCTGTGAATTGTAGCTTTGAACATCCAAACCTAATTCTTAGCCGTCAACCGTGGTTCCCTTTGGTGCAAAGAAAAGGAAAATGTATATGCAGACGCTGTCAGCTCGCTTTATAAAGAGGACTGTTCCAACGGTGTATTTTTTATTTTTAAAGCTTTTTCTGAAACGCTGCCTCCCTCTACCACTAGTCCCTCAGAGAGCGAGATGTCCTCGTCCTGTCCTCCAAACCACGCCGGTCTGCCGGGACGCCTCAACTCCCTTTTCTCACTCAGTCACTCGAGGATCTCTCTTTTCTCGCCTCGCTCTGTCCATCCTTCACATGACGGCACACAGTCTCTTTCTGCCTCTGAATAGATCTCTTCCTCTCCATTTATCCTTTACCTGTCCTTTCACTTCCCATTTCTCTTTTAGTCCATCTGGTCACTCACTCACTCTGTGAAATGTAGCGCCAGTGACACTTCTCCGCTCTGCAGGGAAATGTCATTTCTTCAAAGACTGTTCACTTTTTGTTATTTGACCCCAAACTTAATTTCTTCCTGTTTTTCTTATTGATGCATCACGTTCACTCGATAAAGTTTTCCTCTTTGTTGCGACACGTCCGTCATCTTTGTCTCTCTCTGTCCCTGTAGGTGATGCAGGTGGTCAACGCCGACGCCATGTTGGTTAAGCTCAATTCTGGAGAATACAAGACCATCCATCTGTCCAGCATTCGGCCCCCGAGGATCGAGGGAGAGGTACAAACAAACCCATCTGCTCGTCTGTGTGTGCGGAGGACTGAACGAGTGGATGTCTGAGCGAAGAAGTGACTGAATGTTTTCACATGTGGTCAACAGCGTCTCTGATGTTTGAGTATTTACACGCACATCTGTTGACTCCTCGTTCCCTCCATGAGCTATTCTTCATCCCTAAATGACTGGGATTAATTCTGACCACTTGGTGGCGCCCCTGCAGTTGAGGGGGGGGGGGGTGCGCATGCAAACACACACCCAGCGGTTGCAGCACTGCAGAGAGTGAGGGAGATTGATTTTTCTCCTCCTCCCACCGACCACATTCCTCGTCTTTTCTTAGAATCCCTTCAAGACTGCAAAAACACACGCATACATGCGTACAGACGTTTACAGCAGCACCGGGGGCTCGTACATGACGACGGGCTGTCCGTGGCACCCACTTCCTTTTATTCTTCAACTCGCATCAGGCGACCCAGTCGGCAGTTTCCTGCGTCGCTCGCTCCTCCTGAAGGAAGAACTGATCAATTTTATTAGCTGTCTTTGTTCTCTTGAATATTTCCAGTTTCCAAACGTGTGAGATTTGAAACCTGAAACCATAAATCCTCTCAGCTCTACGTGCTCTCCATTTTGTTTCTCCTGTTCGTTGCAGTACACTCTCTCTCCCCAGTTGTCCTCTTTTTTTGGAAACCCCCTCCCCTTTTTTTCATTCTCCTCCCGATTTAGTTTCACACTTTTCTCATCTTTTTTTTATTTTTTTCTCCCATTCATTATTTTTCATTTTCCTCTCCTCAGCGCCGTCCTCTGTTCTCTCCGTCAGTCAGCCTGTGCGACGCCAGATGCTTCAACAGTATGTGTTTTGTGCTTCATTACGCTGTCGTATGTTGCGGGGAGCTCGGGAGACGAGCCCAGATGTGAAAGCCCGTGTATGTTGTATCGGCGCACACGTGTGTGTGATTAGCGCCGTTGTGTATTGCTGTTATTGCACCTCATGCATATTTGATAGTGGAGCTTTGAGCTGGATTCTTGTCCAAACACCCAGATTTACCAGCGTCTGACTGCAGAGCGTCGGCTCATTGAGCCACCACAGTAACATTTTTAACCACGGTAACATTTTAAACAAAAAAACAAAAATGATCATGTAATCTTCAACTAGGCAGATGGTCATTGAGTGCATGACTGAAATTTATATCCGTTGAAGTGCAGCTTCATCGACGGCGTGGAGCAGTTTATCCTAAACGATACATATAATCATGTTGATCAGCAGGAGCGCTTCCTCCAGGAACTGTAAGAGCATAATCTCCTTCAAAGGCTGGCGTTGCACATACGTTGCTGCATCCGGCGTCGTAAAGGGCTGTCCTGGCGTAAATTCGTTAGTTATTTCTGTCTGCGAGCGTGTCCGTGACGCTCTCGGGCTCAGCCTTAAGCGTCGTCGCTACGGTTGCAGTGCAGAGTTATGATAAATTTGCAGATAAAACCCTTTTGAGACGAGCCAGAAAGGCTCTGAAATTTGTGTTTACTGAACCAAATATTTATCCCCCCCCTTCTTTTTTCTCCGTGCGTCAGAGAGTTTTATGTCTGGTCTCATTTTACAGCTGTGCTTGTGTCTGACCACTGAGTTTAGGGAAGTAAGCCGTTACTGGGCTTAATTTCATGCCCCGTCCTCACACCTTTACGGATGCAGATGTAATGGCTCTCCGTGGGTTAGTGGAAACCATTGTGGACGGGATAATTTTTCTTTTATTGCTGTTGCTCGACCGATTTCGATGGCCGTTAAAATTATTGTGAAACACTTCCAAATTGTCTGTGAAAGTATTTGTGAAGAAACAAACACTCTGTCTGTCTGTTTGTCTCTCTCTATTTCTGTGTCTATCTCTCTGTCTCTATCTCTCTATCTCTCTCTCTCTATATATATATATATCTCTATCTCTATCGCTCTCTATCTCTATCCATATCTCTATATCTTTCTATCTCTCTCTATATATATCTCTCTCTATCTCTGTCCATCTCTCTCTATCCCTATCTCTCTATCAATATCTATATATCTATCTCTCTATCTCTATCTATCTCTCTCTCTATCACTATCCATATCTCTCTCTCTATCTCTCTCTCTATAAATATCTCTCTATCCATCTCTATCTCTCTCCATCTCTCTCTCTCTCTCTGTCTCTCTTTATCTATCTCTCTATCTCTATCTCTCTCTCTATATATATCTCTCTATCTCTATCTCTCTCTATCTCTCTCATCTCTCTCTCTCTCTCTCTCTCTCTCTCTCTCTCTCTCTCTGTCTCTCTTTATCTATCTCTCTATCTCTATATTTCTCTGTCTCTCTATCCCTATCTCTCTATCTCTCTCTCTCTATATATATATATCTCTCTATCTCTATCTCTCTCTATCTCTCTCCATCTCTCTCTCTCTCTCTCTCTCTCTCTGTCTCTCTCTCTCTCTCTTTATCTATCTCTCTATTTCTATCTCTATATTTCTCTGTCTCTCTCTATCCCTATCTCTCTATCTCTCTCTCTCTATATATATCTCTCTATCTATATCTCTCTCTATCGCTCTCTCTCTCTCTCTCTCTCTCTCTCTCTATATATATATTTTTTATTTTTTGCTCAGGGTGGGGGGGCAGAGCGTAAACCTGGTTGTCAGAGAGGTTCGGCTGGAAGGAGGCTCTCGTCTTCAGGTGAAAAAAACGCGGGAGGTCGCGTCAGGTGTCTCACCGTCGAGGCCGCCGACGTATCTTAAAGCGAGCCGGCGCCTCGCTCACGGCGAGGCACGAAGACGCGGAGGACGCCGTCGCAGCTTAAAGCGCTTCTCCACACACGCGTACATAGACACGCTTGGTTAGTTCGCGTTAGCCGATGTCAGGAAACATCTTGAGAATTGGCGTCAGAGCGTGAACAAACAGGGTCCAGACATGTGTGGCCATGGAAGCTCCGTATGGATGTCAGCACTGTCGTGTTCTGAACACCAGAGGAAGAAGAATAAACAGGATTCTGTGGAAATGCGCGCTGCTATTTTTTTGTTAATGTGACAGTTGTCATTATTTTAATCTATCTAGGTGTGCGTTCTCTCCTGTTAAAGCACGTATTCTGCAACGAGTCCATTTGTGTGCGCGAGGGCGTGGGCCCGGCTACTAGCATGGATGCACCCGTGCACTGATGAGCTGTGACAGGTCCTGCCAAGCCCCTCGCCTCTTCCCGTCTCCTCCGGTTCGTTTTTCGTCTCCCAACACCGCGTGCCCCCCGCCCTCCCCCCCTCATGACTACACTAATTGTGCTCAGACTGACATACGAGCGAACCAATGGCGTGCGCCTGCAGGAAAACACGGGACACCAATGTCCTCACTTGCTCTCATCTCGCTGGCTTTTCTCTTATTTTTGCTCCCACTCTTTTCTAGCGTTCCTGTTGTCCTATTTCTTCAGATGTATTTTAAGCTCAGGAGTTGAAGTCAGAGCCCCCCCCCCCTCCTTTTTTTTCCTCTCTTCCTCAGTTTTCTCACATGTGCAACAGGACAAGCGCGGTGTAAACACGAGCGGGGAGAAACGTCTCTGGCTCTGAATGACTCACCGTCACGCCCACTCGCTCACACTCATCGTGTTTGGATGCGCCGAGTGTCAAGTGTCTGCGCGTTCTCGTGCGTTGTAACGTAACCGTGTGATGCGGTTTAAGTAGGGTTAAGAGCGGCACTGATGGAGCGGTGAACCTATTGTTATATAAAGCAGCTGAGTGTCATCCCGGTGTTACTACATATGGCTCTGCCTACTCATCTAACCTCTTTACGGTTCACCTCTCCGCACGCCGTCTCGCAGGATGATTGAATCTCTGATTGCATCTCTTTGCATTGTCTGTTGCTAACCAATAACCATCTGCGTCTCCAGTCCCCCCCCCCCCCCCCCCCCCCCCCTTTTTTTTTTTATTTTTAGTTTCACATTGCTGGAATTATTTTAATCTCGTATAAAGTTCACTTTTGTAAATATGGCAGTTTGAAGAGGTTCAGCCCAAACTTTTCCACCGTAGTTATTTATTCTTGAAGCCACGTGTAGATTTATAACGGCTTATTTGACTCCCAGGGGTACATATGGTATAGAACACGTGTCAAACACAAGGCCCGCGGGCCAAATGTGGCCCGTCACGTCATTTTATGTGGCCCTCGAGAGCTTGGGCATTATTGGCTTAAATTTTAAACCAGTATTTTAAAACTTAAAATAAGCTTACACCGCTTTAAAGCGCATATTGACAATAAACTACATCTCCCATCATGCATTTCCTCGTTACCCACAATGATAACGGCAGCTATGAGCAAGACGACTTAAGAAAAACCTTTTACTAACTAACCCCAACATGTCCAAGAAAAGACAAATTGATGCACAAAAGTATAACTTTTGTGTAATGTGTGTCAGTCGTGAAAGAGTTAAATCTACATCGGCATTTTGACAGTAAACACAGAGCTAAGTATGCTAAATTTAGCCTCCGCTTCTAGAACCAAGGTAATGGATACTCTTACAACCACAAACCCTGAGTTTATTATAATAATGACTTAAATATTTATAACTTGAATACATAATAAACACAGAAACTATTATTTAACATTTATAATAAGCTGTAGTTTAATTTTATTTTCATTTACATTTCATTTTGTTACATTCATGCTGTCAATCTGGCCCTTCGAGGGCAACCATGATGCTGATGTGGCCCTCAGTGAAAATGAGTCTGACACGCCTGGTTTAGAAGGTTCGCACATCGTCGTAAAACACAGCAGAACTGCTCAACAAAATCAGTAAAATACTTTTCCGTTTTTGCTAACGAGAACAAAAATACTTGGCTGTTGAAGCCTTTGTGAGAACCAAATGTTTATCTTGTTTTTTTGAGATAAATCAAACGTTGATCTCATTTGACACAAAACCAAACTGGTGATCGGCTGAGCCGCTAACGGTGGTGTATTAGGAGGTCCCTGAATCAATCCCATGATGCTTTTCACTTCAGACTAGAAAGAGACTGTTGACTAGGGGTGTGAAAAAAAAAAAATCGATTTGGCAATATATTGCGATTTTCGACCCCATCGATTTTTCATCTAATATCAATTTTTTACAGTGTTTACAATGCTGTCGGTATGTTGTAATGATTACTTAAATGTGCAAAAACACTAATAATAGACAAATGAATGATCAATATCATCTGATGAACATACACAGCAACTTGATTTTTCATCTCTACTTTTAATTTTGATATTAACTGGGTATCCATCCATCCATCCATTTTCTATACCCATTTCATCCTTGAAGGGTCACGAGGATGTGCTGGAGCCTATCCCAGCTGTCTACGGGCGAAACTGGGTAGAATATCACAATATATCGTGATATGGTATCGTGGCCCAAGTATCATGATGCATATCGTATTGCGAGGTCCTTGCCAATACTCACCTCTACCGTTGACACAACTGTCCAAGACCACTCTCAAATGTGCCTCGAGTGATTGAATCTGAATCCTTCATGGGATGTGTTCGGACCTTGTATTCCCGGATCTCATTTCTCAGGATGCATTTTAATTCAACAAACCCAACCTGCCTCTCAGGCTGGAGTTTGAATGCCAGAACTCTCACATGCAGCCATCTCCAATGAAACGGCACGTCTTGTTTCTTGTCAGTGCTGCATCCATCACCGCTGCCTTCCTCTGCCCCATCTTGGTTTGACATCACCATTGTTCAATGATCGCAGCGCTTAAATGCAACTTCCTCCTTCACTTTGAGTGCATCTTTTCACAGCTCCTGTGCTCAGGGCCCGATGATTGACTTTTTGCTTTCTTTCAGACCAGTCTTGTCTATAGGACTGCTTTATATCACTCAATCTGAAGGTGGAGTGCGCCGTGCAAGGTCTTATTCCTCCATGAGACCTCCTCGTTTTCCCTCCTCTTCCTCATTAGGTTTCTGTGCCCCGAGGCATTCACTTAGCAGTTCGTCACTGGGGGCCACTCTTCTTGATGTATTCCTGGATCTGCGTTTCATTCTGTGTAGTGATTTTGACACTCGCTTCTCCCCAGCGCCCTCCCCCCTTCCCCCCCTCCTCTTCGACTTACTGTACAGTCTCAGGGTGACATTCAGATTCAGTCGAGCAGAACATCATCACATTAAGCATAAACAATAACACCAGGAAGTAAAATGGCACGTTTTCAACCCGGTTCAAGTGTCGGAGTGGCAGCAGGCATAACTGAACTGAGCCGGGTTATTACGTTTGCACTTTGCTTCAAGGTTATGCGATTCAACAAGGTAATTTTCATGCAGAACTTGAGCAGCATTTCAAAACTGCTCGGCGGTACATTTTCACCAAGCTAAGCAGGTGGAATAAAAAAAAAATACATTTTTGTAAAGCTATCAAACAAACATTTTATATCTCACATTAACTTAAATAAGGTGCATTACTTAAAAAAAAAAACAAAGGCTCCTTGAACTGATGGAAATAAATGCATCAGAATTACAAACTGAAAAAAGATTGACATTTAAAAGGATTTTGGCTTGTGGTTCCATTTAAATTAATACCTTTAATTAAAGTAAATGAGGTTCAGTATTTTTTTTTTTTATCTCATGGAAGCTTTAGATGAGAGATATGAGGGAGAGAAGTGGAGAGACTGCTGCTGGCCTGTGCATTTTAGCACTCGCTCACATTAGCGCGATTTCAAAACTCCATGGAAGTGATTGTTATGTTGTAGGTGGCTGATCAGGTTTGACGTATTAAAGCTTGTGCTTCCCTCCTCGTAGAATTCACTCTGAGGATTCATCACAAATAACCACCAAACTATCTTCTTCTGAAACTTTAACGAAGTTCCACGCTGCCATGTTTGTTGTGATCAGCACAATGCATGCTGCATTCAAGATGTAACGCAAATTCTGACATTCCCTCGTTTGCTCGTCGTTCTTTCAGCCTTCTCTATATGTTTCTTTTTTTATGTGTAACATAAGGGGAAATACTGCAAATATCAATTAAAGTGAACAACTACTAAAATTATGACCGAGTTAACAAGTTGTTTTCTGGCATGAGGGGGTATTCTTGATTTTCCTTATTGAGTAATCGTTTTTCTGATTATGCAGACGTCACTTGAACATAACATTCACTGCCGGTCATTCAAGGCTCAGAGGGAGTGAGGCACTGTCGTGTTGACAAAAATATATGTTATGGGGGCTATTCGTCATATCGGACTTATCGGAATGACTTCATAATTTTCTGTTATCGGCACGATAATTATCGTGCACGCCTACTAAATTATATTTCGTGCTTTCGCTTGAGGAAGTGTACGCCCTCTCCCTGCCACCATCCTCTCCACCTATATGTTTATGTATGCATGTTTAAGTCACGTCTTTAGTAGATGTTTACTGTCGAAGTCTCCCAAAACACTGCTTTGTCAAAAATAAAAAAGTCTGGGACACGTGCACAGGGCAGCTTATTTTTCCCTAAAGAGAAATGACGCACGCGGAGCGCCACGTTCCCCTCCGTCAGCTAAATAGAAGACTTAAGACGACTACTGTAAACTCCCCCAAATGGCCAAACATCAGAAAACATGACATGCTCCTGAGTCATGATGCTCCCAGCAGTCGCATCCACACATTTGCAGCCCAGAGCCTGCAGCCCTGCGACACTGTACAATCAGCATGCATCATGCTTTCGCAACAGTCACAGATGATTCCTGAGCTTCAGCGGGTAATTTGGAATGAAGGGAGTTCACCCCAAATAGAACAAAACTGAGCCCGAGGACAGCGAGCGTGAACCGTTATTAGGTTACGGCTGAGACGTAGCAGAGACGCTAGTTTCTCTGCAGCGTCACTGCAGCTGCATGAAAACAGGTTATGGGACGCGCATGGAGTTCGTCTTCCTGGAGTACATTAATGATGCAGATAATGTCAGTTTTATCCGCAGGAAGTAACCGATATCTCTTTAATCGTCAAATAATGTGACCTATCTGTGTTTTTCACAGGGTCATCGTCGTGCAACAGCCTCATTTGTTTTGTTTGATTGACAGGGAGCTCATGCTTATTTTCACGGGGTTTGAGTTGTGCTCAGCTAACAGGGAGTGTATGATGTCTGTTGTTCAGCTGATGTAGACCAGGCCCAGGGTTTGGGGGGGGGGCAAGGCAAGGCAAGGCAAGGCCAGATTAAGTCAGCATTACTGGTTTTCTTGTCGTTCCAAAACTGTTGCTGTCAGCTCTTTTTAACATTGTCTCTGTCAGCTTGGAGCTTGTCCACGTTATAGAGACATGATCTCAAAAAGATGCACTAGTAGTAACTTTTGTCTTCTTCTCCACTCCTTGTGCCTAATTGGGATGGAGCGCTGACATTTACTCTCTGCCCACAATGTCATGGCTGCCTTTTCACCGTGAAACAGCTTATTAGTGAGAGGTTTTTTCTTTTTTTGGTTCCCTCCCCCTTTTCTGCTCTTTGGTTTCTTTACTTTCTCTTGTACAAGTTTTCTGTTGTCCTTTATCAGAATCCTAATTAAGTTTGGTTATTAATTAGGGCCGGGCAACGATTAAAATTTTTAATTGCGATAAATCGCATTATTTCCCTGATTAATCACGGTATTTAGTATTTTTATGCAACTCCGTACCTCTGCAGCTGACGATGAAACACCCGACTGATGCAGGAATCAGCTCTCGTCTCAGGGCTGTGGGTTCCTACCGGAACAATACGAGATCGGCTCCGAGGTGCAACAATTCACCGACTTCATGTGCGAGAGCAAAGGAAGCGGGGCAAGAACAAGAAATTAAAGTTTTACAATTCCTCTAAGGTTAAAAGAATTCTGTTATTTGCTAGATATGGCTTGATAGCTTGATTTTTTTTTTTTTTAATTTTTTGTGATTGAAACATGGCGTTTCGAGTATTTCAGTGAACTTCGTCTCCCACAATATTCATCTCTCGAGGTCCTTAATTGAGCCATAAACTTTTACACGTGCTGACACATCCACCACCCCCTCCCCGCGTCTTCCCCCCACATCCATCTGCCCAGCTGTGCGCCACACCTGGCAGCTCCGAACAACTGCGGAGTCATTAAAAATGAATGAGAGCCATTGAAGAAAGGAGGAAATGAGGATTTATTCCAAGCCTGTGTTCATTTTGAATGCTGTTACTTCTGTTTGTATGGCAGATAATGACGGTGTTCATGGGGGGGCGGAGCCTCTCGGTTATTGTCATTCATAGCCTTATTCCTCCCTCTTGGAGCCCGTAGTTTACTTTATGACTGAACCATTGTCATTTGCTTTATTTATTTCTATCATGTCCCAGCAAAAAAGACACCTGTCACTCCGTGCGCGCGTTTAGGTGCACGTTATTCATTCCGGGAACGACGCGAAACCCCGAACTCCTTTCTGAAAATGCAAATGGGCCCGTCGGAGCGGTAGAGTGTGATAAAGGACGTTTTTGTGTTGGTGTGAGTTCTACGTGGCAACATCTATGAACGCAAGGAATGCCAGCTTCCCTTTGTTAGGGATGGGAATCGATTTTTCCGATTCCATTATCGATACTGTTTAATGATTTGATTCTTTATCGATTCTCTTGTCGGTTCTAATTTGGGGAAAAAGGAGAACAAACTGTTTTATTAGCATTAATTTTTTTTACTTAGAAGTCACGACCTTACAAACTCAACAGCGAGGTCAAACGAGGCCCAAAGCCTGGACAACGTGTTAACTGTTGTAATATGTAACTGTGCAAATACACAAGAATGTGTAACATGTGTAACAGATTTTTACTAATAGAAATTTAAAAAATCTTCCTTTTAAAAGGATATATGAGCTCACTAAGCAGTCAAAAATTATAATAAAGAAAGATAAATACTATCAAATACAACGGAACAGTGCATAGTACAAATCTGCAAATACTATGAAGAATTAACAATTCTTTTGCAGAAAAATAATCATGTCTTCCAGCCTCTGAACCAGCCAGACTCTCTCTCTCATCACGGTCATCTTCTAAATGTAATGCAGAAGAAATTCGTTTAACAGCATAGCGTTAATGTTATACAAAGAAGCACATAGGCAGCGGGATGGCTACTTACCAGAGTTACCAGAGGTGATCTTAGCTTGGCTACTGCTGCTGGGTTGAGATCCATCAGTCCGAAGCGTCAAAAACACGACACTCGTTATCACATGTTGTGTGTTCAAATGTTTCTGCATGTTAGTCGTGTTCCCTCCCGACGCTGTTATCTCCACTTTACAATGACTGCTAGTTGCCTTGTTGCCATCTTTCTTTGGTGAAGTGAAGCCAAACTTTGGAGCGTTTGAACCTGGTGGGTGCCATTGTTGTTTACAACTGCAATGCGCGTGCTAAACCGACGTAACTTAATCACGTAAGTGCTTTCTGGAATTGACTGTGCGTAACTTGCGTAAAGTATGTGAGATTCGTGCTGGTTGGAATCGATAAGAGAATCGCTGGATAAACTGCCAAACAATTGCATGGAATTAAAACACACAGAACCGGTTTTGGATTTCCAACCCTACCCTTCGTGCATCTGTCCAAGAAGAAGCGTCTCTTATCCGGGCCCCGTACATCCGTATGTCGTCAATGCTTTTATTTTGATATATTTGTGTAGTATTTCAGTATTGACAGCAGTATAGATCTGTGAAGTGTTTGTGTGTGTGTGAGGGAGGGAGATGCTGCCGGTCACATGTATTTCTCTGAATGCAGTGTTGAGTCTCTGCCACAGGACTGAAATGAAAGAGAAAGTGGAAATAAATGTTTGTGAACCTCTGTGTGCTTGAAATGGTGTGGGTGTAACAATATAAATCCACATGAAGTATAATGTGAATAACTTTCCTTTTCTGCTTCTTTTTCCTTTTCCCGATTCTCCTTCACCACATCCTCCTCCTCCTGACCCTCCCCACCCGATTCCTCCTCCATCACGTTTCCATTTATATTCAGGAGAAGAACAAAGACAAAGACAAACGATTCCGTCCTCTCTATGACATCCCCTACATGTTCGAGGCCCGTGAGTTCCTGAGGAAGAAGCTCATCGGAAAAAAGGTAAGATCTGTTGACGGGTATTTTCAAAGCTCCCCCGTCTGCATCCCCACTACGTGACTTCCTCTTATCAGCTCCCCTGAATGAAATGATAGTTCCAAGCAGAAACCACCACATGCTTGTGTGGATGCTCCCCGAACCCCCTCCCACCACCTTCACTGATTGCCCGACGCATTTCTGGGCTTGATAACCACTTTCCTCTGTCTCTCGGTGTGAATACCAAGTACTCCCGGTAGATGCCCTGGGGCTTGGTGCTGGCCGGGACGCACTCTTTAAACAAGCAGTGTTGATTTCCTCTTGTGTCTATTGATCCAGCCGGATCTACTGGAGGGTACGCCATGATTAACTCGCCCCTGACCCAGCAGAGCCCCGCACTGAGCTAAATGGTGCTCCAGACACAGATAAGGGATTCAGCATTGCAACTTTTTTAAATAAATTAGCTCAATGATTTCTGTTTTTTTCTTCTTTTTTTTTTTTTTTAAAGAAACTATCAAATCGGTTTCATTATAAAAGAGCTGTGATGATTTAGTTGCAAAGATCACATTCACTGCGTTAATTCAGAATTAAACTTAAATCCGATTTAAAATGATTAAAAATTACCATGTAAACACCTAATTCCGAATGAAAATGTCCATTCCGAACTTAATTCCGAATTAAGTGACTGGTTTATTCTGATTTTAAATCCGAATAGAATAATTCCGTGGTCATGTATACACTCATTCCGCTTTAAATTAATTCCGGTCTTTCTGCGCATGCTCGTTCCCTTACCCGTCTGTCGCGATGACGCTTATATTCCACGCTGGGCTTGTTTTTCATTGACAAAATCATCGACATGATGTTGTCGTGCTGCTGCTTCAAAAATAAAATCAAAACAAATCCAAAAAGGATGCTAATAATGTAGTCCTCCATGCTGTTGCTAATCGAGTAAGTTTGTTTTCTTCCGGTAGACGTAAATACGTAAAGACCCCCCCTGTTATTTAATTCCGGATTAAAAAAACATCATGTAACCGTGGCCACTGAAGCGTTGCTTATAAATGTAGTTTAATCAAACACGGACACATTGAAGTCTGAAGACGGCCAGTGGTGATCACACCAACATAACTTTAAAAAAAAAAATCCTAAATCCTGTTCTGTTTTGCAGCAGACTCCCAAGATGTAAAAAAAAAAAAAATCAATGTGGACGAATCAATGTCTGCGTCCTGGTGTCCGTCTGTCCTTCTGTTGGTCTGGGAATGTACCAAACCTGCATATAGATTTCTGCAGAAAGACTTTCTCTCACACACTCATAACCAGATAACTGAGTTTTCGCTGCAGCGCAGCCCAACGAACTCGAAACACGCGCCCACTCAACGCCAGAAATCCGAGAGATTTCCTCCTGGCACTCGGTACGTGAACGAGATTCACACATGGCGTCTCAGCTCCTCATCAGAGGAGTTTTTCATCAGCCTCATTAATGTTTCTTTAATGACGGAAAATGAAGCTCGGAGCTGCCTTTCGACAAGCGAAGTGGGAATAATGACTCCGCTGTGCGCTTGTTTGGAAATAAGTGCGTGCATGGAGGGAATAGGCGAGTGTAAACTTGTTTGTAGAGGCTCTGCTTGCATTTCAACCGTCTCCATGTACAGTCAGGCCAAAAAGTCATATTGTGATCTAATTTTCCTTTGTACAAATCTAAACGCACTGACGTTACAACCTTTTTATTTTGAATCTCCTGCTAAGACCTCAGGGTGTTCAGAAGTTAAATGTCTGGCTGATTGCCGTTTGCAGTGTTCATCAGAGAGGACTTGAAGTGTCGATTTGCGCCTCTTGACGTTAAACTGTCAGGTTAAACCTTGAATGATCCAGTCACATTTGAACAGTCCTGAATGGACTTGGAAGTACTCTCTCTGACGTGTTCAGAGGTGTGAATCACTCTCGCTACGGTTGGGGGAAGTGGTGGTCACTAGGGATCGTTTGGTCTTCAGTAGTAGTAAAACTTGTTTCACTGTTTAATCACTATTTTCTGATGTAAACAGCATGACACGCTACACGCACTCCACACAGGCAGGAAACTGTCATCTGCGCTCCCATGCTCCGGTGTTGAGCCATTAATAACCCGAGTTATCAATTAGCTTAATCAACAGGATCCCTTAAAACGAGTTGGAATGAAATCAGTATTTGGTTTGAAACAACTTGCCTTTATAGTTGCGTTGTTCTCTTGCGTGGACCTGTACTTGGGCAGGTATTTTGTTCAGTCCTGTGTTTTAAGATCATGTGATCTCTGTGAATTTAGACCGACAGCTGCTTCTGTCTTGTGTGACGAACTGAATTTGTCATCTTACTGACACGAGTTTTCTTGTGATATGGATTATGACAATGGTCTTCTGATATGAGGAAAAATTTTACGTAGTGCCGTGGAGGGATGCAGGATAATATCGGCACGACATCGCCATCTGCTGATAAAGACAAAAAAAAAGAAGCATCAGCTTCATGAACGGTTTTATTTCGATTACCATATTGGCCCGAATATAGAACGATATTTTATTCTAGAAATCATATTCTCAAAAATGGGGGTCGTCTTATAATCAAGGTCTATACTTTTCTATTGTCATTACACATCTGCGCCACTAGGTGGAGTCGCACCAAAGTAACCAGTTAGCGAATGGAGCCTCACAGTGAACACATGCGAGCACGATCTGATGTTTATTAACTAGGGCTGGGTAAGTTAATGCATTATTATTGCGTTAACTCATTAATTTATTAAGGCCGACATTTATTTTATTGCGAAGGAATCATGCGATTAATCACAATATTAAAAAAAAATTAGCGCGATTAATAATTTTAATTGTTGCCCAGCTCTATTATTAAATACAGCATCAGAGCCATAGGTGGGTCATATTGACATATCAGATTGTTTTAAATGACATTGTAACAGCTTTAGACAAGAAAACACTGTGCGGCTCTTTTTATTGATCTTTCCAAAGCATTTGATACAGTGCATCATACGTTGCTCTTAAAAAGACTTCATAGTCTTGGATTTGATGATTTAGCTTTTAAATGTTTTAAGAGTTACCTTAGTGACAGGCAGCAGTGTGTTGCTATTGTTAATGTTAAATCTGAATATGTACAATTAGCAAAAGGTGTGCCACAAGGCTCAAATTTAGGACCTATTCTGTTTTTGATTTACATCAATGATTTTACCTCAGCTGTCACTGGGTGTGATATTCATCTTTATGCAGATGACACCGTTCTGTTTTGTTTTGCAAATGATGCACACACCATAAATTCCCTCCAACACTGCTTTCCTGATCTCCAAGTGGCACTCAATAATCATAAACTGGTACTCAATGCAGGCAAAACTAAATTCATGTTGTTCACCAGATCAAAGAACAGCATTTATGATGACCTCATCATTTCTACCAATTATGGTACAAATATTGAAAGGGTCACTGAATACAAGTATCTCGGTATCTGGTTAGATGATAAATTAACTCTTAAACATCATGTTTCTAAGCTGGTGACGTCGTTACGAAATAAAATTGGTTTCTTTTATAGAAACAGGCTTTTTTGGAATTAAAACAGGTTTTAATTTGGCTTGAACTGGAGAGCCTCCTCCCATATTTTCCATCAGCACAGCTTCCTCCCTCCTCATCAATAACAGAAGAGCTCCAGAACGTTGTTTCACTCACTTTTACTTTATTGTTGCCAGGATACAAGGCTAAAGCTTTAAGTCGAACCGTCTGTCACCACGAGTTACTTTTGAAAATGATTTACTGAAGGTTGAAAAAAAAAAGTTGCAGGTGTTAACTTCCTTGGCAACAAGAGAGATTTTATTTGGCATAAAATAACAGGCTTTCTACTGCCGTTTCTGTTCAGAGCTGAACCTGTAATGCTTTAATGATGAGCTACACTGCTCTGGCCGAGCTGTACCGTCGAAATGGACTGGGCGTATGTGTTTCAGTGTACAGATGCAGAGTTCACTGCAGACTTTGGGTTTTCCAGACTTTCTGCTTTTTTTTTTTTTTTCATGCTAAGCCAGAAGACCAAACAAACATTTACCTGCACAGCTGGAGAACTTGACCCGGTTGATTGAAAAGGACACGCTGTCTGATTGGGGCTGTCCTGGTGTAAGTGAAAAAGAAAGAAAGGTGCATGAACCTCAAACAGGACTTGAGTGGCCAGTCACAGGGCCGACCTGAAAGCATTCCTCCTTGCAAAGCTCAGGAACTGCACGAAGGTGCAACACATTACGTGAATTGGGAAACCAGCAGATTTATCTCCGAGGGTGTCTCTGAGGACGTGACTGAGCATTAACCGCCGGTCTCACTGTGCCGTACAAAGCCCTAATGCCAATGCTCTGATTTAGGAGAATAAAGCCTTTTTTTTTTCCTCCCTCTCCTCTATTAAAGCACCCTTTTCTCATCTTTATAAGGAGAGCATGGTGCTTTTGATCTTTTAAGCTTATCTGATATCCATATTCAAGGCTTGTGTTTTCTCTTTTCTGGCTAGCAGAGAGTATATTTGATATCTCTGTGAGGCAGTAGGGAATGAGTGCCGTACCTGCTCTGGTCTTTGAAAGACCACTTCACAGCAACTCCACTAACCTTAGATTTTTCATCTAGTTGATGGAACTTGTTGAAGATATTTAATATTTTTGCCGCAAAAGTAATGTGTGATGACTAGGGCTGTAGCGATGTACTAATCTCGCGTATACGATACACGATATTTGGCTCACGATACGCTATATATCGATATTCATCTTACAATACATTTACAGTGATCCCTTATTTTTCACGGTTAATGGGAATCGGCGCCCCACCGCGAGAATCAAAATCCGCGAACTGGAGCCAGAGCCCCCCGAGCCTAAATAATATGTTTAAAATATGTTTAAAAACCACAAAAAAGTAGCGAGACACTGCAGCGAAACAAGACAAAGGCTCAGCTGTGGTCTTTCTGTTACCTTCACAGCCTCTGGTCTCTGAACCGTAGTAAACAAACCGCTCTTTCATCTAACCTCGTTTTCATTCTGCCGTCCCACGACACACACACTACATTACCCATAAGGCCACACCATTACCCATAAGGCCACCTTCTTAAAGGGGGCAGGCTGGCTCACAACATTTCTTTGCTGTGAGATAACGCGCACAACATCCTGTGATGTTTCCGCAATTTTTTCTTGATTTTTTTTTTGTTTATATTATATATTTCTGAAAAAAATCCGCGAATAACTAAAACCGCGGAACTTAAAGCGCGAATTGGTGAGGGATCACTGTAGATGATGGAATTTGTTGAAGATATTTAATATTTTTGGCACAAAAGTAATGTGTGATGACCAGGGCTGTAGCGATACACTAATCTCGCGATACGATACACGATATTCCGCTCACGATACGATATATATCGATATTCATCTTACAATATATTTACAGTGCTACCTCTACTTCCGAAATTAATTAGTTCTGGAAGTAGTTTCTTAACCTGAAACTTTCGTAGAGACGCGTTTTCCATGTAAATGCCCTAATCCGTTTCGTTTTAATAAATTATAAATAATACATGAAATGACATAAAAACCTGTAAGAAATACACGTTAGAACTAGAAAAGCACTCATAGAGCGCAGACCTCCACCTACAATTATCAACAATTATCGAAAATTTGAAAGTGATCCAGAAACCAGGATCTCTTCCGGATCACGCCCAAAATGAAATCAGTTCTTTCTTTTCACATTTCCGAAAACCCCATGAAAATTTCGTCAGAATCCATTCATAACTTTTTGAGTTATCTTGAACACAGACAGACAGATAAACGCCAGCAAAAACATAACCTCCTTGGCGGAGGTAAAAATTGTTTGTTGACCTGGTTGCTGGGTTACACTCATACAGACAAGGGGCCCTCCTAGCCAATGGGATGCCAGGAAGATGCTAAGCGATAGCCAATGGCAGAGCAGCTCGGACGCACCGCTTTCAAACCGAGATACAGAGCCGACAAGTATGTTCACGTTCGGTAAACTCTGGGAGCTGCGAGTAGCAGCGCTACTGTATGTTTGCCTTTCGTATCCTGAAATTTTTTTCGTAACAAGAGACAATATTTTCCCATTGAGGCGTTTCGTAACCTAATAATTTCGTATGTAGAGATGTTCGTAAGTAGAGGTACCGCTGTACATCATTTTCTGAAAGATTTTAAAGGGACAAAGTGATTTTGGTGACATCTTGTGAGTGTTCCAATGACTCTGTTTGAATTAATTGAACTGAAAGGATCAATTATACATTATATGGCTGACAGGCAGCTTGTAAATGCTGGACAAAATGAATAAAAGATTTGTTGAGAAAAATAGTTTCATTTATTTAAACAGTGCAAATTGTTGCTTTCAAGCTTTTAAAGGTGAGACATGGGGGGTTTGAAAGAAGCTTAGAATATCGATACCCGCGGCTGAAAAATCAATACTCTCTGGAGAAATAAAATATCGATATATATCGCAGAATCGATAAAATCGCTCAGCTCTAGTGATGACAGAAATGAAATTGTCACTTTGGGTCACAGAAATAATAGCTAAAGAGTTTCTTTTTAGACATTTGACAGTTTGTTGCAGATGTCACTATCTTTGATTAACTCTGCCTTTTTCACATTTAAGAACTCCTGAGTTATCGCTTCACAAAAGGCTAAAAGAAACGCACCGAGGCATTTCCCCTTTCCGCCTTTCTCACTGTCACCCCACGTCTGTCTGTTTCCCCTCATACATATATCTATATCCCCACCCCCATTGAAACGGCAGAGCTTGCACGGTGACATAATCCCAAAAAGCTTGATTTGGCTAACTTTATAAGTAGTGCTTCTTGCGCGCCAGGGTCTCAGCCTCAGCAGAAAAAAAAAAAGTCGAATGGAAATGTTGCATTAAGCCACTTATCAGGGTTGAGCACATTCGGATAATCCTGCATGCTCAAAGTGGCTCCTGTTATGCAGCTGCTCGTGTAGCACTGTTAGCAACAGAGTTTTGCCCTCTTATTGGTGCGCATTTGAGTGAGTAAACGTCTTGTGCGCACTGTGGCATTTGATGAGGTATGATTTTTTTTTTTTTTTTTTTTTGAGACTGAGAGCTGATGCTTGTTTAAGCAGATGCAAAGCGGGTCGACCTGTGCGGTCCCGTGGTTAAACTCCAACCGGGACTTCCTCTTCGTCCTCCCTTTACTCCTCTCTGGTTTTTACAACTATTTGCTGTCATGAGATAGTGATTTTTCTCCTAAGCAAGTCTCGGGTTATTAAATGACTGTCGGCTGCGATTACAGCCTCCTAAAACACAGCAGCACTTTTAACACTCCCTCTTTTTCTGTCATCACACTCGACTGTGATTTCAGTCTCTTTATCTTCTCCATACATCTCAGCGCCTCTTCACCCCGTTTAAGACCTGATGCAACGTCGAGCGTCGCGGCGCTGGTTCCCATGTTTAGTTGGTGCCTCAGGTCTGAATAATCTGACGAGTGAAGATGTGGAGCTCTCTGGATCAAATGCAGCTTCAGCTTTCCAAACGTGAAATTGAGGCTCCTGCAACACTTGGTCTCAATCAGAAGCTGAACTGTCGAGGGGCTTTCAGACGGGATCCGAAGGGCACTGCATCGCACTTTCAAAGCCTTTAACTTCTAGGTGTCGGGAGGTGGAAGAATGACACATGACTGTGCAGTAGGTTTAAAACAGAAAATCTGCTGAGGTGCATTGCTCTGACTGCTCAGCGTGTCCAGTGGTAGAGACCCTGACAGACCACATAATGACCCGGCTCAGACAAGCTGCCAGATGTTCTGTTATAGTGATTGCCTGCCTGAAATTCTTTCTTAGTATTTTTTTGCAAACTTCGGTTTCAATCTCCACAACAGGCTGGAAAATTGCTCCCGACTCACCTGGAAAACTCCTGAGAACGTTCAGTGGAGAGCTGGAGCTTCTGGATGAACTTCATAAACATTTGTCTCTTATACAGGTGTAAATAATTATTTTAGCCATTCAGCCTCATCCACTCCCATTCATTGACGCACCAGAGTGAGATTCAGGGTTTCTTCCGTTACAGGAAGTGAAACAGCTCCCTTTCAAGTAGGCTCTGTTAATATCTGCTGACCAGGAAGTAGTTTGCAGAGCTTTTTGTTCATCCAGAACCAGTGCTGGGCAAGTTCACTTTCTACACAAACTAGTTGAGTTCGTAGTTAATAGAAATTAAAATGAACTAGTTCAGTTCACCATTTCAAAAAATTAACTAAAGTTCATTTTTAGTTGTTTTTTTTTTTTTATTCTTTTTTAATGTTGTTGCGAGCAATTATTTGTCAAAATGATTGCTGCTGCCCATATACTACACCAGCACAAACGGCAGTTATTTTATCAATTTTATCTGTCAAACTATTGTTCCAATTCAGTATCCTGAACCAACCAGGGTTCACATTAGCATTGAAGGAACAGCCCATGTAAAACTGTCATTTCCGTTTCAGCTTCTCTCTACAGCAGCCATTCCCAAACTTCAGAATACTGAGGCCCAATTTGAAATGTGAAAAATCTCCTCAGCCCACCGAAACCTTTAATCACAACTGTGATCAACATACAGGACCAGGAACCATGATCCGATATTAATGAGAGGGGTCAACAAATAAGGTGACACTTGTCATATTAAGTTAAGATGACAGTAGAATAACACTTAACTGGTTTGTTTTATTACTTCTTAATGTTTTTTTAATCATGTCATGAATATTTTACAGTAATTTAAAACATTTAAACACATTTAAAACACATTTGTTTAATTTTAATGACCTCTCACGGCCCACTTGCAGTACCAAGACGGCCCACCAGGGGGCTGCGGCCCACACTTTGAGAATCACTACTCTACAGTAGATTAAAAATATGAGGAAAAACTTGCTGCCAAATGGTCTTTATTATAAGACAAAAACAGGTCCTAAAGGTGCAAATGATTCCCTCCCCCCAATTTCAATATTTCAATCCCCCCCAGAGAGTCGGGGCGCTCCTCCAGCTCTGGGCGACTGCAGCTTTCATCTTCCTGCTTGTTTTAAACTTCTGATGACGCAATTGTTAGCGTGACAGCAGCGACAGCCGTGTTTCCATGTTTGATTGATTTCCTCAGATACATATCAGGCTCGTTTTGTGGTGGATTTTAAATGGGGTTCGCTGGAAACCTGGAACGGTTTTGACCGTGTGCGAACTTAGAAAGAGTGTCGTTCACAACTGCCCAAATAAACTAGTTCACAACCGATGCTCGTGAAGGAGAAAGAGAGCAAGTTCAGTTCACGTTTACACAAAATTTGAACTAGTTCATGAACTTTCGTTCAATGAACGCGTTCAGGTACAACACTGTCCAGAACTCAGAGCATGATTTATTAATGCTTCTTTCAAACTGCATATGTCTCACTACCCGGAAGCATCGCTCTGCACGTTATAGGCATTGCAGCACAGAGAACTGAACTCTTATTGTTGATAAAGAGGCTGGTCTTTAAGCTCCCCGTTTCTGAACTCTGTGATCACCAATCGCTTTGACCCGGTACATTTAAAAAGGTTGAGCCACTGCAGCCGAATCTGTGTTCACAGATGCCACTCAAACCAAGAAAAGGTACGTATCAGTGGAGGGAGCGCTCCAACAGATCACTGCCTGTGGATCAGAGACACTATCCTGATAGAAGGAAGTCACAAAATGCAACCTGGGATTGTGTGAAACTGACCTTGCAGTCGAGCTCATAAGCACTTCCAGTGTCCCCATCAGCGTGCCTCATCACTCTCTTTTTCGTGAAGCAAGTAAAGGGGGATTTCTCCTCAATGTTGAAAATTGAACCCCAGGACCTGCCACATAATTTCATCCTAGCACCTCAACGATTTCGCTCGTGACCTTTCACTTCAAATTGCTCTGCGCCATTCTGCCACAGAGTACAGTGAGACGGCAGGTTGTTAGCTGCAGCAGACCTCAACCTCCTCCACTTCTTCAAGCGAAGGCGCTTTTCACTCCGCTCGCTTCTGGGGGGAAAAGAAAAAACAGCACTGCAAATGTGCAATGTCGAGATCGTGGATTTGCAGAAGACGCTCAGAAAAATACATGTGAGCATTTTTCTACTGATGCGACAACACCTAACAGACAGGACGGACAGGGACCGGCCTTTATTACTCACGCAGTCATGTCACAGCCATGCTTCCACCGGCAAATATTCCCATGATGCTTGTCGCCTCAGCAAAACAAACACATTTAGTCTCACACTTCTGCTGTTCTTATCACTCCCCCACTTTGTGATCCATCCACTGCCTCGCCCTCTCTGTTTCACTCTCCTCTGAGGGTTCGTACAGATGGATCCGCCTTATCAGGAGATCTGTTGGATGGCCCGTGGAAAATTGGCCTGGAACTCCTCTTAACGCCACCGGTCAAAGTTTATCTGTCATCACCTCCACTAATGGGGTTTAAATCGTCTCCCGGATCTTTGTGTTGTGTTTGTTTGTCATTTTCCGACATCATGTCACTTTCATCTCATCTCAACCTCTCCATCTACATTGAATTATTCCTCCTTTAAATTGCTTTGTCACATTACTCTCACGAACGCTGGGTTTTCCGTGAACAGCCAACTGTATTAACCAGATAAGGAAGTGGCCGTTTTCCCCACGTTCCAGTAAGGTTGAGCGCACTTCATTAACCGTTGCGTCTGAGCGATGCAGGAAGGTGTCGGAGAGCTGTGTGAGGACGGGTTCATGAAAGCAGCAGCAACCCTTGCAGTTTTAATTATCCCTCCGCTGCCCTTCCATGTCGAGCACATATTTTTTGGCTTTTAAGACTCTCAAGTTTGGGCACAAGACTGATCATTAGTAGCCAAATTTAATATCAGTGTGTAAGCAGTATGTTGGATTTACAGTGGCTCGTTATTCCACAGTCCTGGATGGAGAATATGCTTCTCAGTTCAGGCAGTGATGACTAGGGGTGAGTATTAGCAAGGACTCGCAATACGATATATGCCATGATACTTGGGTCACGATACGATGTCATCATGATATCGCGACATCACGATATATTGCGATATTCTACCCAGTTAATATCAAAATTAAAAGTAGAGCCAAAATTGAGCCAAAACAATTTGCTTCAAAACAACCTATTTATTGTTTATTATTATTAGTGTTTTTGCACATTTAAGTAACTATTACAACATACTGACGATATCGATATTAGGAGCTGAAAAATCAATATTATATTGGGCGACCGAAAATCGCCATATACAGTGATTCCTTGCCAATTTGCGCTCCAAGTTCCGTGGTTTTAGTTATTCGTGGATATTTTAGAAATATATAATAATAAAAAAAAAATCAAGAAAAAATTGCGAAACATCACAGGATGTTGTGCGCGTTCTCTCGCAGCAAAGAAATGTGAGCCAGCCTGGCCCCTTTAAGAAGGTAGTCTTGTGGGTAATGATGTGGCCTTATGGGTAATGTAGTGTGTGTGTGTGTCGTGGGACGGCAGAACGAAAACGAGGTTAGATGAAAGAGCGGTTTCTTTACTACGGTTCAGAGACCAGAGGCTGTGAAGGTAACAGAAAGACCACAGTTGAGCCTTTGTCTTGTTTCGCTGCAGTGTCTCGCGACTTTTTTAAAACATATTTTAAACACATTATTTAGGCTCAAGGGGCTCTGACTCTAGTTTGTGGATTTTGATTCTCGCAGGGGGGCGCTGGTCCCCATTAACCTTAAAATAAGGGATCACTGTATTGCCAAATCAATTTTTTTTTTCATACCTCTAGTGATGACCATTTAGCCCAGTCGCTGTCATATAACAAGGTGGGAGTCTTGCTCTTTCTTGGCGATTCTGAATATGAATGTTTTTCCTCTTAAAAAAGGGAAAAACTGTATTTCCAAGTCGCGTTGCAGCTCATTCCTAAAAGTGTTTTTAGATATTTCTCATGTGAGGAAGAAAGAGGAGGTCATGTTAGCTCAATGCAGATCATCTGAGGATTCAACGGCACATATCTGAAAACACTTAGATATGTGCCGTTGAATCCTCAGATGCTCTTCATTAAGCTAACATGACCTCCTCCTTCTTCCTCACAAGATGTGGAAATGTTCCAATCTCCTTATTACATTTAGAGGAGACGAGGAACAATTAGAGACGAGGCTTCTGGAGGGGCTTAGACCGAGGAAACACTGCTGTATCCTTCTGTGCGCGTCTCTTCCATCCTCGCTAAGAGGAGCTGAGATGTGACGACGGCGGCGTAATGAAAGGGTTCCCTCATGTCCTTTCATTTTCCTCCTCTGAAGTTGCAGATCGCACTTAGCGTCGAGCTACAGTCTGCAGCATCCTGCTTTGACAGAGGCTCTTCTGTCTGGCGTCCGCTATCACCTCCTCCTGTCCACCTAATGACAGGCTAGATTCTAGATGCTGGATTCCTGCATTTTATTTGCGGGTTATTTTTGGCCCCTTGTGCTTTACTCGTTTGACACGACTCTTAAACCGCCGATCGCGCGTACCAGCGCGACTGCATCCCCGCTGTAGGGATGGAACGGTTACCGGTATTACGGTAAAGCGCGGTAAAATTTTACACGATAACGATTACCGTTTATGTTTGACTTCCATCTCATTATCGCGGTCGATTACCGGGATATGTAATATCAGCCTCATTCAAGTCTGCGAGCGACTCACGACTGTGTCTCGCTTGAATATGTAGCGTGTAACATCGCCATCATAACGTTAGCATGGCGGAAAGTGGTGATAGCACGCAGGACATTGAAAAATGACCGGAACGATGTTCTTCTGATGCAGTCAAAATATTTATTTATTCCAATAACTGATCCGATAATTTGTACAAGCAACTTGAAGGAACTAAGGCTAATGCTTCAAGCTACTGAGATGTTTGACCTACAGTAACCTGGTCGACGCTCTTCGCTAACTCACATTTCGTAAACGTTACCGTTGCGTGTTGATCGATAAAGGACCGGAACGATGTTCTTCTGATGCAGTTAAAACATTAATTTATTCCATTAACTGATCCGACAACCATAACGCCAGCAGGTAGCGCCACAGCAGTCAAAAACCTTTTGCTCTTCCAGGTCCAACAGCTAACCAATAACAGGCAGCTACCTTTATACCTGACCCTCAGGTAACAACACAGCGACACCCACAGACACACAGAGTGAACTACAATTCAGAACAACATATTTGGCTCCAATACAACTATTTCTGTTAAAGTGTTTATTTAAATTTGCACCAGACAAATTAGCTTTGTTCTTGTTATTTATTTTGTTCACTTAAAATAAAACCTCTTTCTGTGCCAGTTGTTTCTCCGTTTAATGTGAAAGTTTCATTTTGATAAAATTTTGGCTACTGTTGTTTCAATATGACAAGAAAATCACAAGATTTTGTGAAATTATTAAAATGTATGTTTTTTTTTATACATTTGTACAGCAATTAAGAATATTACGATAATATCGTAAACCGTGATAATTTGGTCACGATCATCGAGATATATCAAATTTTCCATATCGCTGCATCTCTACCCCGCTGCTAGCGCCCGCCGCCCGTGTCTGACCCACAAAGCAGGCTTTCCCTGTCACACACCCGTGGATATGCGCACATACGCGCGCAGCTGAGTGACAGAATTGCATCTTGGGGCGGGGGGGGGGCTGGAGTCTGTCCCTGAGGAGCTGTGTTGCGTGGGTCATCTGGGCTCCATCACTGGTGTGTGCGTGCGTGCACGTCGTCCCAAACATCCACAGTGTGCTAATGCTGCTCCTCTGGGGGGCTCTGCACCGCCGCCTGATGTGATTCACCCTGACGGGGGGGGGGGGGGGGTGGGGGGTGACCTTGAGAAGTAGGACAAACAAAGGGACACAGACGCAACACTCCCCCACAGTATTTATTCACCTAACTCCTGCTTCCTTCACTGCTTCTCATTGCTTTCGGGGCATTTTTTGTTTTTTGACCCCTTTCTTGCGTTCTCCCTCAGGTCAACGTGACGGTGGACTACATCAGAGCAGCGACCGGTCCAGGAGAAGGCACGCCTTCCTTCCCAGAACGCACCTGTGCCACAGTCACAATTGGAGGAATGTGAGTAAATAGCTTTATCTTCTGCTCTCCTCCGGTTTCATTTGTTATCGCAGAGCGAGACCGGCGGCGTCATGTCTGTACGTGAAAGCCTTTATTCAGAGATCATACAGCGCGGACGTCCTTAAAGAACACGTTCCATGTTTCTACTGTTAATTTAATCTGCTGCACGATGCAGAATCTAAATTAGAGGAACTTAATAGGGCTGTTTTGTATCGAAAAGGGTCACCTCGGTGCAAGTGTTTCAATTTGCAAGAGCTGCTTTGAAGAAATTTAGTTTATCAGTTGGAGAGGTTTTTTTTTTTTTTTTTTAAAAAAACATGGCTTCCAGATAGATGCGACGGTGCAAATTTAATCAAAACAGAGAAGAGGAGCTTTAATGTGTCATGAATTGAAATTAAGCTTTAGAGGTCTGACTTAAAAAAAAAAAAAAAAAAAAAAACAGCTGAAAGCTACAATTATCTTCTCTTTCTTTGTATCGCTCAAATAACAAAAGATCACATTCGCACACGGAGGAGCGGGTTCCTTTCATCAACCGGCTGTCTCTTGATGGCACAGAGGTCAGGATCTGGGCCGGTAAACATCCAGTTACAGGCCTCTGCGTTGCTGCAGCTCTCGTGAACGTTGAAGTCAGGAACGTGTCAGGTGGTCGGCAGGATGGATGCTTATGGGTCAGAGTAGTAGGTCGTTTTCACGCGCACCTTTTCAGGTCGACCCAAACGGGTTTCAGTCGTCTTCCAGCCGCTCTCGAACTAGGGCTGTAGTGATATACTAATCTTACGATACACGATATTCGCCTCACGATACGATATATATTGATATTCATCTTACAATACATTTACATCATTTTCTGAAAGATTTTAAAGGAACAAAGTGGTTTTGGTGACATCTTGTGAGTGTTCCAATGACTTTGTTTGAATTAATTGAACTCAAAGCATCAATTACACATTATATGGCTGACAGGCAGCTTGCAAATGCTGGACAAAATGAATAAAAGATTTGTTGAGAAAAATAGTTTCATTTATTTAAACAGTGCAAATTGTTGCTTGCAAGCTTTTAAAGGTGGGACACAGGTAGGATTAGGTTTAGGGTTTTGAAAGAAGCTTAGAATATCGATACCCACGTCTGAAAAATCGATACTCGATGAAATATCTATATATATCGCAGAATCGATAAAATCGCTCAGCTCTACTACTAGCTATTCTAGACACCAGGTTAAGTAAAAACAAACCATGGCAGCCAATAATTCAAGTCCATTGGAGCAACATTTAGGCCATCTTAAAATTGGACCCATCTTAGCAGAATAGCTAGCGGACGAAGAGCACCCCTGCAGGACATGGGGGTTTTGAAAGGAGCTTAGAATATCGATACCCATGGCTGAAAAATCGATACTCTCTGGGTAAATAAAATACCTATATATCGCAGAATCAATAAAATTGAGTATTGAGTATCGAACTCTGGTGCTGTTCGTTTGTGGCGTGAACGGTTTGAATGGTTCAACCAAATATATGTAACAATATAAGCAAAGCTTTAATTCTTTAGTCTCCAGCTTCTTTGAATTCTCTGTAAAGACTGAAAATAATCTTTGTCTTCTCTCTTTCCCTTGTTTTCCCAGTAACATAGCAGAGGCTCTGGTCAGCAAAGGTCTCGCCACAGTCATCAGATACAGACAGGACGATGACCAGCGCTCCTCCCACTACGATGAGCTGCTTGCTGCAGAAGCACGGTGAGAAACGCACCGAGCACTTCCACGCTCTTCTTCACACTTTTAAATGAGCGCGTACGATGACGCTATCAACATAAAAGGTCTCGCAAATGGATATCAAAACGATTTTTTATTTATTTTAAATTCAAATAAAAAGCATGTGACTGCATGTCCACTAGGGGTGAGTATTGGCAAGGACCTCGCAATACGACATGTATCGTGATACTTGGGTCACCATGCGATATTATCGCAGTATTGCGATATTATTGCGAGGGCCTCGCAATATAATATGTATCGTGATACTTGGGCCACGAGGCGATATCACGATATCGCAGTATCACGATATATTGTGATATTCTACCCAGTCAGTTGATATCAAAATTAAAGTAAAGATGAAAAATCAAGTTGCTGTATATGTTCATCAGATGATATTTATCATTCAGAGGACAAATTGAGTCAAAACTATTTGCTTCAAAACAACCTATTTATTGTTTATTATTAATGTTTTTGCACATTTAAGTAACCATTACAACATACTGACGATATCGATATTAGGAGCTGAAAAATCGATATTATATTGGGTGGCCAAAAATCTCCAAATCGATTTTTTTTTTTTCACACCCCTAGTGATGACCTGCGTTTAGCCCAGTAACTGTCACACAAACAAGATGCAAGTCAAACAACCTATTGTTTATATATAGTGTTTTTGTACATTTAAGTGAATGAATGAATTCCCCCCCCCCCCCCCCCCCCCCAAAAAAATCGATATTATATCGGGCGGCCGAAAATCGCGATATATCGCCAAATCGATTTGATTTGGCTTGATTTGGCCACTTGATAATCTTAATGAACTTGACTAATGCGTGTCCTCGGACATGAATAAATTCAGTTTTTTGTTTTTTTTTATTACTCATACAAGTGAAGTAACTCATTTATCAATCTGGATGGATTTTAGCAGGAGTCACAACCAATCAGTCATTGTTTAATTTTCCCGTCATTGCTCTTAAATATTTACTCAGTCGTGTAACGCCCCCTCCCCTCATTTTTCTTTCATATGCCTGAACTCACACGTGCCTTCCCGAGCTCGAGACGCTAAATCAGAGCCTCTCTTCACACCGGCCCTATGAATATAATTATACGGAGGTGCAGCGGGGAGATTTAGTACAAGCTTTATTACTGTGCCGTAGATTAAGATCTGCTTGCTGGAGGTAGAGCAGATGCGGCCACAGCCGCTTTTTATAGGATTAACTCATTGTCTGCCTTTTTTCTTTAACGTGGTGGTTACCTGCCCTCTTTTCTGCTCTCTTCTGCTATTCTTCACTTCTGCACATTTCGCCCTTGTCTGCAGCTTAGCTGTTTTCAGTTTTGTCCTTCTTTGGCCTTGATCTTCTGTGCCTCTCTTTTTTTTCAACCCCCCCCTTCTCCTTTCATTGCTCTTTGTCCCTGGTGGGGCTCTATTAGAGTTGATGAGAGGTTTCTGTCTATAGCCTTGGTTATATTTTTAGTTCCCACTGCACAGAGTCAGTGGCCCACAGGCTCCGAGGACCCTCCCCCAAGCCCTTAAATGCAGATCTTTACTGTAGACTGCTGCATAAACATGCGTGCTCCACCTCCGAGGCACCGGTCTGAGTCACGTGAAGCCAGCACCGGCACGATGGCAGCAGAAACCACAGGTCCTCTTCATCGTATTTTGACCCCTGAGGCTTTTTGAAGCAGCTCTCAGCAACAGCAGTCACCATCACTAAACTTCCTCAACGAAGATCTCACGATGCAAAGTTTGCTTCAATGTGATTTCTCTCACAGTGATTCCACCGTTGCACCTTGATTCTGTAAGTCACGTGTCAAACACAAGGCCCGCGGGCCAAACGTGGCCCGCCACGTCATTTTATGTGGCCCACGAGAGCTTGGGCATTATTGGCTTAAATTTTGAACCAATATTTTAAGACTTAAAATAAGCTTACGGCGCTTTAAAGCGCATATGGACAATAAACTACATCTCCCATAATGCATTTCGTCGTTACCCACAATATAACAGTATATAACCATGAGCAAGACATCAAGACGATTTTCAGAACTGACGAACTTAAGAAAAACCCTCTACAAACAACTCTAACATGTCCAGGAAAAGAAAATTTGATGGACAAGGAAGGCAGTTTCATGAACGATGAGAAAACGAATACAAGTTTGTACCTCAAGGTGAAGAAACAATAGGCCTGTCTTTTGTGTTATGAGGTGGTGTCAGTCGTGAAAGAGCATAATCTACGTCGGCATTTTGACAGCAAACACAGAGCTAAGTATGCTAAATTTAGCCTGCAAGAAAAACAAAGAACAACTTCTAAGCATCACCTGTGCGAGAGCAGGTTAACAACCACAAACCCTGAGTTTAATATGATAATGAGTAAGATATTTGACACTTGAATACATAATACAGAAATTGTTATTTAACAAGGTGTAGTTTAATTTATTTTCAGTTATATTGCATCCTGTTACATTCATGCTGTCAATCTGGCCCTTCGATGGCAGCCATGATGCTGATGTGGCCCTCAGTGAAAATGAGTCTGCGTTTCCAGTTTTGAAGCGTACCGTCACAAACCTGTGGCTTTATCTACATTTAATAAACCCCAGCTTTATGTTCTGTCTGTCATGTGCTCGGATGTTTGAGACCTGACTGTTTGTTGAATCCAGGGCCATCAAGAACGGGAAAGGGCTGCACAGCAAGAAGGAGGTTCCCATCCACAGAGTAGCCGACATCTCCGGGGTATGTATCCTACGCAACAGAACGAAAGCTTTCACACGATGCGGATAATGGGATAAACATCCACGCACACGTCTTCTAACGTGTGTCGACTATAATTAGAATGAAATCACTCTAAACGCAGACCCATTGATGGGCGCCCGCGCTGACTCTTAAAGATGCGTTTGGCCAGCGATTCGCAGAAGGGGCGTAATTGTCGAATCATCCCTATAAATGGCATCTAAAAATAAACGGCATTAATAAAAGCATCGTCGGTGCTTGGTCCTAGCTTCTTTTCCGTGCGCTCGGGGGCTCGATTGAGGGATCAAGGCATCATTTGGTTAATGAAGCCCGATCGGGAGTCCTCATCGCATGAACATTAGCGTGTTAAAACCATTAAATCTTGCAGTAATGGGTGATTGCTACACATTATTCCTTAAGCATGTGTTTTGTTTGCACGACCCAGGAAGCTGTTTTTTAATTTTTTTTAAGTGCTGTTCGTACAGTTGGTGTTAACTTTTGATGATTTTGATGAACCCACAACTTGCATTATGTTATTTATAGCGATTTAATTTTGAGTTGGTAGCGTCTCATTGACTCGCTCACTTCTGCTCCGTCCTCGTCGACTTTAGGTCAAATTAATCTGACACGGTTTTGTTTTTCCTTTTTAAAGCGAGTGCTTTCGCCAAACTTTGCTTTGAATTGCTTTTGAAAGCGTTAAACCGGTGCATTCGTGCAGTCGGCGACGTCATTAACTTCTGGAACATCTAAGCTCTTAATGGATTAAACTTCTTAAACGCAACCAGGACTCGAGTGCCTCGCTGAGAAGTTCAACGTCGCCGCGTAAACACACTTTAGTGTTTTATATTTCATATTGCCATTGGCATAACCTCCCTCTGTCTCATTGTGTCAGCGATGCAGATAAATGATTCAACCCTGTAAATATAATTACAGGCACTCGCTGTGCTGACAAGGCAGCTTTGATATTTCATTAGAGGACTAAACTGACCACATTTGTTTGTGGGGAACTGACTTGGGAGCGGTTATCAGGGGCGGTTGGAGGGTGCGCTCAATAATTGATGAACTTTAATAACGGCGAAAAGGGATATGCGGAGGACTCTTCTCTCAAATGAACTTTACGTCTCCCCCTTTTAAAAAAAATGATCCCGTTTAATTAGCGCGGTGGGTCCTCGAGTGCCACTGCCCCCCTGCATGTTTTGGTTGTTGCCCGACACGCCCGATTCAGATTAAACGGGCCACCTCATCCGCTTTGTGCTGGAGCAAAGACCTGATGCGTCATTTGTTGGCGTTGACGTGGCGCCTGTGGGCGGATGTACTTACCAACGCCACCCTCAGTGGGTTCAGGTCAGTGCCGTTATGATGCACCTGCAGACCCCCCCCCCCCCAGCATCTCTGTCAGTCTCCAGTAGGACATACATAATTTGCAGCACTGTCTAGGATTGTTGCCAGCGACTGTGTTTGTGTCTTGCACCAGTTGTTTGACAAGGCTAATGTAATGAGCATTTTAATAAAAGGCCCAAAATAACAACCTTGCACACCAACCCCAATACACCCCACCTTTAAAAAAAGATATATATATATTCCTCCTCTGATGCACGCCCACACTAGGGATGTAATGATATGGAAAATTTAATATCTCAATTATAGTGACCAAATTATCATGGTTTACGATATTATCGTGGTATTCTTCATTGCTGTACAAATGTCCAAAAAACACATACATTTAAGTAATTTCACAAAATCTTGTGATTTTCTTGTCATACTAAAACATCAGAAGCCAAAATTTTATCAAAATGAAACTTTCACATTAAAAGGGCAAACAACTGGTACAGAAAAAGGTTTTATTTTAAATGAACACAATAAATAACAGGAACAAAGCTTATTTGTCTGGTGCAAATTTAAATAAACACTTTAACAACCATAGTAGGTCAAAATATGCAAACAATTATCAGGAACCAAAATTATAGTGTAAGTTCAAATGAAATAAACTTTGCACATTAAAGGTGGGGTAGGTGTTGTTTGAAAAACGGTTCCATCAATCCAACTCAAGTGAGATTTTGAAAATGTACACTCCCTCCCTCCTCCCAAAGGCTCCGCCTCCTCCTCTTCAGCTCACCCCTTGAAACCACGCCTTCACACGATTCACGACTACATGAACCGCAGGGAGGGAGGGAGGGGTGGGTGGGAGTGCATTGATATTTGATGGACGTATTATGCAGCCAATGAAAGTAATGATGATCACTATTTTGATTGGTCAGAGTTTTTCTCTGATTATACCCTCTAGACTGGACCAAAACGTTTAGTTTTTTTTTGCAAACATTTTATTTCAGTGGGTGCAATGGGAATGTGAAAAAGTTTTCAGGCAATATTGTAAAAAGTGTTGCAAAAAAACAACACCTACCCCACCTTTAAGCTGAACCTTAAATATGTATAAAGGTGCAAATATAGAAACAGTTGTTTAGGAGCCAAATATGTTGTTCTGAATTGTAGTTCACTCTGTGTGTCTGTGGGTGTCGCTGTATTGTTACCTGAGGGTCAGGTATAAAGGTAGCTGCCTGTTATTGGTTAGGTGTTTGACCGCTGTGGCGCTAACTGCCGGCGTTATGGTTTTTTGTATCAGTTAATGGAATAAATTAATATTTTAACTGCATCAGAAGAACATCCTTCCAGTCCTTTATCGATCAACACGCAACAGTAACGTTTACGAAATGGAGTTAGCGAAGCGTGTCGACCAGGTTACTCTTGGTCAAACATCTCAGTAGCTTGAAGCATTAGCTTTAGCGCCTTCAAGTTGCTTGTACAAATTACAATAAAATGTAAACAAGTGCTCTGCAAACAGGATAATTGTGCTCCACCAGTTGTCCCTCTGCATTCTTAAAAAAAAAAAAAAGCCCAGACCTCAGATTTCATCATTTTAGTGGGTTGGTAAATGTCCTGCGTGCTATCACCACTTTCCGCCATGCTAACGTTACGATGCCGATGTTACAAGCTACATATTCACGCCAAACACAGTCGCGAGTCGCTAACAGACTTGAATGAGGTTGATATTACATATCCCGGTAATCGACTGCGATAATGAGATGAAGTCAAACATAAACAATAATCGTTATCATGTAAGGTTTTACAGCGCTTTACCGTAATACCGGTAACCGTTCCATCCCTAGCCCACACACAAGCAGACCCCTCCCCACATGGAAACACACACTCAAGCACGTCAGCATCATGGGAAAGGTTTTTTTTTTTTAAAGGGTTTGTGCACGTCGAGTGGGCCGCAGTCACAAGTAGAGGAGAGATGGGTGTATAAACGTACAGGTGGGGGGGAGGAGAGCAGATAAAGCTCTTGACTCACCTCGTGCCTCTAAAGGTTGCATAATGAGGTTGTCTTATTCCTCATGTCTCTTCCCTTTTTTTTCCGAACCAAGTTAGACTGCACAGCCCACACGCACTGCAGGTGCTGCAAATGTGTTCATGCGAACGAGAGTGTCATCTCCCACTCAGAGGGTTATTTTGGATCTCAGTGGGCGGAGTTCAGGTGGTTCATCTCATGGCTAAAGCACACACTCTTAGCGCGCCACGAGGCGTTTCGTCTTTTCTCGTTGCTGTTTTGTTTACCGGCAATGTAGAAAATGAAAGAAAGTCTTGATGCGTTTCTTCTTTTTTTTTTTTTTTTTCATCTTCAAACAGTTTAAATTTTCGCAGAACTCACTGTAGCAAACACAGGACTTGTTTGTTTGCTCTGGGTTTCCTCGTCTGAGCCTCGCTGCCTCTCTGCCTCACGCAAACAAAACACCGGCCCGTGACTCATTGTTGTGTTTGTGCCTACATTCTCATGCCTGGAGTAGGCACTTTTTAATTTACTTCATTTGTTTATTTGCATGAATCTGCCGCTGATGCACTTGTCCCGCCCCCCCCCGAACACACGTGATTTATCCCCATTCGTAATTTAGTCCCAAGTACAGCGGTAAGTTAGTGACTCAACCCTTGCAGACAGAGATGAGAGCGGGAAGGGAGAGGATTACAGTGATCCCTCGCCAATGCGCGATTTAATTTCCGCGGTTTAGTTATTTGCTGATTTTTTTCAGAAATATATAATATAAAAAAAAAACAAGGAAAAAAATTGCGGAAACATCACAGGATGTTGTGCGCGTTCTCTTGCAGCAAAGAAATGTTGTGAGCCAGCCTGGCCCCTTTAAGAAGGTTGCCTTATGGGTAATGGTGTGGCCTTATGGGTAATGTAGTGTGTGTCGTGGGACGGCAGAATGAAAACGAGGTTAGATGAAAGAGTGGTTTGTTTACTACGGTTCAGAGACCAGAGGATGTGAAGGTAACATAAAGACCACAGTTGAGCCTTTGTCTTGTTTTGCTGCAGTGCTTCGCTACTTTTTTGCGGGTTTTAAACATATTTTAAACATATTATTTAGGCTCGGGGGCGCCGGTCCCCACTAACTGCGAAAAATAAGGGATGACCATACACCGTTAATAAACCCCTGATTTATGTCTTTTGGACTGAAAGTTTGCATGAAAGATTTAGCACAGTGATTCCCAAAGTGTGGGCCGCGGCCCCCTGGTGGGCCGTCGCGGTACTGCAGGTGGGCCGTGAGAGGTCATTAAAATTTAACAAATGTTTTAAATCCTCGATCTTTTTTAAATATGTTTTTATTTACTGTAAAATATTAACGACATTATTTAAAAACATTAAGAAGTAACAAAACAAACCAGTTAAGTGTTATTCTACTGTCATCTTAACTTAATATGACAAGTGTCATCTTATTTGTTGACCACTTACATTAATGTCAGAACATAGCTTCTAGTCCTGAATGTTAGTCACAATTGTGATTAAAGGTTTCGGTGGGCTGCGGAGATTTTTCACATTTCAAATTGGGCCTTGGCTATTCTAAACTTTGGGAATGGCTGATTTAGCACAGAGTCTTGTTTTTCTTCTCAGAAGACGATATGATTTGAGGGAGAAAAAAAGTTTAACTCCATCTCGTGGTCTTTGTTTCTCTCCCCATCAGGAGACGCAGAAAGCCAAGCAGTTCCTGCCCTTCCTCCAGAGGGCGGGCCGGTCAGAAGCTGTGGTCGAACACGCCTTCAGCGGCTCCCGCCTCAAGTTGTACATGCCCAAAGAAACCTGCCTCATCACGTTCCTCCTCGCCGGTGGGTACCGCTCATCTTTGCGTTAAGCCGCGTGAAACCGACTCCCACGTTCAGACACTTGCTCTTTAATTCAGAAATGTCCCTTTTTTTCTGTGAAAGTTGTGCCAAGTTTTATACGTGCCGAGCGGCCATGTTGGAAAGCAGTTCAGGGGCTGACGCCTAAGCTGTCTGCTATACGTGTTGGTGTGAAGCATGCGTCCCCTTTAACCTCACCTTCAAACCCTCTGGTTGGGAGCCAGGCGTGAAATAAGCTCCTGCTGGTCATTAGAAACCAGCCGCTGTGTTGGGACAAAGAGGTTTGAACTCAATTTCTGTGGCAAAAGTGAAAACCTTTTTTTTTTTTTTTCTTTCCTGTCTGAGCTTTTTCAACACGTCAAGTCGTACCTTTTTCTATTCAATAGCTGTGATTTTATTGACACGATAGAAGCATGAAAGCAGCAACGAGTTACTAGACATATTTGTCAAATTCTAAGACATATTAGATTTTTAACTAGGAAGCACCGGTCATCTAAACCAGTGACGGCTGGGATGGCTCTCAGCACAACCTTAAAGAAGATGAAGTGGCTAAAGGAAATGGGTTGATGGGGTTCACTGGGGTTTCTAAGTCACATGTGACAGGACATTTTAGATGGAATATGAGGCTGAGAAGAAGTGCAGTCGACCCTTAACGCCATGCCAGGTTGGGGAACATCATCTCTGCCAGTTTTCCTTCTTTTGTGGTGTTTTATAGCTGTGACCGGGTAATCCGGGGTAAGCGGCTGCTGCTCTTAGAGCAAGAAAAGTAAGCTCTTCCTTTTTCAACTTGGCTGTATGTTTCTTAAAGAGACAACAGAATTTTCTCATGGTAAGTTTTTAATTTTTGCTTTTGTTGATCTTATTTTTTTCTTCAGTTATAATGAACGACGAGGAAGCATATTTGGAGTTATTTACAGATCTGAAGTCGCAGAAATGAGATGAAATGAAAGCTTCGTCCTTTTACAGCAGACGATGTTCTCGTCTCGCTGCTGCATTCGAAATGAGTTTCATCCCGTCTGTGTTTTCGTTCTGACATTTACCTGCCGCGCAGTTTCTCTTCATTTCCAGCAGAACAAACGGCACATATTTAAGGCCAACTTTGAGATGCGGTTTAATTATGTGCAACTGAATCAGTCGTGCGTTAAATAATGTTTTTGGTTTTTTCTGTATCCAGTTGGTGGGGTTGTAATCGCTTTTTCTTTTGTTCTTGTTGGCTTTTTTGTTGACGTGATTTCAGTCAAAAAATAACATCAGCTCATCCAGGCGCTCGTTAGCGGTAAACGTCTCCAGTTAAGAGCTCCTTCAGCCAAACTGTTCAGGAAGTTGGGTGTGCGTGAGATGTGTGCACCGACTGCTTTTGAAATGATCAAATTGGCGGTTATTTGCAAGTCTTAGCATCCTAAAATTAAGATAAATGAAAACTCCCCAGATGGTTTCCATACCCTTTCAGACCACGTGACCTTCAGAGTCGGCAGACTGCCGGGCTGAAAAGTTGAGTCTTGAAGTCATTTCGCTGTTCACTCTGGGCGATGGATCATCAGTTGGAGGGTTGGGCAACAGCCACTGGGTCGCCCGACCGGTCGGTGAAAGCATGTCTTCACAACAAAACGGCAGTCCTGCTTGATCCCGGTGCATTTTCGTATTTTTACGCTCATTTCACAGTTTCAGATCTTTGGGTTGGTTGTTAGGCTGTGGAGGGACCTGCTGGACCGTCAACCTGAGGCTGAGGGACCCGGTGGACCGTCAACTTGAGGCTGAGGGACCCGGTGGATCCTCAACCTGAGGCTGAGGGACCCGGTGGACCCTCAACCTGAGGCTGAGGGACCCGGTGGATCCTGAACCTGAGGCTGAGGGACCCGGTGGATCCTCAACCTGAGGCTGAGGGACCCGGTGGATCCTCAACCTGAGGCTGAGGGACCCGGTGGACCCTCAACTTGAGGCTGAGGGACCCGGTGGATCCTCAACCTGAGGCTGAGGGACCCGGTGGATCCTCAACCTGAGGCTGAGGGACCCGGTGGATCCTCAACCTGAGGCTGAGGGACCCGGTGGACCCTCAACCTGAGGCTGAGGGACCCGGTGGACCGTCAGCCTGAGGCTGAGGGACCCGGTGGTTCCTCAACCTGAGGCTGAGGGACCCGGTGGATCCTCAACCTGAGGCTGAGGGACCCGGTGGACCCTCAACCTGAGGCTGAGGGACCCGGTGGACCCTCAACCTGAGGCTGAGGGACCCGGTGGACCGTCAGCCTGAGGCTGAGGGACCCGGTGGATCCTCAACCTGAGGCTGAGGGACCCGGTGGACCCTCAACCTGAGGCTGAGGGACCCGGTGGACCGTCAACCTGAGGCTGAGCGACCCGGTGGATCCTGAACCTGAGGCTGAGGGACCCGGTGGACCCTCAACCTGAGGCTGAGGGACCCGGTGGACCCTCAACCTGAGGCTGAGGGACCCGGTGGACCCTCAACCTGAGGCTGAGGGACCCGGTGGACCGTCAGCCTGAGGCCTCCTGTGAGAAACTTAAACTCTGGACTGGCCTTCAGTCGTTCGCCAGTAGAAGAGATTTAACTGGAAGGGGGGAAAATGACTTGAACCATCAAAAATAGAAACGATCCACTTTTCTGTTTTGGTTATTAACAGAATCCTCTGCATCAGGTGAACAGTTACCTTCTGCTTTTTGTTCCCTTCCCTTTTGTCACAGCTGAATTTTTGAATTCTTGAGATGAAACGATGCATCTGGTGACCCAAATAGTTCAGCGCACGTGTTTTTAATTGTATTTATATTTCTGGTGATCACTGACGTCAAGCTTTTAACCATCCATGAACCATCCATATTTTCAGTGTTTCACAGGGAGGCCTTCCTTCAGTATCTAGAACATTTCTAAAAATGCTCCAACTGTCACTCTTAGATGTTTACTCAAGGATTTTAAGGCTGTTTAATCATAAGGAGTTTAAGTTGGACAAGCTTTGAGGTGCAGATCGTCCATGAATGCTTATCCTGAACCTCTGCAAAGAGCATTATCTATATAAATAGATTACATAAGCTTGCACAAGTGTCATTTTAATGCATTTTTAAGGTTAAGTATCATTACTTACCCCTCTATTTGTTTTATACGGTAGGTTAAAATATGCTCTGTTAAAGCCGAGTTCACGTGTTTAGTCATCTGCACTGAGTAAACACTGACTGCAGATAAATGGAAGAAAATATTCAAAGGCTGCCGCCGTTAAAACGAGTCCCGGATTAGTCATCTGTTTCATTAGCTTTGTTTTATTTTTTCCTTGTGTTGTATTTTTATTCTTTAACAGAGTTGTGGGAGGCGGTTTGAACGATCAGCTAACAGTAGTAAATAAACCGATCCCCAAGGCAGTAAGTGATGCAACATTGTAATTCAATATACAACACTGGAAAACAATGAATTTCAGCACTCGGCTTATTTAGCCGGCAGCATGTTTACATTTCGATGCAATATTCATCCCGGTTTACCGGCGGTGCGAGCAGGAGGAGGCCGGAGCCCCAGACGGGACGTGGAAAGATGCTTGAGGATGAAGAAGAGGAGAAAGGCCCGTTTAAACGAAGGGAGGCGGAGCTGTGAAAAGGCTGTTAAAGTTTATTGGCTTCAGCAGCTTTTACAGAGTTTCAGGCCGAGGCCACGGCAGGTGAAATGCGCTCGGAAAGTTCCATCGAGGAGCAGGCTGTCAGAAAGATGAAACACCCATCACTCCACTGCAAAGACGCCTAGCGTCAGCGAGGAGCATTAGCCGTCATCCTCCGTGCGGCTCGGCGCCATTTGCTGGATGTATTTTTTAAATCCAGGCGGGTACGTGCCCGCTTTGTTGTGCATGTGTAAATATGTGCAGAGTGGATACGACCGGCGGTCTGATCCGTCGTGATTCTCTGAGGCAGATTTAACGGCTTAAGTTTGCTTGGTTTTAAAAACGAGTTGGTACGACAAACGTTAACTTGACTGAAGCTGCGTCGAGAGGCAAATGAGAGGGACAAACACTCTCAGAAGCACTGAAAGTATGTCCTAACCAACAACTAATATTTATCTCATTTATTTGAAATTAAACCAATGCGTAAATGACTTTCTGAACAAGCTGAATAAGGGACATCGACTACCGTTTTTTAACGTGACGAAACGTGTCCCGATGACAGAATCATTCATTTACTCCCTCTGCTTTATTTTTTTTTGTCTTTGTCAAATCCAGTGTCTCAAATGCAACATTTTAAAATAAATTAGGGGTGCATGATAACTATCGGGCTGATAACAGGAAATTATGAGGTCATTCCGATAAGTCCGATATCAGGACAAATAGCCCCGATAACAAATGTATTTCTGTCAACACAGCAGTGCCTCGCTCCCTTTGAGCCTTGAATAACCAGCAGTGAATGTTATGTTCAAGTAACGTCGGCATAATCAGAAAAACGATCACTTAATAAGGAAAATCAAGAATACCCCCTCATGACAGAAAACAACTTGTTAACTCGGTCATAATTTTAGTAGTTGCTGACTTGAATTGATATTCGCAGTATTTTCCCACATGTTACACATAAAAAAGAAAAAAAAAATAGAAAAGGTGGAAAGAACGACTAGTAAACGAGGGAACGTTGGAATTTACATTACACCTTGAATGCAGCATGCATTGTGCTGATCACAACAAACATGGCGGCGTGGAACTTCGTTAAAGTTTCAGAAGAAGATAGTTTGGTGGTTATTTGTGATAAATGCTCCAAGTGAATTCTACGAGGAGGGAAGCACAAGCTTTAATACGTAAAACCTGATCAGCCACCTACAACATAACAATCGCTTCAATGGAGTTTTGAAATCGTGCTAACGCGAGCTAATGCTAACGTGCGCAAGCCAGCAGCAGTATCCCCTCTCCCTCATTTCTCTCATCTAAAGCTTCCATGAGACAAAAAAAATCACTGAACCTCATTTACTTTAATTAAAGGTATTAATTTAAATGTAACCACAAGACAAAATCCTTTAAATGTTAATCTTTTTCAGCTTGTAATTCTGATGCATTTATTTCCATCAGTTCAAGGAGCCTTTATTTTTTTATATCAGTCAGTAATGAACCTTATTTAAGTTGATGTGAGATATCAAATAGGTTTGTTTGATAGCTTTACAAAAATGTTTGAGAGGCTTGTCAATAGTTTTTCATTGGAAAAAATAAATCTGTTCATTGAAAGAGTCCAAACTATTTTTGATTTTGTTCATAGTATTGATGTAATGATCTTAGGTATATGTGTGTGTTATCGGTTATCGGTATCGGCCTTTAGGAGCTGAAAGTAATCGCTTATCAGTATCGGTTTTAAAAAACGGTTATCGTGCATCCCTAAACTAATTCCCTGATGCTATTGTGTGCTGTAGAGGAAAGAGCTGAGCTTTGTCTGAGGTGATGGGGCTTTACATTAGAGAGCCGCCGCCGTGAGATGATGGTGAGGCGGAGAGACGGATCGAGAGGATAAAAGGCAGAGGTAGTCAAAATGAGCACTTGGATTTTTGTTAACAGCATGTTGTCTACTGACCCCCCCCCCCCCTCAAAAAAAAAAAAACTTAAAAAAAAAAATGATCCTCGTGTGAACCCACTTTTATCCTTCACTCGCTGAACAGTTTGGCTGCTCGTATTGGTATCTGCAGAGGCATCTGTGCGGAGGAAGCTTTCACCTCACAACTCCACAGTCTGTTGAGAGTTGAACCCCCCCCCCAAGAAAAGTGAAAAGTGCTTTGAGTTGGTTTGACTGTTGCATTGCTAATTATAGCCCGTCATCACCCTGTCAGGAATCAACAACCTAGTAACTCCAGAACATCAAACGCGCTCCGGCGGCGTGATCACTGAGCTGCCTCAGTGTCACCTGCAGACACGCCGGCAGCAAGACCTCCAGCATCTGGCAGCTTCCTCCCGGTCAGCGTCGGAGTTCACGCCGTGATGCATATTTGGATCGGCCGCCATGTTGTCACATTACCACATCAAAGGAGGTTGTCTGACTTGAATGAGGAAGAGGGATGAGGGAGAGGTCAGCTCATCCTTTTTTTTCTTTTATTCCTCCTCCTCTAGACGCTGGATTAGCCGGAAGCAACGACGTTATGAGAATTATAAGAAGAAACAGTGGGATCCAATAATCTAGCATCACTTCTGAAAGTGTGCATACTGGATAAATCGTGTACTCGTTTAATTTCTTTGAGTTCAACGACTTGCTGTTTCTGCACCGTTTCAGTGGGCAGATCAGGAAGCAACAGTGTGATTGGAAACGTCTGAGAAAGAGAGAGCTGCATTTCATCATCCCAAATTAACATGTTACATCCTCCCCGCAGGGGCCACCCCCCTCCGATCTCAGGATGAAGTTGCATGATGGGAAATGAAGTGATCCAAACACTGAAGTGTTAAGTGACAGGACGGGTCCTCGCTGGCACAATCTCCAGCTCCGTCTCGTAGATGCGATCTAAAAGGAGAAATCTGAGATCCGCGCCTCTCAGATCAAACACAATGACTGATCGTGATGTGTCGCGGATTGACATGTGGGCACGCTCTCCAGGCTACCACGAGGAGCAGCTGCACGGCAGCCTCCCCCACGCCTTCGCCGCGCTGCAGCGACGTCAGAACGATCAGCGCGTGTCTTGTTTGTCTCTCAGATCAGATAAGATGGATCTCCCGCAGTACGACCCAGATGTTTATCTCGGTGTCGAGTCTGAGTTATGTATCTGGGCGCAGGTTAGGACTGACTCTGCTAAGTGGCTCCTTGGCTCCGTCCTCCTGCTGCAGGGAGGAGGCTGCGCCGAGATGCAGGAGGTCATTGGAAGAGAGCAGCGGACAATGCGGCGTTTATATATCCTTTTGGGTTTCATGTTTGTAATTATTGTCTGACGTATAACGACCCCCCCTTTTTCCTGACTATAATCCTTTTCTTTCTTGGGCATGTTTTTATCATCTTAAATCAGGGGTGTCAGACCCTTCACTGAGGGCCACATCAGCATCACGGTTTCCCCTCGAAGGTTCAGATTAACGACATGAATGTTAACAAAATGCAATGTAAATTAAACTACACCTTATTATAAAAGTTAAATAATGGTTTTTGTATTTATTATGTGTTCAAGTTTCAAATATTTAAGTCATTATTATATTAAACTCAGGGTTTGTGGTTGTAAGAGTACGACGGAGTATTAGGGCCACAGTGAGGAAAAAAATTGTGGACAATGATTTTTTTTTATTCCTCACTTAGAGAATAAAGTCGAAATGTCGAGGATAAAGTCGAAATGTTGAGAATGAATTCGAAATGTCGAGAAGTCGAAATATCGAGAATAAAGACGAAATGTCGAGAATAAAGTCAAAATGTCGAGAATAAAGTCAAAATGTCGAGAATAAAGTCAAGATACTGTTTCCAGAATAAAGTCGAAATGTTGAGAATAAAGTCAAAATGTCGAGAATAAAGTCAAGATACTGTTTCCAGAATAAAGTCGAAATGTCGAGAATAAATTTGAAATGCAGTTTTCAGAATTCCAGAATCGGTGTAGTTTCTTTTTCTGAATAGGTGCAATTTCTGACACAATCTCTTCAAAGTACGAATACTTATTATAATACTGTGTCTATTTTGGTAGAGTAAAGGTTTGAATAAATCTTTAAGACAACTTAATTGTGGAAACTGCATTTCAACTTTATTCTCGACATTTTGACTTTATTTTCTAAGTGAGGAATGAAATAAATCATTGTCCACAATTTTTTTCTCACTGTGACCCTAATACTCCGTCGTAGTAAGAGTATCCATTACCTTGGTTTTAGAAGCGGAAGTGGTTCTTGGTTTTTCTTGCAGGCTAAATTTAGCATACTTAGCTCCGTGTTTGCTGTCAAAATGCCGACGTAGATTAAACTCTTTCACGACTGACACACATTACACAAAAGTTATACTTTTGTGCATCAGTTTTTCTTTTCTTGGACATGTTGGGGTTAGTTAGTAAAAGGTTTTTTTTAAGTCCATCAGTTCTGAAAAATCGTCTTGCTCATACCTGCCGTTATCGTTGTGGGTAACGGCGAAATGCATGATGGGAGATGTAGTTTATTGTCAATATGCTCTTTAAAGCGGTGTAAGCTTATTTTAAGTTTTATGATATTGGTTTAAAATTTAAACCAATAATGCCCAAGCTCTCGAGGGCCGCATAAAATGACGTGACGGGCCACATTTGGCCCGCGGGCCTTGTTTTTGACACATGGGTCTTAAATGCTTTTGATTGAGCTGGAAACTGTTGCTCCTTTGGGCGTGTAAAGCGTGCAATACAATTACACTCCACTTCTTTGTCCATTACATTCAATAGTTGTCTTTTTTAGGGGGGTTTGTGGGGGGGGGGGGGGGGGGGATTTATTCTCTGGGAGAAACACAATTCCAGCCCTTATCACAGCTGCAGCCAACCCAAGCAGAAACTCGTATCTCGCTCTCTGCAATTACTTCATACACCAGTTTTTGGTAACTGCATGAACTATTTTTCCCTCTCACAGCCTTTCCGTCTCGTCTTGTTGTTCTCTCTCTCCCTCTCTCTCCTCTCTTTCTCTTGTTTTAGTCTGGCAGAGTTTTAGCCACTGATTCCAGTGTGCAGGACCTGTCTGGCAGACGGGTCTATAAATACTTTCAAATGATCTCGGCCGTCAGCGCCTCTCCCTCCGCGCGACTGAGAATGCTTCACTTTTTTCTTTTATTGTTTTATTGAATTTTAGATTACAGTTGAATAGCTGTAAAAACACGCTGACGTCCAGAGTAACAAACCACAAGTACATTTCCCGTGCTCGTTTGTGGGACAGAAGTACATTTATCGATGCTTTGATCAGATCATTTAGGTGTATTCATTCTTGTTATGATCTTATACTTTTATTTTATTCACGGTATGCTCGGAGGAAATGGAAATTCATGCTTTGCAAGGCTCAGATGTTTTTTTTCCTGTTTTGAAGCAAGTTAGACCTTACTGAACCATTCTTGGCTTCCAGAAATGCGAGTGCAGACAATTATCTTGTCCTTTTTTAAATAATTTTTATAAAAGTGTAAGCGAAGAGGCTCATATCCAACGGCCAAAGCTGAGACTCACCTGCAACGTGAACATGCTGCATCGACTTACCCGTCGCTAGGATACCCCGTTTCTGTCGCGTATTCATGAGCTGAACCCGAAATCAAAAGCCTTTAACTCTGAGCTACGAGTCAGCCACTGGTCTGAAAACATGCCTCTAACATGCTCGTTGTTGCCAAGAAATGTGACGATTAAGAATCTCACTTTAATCCAATGTTTAATAAGTGATGGGCTTCAGCTAAGACTGGCTGATTTTAAGTTGCTGCTTTGAACCAAATAGCTTAAGTTTTAAGCACGATAACTTTTACCTATTCTTCCTGTAAAGAAAATTGATAATATGGAAAAATGGTGGGCTGCTGGTCTTTCAACCCGTGGGTTGAAGGTGTTTAGTAATCTGTTTCCATTAGCATGGGTCTAGAGTAGTTTAACAGAACCTCAAAGGTGTCGTGCCTCCATTAACGGTCCTGCAACAAGAGTTGGGGAACTTGTACTTGTAACGCCAAAGCGTTTCCTGATCACTGGGTTTTGGCACGTTACCGAAATACTTGTTGGGGAGTGCAGACTCTGCGCTGACTGGATATGCTGTGAGCCAGAGATGATGATGATGTTCAGCCTCTTTGATCTACCTTTCAAGAACGATTCATCTCTTCAGCGCCAACAACAACTATTTCAGTTCTTCAATGTTGATTTTCTCGTTCTGTTGTGTTTTTTTTCTCCTTCTTCTCATGTCACCATCTTTTATTTTTTGGCAAAAATAGTGCACAACTCCCACTAAGTGGTATGGAGTAGTAGTTAGCTAAGTCACTGGATCCCTCCGGGCCCGTCACTGTAATGGAAGTTCTGTAAATGTAGTTCTTACTGCAACAGCATAACTTCCCTTTAGGAATTAAATGTTATTCAATATTTTCAGTAATTCTTTACTCTTTCTTTTTTTGTGCCACTTCGTTCCCCTTTTCCCTTAAAGGAGCTTTGCTGACGTCTGACTCCACCATTTTTGTTGTCTTTGGCCAGGTATTGAATGTCCGCGTAGCGCCCGGATGGCTGGGGGGATGCAGGTGGCCGAGCCCTTCAGTGATGAGGCCATGCGGTTCACCAAAGAGCTGGTGTTGCAGAGAGAGGTAAGCAGCGGACCGGAATATTCTGGCTCTGGTTTTGTCTGTTCCTATCATTCTGAGGTCCTCCTCCGTGATGAAGACTCCTTGTGTTTTAGCTCTCACTGTGTTCATTGTTCAACTTGTGGGTCCTGTTATCTTACAGTTTTTTAAATGTTAGCACTGGTTAGCACTGATTTTCAAAATTGATGTGATATATAATTTTGTTTTAAACCTGGTACTGGCAGGATTTTTTTTAAACAATACTGGAAATTAGTCTTTTTTTTTTATTTCTGTCAGATGAAAAATGATTAGGGCTGGGCAACCATTAAAATTTTTAATCGGGATTAATCACACGATTTCCCTGATTTATCACGATTAATCGCATTGTATACGCAAAATCAAATAATGAATTCAAACGTAGTGTAAAATGCACTTTTATTTAAATATTCTGCTGCCATATGAACTAAAGTGTCATAACATTTGTTCAAACATTTTTAACATCAGCACTTGTCAGTAACACATATTTAAAGTAAATCTCATCTTAAAAAATTTAAAATAAAATGAAACTTATTGCCACTGCCAGGGCATTAATGTCATCCTGTTTTTATAAAAAATAAAAAAGAGTCTACAAACAAAATCCAACAAAATTATTGTGTCTCAGCACAATCAGAACATTAAAACAGGTAATTTCTGAGGTAACAGCAGAAACTTTTAACGGTGAGTTCAACTTGTCAGTTGTTACAAATAACCTTGTTTCTGTTGAATCCTCCGTCTGGGAGAACTTTAAAATGAAAATGTCCATGTTAAAGTTCAGTAACTTTACCAATCCGTGTATCAATCATTCTTTCCATTTTCAATTGTCAGTCAAAAAATTAAAAAAAAATTAAAAAGTGACATTTTATTACGCTTTTCATTTTTAAATCTAACCCAAAAAAAAAAAAAACGAAAAAAATACCTGTTGTTTTTTTTTTTTTTTTTTTTTTCAATATTTCAATTTTAGTCTTGGATCAAAAATACGAAATTAAAAAATGGGCCACAGAACTGAATTTGTTTATAATCGAGGACTGGACTTTCTGTTGTCATTACACATCTGTACCACTAGATGGAGCCGCACTGCAGTAACCAGCTAGAGAACAGCAGGACAGTGAACACATGGAGCAGATCTGATGAAACATGGAGGAATGACGTCAACGTTTTGTTGCAGTCCACAATTTTGTTTAGATTTTTTTCAGACAGAATTGTTAATATTGCTAGCTGAGTTACTACCCGAACTGTAAAGTTCACAGATTTTTACCGTTCTCCATGTCTGTTTTAGCTTTTCCGCATGTTTACCTGCCAATTATCTTCCGGTTCGGCAGACTTTTCAAAACAAAAGCACGTGAGCAACATGCGTTCACGCGCGATACAATAAATGTTGGCATTAATAAATTAATGAGTTAACCTGATAATAACGCGTTTACTTGCCCAGCCCTAAAAATGATACAGTTTTAGATTTTTCTCTTCTGACATCAAGCCGAATGTCAGTTTGTTGACAGGACGGTTTACACTGAGATGGGGCCGCTGACTTCAGTAAGGAGATTAAATTGTTTACTCCCAGGTGAAGTTTATTAGAGCATTTAAAGCGCTGTACTCGTCCCTCGAGTGATGTCAAATCTCACCAAAAATTCAGACAAAGTAAACCACCCTCCAGAACACACACGCAGACATGCGCGCTTGCCGCTCTCCCCTCGCTAATTCCCATTTTACAGAAAGCTCACCTGATAGCGGATCGGTGCTCCTGGGCTTTAGAAAACTCCATTCACTATGTGCCTGTTCATTCACATGCTAATAGGTTTTTATAAGAAGCAGTGAACGGACCAAAGCCATGATGGAACGAGCTATAATCCCGCCACCACTTATCCAGGCCACACACTCTCTCTCTTTAGCTTATTTTTTTCTTCTTCTCTAAAACTCTCCTGCATCACTATCTCTGCTTTAAAGGGCTTTTTTTATTCAGGGTGGCTGACTCCACTGTCCTGTGGTGTCTGATTGTCATGGAAATGGTGCATTTGCCAGTTTTGCAAGTGGACCAATGTTAAGTGTGTGTGTGTGTGTTTTCAGGAGTCAAATATATTCTGAAAGCCTTGAGTGTGAAACAGTTGATACATGCAACTTGGGAGCTTGGCGGTAATGCCTTGTGAGTGGCCGAGGAGGAGCTGATCGATACAATATTGATAGAATTTTAAAAGCTTTGCGTGGCTACGCCGTCAAGCTGGGCTCTGTCCTAGGGCCCTGGAGATTTGTCACGTCGCTCTTAGAAAAACTCAGTGGTTTAGTATCAAACGCAGTACAGTGATCCCTTATTTTTCACGGTTAATGGGGACCGGCAGCCCCCCGCCCTAACCCTAACCACTCTTTCATCTAACCTCGTTTTCATTCTGCCGTCCCACGACACACACACTACATTACCCATAAGGCCACACCATTACCCATAAGACTAACTTCTTAAAGGGGCCAGGCTGGCTCACATTTCTTTGCTGCGAGAGAACGCGCACAACATCCCGTGATGTTTCCGATTTTTTGTTTCTTGATTTTTTTTTATTTTTATATTATGCATTTCTGAAAAAATCTGCGAATAATTAAAACTGCGGAACTTAAAGCGCGAATTGGCGAGGGATCACTGTATTGTTCGTTCTACAGCCGCGTTTTGTTAAAAACAGTTCCCATCTCACCTTGGTAATATAGCTGCCTCCTGGCAGAAGAGAATTAATTAAGATATTTTTTGTTTTTGGTCTTTGACGAAATAAAAGAAGCTCTAACCTACATTTTCTTTTACATTGTCAGAAAGGGTGAGAAAAAAAGCGAAAGGTCAATCTAGATAATTGGGGTATGGTCCGGCTGTACAGGCACAGATCAGACAGTCATCAAGCACACGCTCTCCTCCGCCCACACTCGTGCCTCCTAACATGTCCTCCCCCCGGCCGGTCTTTTGTGGCGTCAGCAGGTCTTTCACAGGTAGGCGGGAGTTATCAGACGTGATGGGGGCGTATAATGAGTCCTGAGCCCAGTGTGGGGGCTGCCTGGCTGACCTGGTTTTTAGGAACATGAACACAAAGCACCAGAGGAGTCCCAACAGAGGCTTTATTGAAAACTTAAGATGTGGTGGTTGTCTGAGATGGAGCTGGACCGAAGAAATAAGAAGTGGAGGAGCATTAATGACACAAGTTAGCAGCAGAACGGAGGAGAGAACTCGTCTTTAACGGCTCAGATCTCCACAGCAGCTATAACAGACACATCTGTCGCACTCCTACATGAATATGGATGTTTGACTTCATTAGCGTGCATTCAGGCGCTGAGTCACCTCTGAAAAAGCATCTGATTGCTGAAGCTTTTTCAGCGTGTTCTTGAAACGGCCATAAGTGAATAACTTTGATTTGTGTGTTGTTGACATGTCTCCATTCATGAAATATTTCTCTTTCTCGCGCACCTCAGAGCCGTTTGGAGCCCTTGGGGGCTTTGTTGGGCTGATGATATGTTGACTCGGTGATTCGCAGTCTTTACCTCACCCTCACATCTGCGCGATGTATATCACCGCCATGTAATTAGCTCCCTCCTCTATTTATTTATTTTTTTCCTTGAACCTCCTGAGACACGAGGACTGACGTGTGATTCACTCTCTTCTTTGGAGTCCATTTTCCTTTTTTCAAGTTTCTAATATTTGCTTTCTCCTCTTTGAAAAGATTTTCAAAAAGATGAAAAGATACATCGGTAAACACGACTTGCCAGACGTTTCCCCTCTTTATTTTGATATCTTTCTTCTAGCTTGTCTCACCTCCCACCTCCCATTGACAAAATCATCCATCGACCGTCTGAGTCGCTTTGCTTCGGATGATTTTTCTTCTCGCTTTTTTCCAAAAAAGCCGTCTAACCGAGTTTCACTGCACTGACGTGTTTATTCAGGATGAGTCAGTAGCCTCGGTGAAAGACTAAAATGATATTTAATTCTGCCTCATTAAAACGTAGCACTGATGAGTTTCATTCCAGCTGAGATGCTGTGTTGCAGGCATCAGAGTCAGATGCATCATGGTATAAAGTTCAAATTTGTTTTTAAAGTCCTGCACAAGTTTTTTTTCCTCTGAGAAAGTGTAATCTGTTGACTGTTATCTCATATTTTGTATTTGAGTAAACAAAAACTCTAGCCATTAAACTAAGGATGAGGTTTCAGAAGTGCATAACCTCAACTTCTTCATTTTTTGATAAATAAATAGAGGTTGAGTATTGGCAAGGACCTTGCAATACGATATGTATCATGATACTTGGACCACGATACGATATTATCACGATATATTGCGATATTCTACCCAGTTAATATCAAAATTGAAAGAGATGAAAAATCAAGTTGCTGTATATGTTCTTCAAAGCAACCTATTTATTGTTTATTATTAGTGTTTTTGCACATTTAAGTAACCATTACAACATACTGACAGCATTGTAAAAAAAAAAATCAATATTAGGAGCTGAAAAATCGATATTGTATTGGGTGGCTGAAAATCGCGATATATTGCCAAATTGATTTTTTTTCACACCCCTATAAATAAATGACCTCAACTTCTTTGGAAGAATGTTTATAGCATCAGTGTAACAGCATATATATGAAGGATTAAGCTAGGAGAGGCGGGACATTTTGCTTCGTGCTTGGGGGAGGAACGATTTTAAAGATAAAATGATTTATTTTGCTGTTAATCGGGGCTCCCCGACCACCGTGGCACATGACGTGGACTTTTATTACTGGCTCCTCTCCACTATGGCCTCCTGCAGGAGCAGACGGGATCACAGCTCGTCTCTCAGTCGGCGACTTGGCGGGAACATGGCCTGGGATTTCTTGTGAGTTTTGATGCAACGTTTTCGACCGGTGCTGCCACCCAGTGGATCCTACCTTCCGCTGTTGTACTTTCAGTCTGCCGTGGACGGCTCTGGGTTGGCGTTGATGGGTCTGGGGCGACGCTTAGCTAAGCAGCAAGCCAGCAACTATGCTTTGTCCATTTCTTTTTATACAATCTATGGTTGAACTTCCTTTTAAGGTAATTAACCACTGCCACTGTTTGGTATAAAGGTTTTTTTTTTTCCCTACGTGGGAGTTTTTTACCTGCCATTATCATTGATTGGATTTAATTATATAATCTTAGTTGATGATATTTGCTCGGGGGTCATGCTCTGGGTCTCTGTAAAGCGCCTAGAGACAATTGTCATTGTAACAGACGCTATATAAATAAAATTGAATTGAATTGAATTGAATTAAAAAAAATAACTGTGCTCACATCACCGTTAGAAACTTCACAAGTGATCCTCTGACCACGTCCATGGATCAGCAGGGGTCGGTTATACCGCTGAGTGTGGTGAATGGACAAATAAGCTGCTTGTGTTTAGGAGCCTGCATTGTGATGATTTTTATATTTGACTAAATCCCAGATAACACAAATAAAAAGCAGCGCATTCTCTTTCCACGCAGCCTCACTTCTTATTTCTTCTAAGTACATTGATCTGCAGCTGTAGCCACCGGGGGTATTTGGGTACACGTACACATAAAACACTCAGGAGAGCAGTGTGAGCGGTTGTTGCGCGTCTCCGTGTGCCGTCTTAAACCCGGCCCAGCCGTGGTTAAAAGGGGTCCTCCTGCACCCACGTTCCCCACCTGGTGAGATGAAAACTGCATGCATCAGGCTGCCGTTGGCAGGATTTGGCGCAGGCTGCCTCCAGACCTGCAGGAGACCGTGTTGGGGGAGCGTTGATGAGTCACCATGCCAGCGTGGCACCACAGATGCCTCGCTAATGTCTGCCTGTAGATCTCCGTCTCAGTAGCTGCTCTCGGTGAGCGTTTTAATTAAGCGCTTATAAAAGCCTTTACCTTTGTGATATGGAGAGGATTTCTCTCTCTGGTCATCCTTAATAAACCGCTGCCTCATGAATAAATGGAGACGCTGAGCTCGTCTGTCTTTACTTCTGTTTCTCTGCACATTTTTGACCACTGCCAACCAAGGTTATTATCGTTAACGAAAACGAACTAAATAACGAAAACTAGAATTGAAAACATTTTTGTTAACTGAAATAAAATAAAAACGAGAGTTTTAAAAAAAAAAACGATAACTGAAACTGTATTATGTGTTTATAAACGAACTAATATTAACTATAATAATGTCAAGAACGTCCTTCATTTTCGTGTTTGTAATTTTTCTCAAACGCTTGAAATCTATTAACTTCGCTCCGCCGTACAACACAACCGCAAAATTAAAAACATATTTTTTAAAGTGATCAGCAGTGATGGCTGCGGCAAAAGTTGGGAGAAAGCATCTCAGTCCTATTTGGGATTTCTTTGACTATGACTGTGTTAACGATAAAAATAAGTCCCTTGTTGTAGAAGCAGGTGATACAATGTGTGGAATACTTTTTAAGGAGAAAAAAACCCACGAATCTGAAAGTCCATTTGAAAAGCTCGCACAAGAAGGCTAACCAAGACTAGCTGGATAAACTAGCCTAAGCTAGCCCCCTGGAAAGAGAAGCTACAGCTGCAGGGGGCTAGTTTAGGCTAACCAAGACTAGCTGGATAAGCTAGCCTAAGCTAGCCCCCTGGAAAGAGAAGCTGCAGCTGCAGGCCAGTCAGCGTTGGGAAGGAACGGGAGAAAACAGCAACTATAATGGACTGTTTCCATGGAGACCAGATAGCTGCTGGTCAGTAAATACGCAGGAACACCACAAGAGAGAAGATGCAATTGATAAATATGTTTATTGAGACCGGAATGTAAACACGACTATGTGATTCGATAGCCTTCAAAAAGTTCAGTGCTTCACTCGAACCAAAATTACAACCCTAATTTACAAAATAAAACTAAAAATAACACTGAAACTAATAAAAACTAAACTAAAACTAAATATTTCAAAACAAAAACTAATAAAAACTAGCAAAACTGCTCTAAAAATGAATTAAAACTAACTGAATTTGAAAAACTAAACTAAAAACTAAATAAAAACTAAAACTAATGGAAAATCCAAAACTATTATAACCCTGCTGCCAACCAGATTGGATCCTTTTTAAGAATCTGATTTTTTTTTTTTTTATGTGTCCTATTTTGCCGCTCACGGCCGCAGACCAGCGTCAAATCTCTTCACATCTTCCGTTGTCTCACATTGATTTCCGATCAAACTTAAATTATTTTGGCGTGAGGTCGTTCGCTCCAGTCCCAGATCTCAGTCCTTGGCCACGTCACTTCACGTCTCCTTCACTCTCCGGCGCGCCCACACTCACACGTTTCCATTTTGACCTTATCTCCCGACTTTGGTTTTGTGTATTTGTGACTTGTTTTTGCTCCCTTGTACCCTGGTGCACACATTGCTGTGTGTGTGTGTGTGTGTGTGTGTGTGTGAGCAAATCGAATGAGTAGGCATCATGAATAATTCATGGTGTGGTTTCCTGGTCAGAGAGACAGACGGTGGGGACCGAGATGTCCCTCAGGTCCTCTTCTCCCATCACGTTGTCTAGTTTAAACAAACCACGAGTGCAAAAAAAAGACGGCTCTGCATCCAGATTCCCGCTACTGTCCCCATCCATTTACGACTGTCAGTGTGAACGCCATGAGTCGTTTGGACTGCATCCATAAATGTGATTTTTTTTTTTTTCCTCTCTCTGCCATAATTTGCTAACTTGTTGCCAGAAACATGGCAACAAATGTGTGTGTTTTTAACTAATGGTAATGTGTGACCCAGATGGAGCTTTAATGACTTCAGGAGAGTAACAGCAGTGAAATCAATCCTCGGTGGCAGACGAGGATATTAAAAATTGTAAATCTCGCCGTACAGTTGTCGATTGATCCTCCCAGAGAGTCCCACGTCGTGCAATTAGTTTAATGATGAAACAAACCTGAGTCGAGCTCCCAGGAACTCTGCTGAGCGTTTTCTGCAGGAGTCGGTTATCCAGCTGTCGTCTTTCAGGTCCGTCATCGTTGGCGCTGGATGTGTCGCTCAGTGGAACAGAACCGGAGCTGCAGAACCAGTGGCGAGCGTTGCTAGTTTGCAATTTAAATGGAGATTTTATCTGTAATTTAAAAGCTGGCCTTGAAAGCCACGTTAGGAGTATACAGTGATCCCTCGCCAATTCGTGCTTTAAGTTCCGTGGTTTTAGTTATTCAGGGATTTTTCAGAAATATATAATATAATAAAAAAATCGCGGAAACATCACAGGATGTTGTGTGCGTTCTCTCACAGTGAAGAAATGTTGTGAGCCACCCTGGCCCCTTTAAGAAGGTGGCCTTATGGGTAATGATGTGGCCTTATGGGTAATGTAGTGTGTGTGTCGTGGGACGGCAGAAGAAAACAGGGTTAGATGAAAAGTGTAGTGAGCATCAACAGCAGCCCAGCGTGTATAAATTTACATTCTCTGTTAACCGACAGGAGCCCAACAATACAACCTGTGTGATGTTACAAGTTCCTGCAGTGCCAGAATAAAGTGCTCGTTCCATGCAGAGAAAACCAGACTGTTTCTTTTGTTGTTGTTAGCTTGTTAGCCGCTAATTAGGAGCTAAAAATAGCACAATACCAGCGGTTTCTTTACTACGGTTCAGAGACCAGAGGCTGTGAAGGTAACAGAAAGACCACAGTTGAGCCTTTGTCTTGTTTCGCTACTTTTTGGGGGTTTTTAAACATATTTTAAACAAATTTTTTAGGCTTGGTGGGCTCCGGCTCCCGTTCGCGGATTTTGATCTTCGTGCATTAACCGCGAAAAATAAGGGATCACTGTAACGCCGTTAACGGTTGTTGCAGTTGAGCACTGACCATTAGAGCTGAGCGATTTTTATTGATTCTGCGATATATATCGATATATTATTTCCCCAGAGAGTATCGATTTTTGATATTGATATTCTAAGCTTCTTTCAAAACCCCCTTGTCCCACCTTTAAAAGCTTGCAAGCAACAATTTGCAATGTTTTAAATTAATGAAACTATTTTTCTCAACAAATCTTTTATTCATTTTGTCCAGCATTTGCAAGCTGCCTGTCAGCCATATAATGTGTAATTGATGCTTTTAGCTTAATTAATGTAAACAAAGTCATTGGAACACTCACAAGATGTCACCAAAAATCACTTTGTCCCTTTAAAATCTTTCAGAAAATGATGTAAATATATCTTAAGATGAATATCGATATATATCGTGTATCGTATTAGTGTATCGCTACAGCCCGAGTGACCATACATTTGCTTCCTCACAGTGGCCCATCTGCATCCCTTTTGGAGTGATTGGTGTCACAGGAAGAGTTCTTGGTTTGGTTTCTGCAGCGGTGAAGCGATGCTCAGGCCTCCTCATGTGCATCGGTTCCACTGCCGACAAGCTTTGCTCCTTGAAAGTAGTGAATTATAGCCTGAAGGTGAACCGAGTGGCCCACATAAAAGCATCCGCGACGACGGAGAGAGAGAGAGAGAGAGAGGCCTGAATGGAGAGATGAGAGGAAGGCAGAAACCTGCCCGCCGCTTTATCGCCGCAATTCTCTTTACGAGCGCGACCTTGTGTTTAAAGCGTGTGTGACGGAGTTGCAACTTTGACGTTCGCTCTGATAAGCGCAGCCCACAAAAAGCCAGGCAGCCGCTGTAGTGGGGGACGGAGCGAATCCTCTTAGCCTCTACGTGAAGGGCACTGCAGCACTCTCACTTCAACCAGGGTGAGAGGTTAATGCTCTTCATGGACTCGCACCTCGCTGTCTAAAAGTACAGTTTTTGTCGTTATCTGTCCCGATCGTTCCCGTCTCTTTGTATTCCTCCTTTTCATTCCGGTCTTATCTAGATTTTCAAGGAGGCTCGCTAGTCCGCTGACTCACATTTATAAACTTTCTTTGCTTAAAATTGTCAAGCAAATCTGATAAAACCATTAGGAATGAAAGAAATGGATGGGCATCTTTTTTTTTCTTAACCTGCGGTGTCAAACAACTTCTTGTCATTTTACCTACTTGAGCATCTTTGATCTTGTGAGCTGTGAACATAAAGAGAGCATAATCATTTAGGGGTGCACGATAATTATCGGCCCGATAACAGGAAGTTATGATGTCATCCTGATAAGTCCGATACCACGACAAATAGCCCCGATAACAATATATTTTTGTCAACACGGCAGTGCCTCGCTCCCTCTGAGCCTTGAATGACCGGCAGTGAATGTTATGTTCAAGGGACGTCGGCATAATCAGAAAAACTAATTCTCAGTAAGAAAAATCAAGAATACCCCCTTATGCCAGAAAACAACTCGTTAACTCGGTCATAATTTTGGTAGCTGCTAACTTGAATCGATATTCACAGTATTTTTCCACATGTTACACATAAAGAATAGAAAAAATAGAAAAGGCGGAAAGAACGACTAGCAAACAAGGGAACGGAGGAATTTACATTACACCTTGAATGCAGCATTGCGGCACAAAAAAAAAACATGGCAGAGATTGTATGGAACTTTCTAAAAGTTTCAGAAGAAGATAGTTCACTGGTTATTTGTGACAAATGCTCCAAGAGAAAGATGGAAAAATAGCAGAAGCTTTAATACGTCAAACCTGATCAGCCACCTGAAACATAACCATCGCTTCCATGGAGTTTTGAAATTGCGCTAACGTGAGCTAACATGAGGAAGCAGCACCAAGTCTCCTCCCCTCTCCTCTCCGCTCCTCGCCATCATCTCTCATCTAAAGCTTCCATGAGATTAAACTACTAAACCTCATTTACTTTAATTAAAGGCATTCATTTGAATGGAACCACAAGCCAAAATCCTTTAAACATAATTTGTTACTATGGAGTGCGCTTTTTCAGTTTATTGACCCAGATAACTCTTAACTTGTGTCAGTACATTATGCACTGTGGATTATTTTTTATTGTCATTGAGGAATGTATTTTTTCAGTTAGTAATTCTGATGCATGTATTTCCATCAGTTCAAGGAGCCTTTATTTTTTATACCAGTCACTTATGAACCTTATTTAAGTTAATGTGAGATATCAAATAGGTTTGTTTGATAGCTTTATGAAAATGTTTGAGAGGCTTGTCAATAATTATTAATTTTAGAGTCAAAACTGATTTTGGTTTTGTTCATAGTATTGATGTAATGATCTTAGGTATATGTGTGTGTTATCGGTTATCGGTATCGGCCTTTAGGAGCTGAAAGTTATCGGTATCGGTTTTAAAAAACAGTTATCGTGCATCCCTATAATGGTTCATATTTCAAAGATGGTGTCGCTCATTGTGCCGTTAACTGTCTGAACAGACCGATGTGACCAGTTCTGCGTCGGCCCTGAAGGTTTCCTTTCCCCCCCAATTTTCATTCCATATTGTATAAAATGTGCATAAAACTACAAAAAAACTGAATTCTGAAGAGAAGGAGAAGAATCCTGGTATTTTATTATTATTTTAGACGCTGCCTCTTCATCTCCCCCTCACATGAAAGGAAAGTAACTCGGGTACATCTAGAGTTTTTCTCAGGCACCAGCCAGGACGCCTCAGGAGATGCGTCACCACTCGTCTGGTTTCCTCCTGGATCCAACACAGAACATCTGAACCGTTTGTGTCTCAACTGGACTCGTCTCCGTCCGGATCGCTCTGAGACGCAGGGACGGTGGAGACGAGCGATCACAAGAACTGGAGAGACAAAGTTAACATTTCCAGTCTGGACTCAGTGGAGCCGTCTCACAGGACTTTCCTCTGTCATCCGCGGGGACTTTCATGATTAAATGTCATCTTCCGCGTTTGGAAATCGTGTTTGAATTATTAGAATAATAAGAAAGTTCATTCCGACGAGGCATTTTCATAATCAAGCGACGCGGCCCATAAACAAGTCTGCAAATGTCTCAGCGTTGATTGTGATTTTTATTCTTGGTGAGTCGTCTCGTTAATCTCTCCGCGGTCAACTGACTCTCCTTCATCTACTGTTCTGCTCCGCGGAGCACTTTCGCTTTTACTGCTTATTTCTCCATTTGCTGCTATTGTTGTTTACCTCATTAGCATTTTATGTTTCCTATCAAAACCAACGCCGGCGTCTTCACACAAAGACGCGCCCCCGTCCCCCTCTTCACGTTCGCGGTTACCCCGACTCGCCTTTTAGTCAAGCTTGCGTGCGCGGCGCTTTCGGACCGTGCCCTCAAAGGCCGCCGCGGTTCTGAGGAGCCGCTCGCCACGTGACGCCTCTCAACGCCGCCTCAAGATTTAGTAAAAGGGTGTGTGACTGGGGGGCGGGGCCTAGCGTTCATCAGAAACAAAGAAAAACAATCTTGGACTCCTTTGGTTTTTTGTTTTGTGCATTCGCCGTGTTTTCCTCCTCTGCTCTTGGTGGCGTGCCGTCGCGGCGGCGGCGTGTCCTTGACCGTGTGTCATCTGAATGTGATGAGCCAGCCTGAGCAAACGGCTCCAGGCGTCCATGATTTATTTACGCTCAGATTGATTCCTCTCCGTTGCCTCTGACACGACGGTGTGACGCGGTGACAGTTTTCGACAGACAGACACTTATTCATCTCGCTCCACGTATACATCAAAGGCGCGATGCGGTGGCCGTGATGCGGCGGGGTGTCGACGCTGCCGCTGCACCTGCTTCGTGGTCAGCATCGGTTCACATTTGACTTCTGCGGCGCGGATGCATATGTGAGGATTATGAAAAGGATTCATTTGTTCGTGCTGGAGGATTGTGTGCATGTACAAGGACAAACCAGACACTGGCCTCTCAGTGCTAATAGTTCCCTTGACAACACAGCAGTGGCCACACATCAGTGATGTCTGGGCTGCAGGGTTTAAATACACAACACTCTCTCTCTGAAGTCAGCTGTCATCGTAGACGCTCATCCTCTGAGCCTTTTCCTCCGCTGATCCCTGTCGGTACTTTAAGACACGAGGCCTAAAGACACGAGGGCGTGGACGCTGCCGCCCATCCATCCATCCATCCATCCATCCATCCATCCATCCATCCATCCATCCATCCATCCATCCTCACTTGTTCCCTCCACACATCTTCATCACGAGCGTCTGCGTGCTTCACGTCAGTCTGCCATCACCTGATCATTTATTGAGCTGTCGGCAGTGTTGGGCAAGTTCACTTTCTACACGAACTAGTTCAGTTCATAGTTCAGAGAAATTAAAATGAACTAGTTCAGTTCACCATTTCAAAAAATGAACTAAAATAGTTCATTTAAAAAAAAAAAAATTATGTTGCTGCGTGCAATTATTTGTCAAATTGATTGCCACTGCCCATATACTACACCACCACAAATAGCAATAAATTTATCCATTTTATCTGTTGAAAACTATTGGTCCAATTCTGAATCCTGAACCAACCAGGGTTCACATTAGCATGTAAAACTGTAATTTCCGTTTCAGTTTCTCTCTACAGCAGCCATTCCCAAACTTCAGAATACTGAGGCCCAATTTGAAATGTGAAAAATCTCCACACTCCACCGAAACCTTTAATCACAACTGTGATCAACATTCAGGACCAGGAACCATGATCCGATATTAATGTGAGGGGTCAACAAATAAGGTGACACTTGTCATATTAAGTTAAGATGACAGTAGAATAACACTTAACTGGTTTGTTCTATTACTTCTTAATGTTTTTTAATCATGTCATGAATATTTTACAGTAATTAAAAACATATTTGAAAAAGATCATTGATTTAAAACACATTTGTTTAATTTTAATGACCTCTCACGGCCCACCTGCAGTACCACGACGGCCCACCAGGGGGCCGCGGCCCACACTTTGGGAATCACTGCTCTACAGTAGATTAAAAATATGAGGAACAACTTGCTGCCAAATGATCTTTATTATCAGACAAAAACAGGTCCTTAAGGTGCAAATGTTTTTTCCCCCCATTTCAATATTTCAATCCCCCCAGCAGTCGGGGGTCTCCTCCAGCTCTGGGTGACTGCAGCTTTCATCTTCCTGCTTGTTTTAAACATTTGATGACACAATTGTTAGCGTGACAGCAGCGACAGCCGTGTTGCCATGTTTGATTGATTTCCTCAGATACATATCAGGCTCGTTTGTGGTGGATTTTAAATGAGGTTCGCTGGAAACCTGAAACGGTTTTGACCGTGCGTGAACTTTGAAAAAGTGTCGTTCACAACTGCCCAAATGAACTCGTTCACGCCCCCCGCTGGTGAAGGAGAAAGAGAGCGCGCTCAGTTCACGTTCGCAAAAAATATGAACTAGTTCGTGAACGTTAAATGAATGCGATCAGGTACAACACTGGCTGTCGGTGCACCAGAGGGGACACGTCTACCCCGTCCCCTCGTCTCATCTCCTTCTCCAGTCTTCCCTCCACTCTACCTGGTGTCACAAGAAATGCACTGTAGCTTTTAAGGATACTAACAAATAAGCACCAAATCAAGGCTGGAAAGAGGAGAGATTTGAGGTGGGAATCCTTCCCCAGTTCACCCCCGGCATAATTTTCTCACACCTGGACTCTTGTCCCCGTCTAAGCATATCCTTCCATCTACTTCTTCTCTCGTTCCATTTCTTTATATCCCTTACCAACAAGAGAGGCCATCTCAGCCGCTGTGTCAGCGATCAGCATCTCCTCACTCCCCCTCCCTTCCCTCCTTTCTCTATGTTTCCCAGAGGACACTGGGGGGGCATAAAGGGAAGAACGGGGCTTGCAAAATCTATTTAACCAAAAAGGAGAAAAAAACGATTTAGCGATCATCTTTGAATTCTCAGATAAAGCTAATAGGAGAAGTGGCATATCTAGGATTGAGCCATCTTTAGAAATGTGGTTTCTTTAAACCGCCGTCTGCCCCCCCCCACAGCGTGCAGGGGAGTTTGCGGAGGCATTGCCAGGAAAGGTTGTCGGGGACGCTGCAGTCCTCGGGATGCTTCAGCCGCCAGCTGGATCTCCGAGCGTGTTCAGTTGTTGTAGCGCGTTCACTCTTGCATGTCAGAAAAACGAGGCCATTAAAAGGTTTCTGGCACAGCGTCACCTGCTACCGAGGTACACGGAAAGGTGAAAGGTCTCAGAGGTCAAGGCTCCACCATTTAATATCCTGTAGAGCAACGTCAGTATTCAAGTATTCAGTTCAATAAAACTATATCATACTCACACTTAACAACCCAGCACACACCACACCCCCACTGTTGCATCTCTTTAACTGTCTTGTCTTTAACTCTTTCACTGCTGGTGTTTTTGAGTCCTCTCTGACGAAATCAGGATTTAAGATGTTAATAAAGGACTGGTGAAGGACACATTCACCTTCACACTCCCACAAAAAATAAATAAATAAATAAAACTATATTCCTTTACGTCAGAAAATACCACAGACGTTGCAGCAGTCTCGACCTCGATATCTGAAAATACATCAAGGCCCTGAAACTGCTTCACATTGACCACATTTACACGAATGGCTGCAACCTAACTGTTATTCTAAACAAGATCCAACTAAAGCATTTGCATGAGTTGCTTGTAAAATATTCATTTTGTATTTAGTGTTTACATGTTAAAGAGCTTAGTTTGATTAATGGTGCCTGGAAGCCCTCTCTGGTGGGAATGCCCGCAGCTAAAACAAAAAAACCGTCCCACCGTTTAATGCATCCTGAGATACGTCTGGTAGCTTCAGTTGGAGTTCGACGTTCCCTTGAGGGACGCGTTTCTCTGCAGGAAGCAGCCTTCCCTGCAGGATTTAATACAACTGCCCCAAACGCTGGTTCGCTGATGTTGCACCACATAACCATCGTGTTTTGTTCCTAAACCTGGAGGGAAAAAGAAGCCTGACTTGAGGTGTTTTTATTTGTGGTGTTATTTATTGCCTTGACGTCAAACTAGGAGTTTTTTAATTGAGCTCCCAAAGCTCAGGCGCTGTCGTTGAAACCTTAAAGGTGGGGTAGGTGTTGTTTTTTTGCAGCACTTTTACAATATTGCTTGAAAACCTTTTCACATTCCCATTGCACCCACTGAAATAAAATGTTTGCAAAAAAAACTAAACGTTTTGGTCCAGTCTAGAGGGTATAATCAGAGAAAAACTCTGACCAATCAAAATAGTGATCATCATTACTTTCATTGGATGCCTAATACGTCCATCAAATATCAATGCACTCCCACCCACCCCTCCCTCCCTCCCTGCGGTTCATGTAGTCGTGAATCGTGTGAAGGCGTGGTTTCGAGGGATGAGCTGAAGAGGAGGAGGCGGAGTCTTTGAGAGGAGGGAGGGAGTGTATATTTTCAAAATCTCACTTGAGTTGGATTGCTGGAACCATTTTTTCAAAGAACACCTACCCCACCTTTAATTTCTCATCCTGGCAACTCTGAACTTTGCATCCAGTCCGAAGGAGTTTGAGCCACCGTCGTGGCCGCTAGAGCTGAGCGATTTTATCGATTCTGCGATATATATCGATATTTTAGAGCAGCCATTCCCAAACTTCAGAATACCAAGGCCCAATTTGAAATGTGAAAAATCTCCGTGGCCCACAGAAATCTTGAATCACAACTGTGATCAACATACAGGACTAGACGCTATGTTTTGATATTAATGTAAGGGGTCAACAAATAAGGTGACACTTGTCGTTAAGATGACAGTAGAATAACACTTAACTGGTTTGTTTTATTACTTCTTAATGTTTTTTTTAATCATGTCATGAATATTTTACAGTAATTAAAAACATATTTAAAAAAGATCGAGGATTTAAAACACATTTGTTTAATTTTAATGACCTCTCACCGCCCACCTGCAGTACCGCGGCGGCCCACCAGGGGGCCGCGGCCCACACTTTGGGAATCACTGTTTTAGAGAGTATCGATTTTTCAGCCGTGGGTATCGATATTCTAAGCTTCTTTCAAAACCCCCGTGTCTCACCTTTAAAAGCTTGCAGGCAAGCAATCTTTTATTCATTTTGTCCAGCATTTGCAAGCTGCCTGTCAGCCATATAATGTGTAATTGATGCTTTCAGTTCAATTAATTCAAAGTCATTGGAACACTGACAAGATGTCACCAAAATCACTTTGTCCCTTTAAAATCTTTGGGAAAATGATGTAAATGTATTGTAAGATGAATATCGATATATATCGTAATCGTGATCGTATCGTGAGCTGAATATCGTGTATCGTGAGATTAGCGTATCACTACAGTCGTGGCTCTACGATGAAATGGGACCGACATAGAAATCAAACGCTTCATTCATGAGCACAACTACACAAAATCCAGAAAGTGCGACCTCTGCCGTCAACTTCGATGGAAGCGCTCCACGTGCACTGCCGTCTCCGCCGTCGCCCGGCAACGCTCCAAGACAGTCCAACGCTCGTCTCTAAATGTTTTTTTTTCCGATGGCGTTTCGTGCAGTTTGTCTGCCACCTCGCCGCCACCTGCCTTTTCGCTCCAAGCGTGGAATCGACACCCGAACACACACTTGCCCCCGCAGAAAGTCTCACACACAGTTATTATCTCCTGGAACAATACTAATAGATGCATGTACCGCTGTGAGCTAACAGTTTGTGCCTCTGCTGCCAACAGTGGGAGGGTGACGGCGTTGCCAAGTCTCTGCTACCCTGAGTTTCATCTTCTCTCCTTTCTGCTCCCCAAACTCCAACTCTTCTCTTTCATTTTCATGTTGTTGTTTCTTTTTAGATCATTTTCCTGATGTTTGTGCTCTGTGGTTTGAAGTCATTTTTTACTCCGTCAACATGAAATCTATTATTCATGGACGAACACAAGCGGCCATGCAAATGCACGTCTCCGTTTTTGATTGCGTTTTAATCAGTGGGAGCGAGGAACGAAAAAGCTCCACCTGTTGCAGGGCTTCCTGGTTCTGAATGGCTTCACGGAGCCTTAAACGGTGGCGCTGGGACGCGCCGGGACAAGAAAACCGGTAGTGGAAGAGTTACGTGTCATTTACGTCGGAACAGAAGTGTTTATTTTGTGTGGCATCGTTCCATGTTTTTGATGCTGCCCCCAAGTGGCAGCAGGAAGCACAAGCAGGTGGATTTTATTTCTGCAGAGCTTTGCAGCGTCAGTGAAGAGCAAATCCAGAACCGTTACTGTTAAGGTTTTACAGTGATACCTTATTTTTCACGGTTAATGGGGACCGGCGCCTCCCCGTGAAAATCAAAATCTGCAAACTGGAGCTGGAGCCCCCCGAGCCTAAATAATGTGTTTAAAATATGTTTAAAAACCGCAAAAAAGTAGCGAGGCACTGCAGCGGAACAAGACAAAGGCTCAACTGTGGTCTTTCTGTTACCTTTACAGCCTCTGGTCTCTGAACCGTAGTAAACAAACTGCTGCTATTGTGCTATTTTTGGCTAGTAATTAGCGGCTAACAGGCTAACAACAACAAAAGAAACAGTCTGGTTTTCTCTGCATGGAACGAGCACTTTATTCTGGCACTGCAGGAACTTGTAACATCACACAGGTTGTATTGTTGGGCTCCTGTCGGTTAACAGAGAATGTAAATCTATACACGCTGGGCTGCTGTTGATGCTCACTACACTTTTCATCTAACCCCGTTTTCATTCTGCCGTCCCACGACACACACACTACATTACCCATAAGGCCACCTTCTTAAAGGGGCCAGGCTGGCTCACAACATTTCTTCGCTGCGAGAGAACGCGCACAACATCCTGTGATGTTTCCACGATTTTTTCTTGATTTTTATATTATATATTTCTGAAAAATCTGCGAATAACTAAAACCGTGAACTTAAAGAGCGAATTGGCGAGGGATCACTGTATACAGATTTGACCGTGTTTAAGTTGCACCTTTACCACTATTGATCAAATCTTCATACTTCCGGTTTGCTTTTCTTTTGCAGGTGTATGCATTAGGGGTGTAGCGATACACTACTCTCACGATACGATACACGATATTCGGCTCACGATACGATGTATATTGATATTCATCTTACAATACATTTACATCATTTTCTGAAAGATTTTAAAGGGACAAAGTGATTTTGGTGACATCTTGTGAGTGTTCCAATGACTTTGTTTGAATTAATTGAACTGAAAGCATCAATTACACATTATATGGCTGACAGGCAGCTTGTAAATGCTGGACAAACTGAATAAAAGATTTGTTGAGAAAAATAGTTTCATTCATTTAAACAGTGCAAATTGTTGCTTGCAAGCTTTTAAAGGTGGGACACGGAGGTTTTGAAAGAAGCTTAGAATATCGATACTCAAGGCTGAAAAATTGATACTCTCTGGGGAAAAAAATATCGATATATATCACAGAATTGATCAAATCGCTCAGCTCTAGTATGCCTCGTCAGGCCCGATGATCTCTCAATTTTTAATACTCCGTGGTATCACTAGGCAGCTGCTGGGTTTAAATGCTCTTATTTTCTGTTTTCTCAGATCTTGTATGCTTTTATCAATATTTATTTGTTCGTGGTATCATCAGGCTGCTAAACGAGCGCTGTAAAATGTGTTTCAGCCACAGCTGCAGAATGTTCGACACCGATGAGATGAAAACATGAAAAAAAAAAAAACGTTTTATACGAGACCTCTGATTTTAATGGCTCCCCACATCAGACTCGAGCGCACGGACCACTTCAGCGCTCGTGCTCTCGTCTTCCTCGTTACGCTGAAGTGTGTCCTGATTTGTTAGAGGTTCAGTTTAACGGGGGAGGGGGGGGGAGAAGTTGCAGCCAACTTCAGTCCTCCGGCCTCTTTTGTTTTTTTGCTCTGAAGTGAAAGAAAGGAAGACCCTTTATTTATTTTTTGGGAGCAATTAAAGCTCCACGTCTGGATCCTACTGACTTACTGGAGCTTCTCTCACATCATTTCCATTCCCTTTCTGCTTCTGGTGCATCAGACGCATATCTGCATTTCACTCTGCTTAATTACCACATAAACAGATCCTGGAAATAAAAGGAGGAAAAAAAGAAGAGAGAATCAAATGCCCCCCGCTGCATGATGAGAACTGGAGTTGGTGCAGCAAAGCTTCAGTTATCCACTGCAGACGTTCGCTATTGATTCGTTTGATTCTTAAAGATCACAGCTGACTCAACTACACGTGCACGCAGCGATTTAAGCGCTCGCAGCAATTTGCTGCAGCAGCTGAATAATTTTGCCTCCACAGGAAAGCGGATTCAGCCCATGGATGCTGCATTTTTAGGGCTTTCATCTCAACCGTCCTTTGATCGGCAGCGCGCATTTTCTTCGACATTAGCACTCCGCTCCCCAGTTTGATCCCATCTAAAAAAAAAATAAATCTATAAAGTGGCTTTTTATTTGTTTCCAGTTCTGATGTTATTTCTGCTGAAACTGATCTTCGTGCCTCATCTCTGCTGTTTCTCCTTGCTGTATGTACCTTCTGCAGCTCTTTCACCCTCCGTCCACCCAAGTTACTCTCTTAACTCCGGTCTTCTGCCTTTGGCTCTGCAGGAGTCCATTTTTGTAACCCCGATTCTCTGCATCCACCTTGTCATCCTTGAAAATAATGAATTTCCTGAATTTGCCCTGTTTACTACCATGTAGCAGCGGTTTCCAGGCTTTCCCCTCTTTGTCCTCATTTGCTTTTCTTCTCTTGCAGCATAAAAGCGTGGATTTTCTTATCGGCCATATCGTACACGGGCTTTTAAGTTTTTTTTCTTCATGGCTTTTCTTCCTGCAAGGGTGATGCTGAGTCTGCCATCGTGATTTCTTCAACACATAAATCGTGCAAAAAGCAGTGAAATTAATGGTCGCTGGGTTTAATTTTTAATTTTTTTTCTTTTACCTGTGTGCATGTGCATTCTGTGAGCGTGTGTGCTTTTTATGTCTTAATTTGTGTCACGTACCCTATCTCACATCTCGGCCACCCCCGTTTGCTGCTCCTCGTGGACCTGATTTACTGCCCCCCCCCACCCCTCCCTCGGCCTGGTGCTGCAGGACGCGATCATAAAAGTGGGGCTCTGCCGTTCCTGGCTGCAAAGAAAACACAGGGATGTTTTTCACCCTCCAAAAGAGCAATAAAGTCCGTCTCCCAGGGAGTAACACACTCGAGCGGCTCACCTCATGGCAGCTAATAGGCCACACAGCCCACCTGCAGTTCAATCTCACTTCTAGCTGCAAAATTTCTGCTCTTTTGACCACCGTGTGTGTCTGTGTGTGATATATGTTGTTGTTTTCCCTTTGGTATAAACTAGAGCTCCAGCCACTCTGCGATTATTGCCGACGGTGTACCGAGAGGAGTTTAGCTTCGTCTCTATTGACCTCAGAAGCAGAAAGTCACACAACCAGCCGGCTGCCGAGAACAGCAGCTTGCATTCATTTCCACGCTGATGGACAGACGCACCTGAGCACGCACCTTCCTCCGGTCCGCCAGATGCTACGCCCTTGTCCCCTCTACATCTGTCCGTTTTCTCCTCTACGTCTCTGTCTTTTGGCTCTGCCCTGTGTACAGTCTCTCTGTTTGACGTGAGGACCAAACAACTCTTTGGCCCTGACTCATGTTGAGTCACAAAGCATTACGCTCAAAGGATTGCTGAGAATAGCCTCCTCTCTGCTCCACTAGCACAGTAACTAGTGTTTACACAAAGATTCTAGCCTCTGCAGCTGCGTAGGACTCGTCCTCCACAGCGGCGAGGCCCGCAGTGCTTTTGGTGCAGTTCCTTATGGTCAGTTGCTTCAAGAGCGCCGGTAAGCTCCTACACGCACAGATTTAAACTCTGGATCCAACCCACCTCTTAGGCTGTGATGCTCGAGAGTTCGAGCCAGAGGAAACGAGCACATGCAACTACCAGAAGGCAGGCTGAGCAATTTTATCGATTCTGCGATATATATCAATATTTTATTCCCCCAGAGAGTATCGATTTTTCAGCGCGAGTATCGATATTCTAAGCTCCTTTCAAAACCCCCCATGTCCTGCAGGTTTGCTCTTCCTGCACTTTGCAGCCATTAAGTCCTCCAGCTACTCTGCTGAGATGGGTGCAATTTTAAGATGGCTCAAATGTTGCTCCAATGGACTTGAATTATTGGCTGCCATGATTCGTTTTTACTGAACCTGGTGGCTAGAATGGCTAGTAGCTACCTCATATGTTCAGTATCAAACCAAAAAAGCTACCAAAGAAGGTCTCTAGCTGTACTTTAACTCTCCATTGTGCCCTTACCTTTAAAAGCTTGCAAGCAACAATTAGCACTATTTGAATAAATGAAACTATTTTTCTCAACGAATCTTTTATTCAGTTTGTCCAGCATTTGCAAGCTGCCTGTCAGCCATATAATGTGTAATTGATGCTTTCAGTTCAATTAATTCAAACAAAGTCATTGGAACACTCACAAGATGTCACCAAAATCACTTTGTCCCTTTAAAATCTTTTGGAAAATGATGTAAATGTATCTTAAGACAAATATCGATATATATCGTATCGTGAGCTGAATATCGTGTATTGTATCGTGAGATTAGTGTATCGCTACATCCCTAGTTCGAGAGCGGTCGGAAGATGGGGTTTCCCATTCTGACCCGAGTGAACCACATTCATGACCGAAACCCCTTTGGGTCGACCTGAAAATTATGTATCATATCGTATCGTATTATGAGATTAGTGTATCGCTACAGCCCTAATGCATAAAATCCTTTAAAATCTTTCAGAAAATGAGATGAATATCGATATATACTGTATCGTAAACTGAATATCGTGTATCGTATCGCAAGATTAGTGTATCGCTACAGCCCTAATTAGAACCATGCAGGACATGTAAATAACCCTGTACAGCGCAGCGGTCAGGCCCGGTCGTGTGCCGCTGAAACCTGCCCTCACATCCTTGTCCAGATCTCTTAGCTGGGATTGACTTACCCAGAAAAGGACACGCGTCCACACTTGTCAACCAAGAGTTGAGTTCATCGTTTACAAGAGGAAAACAAGTGTATTTAAATGAATTTCCTTCTGTAATCAACTTAAACTGATGTGCATCTTATACCGTAAGAAGACACTGATTACAACAATATAACTAGTTAGGGGGGAAAAAAAGAGAGAAAATTTCAAAAGGGAAAATTGTAATTGTCTTTTATTGCTGATGAAGTTGATAAATGGCAGCTGCAACACTTCCGGGTGTCGGTCATTGAAATGCTCCGCATTGAACGGTGATTAACGTGAGGAAGAAACACTAATTAGGTGATTGGATCAAAGCGACTGGATGTCAGAACATCCAGTCTCAGTCCTGCCTCAGATCGTCTGGGAGAGCAGGTAATAATGTTCGGCCCTGCTGCTCGTTCGGAGGCTTTGACCTTTGACCTTTGTCGCCGGCAGCGTGCGCACACGCGGTTACACTCCATTCGTTCCAGCCTCACCCTCGCCACAGCCGGGCGCGCCACTTCCTTTGCTCAAGTACCCCCAGCGGCCCGGTCTGTTCCCTGTATCAGCGCTTCTTATCTGCTGCTTTCCTCCGTCCCCCCCCATGCCCCCCCGACGCAGCCGCCATGGTGCAGCCCAGGCCATTCACTGTGGCTATATATATAAATATATATATATATTTACCCAATTCCATCTGTAGCTGGCACTCTTGCATCACGTTTGCTCCGCTCAGTCTGTAACCGAGCCTCTTCGCTCTGCTTCTCCTCTGGTAGCTCGACCTTCCATTTCTCACTCGACAATCAGTTTTCTCCTGTTTCTGTTTTTGCTTTTGCATCTTCTCCCCTCCTTACTTAAGTTTCTGTTGAGTCCTAATCCTTCTATAATTGCAATGTTCTGTTCTCATTTCTTTTTTTTTCCTCTGAAACGCATCTTTTGCCAGCGTCAGACCCGACTGCCGTGTTTCTCTGTATGATGTTGGCTTCCTTTCAAGCATTAACTGTTTTCACTTCTACTGTCTAGTAATATGCAGTGCTCTTTTGTGTCCCTCTCAATTTTTTTTTTCCTCTTACATTTCAATTACAGCCCCCCCTCCCTCCCTCCCTCCCTCCCTCCCTCCCAATCCCTGCGGCTCTGTGAGCAAGTTCATCTCGCCGTGCTTCCTCTTTCCATCGGCTTCATAATTGTTAATAAAGCACACAGTCAGATAACATGACGTGGAGAAAGGAAGGGATGGAGAAGTGTTTCCCATGGAGACGGGGGCGCCTAGAGTGGCGGGCGAGCTCATTGGCTGATTGATGACCCCGTAGCCATTTTGACCGAGTGGGATGTCAGAGCCTTTTATAGCACAAGCAGCATGCGACCACATAGCACAACACACTTCACCACTGAGCAGGACGCTGTAACGTTCAGTTCCTGCTTCACCGGAAATTCACCTCCGTCGTGCTAAGCTGACGGTAACGGCTTTAGCACACGTTCAGGTAGTCAAAACCCATCTGCCGCCTACGATCAGCGTGCTTGGGTGCGCACGTCACGTCAGAGATAATCGACAACACGTATTCTTTCAGAAGCGGTAACGAGGCAAATGTTCTCTGCAACACCAAATGGTCGCGTCAGTTGTGAATTTCGGATTAACCACCGTCGCTCCCTCCAGCCCCCCCTACGCATTTTATCTCCTTCACGGCGTGGAGCTCTTTCAGCCGACCCTATTCGATCACCACGGTTCACAATATTCACACGTCTGACGGATCTGCCGCAGAAAATCCTCCCAACATTTAAATCACGGCTGCAGGACGGAGAGAATCACTCACGTCAGACGTTTGCATAGCTGATCACTTGTGACAGCGCCGGGTCCATTGCAGTAGGTCATGTTTATTCCAATTAGATGTTGACTGCTAGAAATTGTCTTGGGTTAATGATGAACACTGATGCAATCATGAGCACTTGATGTGCTGCACCATCGATATGTGTTGTGGCATGACGAGGACTTTTTCTTTTACATTTTATATTCCTGCAGACACTTCTGCATTGCACCTCTATTTTTTTTAAAGGGTCATGCTATGCTTGATTTTTATTTTTTCCCCCTATTTTCAGCTCTTTAATTCTGAAACTATCAGCATTAGACATGAAAACACTAGTGCAGCCTGTCCTCTCATCTCCTCTCCTCTGTCCTCCTCATCCTCCATTTTCCCTTTTAACAGTCTCGTTTTTTTTTCGTCCCGTCGCTTGTATTTCTCAGAGAACGCGGCCTTATTCCCGTAAACACACATACCTGTCCTCCCCTGTCAGTCTCTACTGCATATTAACTCCCTAACAGCCTCCGCGGTAATGGCCGCACTCATTAAAAGCATCTTATCAGTCACTCGGCTTCCTCAAATGTCAGAAATGTTAGTCGGCTCCTCTTGTTGCCCTCACAGGTGCTCTTCCTGAACGTCTCTTGATCTGCCGCTGTGCTGACTGCTTTTGTGAAGTCGTCCCGTCGGCCAAGCTGCCCTGTTGATCACCTCTCTCATCTCAGGCCAATGTTTGTGTCTTTGTTAGGCTCTTAGATGTTAGGTTTTTTATAAAGGTTAATGAGAGAGGGAGTATTTGTGACAGACGGAACAAGTTTTTCTGCAGTGATCTTTAAGCTACATGTTGACTAGACACTGAAATGTGCTGCCAGGATATTTCCCCCCCTCCCCTCCTCTCTTTATGATTTAAATATCCCAAGCTTCACACACTCTCCCTGATATTTTCAAATAGAAGCAAGAAAAAAGAGTAACAGAAGACAATACAGCACACGTGTTCACTGATTGATAGTATTACGTATTCTCTTTTCCTGAAGCAAACGGGCTCATCTAACACCGCCTGGGACGTTACTTCATCGATGCACATGCAGGCTGTTGTCTTAACGTCCTGGACTTGAGCCGTGCAGCTATTTCACGTTGAGAGATCCGTTTCTTAACGCCAAATTCTCTCATACTGATTGACAGCCCAACAGTCAGAAGTACAGTGAGACATTAACTGGATCAAACAACCCAGAAAAAAAAACACCACACACCTTAAAAAAAGAACAAAAAAACAAGCCTTCATCTCTAATCTTTCCCCCTCATTAGATACATGAAAAATGCTGTCACCGTGAGATGGAAACAATGATGAGCATCTCATTTAACATCATCAGAATTAACACCTCCAATGCATTTGTGAAAGTTGAGCAAATGTTTTTTTCTTTTCTTTCTTTTTTTTATCAGCCACAGATCGATGAAGCATATCAACAGTCACTGACATCAGACATAAACTCACTTACATGAAAATAAATGTGATAGTGGTGAGATTAAAGAGGAAACATCAGCAGCGTGATTCATCCTGCCCCAGAAATTCAGCACAGCGAGGGTTAAAGTCTAGCTGCAGCATCTTGCTGCAGTGTCTAAAGCGTTCGGCTGATCGTTAGCGTTACAGTTTTACACTGGGAGAAGAACAGAAGGGGGAAAAAAACACCTAATGGTTCCTTTTCTGTTTTTTTTTCTTCCAAAAATCATTTTTATTGCATTTATAACATTTGGCACAGTACAAATTCTTGGTGCTTTTACAAGATAAACCTGTAAAGATCGACAGTGACCTTTTTTTGCTCAGGTTTCTGTTAAAGAAAGTCTTCTCTGTATAAATATTTTTCCTATCACTGCATTCTCTGTAGCCCGGTGTAAAAATCACACAGAATGCCCCTTTTTCTTTTTTTTTTTTTCCTTTTTTTTTTTAAAACAAGACTACCCTCATTTGTCAAAGTCGAGACATCGTCTTAAACAACTCATTTTAAATAGAAGTTACAAGTTAGAAAATAGTTTCAATTTCTTTTTAATATATGTTTCTCTATCACCAACCCATGGTAGCTTCAGTGTGTCCATATATATATTTATATATATATAATTTATTTATAAGCATGTACAACGATAAATCACCAGTCTTTTAAAGTTTGCACTCTGTACAAAAAAAGTAGTTCCTGTCCTTTTTTTTTTTTCTTGTGCATTATATTGCATGATTCTCATGAGAAAAAGAAGAGGGGGTTCAATTAGGGCGGATGGGGACAAAAAGGAGTGAGAGTCTTTAGGAGTTTGGGGGGTGGGGTTGGGGGCGGGGCCTTCTTAAATCTGAGTTTCCTGCACCTTCTCCTTGGTGTGAGTCTTTATGACAAAGGGCTCGGCCATTGCCGTGACGGCACTGGGGAGGGTTCGAGGCAGAGAGTTCCCGACGTTGTTCTCTGTCCATTTGGCGCCGTGGCCGGTCGGTTTGTAGGTGTTGTATTTGGGCTTCAGGGTGCTGTAGTCCATCTTATGAGGACTGTAGTCGAGCTTGGGTTTCTGCGTGTGCGGGCTGAAGTCGGACTTAAAGGCGCTGTAATCCACTTTGTGGGGGCTGAAGTCGGTCTTGAAGGCATTGTAGTCGGGCGCAGTCTTAAGGGGGGTGTAATGGTCCTTGGTCTTGTAGGCAATGTCTGTTTTCTGTCTCTGGGCGCTGTAGTCCATTTTGTGTTTAGGCTGAGTGCTGTAGTCGGGCTTGAACGGGCTGTAGTCAGGTTTAGGTCTCGGGTGAGTGCCGAAGTCATGTTTGAATGGACTGTATTCAGCTTTAGGTTTATGCTGTGTGTTGTATTCGGATTTCAGCGGGCTGTAATCGTGTTTCGGTTTCGGTTGGGTGCTGTAGTCTCGTTTGAACGGGCTGAACTCGGCTCTCTGCCTAGGATGGGTGCTGTAGTCTGGTTTGAAGGGGCTATAGTCTGTTTTAACCTTCGGGTGGGTACCAAAGTCTGGTTTAAACGGGCTGTATTCTGATTTAGGTTTCTGAGGGATGTATTCCTGTCTAAACGGGCTGCAGTCGAGCTTTGGTCTGTGAAGGCTAAAATCAGGAGTTGACTTGTGTGTGTTGCAGTCTGGGATGGATTTGTGGCTGCTGTAGTCCATATTTGGCTTGTAGGTTGTATATTCAGCCTTGGGCTTGTGCAGGGTGAAATCAGGTTGGGTTTTGTATTCAGCCTTGGGTTTGTGGAAGCTGTAGTCAGTCTTGTGGCTAATAAAGTCCAGTTTGTGTATGCTGTTGTGGTCTCTGATTTCAGGCAATGCGTAAGACGACTCTTGGGCCGCAGACGCCGGTGGTGGAAGGTCTTCCTCGTCCACCTGGATGATCTCTACTGTACGGGCTGCCGCAACCGTGCTCCTCTGCTGGTGGCGCTTTCTGAGTTTGTAGAAGGCAATAAGCATGACCGCGGCCATCAGTGTCACTGCCACGAAGCAGCCTATGATGATCTTAGTGGTCTTCATCACTTCGTCCAGGCTTGGGCCGGGCTTGCCTGGCTTGCCTGTGGCACCTCGGACCCCTGGCAAAACAGATGGCTTAGCGGCGCTCGCTGGACTGTCGGTGTTTTGCAGGAGCACAGTCGGCGTTGAGATAAAACTGGCTGAAAGACGGACGGAGAGGCCGTTGTAGTTGTCGTCCCTATGCCTACTCCCCCGCCTACAGCAACGCCAGCAGCTGTCGTCGTGGTCGTCTTAGCTTTGGGCATTTCAGTCGTCGTGCCCACGAGCACCACAGTCACTGTGGTGAAGTAACTCAAGTTGGACGTGTTGAGCTCAGCTGCACTCACGTTGAGGTAGGCCGAGGCATTAGAGTTCCCCGCTGCGTTGGACACCATGCAGGTATAGGTTCCCGTGTCCGCCGCTAGGACGTTTGAGAAGTTGAGAGTGCCGTCGTTGAGGACCGATATTCTAGGGTGACCAGAGGCATGTGTCAGGACGGTCCCATTGGGTAGAAGCCAGCGCACCGAAGACATCGGGGCGGTGCGGCACCGGAGCTCGGCCACTCTCCCCGCAGAGATGTTCAAGTCCCGCGGTGCATCGGCGATGAAAGGTGCAGAGCACTGGACCGCAGCCCCCTCGCCTTGGTCCACCTCAACTAGCTGTCGTCCTCTCATGGTGGCAGGGGAATGACAGCGTCCGCAGCAGGTTGAATTGGTAGGGATGTACTCTCTTAGCCAGCGTGCTAACCACACAGCCTCGCAGCCACAGTTCCAAGGGTTATGGTGGAGGTGGAGCTCCACCAGGTACTTCAGCGGAGAAAACAGGTCATGTGGCACAGCGCTCAGATTATTATGGGCCAGGTTAAGCTCCACCAGCGAAGAAAGGTCATCGAAAGCATTACGTTCGATTACTGTGATTTGTGAGTTCATCACCCATAGTTTTTTCAGAGAGCGCAGGCCTTTGAAGGAGCCCGGCTTTATCACCGGGAACAGGTTTTCCGAGATCTCCAGCTCCTCCAGGCCCTTTAGGGGGCTCAGGTTTGGCATGTCGCCCCTCACGTTGCACATTCCCAGGTTGAGGTACTTGAGGTTTTGGAGGCCCTCAAAAGCTCCTTCTGAGATGTACTCCAGTTTCCTCAACTCCCCTAAGTCCAGTCGCATCAGCGAGGGCACCCGGTTGAAGGCATAGGAGGGAATGCTCTCGATGGGGTTGTTCCTCAGCCACAGTTCCCTCAGTTTGGACAGGTACTCGAAGGCCCCACTGGGCACCACCGTCAACCTGTTGTCAAACAGCTCCAACGTGTTGAGACTGGTCAGTCCGTTGAACGCGCCCACCTCAATCTGCCGTATGGCATTTCGCCCAAGCTGGAGCACCTCAAGGTGGTGCAGATGGCGGAACGAGTCAGCCTGCACCGCCTCGATGGCGTTTTCCATGAGATTGAGGTGCCGCGTGTTGGCGGGGATTCCCGGGGGCACGCGGGTCAGGCCCCTCCGGGTGCACACCACTTTCCCCTGCTGGCTACTGCAGGAGCACTGTGGCGGACAGCCCTGGGGTCCTTGAGACACCGCCGCCCCCGCCAAGGCCAGGGAGGCGCTGCTCCACGCTCGTGCCATGAGGAAGAATACACAGAGCAGGGCGGCTTTCCTGGCACGATGCACAGCTACCCGCCCCAGGAGACTCATGATGTGGCACGTTCATAATTCAGCATCATCTGGGGGGGAGGATGGGGATGTTTGGGGTAGGGTTTTGGTGGGATTGGGGTAGTAGCTGGATGGCTAACTGCACCGATGAGGAGAACACAGTAAAACTGATAAGAGAAGAGATGGTGGGTTTATGGAACAAGAGGACTTGATCTATCCTCACTTAGGTAGTGATTTTATTTCCATGAACTGTCGGGGCAGAGGGGCAGGGGAGGGTGCAGAGGACTGGCGTTTCTGAAATGCGTGTGCAACATTATGGCAAATTAAGCAAACCGAAAAATAGTATTACAAGACAGAGGGTAGTAAGGTGTTACAAATTGATGTAAAGAGGGGTTGAAACGCTAGCCACCTACCTCAATTTATTATTACAGGTCCTTGAACTGAGATATATAGCTTCCCTCCTTTTTTGCAATCAGACAGAGCTGTGGTTTTTGCATCAGATGCATTTATATCCAGGAGCAGCAAAGAAAACCACTTTGTGTGTGCCCTGTCAAAATAGGTACCAATGCCAAAGACTTAATCAAAATCAGCCCTTTTGTAAATCCATACATCCAAATAGAAAGGTTCGAAGCCCTTTATGTGAGTGTCTTTTTTTTTAATTTTCCTCTTCCGTGCTGTTGAGAGGAAAAAAAGAGAAAGGAAAAAAAGACGATAGAAAGAAATCCAGTCAGGCTCCCAAAGCAGCAGCGGTGCTCTCCTGCTCGCTTCTCGCCGTCGGCTCCTCTTCGCTCGCTTGTCCTTGGAATCCGACAGTCGATCCCCCCGCGAGACGCGTTACCCAGATCTCCATTATCGTACAGACAGCCATAGAAACGCACATGAAGTTCTCGTCGTTGTTTTTGTTTCGGTTCTGTGCACCGAAATCAGAAAGGAGAAGAAAAAAAAAAGGTGGGGGTAGGATTGAAGAAGGTTGAATGAAAATTCCACAGTTCTTTCCAATGTTCTTTTGTTTGCTCCGTTTAGGAGGAAAGGATGACAAGCCGTGGGAAAAAAGAAAGAGAGGACCCCCCCCCCCCACCTCTGTATTCCTCTGTTCACTTTTTAGTAGTCAATCAGTTGCTCGGTTGGTCAGTCTTGACAGCCCTTCCCCGTCTCTCGCACTTCTTTTCCTCGCTTTTCCTCTTGATAGCGCCGTTTGTGCCCGCTCGTTTTTTTTGTTTCTCCCCCCCGCTCTGAAATTCTTTCGGAGCGCTTGGCAGGGTTTGAAAAGGACAAACGCTGCCTTTTATCAGCTTTATTAGTCCTCTTAACTAGCCGCACGCTCCAGCCTCTGCAGCCGCGGTTGCGACAGCAGCGAATGCAAACGAACGCACACCATCCCTGCGAAGCGCGCAGCAGCTGCCGCCAGCCCTCCGTGTACTTCCCAATAATCCGTCAATTTCTTCAGGAGGAGAGAGCGGGGTGGAGGTCGAGTAGGGGGGGGGGTGCTGGAAGTAGTTGGGGGGGGTATCGTAGCTGGTTGGTTTGAAGGAGGAGGGATGGTGCACAGTTTCTCTGTCCCCTCTCTGGCTTCTTTTCTTCTTGTTTCCTTGTTTTTTTCTTTTTACCCCCCCGCTCCTCTTCTTGTGGTAATAAGCACCCCCTTGCTAATGCAGCATCCGACTGGGGAAGGGAGCAAGGCAGAGGAGGCGAGCGCCGGGCGAGCGCGGCTTACAGGCGTGACGTTAGCAGCAGCGTCGATGTGGAAAGGATCCGTTGTAGCAGCAAAAGAGAGCGTGTGCCGTCTCTCTCGCTCACTTGCTCTCTCTCTCTCCCTCTCTCTCTCTCTCACCCTCTCTCTCCGTCTCCCTCTTGCTTTCTGCAGTGTCCTGAGATAGTTGGGTGAGCTCAAAGCACTCAGACCTTTTTTAGAAATCTACCTCTTGGAAAACCAGTTTGCTCCAGCCGTCCTCCTCTCTCCTCTTTAGTGCTCATCGTCTCTTGTTCTGTGGCTTTTCGGGGCCGTTTGTGGCTTCAGGGAATAGACGAGGCCGTCCGAGCAAAAGGCAGAGATTGACTGTGGCATCCCCCACAGCAGCTAGATGTGACCCCATCCCACCCCCCTTCCATCCCCACACTCTCTCCAGTTAAAAAAAAAAAGTCCAAACATTCAATCGAGCCTGGCAAACCTTTCCAGCATTGCCGTGGCGGTAAAGCAGGCAGATGGGCACTCTGTTTCTCTCTGGCTCCCTCTCTTTCATGATGCCCCCTCTCTTCTTCTCCCCCCCCCCCACACACACACACAAATTTTTTTTTTTCATTATCTCTTTTTTTTTCGCGCTGTCCTTTCGTGGAAAATAAAGGGACATGAATGGAGCGCTGACGCATTCTGCTCGGAGCAGCGCTTTCGTTTGATGCAGTGTGTTATGTGCATTAACTCCCCCCCACCCTCACCCTCCTCTCCGTCTTTCCTCTTCTGCTCACTCTTTGCCCATCACCGTGTCACTCCCCCCCATGCATGTAAGTGTACATACGTACGTATATCTTCTCCCTCTCTCCGTCCACACGCACCCACCGGCCACTTCATTAGGTCCACCTTGGTCGTGTCGGGTTGGACGGCCTTTTGCCTTCAACGCTGCCCTAATTCTTCATGGCACGGATTCAACGAGGTGTTGGAAACGTTCCTCAGAAGGGTGACTGTGGAGGCCATCGGAGCAGCTCCTTGTCACGTTCAAGAAACCAGTTGGAGATGATTTGAGCCTTGCGCGTTATCGTGCCTGAAGCGTCCATCAGAAGATGTTTACGCTGTGGTTGGACACAGTCGGAAACAATGCTCAGGTAGCATGTGATGTTTAAATGATGCCCCCGTTACACCATCACCACCAGGCTGAACCGTTGATGCGAGGCAGAGCGGACCCGATGCTTTCATGCCGTTAACGCCAAATCCTGATCCTGCGGTCTGAACGTCGAAACTTGTCAAACCAGACGACGTTTTTTTCCAGTCTCCTGTAGGGCTGTAGTGATACACTAATCGCACGATACAATACACGATATTCGGCTCATGATACGATATATATCGATATTCATCTTACAATACATTTACATCATTTTCTGAGATTTTAAAGGGACAAAGTGATTTTGGTGACATCTTGTGAGTGTTCCAGTGACTTTGATTGAATTTATTGTTAACTCAAGAAAAAATTGCGGCATCAATTGACACATGTGGGACATGGGTGATGGTGGGACTCGGGGGTTTTGGAAGAAGCTTAGAATATCGATACCCGTGGCTGAAAAATTGATACTCAATAAAATATCGATATATATCGCAGAATCGATAAAATCGCTAAGCTCTAGTCTCCTGTTGTCCGGTTTTGGTTGCGTCTGCGTGAACTCATAGCTGACAGCAGTGTGGTCTTCTGCTGCTGCAACCCACCTGCTTCAAGTTTCCACGTGCTGTGCGTGGTTGTCGACATGCCGCGGTTGTAACGAGCGGTTATTGGAGTTACCGTTGCCTTCCTGTCATCTCCAACCAGTCTGCCTGTTATCCCTTTATTTGTCAAAATCTTGACGGATGTATGATTTTTACGCGTAAATCATCGAAAACAGTGACGGCAGTCCCTAACCCCTAACCCTAACCCCAGCGACTTAAATCCCGTCAGTCCAAGGGACTGTTATCAGTTATCGTTAGCCGCAGCATATTGAGATTATTTTTTAATCTGAAAGTATAACCTCTCCCCTGTTTACCAGCCACCGTGAACATTGAGGAGCAGAAATCCCTTTTCCATCACGTTTGTCTTTGAATGTAGTTGGAGCGCTTTAACCAGGCAGGCAATAACCCTCAATTTGAGCACAAACTGTCGCTCCAGGAAGCGCACAGCCATAAAGGTCACGTTAAAGAAGGTAAACGGGAGAAAACAAGACCTGCTCTACCCCCCTCCCGCCATAGGAGAAGAGGCAAAACAAACGCAACCTGCATCACCCCTATCTCACATCCTCAGCGCCAGCGTTTTCTTTATCAGATTAGGTAGCAGTGAGGGTAATTGATGGCTGGTTAAGCTAGCTGTGGCGTCGCTGCTAGGTGTGCGTTTGCATCCGAGCTGGAGAACAAGCATGTGGAAGAGACGAGGAAAGAGGAGAGAGAGCTAGTAAAGGTCACACTGCCTGTAGCGCAGTACGTTATTCCCTCCGGCGCAGGAGTATAGAGCCAACTCCTATATTATACACACAGACTTTCTCCTTGACTTCACTGCGGTTGAATACGAGCTGACTTCAATGAAGCACGCGTTACAGTGAGGTGGCAGCCGAGAGATCTTCCTGCATGATGAAATAAGGCCCTTTCCTTTCCCATGGGTTAGGGTTTAGGGTTAGGGTAGAGTTAGGGCGTCAGTTTTTATTTTTGTAGCCAAAAAGTAAAAAAAAAAGGCAAGTTATTGGCAAATGTGCTCCATGAGTCGGCTGCGCGGGCTTCGACCGTTGATATCGTCGGATGTCGTTCATGCACAGCGGCGGTGCCGGGTTTGCCGAGCGGCGCCCGTATGATGTGCCACCATTTGATGAGCAGGTGACCCAGAATGAGCCCCCATCACAGCGCACCCCAGACCGCAACCTCACCAAAAATCATCCGCTGACCTGTACCATGAGCTGCAAGGGCAGCTGTCCTCTTTTCAACCTCACGCTCTCCATCTCTCTCTCTTCCCTGGCCGCCATATCCTCGCTCCACTTTTTGTCTTTTGGTCAACGCGCAGATTTGTCAACCTCCATCGACTAAAAGTTGCTATCGCCTTTTATCATGATTTGATCCTGATCCGGAGTTGGCCAAGATTACCTGATGACGTTTTCTCAGGGACCGGGTCTCGGTGGCAGTCCGGACCTCGCGTTGAGTCGAGTTGGCCTGATTATGTTCGGCACGTCTAAAATCTATGCTGCCACTAATTCGGTGCTTAAAGGACGATTGGACGGTTTAAACTGGGAGTTTCTTCAAAGTTCAGATCGTGCCAGTGCGTGTTCACAGCGGCTCGTCTCCGTCAAGGTCAAACCACGTGCCCTTGTGTTCGCGAGTTCGACCAAGTGCGCCGTCCGGGCTCACCTTCCGGACTCACCTTCTGGACTGGCCGGACAATGACAACTTGATGAGCTGTCAGATGTGTCGGACCTTTGTGCTGTCATGCAAGCCCCATCCGGCTGCTGTTTGACCCCTGCCCCTCGCTGCTTCGCCTCGAGCCCCCCCACCCCCACCCCCCTGCATCAGACCAGCAGAGCACTGGGTGTGCTGTGTGTGTGTAGGGGGGGTGCTGTGTGACCTACTTCGGTGTGGCCTGTCCACCAGCATATGTAAGGGGGTATATGCAGTCAGTTCAGAACCCATCCCCCGGGGGGGAGGGGAGGAAGTGCTCGCAAATCTGGGCTGCGGCCAGTCGCATGTAGGTCACCAGCCTGTGTCTGCGAGCGTGAGCTTGCGCGTCGGCGTTTCCATTTGGGTGAACGGTCTCGGAGCAATGACGACCGGATCAGATGTGCGCTCCAGAGATGGAGCTAATGATGATGTCATCAACGGGATCACAGATTTACGCCACCGGGTCACCAGTCCTGGGTTTCTGAGGGATGCACGAGACAGTTTATCGTCTTGTTTTGTGTGCTGTTGCAGACGTTAGGCGCATAGGTGTGTGTGAGCAAGCATGTCCTCCAAGGATCCATCAAAGTCCCGGCGATCTGTTTCACAAACTCCCGACTCGGACGAACCCTAAACTTTGATATTGACCTTGAGGTGAAGGATGTGCCACTAGACAGTCATTTTTCCAATTTTCATTTCAATTTCCAGGAATTAATTCTGCTAGAGATTACGTGTAGCGCGCACACACACGCAGAGACACTATCAGTGGCCTGGTAAAGGCTTAAACTGCTGGGGATTTTTACTTTTTTAATCATTTTTACGATCACATACACAAATCATATGCTAGCGAATTAAAAGATTATAATGGGCAATAGGGTGTGTTCATGGCTGCCATCTGGGAAGGTTGGACGAGCTGTTTCGTCAGGATACCTGCTCTGTCTCGTCTCTCGTCTCTGACCTTGTGTTGCCTCCACCTAACAGACTGAACTTGATCATTTTCAGCAGCGGTAGGTCGTATTTGATAGTGCAGTTAGGAGACATGTTCTCTCTGTGTGTGTTTTAAAGAGTCTTTCAGGGAGGCGGGTCAAGATTTATATCTTATTTTACTGTAATGTGCCAAATGAGAGAGTCACACAGATAACACAGACAATTAAACTGTTATTGAGAACGAAATGAGTTCCAGCTACTTTGAATCTGCTCACTGGACGTCGCGATACTAGGGGTGTGGAAAAAATCGATTTGGCAATATATCACGATTTTCAGCTGCCCAATATATTGATTTTTCAGCTCCTAATATTGATTTTTTTTTTTTTAGGAAAATTGTTTAATTTTCACATTTAAATGTTTTAAAATTTAAATGTGCAAAAACACTAATAATAAACAAGAAATAGGTTGTCTGAATGATCAATATCATCTGATGAACATATACAGCAGCTTGATTTTTCATCTCTACTTTTAATTTTGATATTAACTGGGTAGAATATCGCAATAGACTAGAGTAGAGTAACTTTAATTATCCCGAAGGAAATTAAGGTGTCAAGTAGCATACACATAATACACATTACAAAATGAGTCAACCATATTGCACAGATCAGCATACATACAACATTCACTTAAATGGGTGGGGGGGTGGGGGTGCAGAAGTGTCATTATAAGGTGCCTTGCAGTAATCCAAGTGAACAGATTAAAGTGACTAATGAAATTGTCCAGAGTTTGAAGAATAGTACTTAGTGCAAGTAATAAATTGTAACGCAAAACAGTGCAGTACAATGTTGTCCAGGATAGTACAAGAGTGTGTGTGTGTGTGTGTGTGTGTGTGTGTGTGTGTGTGGGGGGGGGGGGGTCCAGTCCATTATGTTCAGCTCCCTCTGTGTGGTGTTGTATAGCTGTATAGCCCAGTGAACAAAGGACTTGTAGGTGCAGACTGCCTCAACATTCACCCCGTCAACTGAGACAGGCACCAGTGGGGGGGCAGTTCTCCTGAAGTCCACAACCATTTCCTTGGTTTTGGTGGTGTTCAGCTGCAGCTGATTAGCCCGACACCACCCAACAAAATCCTCCACAAGGTCTCTGTACTCCCCCTCCTGTCCATCCCTGATACACCCCACAATTGCAGTGTCGTCAGAGAACTTCTGCATGTGACAAGTTTCTGAGTTATAGCTGAAATCGGTGGTGTACAGAGTAAACAGTAGTGGGGAGAGCACAGTTCCCTGTGGCGCCCCTGTGCTGCTGACCACAGCCTCAGATCTAAAGTTCCCCAGTCTGACGACCTGGGGCCGTTCAGTGAGGTAATCTGTGATCCAGGTCACCAGACCGGGCTCCACTCCCATCCGCAGCAGTTTGTCTTTTAACAGAAGTGGCTGGATGGTGTTGAAAGCGCTGGAGAAATCAAAGAACATGATTCTCACAGCACTGCCTCCTTTGTCCAGGTGAGAGTGCACCTGTGCAGCAGGTACAGGATACTCTCACGATAGGCAAACTGCAGTTTGCCTATCCAGTGCTACTCCATTGCATGGCCAACCTGGGCTTTGACATAGTTGATTAATTAATTAACATTATAATCATTAATCAACAATTATAATGATGTAATATATCATGATATCACGATATCGTGATATCGTATCGTGACCGAATTTTCATAATACATATTGCCAATACTGAAACCTACTCAATACCGTTTCCCCTTCTGGGTTCAGATTAAAACACCTGCCTGGCATCCTCGTGAAGGATGTTTCCCGTACGTGCACAGTGGATTGATAGTTGAACATGGACGTTCACAGAGCCTCGGTCGATGACGTGAATCACACGCATGCAAAAAGGTCGTCTCCACCGGTCCTTTGCCTTTTCATTTTATTTTATTTCATTCTAACCTTGAAACCCTCCGAACACAGTTTTTCCTTTTTCTGTGCTTCTGCTTACAGCCTCGTATCGAGTTAATTGGGTTAACTGTGTTCATACCGGCTGCCAGAGCAGGGATTAGCTCGAGCGCTGCGCTAGTTGGAGGTAGAGGACGGATAATGTGAGGACAGCACTGTCAACCCAGTCAGGATGAGGATGGATGGATGGAGTTGAAACTCTAAACCTCTCGAGCAGCATCTATGAATCCTTATGTGGAGTAATTGTAATTATTGCTTATTTTAACATAGCAAATAAGTGATGACCCTCTCATTTTTCTAGGCCTATGCAAATGTCCTGTGTCCTCAGCGCGGCGCGGGTCAGCAGGGCCCATTTGGATTCACAGAGCATCCTTGTGTTCATTACAATGTTGCCTTGCCAACTGCTAGACCTGGGAAATTGATGTCTCTTTCTCTGAGCAATGTGAGGGTAAAAACATAGTAACTCACTGCAGAGGAGAGCAGCTAAATCTTCTGGACTCCCAGATCCCAGGGACCAAAGACACCTCCTTCATCGACACCGAACCCCCCCCCCCCCCCCCCCCCCCCTTCCTGCCGTGTACCTCGGGCAGGCCGGGATAGATGCCTCGACCAGTAAATTGTTATTCTGCACCATTATGTATTTGCCTTTAGGCTTCTGCAATACTTTCGGTTGTCTCTGCCCACTTAATATGTTTGCATCATAATATAAACGCGATTGGTTTTTCTAGTTAACGCCGTGTTTGAAAGGTTTGCTTCTACGTGCAGCAGGATCAAACGTGCTAACACTTTGGAGTTTCCTGTAAAGCTTCCGAAACAGTGAGATCCCTTTTTAAATTTTGCAGTTTACAAAACTTCCTGCTTCTTTTTTATGGTCAAAGTCGATATAAAGAAAATAAAACACTCCCTTTCCCCCATAAAAAATGGAGTGTTTTTTTTTTGTTTTTGTTTTTAACAGTGTTTTTCCTGGAAGCTTTGAATCAAGAGAAGAGCTGTTACAGCCTGGACGACTGAGAGTCTCCACCAGCGTCTTTACAGTGTTGCATCTATGAAACGGCTAATACTTGAAAGCATCCAGTTTAATCTGAGAGGATTAGCCATTCTGAGGCTGTTTACAGCGCAGGGAAACAAACTAACTGCTTTTCATAACTCTTTAGTGAGACACGACTTTCCTTCAAAAGTTGACACAATGTCCCGGGGATTAATTAAATGTCAGCGACGCGCTTCGGTCGAAATACCACCAAGATGCGACGTAAACGCTTCCTTTTCAACCACGTCTTCCCAGTAGCGGGTTTAAGGGGACGGAGGGGCCACTTCACTCCACCAGCCCGGTCTACAGCGGCGTGCCTCTTTAGAAACCGGTGTCGCAGCTTTGTGGCTGGGTAAATCTTTTTCTGAACTGGGTCTATAATGTCGCAGAATCGTTTAGCGAATGAGAGGATTTCAGACCCGGACCAGTCTAAAGAATACGGCGGGGCTGTCGGTGGAGCTTTTCAACGGCAGTGACTTTGAACGCTTGAATAAATGCACTCAAGCGGAAAAACCCAGAGACCCCCCAACCCCCCCCTTCCCCTCCACATTATTAAATCCAGCTGGCCGCGCCGAGATTGTGGCAGTACGCCTGGAAGTCTTGTGTGACAGCAGGCATCACGCAAGGCAGGAGACCGATTCCAGGTAATATCCAAGCAGATAAGAGGAAAAAGAGTAAACAGGGTTTTTTTTCTTCCTAATACGTTCGCAAGCTGGACTTCGTCTCAGTTTTTCTATTTTATCTGTATTCAAATGATCTTTCCAACGTTAGCATAACCATCAGTAACCATATTTTAGGTTACTAAAATAACCTAATAGGGTTAGGGTTAGGTTGGAATACACTGGTGTGATGTCAACATTCAACTCGCATTATTGTGTACCTATTTTCCAGTGCAAATACTACCCCCCTCCCCCCTCCCCCAGCACATAATATCCTACATTTCTTTGAATGTTTCTCCTGCACCGGGGATTTGAGGGACCAAGCTAAGTGTGTCTAATCTATGAGCGCAACCAGCACAGCGTCAAATGTTTGGCGCCGCCGTACCTGCAGCCTCCCAACAATACGGCGCGTCAGCAGCTGTTCACCCGAGCAGGTAGGAAGACGGCGCAGGGTGGGAGGGCGGCGGGAAGATTGAGACGTTTCCCGGGAAGACAGCAGCTTTATTGTTCAAAGACCATGAAAAGTCTCAAGGACCTCAGTAATGCGAGATAGAGAGGAAAGCAGGGATACAGATTGATCAAACTGTGTGGCGGGAAAAACAAGACCGCCCCCCACCCCATCGAGTTCCTTCGACCCCGCTTAATTTTGTCTTGAAATCACTTTGTCAGTGACTTGTGTGTCTTTTTTTTAACATCTCTACAAAAAGGAACTTATAAAGGAAGCAGATATTAAAGATGGTGGCACGGATAGTCGATATTTGATGACAAATGGTATTGATTACAATTACTGCAGTGGTGCCCAGATAATAGTTTCAACTCTAAGCAAAAAACCAAACCAATTTTTATATTTCACAGATAACATGGCAATGATGAGTAACGTATAGAAATAGTATAATAAGTACATTTCTGAAGACGTTAGCCATTGAGGCTGCCCCTCGTCTGGCTCTTCTTTTTAGCTAGCATCACAGCTAACATATGCTAACAGCTAACAGATGCTAACTGCTAAAAGAAGTTGAGGGATTAGCTATAAATTAGCCACCCGTTGAAGATGAGTAACTTTATTGTACAAGTCTCAAGGACCTCAGTAATGTGAAATAAAGAGGAAAGCAGGGATGCAGATTGATCAAACTGGGTGGCGGGAAAAACAGGACACACCCCCCACCCCATCGAGGTCCTTCAACCCCACTTAATTACGTTTTCCGTAGGAATGCGATCAAGGATTTCCCCTGGAGGTGGGCTGTGGATCAGCGGGGTCCCGGTCCTGAACAAAGGAGGGGAGGAAGGAGGGATTAAAAAAAAAAAAGCAGCAGGCAGCACTTTCTAAATTGAAGTCAATAACGCAGCAGCTCGTTCTATCAGAGCAGATCCACCCACACAGCGCTAACAGTCAACAAGCGGACCCGAGGCTGCAACGTCGATAGAGTTCTCCAGAGCAACACCGCGGATGGCAACATGTGTTTCTGCGGTGAACACATGAGCGGAGGGAGTACTGGCGGTGACGAGTGTGGGGCGAGCAGCGCCGCACATTTAAGGAGCTTGTTTAAAGTGGAGCGGTTGTTCCAGCGTGAACGATATAACGCGAAAGTGACATTGGTGCAAACAGTTTGACTTACCAAGCCTGATAACACGGACCTACACATGAAAGCCACTTTTTTTTTTTTTTTTTTTAATTGTACGTCTCACTGTTGCGTGCAATGTTGCCAATGCTGGCATATTTGAAACACATGCACACGCAGCCTTATTTTGCCTTTAATCCCTTTCCGCGTGTTAGCACTTCTGCAAAGCTTAGGGGGATTAAAACTGGTATAGTTGGCCTCCTCTGAGCGCGGGTAAGAAAGGAAATTACTGACTGGTTAGACGGGAGACATCCGGCTGACGTGATGGGCCTGTGTCGGCGCACGTGCCGCGAGCTGACACACTTTTGTGTGTGCGGCAACGGCGTTAATGGCTGCAGGCACATCCGCGCAGCGTGAAACGGGCATGCCTCGTTTGGGAGCTTGCACTTTCTGCCTTCATTTGCTGAGCTGAACATTTAGAGTCGATCGACTGCAGTTTTCCATCGGTGTTTGCTGCTGACCTGCTTTGGTGTGTTTGTGTGTTTGTGGTCTTTCATGATCAGAACTCAAATTTCAGTTTCAGACTCCAGGCGCTCTACGCATGAAGCTCTAAAACAGCCTTTCTCAACCGGGGTGTCGTCAAAAAAATGACCTATTCTGACATTTCATATCCAGTGGTACCTCTACTTATGAACGTTTCTACGTACGGAATTTTCAGCTTACGAAATGCCTCAATGGGAAAATATTGCCTCTCGTTACGAAAGAAATTTCAGGATACGAAAGTCAAAAATACAGTAGCGCTGCTACTCGCAGCTCCCAGAGTTTACTGAACGTAAACATAGCTGTCGGCTCTGTATCTTGGTTTGAAAGAGGTGCGTCCGAGCTGCTCTGCCATTGGCTATCGCTTAGCATCTTCCTGGCATCCCATTGGCTAGGAGGGCCCCTTGTCTGTATGAGCGTAACCCAGCAACCAGGTAAACGAACAATTTTTACCTCCACCAAGGAGGTTATGTTTTTGCCGGCGTTTATCTGTCTGTCTGTTTTCAAGATAACTCAAAAAGTTATGGATGGATTTTGATGAAATTTTCAGGAGTTGTCAGAAATATGAATCTGAAATTTTCGATAATTGTTGCGTTTAGTGGAGGTCTGCGCTCTCTGAGTGCTTTTCTAGTTCTAACATGTATTTCTTAGGGCTTTTTATGTCATTTCATGTATTATTTATAATTTATTTAAAAAATATGTTTGAATTTTGCGGGGCTTGGAACGGATTAGAACATTTACATGGAAACACGTCTCTACTTACGAAATTTTCAGGTTACGAAACTACTTCCAGACGAATTAATTTTCATAAGTAGAGGTAGCACTGTATAAATATATGAATGCATACATAAATACATACTTTTTTCCTTTGAATGAATGAATGAATACATAAATAAATAAATAAATAAGATGCATAATCGGACATGAAATGAATGATAAAATATGTCTCACATGCCCATTTCCCAATGTTACAACATCAGTATGGGGTCAGCGTAAGGTCAACGTGACTACCCACTTAGCTTACGTCGTAAAATCATTTAACCGCCGGAATTTTATTTTACAGATTGCAAAGAGAACTTTTTAGCAGCATCATGGATGGTTTTCTAAAAAGAAAAGCCCCACAGGAACGGAACATCACAGAGGAGCTGACTTCTTCATCAAGCCTTCATCCACCAGCTCTGAATCTGCTCCATAGGTACCAAAGCTAGCTGCTAGCGATAAGGCTAAAAAGAGGCAATACAAGGATGATGGATGGAAGCAAGCACATCACGGATGAAAAGAAGCTTTCCGGCTGAGGCCTACTCTGGTGCAGTTGTGGTGTTCAGGTTATTTAAACTAAATAAACAGGACGTATGCATTTACAGTCGGAGTGATGCAGTGTGGCTTTGGATTATATTTTACTCTGGGGTGTCGTGAGAGTTTATATTCACTTTTGAAAGGTGTCGTGACTGAAAAAAGGTTGAGAAAGGCTGATCAAAATGTTTAAATTTTACGTGAAGGGCAAAGAGAAATTAATTTGCAGTGCACTTTTTAGTAGCAAAGTGCCTGCCATCTGTGGACATTATCTGGTGCTTTTGTTCTGTCATTTACTGGTCGTCTCCTGGTGGATTCATAGATCCACGTTGTTCACAGGCCACTGCCCTCAACCCGCTCGTACGTCTGCGTTTCCTCCCCTCGCTGTCATTTCTGACTGATGCCATCAGTCTAGGTCACTTGCACACTAGTTGTGGTTATTGGCGTGTGGCCCAGTTACTTTTTCAATAATAACCTCCCGCTTCACATGCACAGCGCTCACAGGACCGGCTTGACACATGGATGAACAGCGGTAATTTCCCAAGGCAGACATTGATTTAACTTTCATTAAACCACCTTGTTTGACATCCTGATGAAAATCATAATTTTGTCTTGAAATCACTTCGTCAGTGACTCGTGTTTCTTTTTTTTTACGTCTCTACAAAAAGGAACTTATGAAGGAAGCAGATATTAAAGATGGTGGCACGGATAGTCGATATTTGATGACAAATGGTATTGATTACAATTACTGCAGTGGTGCCCAGATAATAGTTTCAACTCTAAGCAAAAAACCAAACCAATTTTTATATTTCACAGATAACATGGCAATGATGAGTAACGTATAGAAATAGTATAATAAGAAGTACATTTCTGAAGACGTATAGCCATTTAGGCTTCCTCCGTCTGGCTCTTCTTTTTAGCTAGCATTGCAGCTAACATATGCTAACAGCTAACAGATGCTAACTGCTAAAAGAAGTTGAGGGATATGGTGTAAATTAGCCACTGATTGAAGATGAGTAACTTGATTGTACATGTCTTGCTCTTCTTTGTCTGTCTGTAGTGCAGCTAGTGGATGCTAACATATGCTAACGGCTAACACATGCTAATGTCTCACACATCATCTCACACAAAGAAGTTGAGGGATATGGTATAAATTAGCCACCGATTGAAGATGAGTAACTTTATTGTACATGTCTTGCTGTTCTGTCTGTCTGTAGTGCAGCTAGTGGATGCTAACAGATGCTAACGACTAACACATGCTGAGGTCTCACACATCACAAATTAGTTGGTGACTGAGGACATGTGAAATAAATTTAGTTAAGCAGCTGCTAATTGTCTGTTATCTTGGCTAACATATGCTAACAGCTAACACATGCTTAAGGCTAACATTGTTAATTAGTCATAATTGAGGATTTGTCAAATAAAATTGGATATCAAGGGTTTTTGTTTGTTAGCAATTAAGCTGGCAAACGCTAACAGTTTATGGTGTCCATTAGCATAGAGGCTAACAGGGTAACAAGGGTAAGATCAAGGCTGAAATAATCTTGAAACTTGAATGGTGATTTATCAAAGACCGAAGACGTAATCAAAACGTGGCTTCAGCAGGTTCTAGTCCAAGATGTCGTGACTCGTAGTTTCAATGATGTTGCTGCGATTAAAAATGGCTGAACTGCTCCAAACAGGGCTGGGTTTTTGACTGATTTCTCGAGAATTCGGCCAAACCCCATTCATTTCGAACATAATCCAGAAATTGCTTACCCTACCTTTAAAGATGGGCATACAGGCAGTATGAGTGTTTATGCAATGCTGCTTTACAGTTGGGAGCCGGGCAGGAATTTTTTTTTTCTTTCTTTCTTCTTTTCTCCTCCCTCTTCTTGTGGCTGCGTTGCTGAAATCGACTTTGAGGGGGTGTGAGTGTGCGCGCCGCTGTCTGTTTTGTGATCGTTATCCATCTTGTGTGCGAGTGCTGATATCACACTGCACACATGGTGGTGTTGGAAGCTTCTCCGGAGCAAATGGTGCATCCCAGGCCAAATGTTTCCAATGATCCCGTGTAAATTAGAGATTATATTTGATGCATTACAAGTGTGCTCGTCTTTTGTGCTCCACACAATGCTCAACAGTCCTGCCAGCGTTGGCTGGGCCGTCGCATTATCTCCTGTTAATTGTGTTGTTAGTCAAGTGAACTTCCCTGATTACTGGCGTGATCACGTTTCAACTGTAGACGGCATGTGTTTTCCTGATTTTGATGTTGCGAGTTGACACATTTGAAGCTCCTTCCTTCGTTTAATCCCAGTAGTGACTCATTCTCCTTTTGTTCCCGTAGTGTGTTATATTGTGGCGCGAATGAGCTGGGATCTTTGTTTACATGCTAAAGCACAAGTCAAAGGAGCGGCCATTAATGCGTTCCACCTCTGACACGAGTCTTAGTCCAATAGATGCTCTGAAAGAGAGGGGAAACAAAATAAAACCCAGAATGCAACAGTAACATTGGTGACTGAGTCATGGGTGACTCATATTCCTTCAACCAATACGATCCAGTGTTAAAGAATCCTGAGCAAATTGAGTCATGGGGAGAAATGCTGTCAGTGTCATTTTTAAATTATACTTTTATTATTAATGTTATTTCCCGCCACCTCAGCCTTAAAGCTAAATGGATCTGAACTCGTTTGATCACTCGTCTCCCATTTCTGCAGTCGCACGTTTCCTCTCCAAGGGTCCGTCGCCACATTTCAGCAGCATTTTGAGGTACAAAGAGGACGAACTGAAGACAAATTCCCTGCAACGCCGTTGTTTTCGTCTGTTTTCCCTTTTCTGGCCCGTTTTCTGCTCTCGTGCTAAATCTTATTCCGCAAATGATGACCTCATTTTGCTTCCTCGTCGCCTCGTTAGGGAGGTGATTAAAAGTGCTTTTTTTTCATAAAAGTTGGGAGAAAAACAATGGAAAGGGACAATTTAAAATAAAAAAATAGTCCCAGGAAGACAGTCGGTGAGGGATAGGATCATACTGTTTTTAATCTTATTTTATTGCACTGTTTTTACTCATCTGTTCTGAGCTCTGCTCGCTTCCTTTTCTGTCCAAATCCATTTTTTTGTTGTTGCATTTTATTTGTTTTTAATTAATTTCGTTATTTTTTTTTTTTCACTTTTCTTTCATTTCAATACCTTTTGTAAAGCACTTTGAGTTGCTTCTCTGTATGAAATGTTCAATATAGGGCTGTCAAAGTTAATGCGTTAACACGTGATTAACGCAAAAATAATTTTAACGCAACTAATTTTTTAACGCGCGATTAACGCGAGCCGGCCGTTGATGTACAATAGTAGAGAGGAGATTAGGTGTTGCCTCCAGGCCTCATGAGCCTCCGTAGTGGTAGTCCTGTAGTCCTCCGTAGTTTGTCAAAACAGGAAGCCATGCAGTGACGTCGACGTCAATGACGCAGACAGACAGACGTAAACAAACCTCCGTTAGCAGTAGCTGGGATAAAAATGGATAAAAAAGATACTATTTTGAATGGTAAGTTTAGCTTCAAAACCTTGCCTGATGGCTAACTCCACAAGATAAATGTTGTTTGTGTTTACTGTCGGTGTGAATTTAGTTACCACCGGAGTCCCGACTACTGAAATATCACTTGTCAGCTAATCAGAGCACGGATGCAAAAATATTTTGTATGAAGAACATAAGAGATAATAATGTATAATGGATTTGGATTTGTTTTGCATAAGGCTAGCATTTGTGTACTCTCATATTAGGAAAGGCAACTTTATTTGTAGAGCACAATTCGTACACAAGGCAATTCAAAGTGCTTTACAGATGCATAAAGTCACAAGAAGGCAAATAGAATAATTCCATACAAGCATAAAAATAATCAATAATAAATAAAATTAATTAATAAAAAAAATAATTAATTAAATTAAAAATGAAGAGTGCAGATAGAATCCTTCCAGTCATCATCTTCACATCTAAACAGAACTGTTTTCAGTCTGGATCTGAACATTGTCAGAGTTCAGGTCTGTCTCATATCTTCTGGAAGACTGGTCCAGATTTTAGGAGCATAAAACTGAAATGCAGCTTCACCTTGTTTAGTCCTGACTCTGGACAACAGCAGGAGACCACTCCCTGAGGTTCTCAGAGTCCAGGTTGGTTCATATGGATCTAACATGTCAGAGATGGACTTTGGGGCCATGAAGAGACTTGAACACAAGTAGAGCTGTTTTAAAGTCTATTCTCTGAGTGACAGACTTGAGTAATGCAACTTGAAAAAGATCTGTATAAGGTAGATTTAGAACAGATAAAAATATGCGATTAATTTGCGATTAATCATGATTAACTATTGACAGTCATGCGATTAATCTGATTAATTATTTTGAGAAATTGACAGCCCTAGTTCAATACGAATGAACTTTCCTTTCCTTATATATTCAGATTAATCCGCTGCATATCGTGCACGTCACTCCTTGCACATCTTTGGTGAATCTCTAGTAAGGGTGTGAAAAGAAATCGCTTCGGCAATATATCGGGATTTTGGCCGCCCAATATGTTATCGATTTTTCAGCTCCTAGTATCAAATTTTTTTTTTTTTTTTAAAAACACTAATAATAAATAGGTTGTTTTGAAGCAAATAGTTTTGACTCAATTTGTCCTCTGAATGATCAATATCATCTGATGAACATATACAGCAACTTGTTTTTTCATCTCTACTTTTAATTTTGATATTAACTGGGTAGAATATCACAATATATTGTGATATCGCGATAACTTTATAATATTGTATCGTGACCCAAGTATCATGATACATATCGTATTGCGAGGTCCTTGCTAATACTCACTCCTAATCTCTAGGTGATTAGTTAGATGATGTGTGCATGTCCAGACTCAAAACATGGTCGAGGTGAAGTTTAACCAACCATCTAAACAGTAGGGGTGTGGGAAAAAAAACAATTTGGCAATATATCGCGATTTTCGGCCGCCCAATATAATATAGATTTTTCAGCTCCCAATATAGATTTTTTTTTTTTTTTTTTTTTTTTGTCAGTATGTTGTAATGGTTACTTAAATGTGCAAAAACACTAATAATAAACAATAAATTGGTTGTTTTGAAGCAAATGGTTTTGGCTGAATTTGTCCTCTGAATGATCAATATCATCTGATGAACATATACAGCAACTTGATTTTTCATCTCTACTTTTAATTTTGATGGGCAGAATAACGCAATACAGCGTGATATCGTGATAATATTGCATTGCGACCCAAGTATCATGATATATATCATATAGTGAGGTCCTTGGTAATACTCACCCCTACTAAACAGCAGCATATCGTAGGAGTCCACTATTACAATACGATTGCTCCAGCGTCAGACCGACTGTACGGTTCCTGAGTGGGAGGGGTTTGTTTTAGTCTGTCCTTCCTTCCCCGCCTCTTACACTCGCTCACCACCACTGTGGATCCTCATTTTCATTTATCACTGATGATTTTACATTTAATTGAATGTGAGGAAAAGCTGGGTTAAATTGCCAAAAGTGAAGCATGATCATACAGTGATTTCTCTGGAGGTTTTCTGGAATGCTGTTGAATGATGGAGGCATTTCCTTCATCATAAACTGGTTTAGGTCCCCCCCCTCTGTTGTTCCTCTTAGAAATAGGAATATTGCCCTTCTGGCACGCCCTGGCATCCTCCAGCCTGTTGAGACGCCTCCTTACTACTACGTTACCAGCAACATGGAGTAGCTCTTCTGCAAATTGTCTCTGCCACTCGTCTCACACTCAAACTCCAACCTCCGCCTGACGACTCTCCAGCCAGCCAGCCTAGCAACCGGGCAGCTGCATCTGGCTCTGACAAGCACACAGAAATTGACAAAAAGCCATGTTGAAAAATGCCTCAGTCGGCTATTTTCCGCCCCCCCCCCCCCCCCCCACTTTCATTCCCACACTTTGTCAGCACAGGCAGAGTTCGCAAAGACAGAAATGGCTTTTTGAGTGACAGAAACTGGTGCTGCGATTTGACGTGTCGACTGGTGAAGGAGGGGCTGGTGGACAAATGGTGATTGTACAGCCATGATTGTTCCGTTACGTGTCTCGTGTTTCCTTGACATCCCGAGGTCACTGTGCCCAAATTATGTCTCATATTGCCAAGCTGTATTTAAATATCTGTCACAATGCTATATACAATATACTAGTACATAGTACATACTGGAGATGTAACGATATGGAAAATGTGGTATCCCGATTATAGTTACCAAATTATCAAGGTTTACGATATTATCGTGGTATTCTTTATTGCTGTACAAATGTCTAAAAACACATACATTTAAATAATTTCACCACATCCTGTGATTTTCTTGTCAGACTAAAACATCAGAAGCCAAAATTTTATCAAAATGAAACTTTCACATTAAAAGAGCAAACAACTGGCACAGAAAGAGGTTTTATTTTAAATGAACAAAATAAATAACAGAAACAAAGCTTATTTGTCTGGTGCAAATTTAAATAAACACTTTAACAACCATAGTAGGTCAAAATATGCAAACAATTATCAGGAACAAAAATTATAGTGCAAGTTCAAATGAAATAAACTTTAGACTTTAAACTGAACCTTAAATACGTATGAATGTGCAAATAAAGAAACAGTTGTTTAGGAGCCAAATATGTTGTTCTGAATTGTAGTTCACTCTGTGTGTCTGTGGGTGTCGCTGTGTTGTTACCTGAGGGTCAGGTATAAAGGTAGCTGCCTGTTATTGGTTAGGTGTTTGACCCGGAAGGGCAAAAGGTTTTTGACCGCTGTGGCGCTAACTGCTGGCGTTATGGTTGTCGGATCAGTTAATGGAATAAATTAATATTTTAACTGCATCAGAAGAACATTGTTTCGGTCATTTATCGATCAACACGCAACGGTAATGTTTACGAAATATGAGCTAGCGAAGCGCATCGACCAGGTTACTCTTGGTCAAACGTCTCAGTAGCTTGAGGCATTAGCCTTAGCTCCTTCAAGTTGCTTGTACAAATTACAATAAAATGTAAACAGGTGCTCTGCAGACACGATAATTGTCCTCCACCAGTTGTCCCTCTGCATTCTTAAAAAAAAAAAAAAAAAAAACTAAATATCCCCAGACCTTGGATTTTGTCATTTTAGTGGGTTGGTAAATGTCCTTTCCTCCATGACCACTTTCTGCCATAATTACATTACGATGCCGATGTTACAAGCTACATATTCACGCGAGACACAGTCACGAGTCGCTGGCAGACTTGAATGAGGCTGATATTACATATCCTGGTAATCGACCGCGATAATGAGATGAAGTCAAACATAAACGGTAATCGTTATCGCATAAAATTTGTCCAGCTCTTTTAAGATGGTCTGTAAAGCCACAGCTGCCTGTTCATGACGTAACAGAGCGTAAGTATAGAGTAACGCAGTCCACCGGTGTTGCTCACAGCCAGGCTGCAGCTGCTCTGGTGGGCAGGCAGGAAAATCAACTTGCTTGTGCTGTTGCTGCATCAAAGTTTAGCCACGGTGTTTAATTTATTTAGAGGAAAAGATCCCGGGGAAAGTTGCTGAGCTGGCAACGATGACGAGTTGTAAGTCTGCAGCTCATCTTGTTGTCGACTAATGCAGAGGAAAAGGTGAACTCCTCACACTGGCACGGCTTCGTAGGAGAGATGTGTAGTATCAGACTACATCGGTAAAAACTTCGCCATTTTGTCTCATTTGAAAAAGTTGCTCTGTAGTAGCTGGAAGATGTTCCCGCCGTCCTGATGCACCTGCGGTTTTCAGAGCCGACGGTTTGAAAATGTTCAACAGGATTTCTGAATGTTGCGACTGGGACTCGACTGCATTCACTGAGAAACATTAGCATGTGAGATATCAGGGTTTAAAGATGATTTAAAAGCAAACGCATTGTGAATAGTTATTAATATTTCTATGTAAGTTGCCTACTTGCAGATTATCCACCGCTTTGAACTGGAAGGTGTGCTCCGCTGGCCGAACCGAACAAAATCACCAGCTAGTATTTTAAATGGCCTCCTCATTTCAGGGAAGAGTCTCCCATTTATTCAGCTCTCACATTTGGTTGTAAAAACATGCCTCTCTTATTTCCATTTCCCCCCCGTCTTTGTTGCTGCACCGCTCATTGATTGCAAAATAACGACCAATCTCATTGGTTCTGCACTCGAAGATGTAAATGGATCCGTTAGAAAGCGGGGCAGTCATTTTGCGGAGCATCGCGGCTTAATGCCCTTCCCCGCCATCATTTTTGACCACCTCTGGATGTGCTCAATGTGGCTTGACTGTTCCTAGCAAGCTTTCTCCACTTTAGGCAGCGATTTGAAGATTTGGACACTTAACTCTCCTCAGGCCCTCAAGGAAGCTGAACGCGCGAACCCAGAACACAGTTTACCTCGAGGAACCGAGTGGAAAAATGCCGAAAAAAATCAAATCACAATGACCTTTTCTGTTATTTCCAGAGCCGCCGGCCTTGATACCATTTTAGATCCGCGGAAGTCAAGTGACTGAAATGCGATCGGTTTGAAAAACGATCATTTTCACATCATTTTTTTTTTTTTTTTATAGGCATTCAGTAAATTCAGTCCAGTTCATGTTTTGCCACCTGCACCATCACACGGCCCAGTTAAAGGAAATTATATGATATTAGCAATATTACAAATGCCGCTCGATATCGATCGATCCACTTGGCATGTCGTCCTTCTCTTAAAAGTGGATTGATTGTAGTTATTTCTGCTATTGATTTTAACGCTCGCTTGTTGAGGCCTCGCTCTTGCTCTGCTGGGCTTTGTGCTCTGCGAGACCTGCGCTTTTCTTTCATTTGGATACAAAAGGATCCATAATCCAATTTACCTACAGGTTTAGCATGATTAGGTTTGCTGATTCTTGCTAATTTTTTTCCTTCTCATTAAGCCTCCTCTGAAAGTTTTTTTTTTGATATGCAGCATGTAACATTTCTCCCATTAAGCCTCCTCAATCACAGGCGCACATTTAAACGGTGTTAATTTGCCTGGAGATCCTCAGAGCGGAGGGATCCAGGTGAGGCGTCGACGTCAGTGAGGGTCAGCTGACGGACAACACTATTGATCCATCACTAGGGGTGTGAAAAAAAATTGATTTAGCAATATATAAATATAAATGCCAATATAAATGGCATATATCATTTTCGGCTGCCCAATATAATATCGATTTTTCAGCTCCTAATATCGATTTTTTTTCGATTTTTTTCTGAACATATACAGCAACTTGATTTTTTTTATCCTTCATCCACTTTTAATTTGATATTAACTGGGTAGAATATCGCAATATATTGTGATATCACAATATCGTGATACACTGATCCCTCGCCAATTCGCGCTTTAAGTTCCACGGTTTTAGTAATTCGCGGATTTTTTTCAGAAATATATAATATTAAAAAAAATCAAGAAAAAAATGCGGAAACATCACAGGATGTTGTGCGCGTTCTCTCGCAGCAAAGAAATGTTGTGAGCCAGCCTGGCCCCTTTAAGAAGGTGGTCTTATGAGTAATGGTGTGGCCTTATGGGTAATGTAGTGTGTGTGTCGTGGGACGGCAGAATGAAAACGAGGTTAGATGAAACAGCGGTTTGTTTACTACGGTTCAGAGACCAGAGGCTGTGAAGATAACAGAAAGACCACAGTTGAGCCTTTGTCTTGTTCCACTTCAGTGTCTCGCTACTTTTTTGCAGTCTTTAAACATATTTTAAACACATAATTTAGGCTCGGGGGGCTCCGGCTCCAGTTAGCGGATTTTGATTCTCGCGGGGGGGGGCGCCAGTCCCCATTAACCGCGAAAAATAAGGGATCACTGTATATTGCGATTTTCGGCCGCCCAATATAATATCGATTTTTCAGCTCCTAATATTGATTTTTTTTTCAGATTTTTTTCAATAACACTAATAATAAACAATAAATAGGTTGTTTTGAAGAAAATTAGTTTTGACTTTTATCTCTACTTTTAATTTTGATATTAACTTGGTAGAATATCGCAATATATTGTAATATCGTGATACCACAATTATATTTTATCCTGACCTAAGTATCATGATATTTTTCGTATCGAGAGGTCTTTGCCAATACTCACCCCCGTCCATCACCGTAGGCCAGAAAAAAGACGAACCGAAGAGAAATCGGTCCAGAACGCAGCGACCAATCCGCCGTCATTACATCGCCGGAGGTATCGCATTACTCGGTGTCGCTGACCTTTCCGCCACGTCCAGACTTGTCAAATGCTGCAGCACCATCGGCCCCGTGGTGTCTAATTGCTGCACATGTACTACAGCGACTTTGAGGGGGGGAGAGTGACAAATACTCAGGATTACAAATGTCAGCGAGCATCACGAAAGCCTGCAGGAACCGGCCACGTCCCATTCGTGCTCTTTTAATGGGTTTACAGTTGTAGCTCGTCTTAAAGGATGCCGGTTGAATTCCCCGCCGCCACAGATTTTAATGTTCACGCACACGTTGAACACATATGACAGCTCGTGAAAACAAACGGATACAAACTTTTTCTGTTTGTAAAGTCGTGCCACGAGCAAAGGGACAAATTTATTTTGACAATGCCCTGCTTAAAATGCACAGCGCAGCTTGCTGACCCCCCCTCCACCCCCCCACCCAGCAGGAAATCTTTCATAATTTATTGCTTCAATTCAGTCGTCTACCGCGGGTCAATCTCAGGCCAGCACCAGATCCGGCTCTTATTGACCCACCCAGGATGTCTGCTTTCTCTTCCTCCTCGTCTCCTCTCACTCATCCTCTGCAGACGATTTTCAGTCCCTTCCGGAAAAAACTTTTCTCTCTACGTTTATTTCACCCACTTTTCCCCACAGCTGCCAGCGGCGTCGCTGCAGACACTTAACCGAAGTGGAGGAGGGGGGAAAAAATGTCTTTAAAACTTTCTCTCTCTCTTTGGGTAGATCACAGCCGGACGTTCCCAAACTGCCACAGTCGTGAGTCTGAGAACGCAAAATAGTCCAGCAGGGCAGACATAAATTATCTATCGATGAGAGAAAAGAAACTCGATGAGCGTGAGGCAGGTTTAATGGTGAGAATCACGCCGACCGTTAATGGGCCCCTCGCCATTTGAGGAGCCGCGTGACTTTGCTCGGCCCCGCCCCCGGCAGACAGCAGCCCGCCACTGACAGTGATGCATGGGACCCCCCGAGCCACATTGATCAGCCCGGGAGAGTCTGCACACGGGCCGACCCCCCCAAACCCGCTCCTGTCCAGTAAGTGCTTTATTGCTCCTGCGCCGGCTTCGCCTCAAATTGGTTAGAGGGGATAAAAAAATGTGTCAGACTACAGTATTTTTTCAGATCTCTGCTAAATAAGTGGGTATAGATAATAATTTTGCATTTGGTGTTTAGTTTTCTGAACGTGTAACTTTGAGTCGATGTAGATCCAACCCTGAAATTCAGTCCACATCTTTCCTAATTTGTTGGTAAAGTTTCAGCTGCTGTCTGCAAATCGAACGCAACCCGGGCTCCTGACCTCCTCATTCAGTCTGTGTCTCAGAAACTCATCTGTTCTGCTTTTGCTCATATTAAAATTTTCATAAGCCTGTCTGGCCAAAGCGATTAAAAAGAAATCAATTTAAAATGGGGGAAAAAAGAAAAGTGGTTTCATCTGTATGAGGCGTATTTTGTTTGTGGAGTCGTCACCAACGTTTTTTTCTTTCCACTAGATGTTTACATCTATTCCTTTCTCTTTTTTCTTTTTTTTTTAATCATTATAATGTTGATCATTAAGTTTGGCAATTTGATGACCCCATCACCATTTATACCATTCAGTTTTCCTTTTATTTTTCTTATGTACCACAGAGTTTATCAGTCTGGTCACTCTCCTCCCTTTAACACTGGCTCCCATCTCTCCTTGTCAATATATATATATATATTTTTTTTTTTTTTTTAATTACAGGCCCCATTAACACGCTATTTACATCCCTGCTTGATCTGTCCCATTAAGAAATCAATAGTGGTTTAATTCATCAGTTTCTTCTCTCTCTCTCGCCCCCTCCCCTCACGTTTACTTTTATTGTTTTAAAAAAGGGAGTCTGGATCTCTGGATCCCTCCTGGGATGAGCTCAATCCTTTAGAGCACATGTGTCAAACACAAGGCCCGCGGGCCAAATGTGGCCTGTCACGTCATTTTATGGGGCCCTCGAGAGCTTGGGCATTATTGGTTTAAATTTTAAACCAATACTTTAAAACTTAAAATAAGCTTACACCGCTTTAAAGTGCATATTGACAAAAAACTACATCTCCCATCATGCATTTCGTCGTTACCCACAATGATAACGGCAGCTTATGAGCAAGACGATTTTTTTTAGACCTGATGGACTTAAGAAAAAACTTTTACTAACCAATCCCAACATGTCCAAGAAAAGAAAAATTGATGCACAAAAGTGTAACGTTTGTGTAATGTGTGTCAGTCGTGAAAGAGTTTAATCTACGTCGGCATTTTGACAGCAAACATGGAGCTAAGTATGCTAAATTTAGCCTGCAAGAAAAACGAAGAATCGCTTCTGCTTCTAAAACCCAAAATCTTACAACCACAAACCCTGAGTTTCATATAATTATGACTTAAATATTTGAAACTTGAATACGTAATAAATACAGACACCATGATTTAACATTTATATTAAGGTGTAGTTTAATTTTATTTTGATTTACATTGCATTTAGTTACATTCAATGATGTCAATCTGGCCCTTCGACCATGATGCTGGTGTGGCCCTCAGTGAAAATGAGTCTGACACCCCTGATCTAGAGGAACTGAAACACGTCTGCTGTCCGGTCACTGGAATATTCTGAAGCCCAGCAACGGCAAGGAACTATTGATAATAGACGGAGGGATGATTTAAGGGGCCGCCATGGGCAAACATCCTCCTACTGTGGCTTCTGTTCATTTCCCCAAATAACTGCCAGCTCCACTTTGCCAAACAGCTTGAGCCCTGAAGTGATGTCACTCCTGCTCTCGGCTTTCCGAACAATTGCGTACCTACTGAAACAGACACAATCTCAAACATTACTCATCCTGAATTCTCACTTGGAGACGCGCAAACAGTGGAGTATCACTGCGGCGCCGAGGAAGTTCCCTTTTCACATAGCTGTCATGGCTCCAAGCAACTCTTTCACACTGTGTATTTATCACCTTGTAGTAATTGTGTTAGCTTGCTCCCCGCTTATCTGTTGCTCTTTGACAGAGCTGCTCATCTCCGATTATCTCCACCACCTCTTCATGCAATAACGCCACGCTTGAAATCGCTGCAGAGCTCCTTCCCATACGTCTTTCCGGGTTTCCAGATGCGCCGGGTGATCTGCGTCGGAGGAGGAGGAGGGTCCACTGTGCGTTACTGAGTTGATGGACTTTGGTTGAATTCAGACTCACAAGATGGAGTTTCATGCATGACTTGTCTCGGAGAGCGGTGACGCCGACCCGTCAGCACTCAAGTGTTTAGAGTAGGAATGTAACGATATAGAAAATCTGATATCGCGATAATAGTGACCAAATTATCAGGTTTGCGATATTATCGCGGTATTCTTCATTGCTGTACAAATGTCCAAAAACACATACATTTAAATAATTTCACAAAATCTTGTGATTTTCTTGTCAGACTAAAACATCAGAAGCCAAAATTTTATCAAATCAAACTTTCACATTAAAAGGGCAAATATCTGGCACAGAAAGAGGTTTTATTTTAAATGAACAAAATAAATAACAGGAACAAAGCTAATTTGTCTGTTGCAAATTTAAATACACACTTTAACAACCATAGTAGGTCAAAATATGCAAACAATTATCAGGAACAAAAAATATAGTGAAGTTCAAATGAAATAATCTTTTGACTTTAAGATGAACCTTACATACATATAAATGTGCAAATAAAGAAACAGTTGTTTAGGAGCCAAATATGTTGTTCTGAATTGTAGTTCACTCTGTGTGTCTGTGGGTGTCGCTGTATTGTTACCTGAGGGTCAGGTATAAAGGTAGCTGCCTGTTATTGGTTAGCTGTTTGACCTGGAAGGGCAAAAGGTTTTTGACCGCTGTGGCGCTTACTGCCGGCGTTATGGTTGTCGGATCAGTTAATGGAATAAATTAATATTTTAACTGCATCAGAAGAACATCGTTCCGGTCATTTTTCGATCATCACGGTAATGTTTACGAAATGTGAGTTAGCAAAGCGCATCAGCCAGGTTACTCTTGGTCAAACATCTCAGTAGCTTGAAGCATTAGCCTTAGCTCCTTCAAGTTGCTTGTACAAATTACAATAAAATAAACAAGTGCTCTGGAGACAGGATAATTGTCCTCCACCAGTTGTCCCTCTGCATTCTTAAAAATAAAATGAATAAAAAAATATGCCTAGACCTCGGATTTTGACTTTTAGTGGGTTGGTAAATGTCCTGCGTGCTATCACCACTTTCCGCCATGCTAACGTTACGATGCCGATGTTACAAGCTACATATTCACGCGAAACACAGTCGCGAGTCGCTCGCAGACTTGAATGAGGCTGATATTACATATCCCGGTAATCGACTGCGATAATGAGATGAAGTCAAACATAAACGGTAATCGTTATCGCATAAAATTTTACCGCGCTTTACCGTAATACTGGTAACCCTTCCATCCCTAGTTAAGAGTCACCAATTTTTTTTTTTTTTTTTGTTTAAGTGAATATGAATTAAGGTATAAAGCTGATCTCATTTCTCGCGCTTTGCGCTGCAATCGGGGGGCCCCCGCGGAGCTGAGAGGGAACGGGAGCCATAAAAGCAGCTGCTTCCTGTTGCTTAACGAGAATAAATGAAGACTTTCCCAAAAACATTCGCACCTGCTGGTTTGTCTTTCCCGCTCGCATCTGCGCGTCTCAGAAACCCACTTTGACAAACGAGTGCATGTAGATTTTCTCACCACTACATCTGCTCCCGTCCACAACATGGCCTTTAAATTTTTACGACCCAAACTGGTGATTTTTTTTTTTTCTTCTCTTTCCTGCAAACCTAAATCTCTGCGGTGATGATTATGATCTCAGTAATTGGAACGTGCACTAAAACTCAGATATAAATCACGGCAGAGCTGCTGGCAGAGACGACCGTGAGCTCTGACTGACGGATTAATCTGCTATGAGCCTTGCATTATGTATACAGCCTGCTCTCTTTTCCTGATGAGACGATGCTTACAACATAATGTATGCGCCAATCAATACTTGAATCAAGCTTCTACTGGTGCCAGGTCGAACCTCATGGGATCTTTAATGGCTTCCAACCATAAATGGGCACACGGTGTTCTCTAACCTTATTTCTGCTTCGTTTTTCCACGTACGGAGAGTCTGTTTTGCGTGGATGAGGTGATAAAAGCTTATTTATTTATTTATTTTTATGCTCCATTTTCTTTGAGCGCGGCGTTTCCCTGAGCAGATGCGTCACCTCGTAGTTCATCATTCGTTCGCTTTCAAGCAGCTAAGTGAATTAAACCCGCAGTAGTTTTAAAACTCGCCCTTGGGCCAGATTTTCAGCGGCAAGCGGTTGTATTTTGTTCTCGTGAAAAGCTCGGAACATGTGTATCCGTTTTCCACGCGCACGTGCATTTCACCTTTTCTCTTTTTCCCGATTGTGTTGACACAATCCCAGCATTTATGAGATTACCAGAGCCCATTTGTGCTCCGGCGGGAGCCATCTTGGCTCGGCGGAGGCCTCCGCTGGGAGCCATCTGGGCTCCACTCAAAGCAGCTTCCTCTCTGCCGCTCCTTTTTTCCTCCCTCGATTGTGAGCAAACCTATTTACTTTAAAGGAAAGAGGGACTCAAATTTCTGCGTGAAACTTTGAAACTGAGGCTCCGGATCGAGTTCCAGAGTCCTTCGCCTTGACCAGAAGAGAACCGAATCACTGCAGAGGAATGAGTGCGAAGTTGAAACCCATTACCGCAGATGTCGACCTGCACGCCATTTTTCACCTGTTCTTTTCATTTTTGAGAGATTGCAGAGATGGGTGATATTAACGGATGCGCCGCTGCCACAGTTCATCAAAGCCACATCGACAGTCTCCCACTTCCTCCGGCATGCTTGCCGTTTCGGCCGCTCAGCTCCATCGCTGGCAGGAGACGTAAAGAGACACAGCAAAATCAATGCAGCTGTAATGCGCCGCTGTGAATGGAATATTTAATATCTTAATTTCACACACACCGACGACTTCACCAGAGCCGTGCGTTCCCGTCTAAGAAGAGATTAACTTGCTCCGTTACAGCTCTGAGCGTAAGTCGATTGTTTCTGCTCGCCAATAATTTAATTTAGTCTTGACCCGTTTTGACGTCTGCGACGCCCCAAATAAAGCTGGACTCATCTGACCCGCCATGTAGCTTCTCACCAACTCACTGGAATTCATCACCTTCATGTAACTTGAGGATCATGTTTTCCTCGAATACTCACAGATTTGGAGCATAGTTTTGTTCAGCTCTAAACGGTGTTTTCTGACGTGCAGAAGTAAGTTGGTTCTCACCTTTCTAGTTTTCCTCCAACGTTCACCCACTTTCCCATTTGACATTTTGATGCTCAGAGGGCCGCCGCCGCTGCTCTTATAGCCCAGTTACGCAACCGCTTCTGCACTTCAAGACAAAGATGAAATGAGGTTAGCGTCTAAAGTGGGGAGAGGAAGAGAAAATGACAAAGACTGAAAGCAGATTATACAAACTCAGATGAGATTTGAGCCAACTTGGACTCTTCCACGGTCGGGAACCTGAGTGGGCGGACCGGCGTCGCGGCTGCTCCGCAGCGTCTTTCAGCCGCGGTGAGAGAAAGTATGGAAATTTTATTGGATCCCAGAGATTTATGTGTTGACTTGTAAACCAACTCACCAGTCCAGGGTGAAGTAACGGTGTAAAGCTTTGATAAAACTTTAGCCAGGAGCTATTTTGAGTCGGGCTCTGAGTAGGGCTGTAGCGATACACTTAGTTATGATGGAGGACGTTTTCTTTTTTCTCTTCATAGGATGCCAGCGTTTGAAGTATAGTAATAGTAGAGGTGTGGAAAAAAAACGATTTGGCAATATATCGTGATTTTCGGCCGCCAAATGTATCATTTTTTTTAGCTCTTAATATAATTTTTTTTTCAAAAACACTAATAATAAACAAGAAATAGGTTGTTTTGAAGCAAATAAGTTTGACTCAATTTGTCCTCTGAATGATCAATATCATCTGAACATACACAGCAACTTGATTTTTCATCTGCACTTTGATATTAACTGGGTAGAATATCGCAATATATCACTATATATTGTGATATTCGTGATATTATGGTATTAGTATCATGATACATATATTGCGAAGTCCTTGCCAATACTCACCCCTTAGTAATAGCTCGGGCGTAGCGATACACTAATCTGACGATACGATACAATACACGATATTCGGCTCACGATACAATATATATCAATATTCATCTTACAATACATTTACATAATTTTCCAAAAGATTTTAAAGGGACAAAGTGATTTTGGTGACATCTTGTGAGTGTTCTAATGATTTTGTTTGAATTAACTGAACTGAAAGCATCAATTACACATTATATGGCTGACAGGCAGCTTGCAAATGCTGGACAAAATGAATAAAAGATGTGCTGAGAAAAATAGTTTTATTTATCTAAACAGTGCAAATTGTTGTTTGCAAGCTTTTAAAGGTGGGACACGGGGGTTTTGAAAGAAGCTTAGAATATCGGATACCCGTCCGTCCCGTCCCGTCCCGTCTTCTTCCGCTTATCCGAGGTCGGGTCGCGGGGGCATCAGCCGGAGTAAGGAAGCCCAGACCCCCCTCTCCCCGGCCACTTCCTCCAGCTCCTCTGGGGGGATCCCAAGGCGTTCCCAGGCCAGCCGAGAGACATAGTCCCTCCAGCGTGTCCTGGGTCTTCCCCGGGGTCTCCTCCCAGTGGGCCGTGCCCGGAACACCTCACCAGGGAGGCGCCCAGGAGGCATCCTAACCAGATGCCCGAGCCACCTCATCTGGCTCCTCTCGATGCGGAGGAGCAGCGGTTCTACTCTGAGCCCCTCCCGGATGACCGAGCTTCTCACCCTATCTCTAAGGGAGAGCCCGGCCACCCTGCGAAGGAAGCTCATTTCAGCCGCTTGTATCCGCCATCTTGTTCTTTCGGTCACTACCCAAAGCTCATGACCATAGGTGAGGGTGGGAACGTAGATCGACCGGTAAATCGAGAGCTTCGCCTTCCGACTCAGCTCTCTCTTCACCACAACAGACCGACGCAGCACCCGCATCACTGCAGATGCCGCACCGATCCGTCTGTCGATCTCCTGCTCCATCCTTCCCTCACTCGTGAACAAGATCCCGAGATACTTAAACTCCTCCACTTGGGGGAGGACCTCATCCCCAACCCGGAGAGGGCACTCCACCCTTTTCCGGCTGAGGACCATGGTCTCGGATTTGAAGGTGCTGATTCTCATCCCAGCCGCTTCACAACCGGCTGCGAATCGCTCCAGCGAGAGCTGTAGATCACGGCTCGATGAAGCCAACAGAACCACATCATCTGCAAATAGCAGAGACCCAATCCTGAGGCCACCGAACCGGATCCCCTCGACACCTCGACTGCGCCTAGAAATTCTGTCCATAAAAGTAATGAACAGAATTGGTGACAAAGGGCAGCCTTGGCGGAGTCCAACCCTCACTGGAAACGAATCCGACTTACTGCCGGCAATACGGACCAAACTCTGGCACCGGTCGTATAGGGACCGGACAGCCCGTATAAGGGAGTCCGGCACCCCATACTCCCGAAGCACCCCCCACAGGAATCCCCGGGGAACACGGTCGAACGCCTTCTCCAAGTCCACAAAACACATGTAGACTGGTTGGGCGAACTCCCATGCCCCCTCCAAGACCCTGAAGAGGGTATAGAGCTGGTCCACCGTTCCACGGCCGGGACGAAAACCACACTGCTCCTCCTCAATCCGAGATTCAACTATCCGACGGACCCTCCTCTCCAGGACCCCTGAATAGACCTTCCCAGGGAGGCTGAGGAGTGTGATCCCCCTGTAGTTGGAACACACCCTCCGGTCCCCCTTTTTAAAGAGGGGGACCACCACCCCAGTCTGCCAATCCAGCGGTACTGTCCCCGACGTCCACGCGATGCTGCAGAGGCGTGTCAACCAAGACAGCCCCTCAGCATCCAGAGCCTTGAGGAACTCCGGGCGGATCTCATCCACACCCGGGGCCCTGCCACCGAGGAGCTTTTTAACCACCTCGGCAACCTCAGCCCCAGAGATAGGAGAGTCCACCCCTGAGTCCCCAGACTCTGCTTCCTCATTGGAAGACGTGTCGGCGGGATTGAGGAGGTCTTCGAAGTATTCCCTCCACCGATCCACAACGTCCCGAGTCGAGGTCAACAGCTCCCCATCCCCACTGTATACAGTGTTGATGGAGCACTGCTTCCCCCTCCTGAGACGCCGGATGGTGGACCAGAATCTCTTCGAAGCCGTTCGGAAGTCGTTCTCCATGGCCTCTCCAAACTCCTCCCATGTCCGAGTTTTTGCCTCAGCAACCGCCAAAGCCGCGTCCCGCTTAGCCTGCCGATACCTGTCAGCTGCCTCCAGAGTCCCACATGCCAAAAAGGCCTTATAGGACTCCTTCTTCAGCTTGACGGCATCCCTCACTGCTGGTGTCCACCAACGAGTTCTGGGATTGCCGCCACGACAGGCACCAATGACCTTACGGACAAAATGAATAAAAGATGTGCTGAGAAAAATAGTTTTATTTATCTAAACAGTGCAAATTGTTGTTTGCAAGCTTTTAAAGGTGGGACACGGGGGTTTTGAAAGAAGCTTAGAATATCGATACCCGTGGCTGAAAAATCAAAACTCTCTGGAGAAATAAAATATCGATATATATCGCAGAATCGATAAAATCGCTCAGCTCTGAGTACGCATTAAAGTCATGGGTGAATAAACCCGATGCATCTGACTTGGACACCTACATCCTGAACGTTCAGAAGCACATCCGGGTCATTGATCTCTGCAACGAAACGGTCAGACGACTAATGTTTGAAAAGCGTCCAAAACACTTCTACTCTCAAGTCAACAGCAACAACCTGATGAGCGTCTTCAAGTAGACATTGAGAATCAAGACCGATTAATGGAAAAGATGTGTTCGGGGGATGTTTCACAAGGAGCTATGAGATGCTTCTCGCAACTGTGCATGTTTGTTTTACTGCTTTTATTATTCAAAATTGATCCTATTTAAGTTAAGTTTTCAGGCATTTTCCTGTAATCTGCCCAGGGATGCCGTCTGGGACCAGGAACAAGGGAAACGCCGTGCAGGGAATGGTTTTTCAGCCAGAATAACTGGGTGCTTAAACTGGGATCCATTCTTCGCCTGGGCTCCTGTTCTGCACTAAATAATATAACATATTATGCATTCAGTAATGAGAGCTTTTTACTTGAGCTGAGAACAAGCCAGAGCAGTTTACAAACTCAATTCTCCTCAGATTTCCCTGGTGGCTGCAGGCCTAAGCAGTCCAAGTCTTAATCACTCGACTTCTCCCTATCTCTTAAGCACACCTGCCCTCTCAGTTTCTCGCTGACTTGAGGCTTCAGAGCTGCAAAGAAATTCTTTCCCCCAATCGTCCATCACTCATGAAACAAAATGTAATGAGCAGATTAGCCTGAATAGGCAGAACGTGGTTATAGTCTGTCACGGGCGAAGGTGGGAGATGGTTTCTACTCCGTCAGCAAGGTCGCCTCTTTCTGCGCCCTCAATTGTTTGCTTAGGGGAGAGGAAACTTGGTCGTCTACTGATTGAAGGCGTGTGAAAAATGTACGAAGGTGCAACACAAAAACTGTTAACTAGGGATGCATGCAACTGTTTTTTATAACCGATAACTTTCAGCTCCTAAAGGCCGATACCTGATAATCGATAACACACATATACCTAAGATCATTACATCAATACTATGAACAAAATCAAAAACAGTTTTGACTCTTTAAATGAACAGATATTTATTTTTTCCATTGAAAAACTATTGACAAGCCTCTCAAACATTTTTCTAAAGCTATCAAACAAACATATTTGATATCTCACATTAACTTAAATAAGTTGCATTACTTAATGATATAAAAAATAAAGGCTCCTTGAACTGATGGAAATACATGCATCAGAATTACTAACTGAAAAAGATTGAAGCTTTAGATGAGAGAGATGAGGAGAGGGGAGACTAGCTGCAGGCCTGCGCATGTTAGCATTAGCTCACGTTAGCGCGACTTCAAAACTCCATGGAAGCGATTGTTATGTTGTAGGTGGCTGATCAGGTTTTATGTATTAAAGCTTGTGCTTCCCTCCTCGTAGAATTCTCTTGGAGCATTTGTCACAAATAACCACCAAACTATCTTCTTCTGAAACTTAAACGAAGTTTCATACTATCGCCGCCATGTTTGTTGTGATCAGCACGCTGTGCTGCATTCAAGGTGTAACATAAATTCCTCCATTCCCTCGTTTGCTTGTCGTTCTTTGAGCCTTTTCTATTTTTTCTTTTTTTATGTGTAACATGTAGGAAAATACTGCAAATATCATTTCAAGTCAGCAACTACCAAAATTATGACCAAGTTAATGAGTTGTTTTCTGGCATAAGGGGGTATTTTTGATTTTCCTTACTGAGAAATAGTTTTTCTGATTATGCCGATGTCACTTGAACATAACATTCACTGCCGGTCATTCAAGACTCAGAGGGAGTGAGGCACTGCCGTGTTGACAAAAATATGTTATCGGGGCTATTTCGTCGTGATATCGGACTTATCGGAATGACATCATAATTTCCTGTTATCGGCCCGATAGTTATCGTGCACCCCTATCGTTAACCACATTAACTTAACTCATCTTCTTTTTTTTACCATTTGTGCTTCAGGTGGAAGTCGAAGTGGAGAGCATGGACAAAGCCGGGAACTTCATCGGCTGGCTGCACATCGAGGGCGTGAATCTGTCCGTGGCGCTGGTCGAGAACGCCCTGTCCAAAGTCCACTTCACGGCGGAGCGCAGCCCGTACTACAAAACCCTGGTGTCGGCGGAGGAGCCGTGCCGACAGAGGAAAGAGAAGGTGCGTGTCGCTCAGGTGCTACTGTACGTATAATAAAATAAAAAAAAAAAAAAACCTCTGGATGACAAACCGCTCCCATGAAGATTTCAGGTGGTGAACATCCCTCACTTTAATCACACAGTAAATTTCATTCGGGGGGGGGGACATGGATAACATCTAGTTTTGTGTTGTTTAGGTGCGCCGAAAGCTCGGGACGTAATCCCGCACAGTCACTGCGCCGTCTCTTTTTATGAGAAACGGCCCCGTGTCACGGCGGCCGGCAGCACGGCCGACCGAATCAGCGTATATTTTCTTGGATGTCACCTCCCCGAGCTGTAATGTTTTAGGTCCGTTCCTCGCTTTCCTACCTGCCACATCGCTTTGCGTTAGAGGCTCATTAGCAGAGGTAAAGGTGCACTCTGAGGGAACCAAGGCGCAGAAATAAAAAGCTCTTTGTTCTAATAAAGATACATCGGCCGTGAGAAATGGCAGCGGGTCATCGTTTGGAGAACATAAATCGAGCTTGAACGTATTAACATACAGTCAGAACCGATATTAGTTAAACTGCAGCGCTGTAAAATTGCTCCATCCAAGATTGCAAATAGCCACATTTCCTGTTATCATTGAGGCTGTCTCTCCTCAATGGGAGTCCTGTGATGGATGGAGGCCCTTCCCACAGTGATCCTGATCTCGCCTTGCATTTTCATTATGGCTCCACGAGTCACCCCTGGCAGATGCACAAAGTGCCCAGCCAGCTGTCATCGTTGTCCTCTTTCTCTCTATCTCCGTAACTTATTTCTTTCACTCGCTCTCCGCTGCTCTCTCTCTCCCCGCTCGCTTCTACTTATTCGGGTCCTTGAGGACACACAAATGCCTCCTCTGCCCGTATAAATGTGATGTATTGCTGGAGCTAAGAAGAGGTTGTGTTCTTTCTCCCTCCGCAGAATCGGTCATGTTCATGCTGTGTGTGTTTCTACGGCGTTTGCTCTCGGCGCTCCTCTTTTTTTGTTACAATTACTCTCCATCTGGGTTTTTTTCCCCCCCTCCACCACTGAAGGAGCTCTATATATTATACTTGTGTGCAGGTGAACCAACTGTCTTAAAAAAAAAAAAAAGCATCTTTCTGGCCATGAGAACACACCGGTCCTGCCAAGTTGAATCTTACCCAGGCAAAAGCAAACAAGCACGTTGACACCCTTTACTAGGGATGCACGATAACTGTTTTTTAAAACCGATAAATGCCTTTAATTAAAGTAAATGAGGTTCGGTAGTTTTGGGGCTTTTTTTAATTTCATGGAAGCTTTAGATGAGAGAGATGATGGAGAGGAGAGGAGAGCGGAGGGGAGATTTGCTGCTGGCTTGCTCACGTTAGCTCACGTTAGCTCACGTTAGCGCGATTTAAAAACTCCATGGAACCGATGGTTATGTTTCAGGTGGCTGGTCGGGTTTGACGTATTAAAGCTTGTGCTACTTTTCCCTCCTTCGCTTGGAGCATTTGTCACAAATAACCAGCGAACTATCTTCCTCTGAAACTTGAACAAAGTTCCATACAATCGCCTCCATGATTTTTGTTTGTTTTTATCAGCGCACTGTGCCGCAATGCTGCATTCAAGGTGTAATGTAAATTCCTCCGTTCCCTCGTTTGCTAGTCGTTCTCTTGGCCTTATCCATTTTTTTCTATTTTTTATGTGTAACATGTACAAAATACTACGAATATCAAAGTCAGCAACTACTAAAATTATGACCGAGTTAACGAATTTTTTTCTGGCATGAGGAGTAGAAGGTCTTCGGAACTACCTGACAACCCGAAAACCCGAGGTTCCTGACCCGACCCGAATCGGGTCTCGGGTCCATTCAAAAGATGTGACTTCGAGTTCGGGTCTGAATCGATACAGTTAGTCTCGGGTCCGGTCGGTGCTCTCTGACAGGCTGGGTCCGCGTTGACTCGAGAAAGGTAAAGATATTGGCGGTGGCAGCCAATGTCAGGACTCTGGGCAGTTAAATTAATTATTTAACGTGGCGTGTTTGTCAAGAAGCAATCGTGTTGCCGTAGCGTGTTATTAGCGGTTTGCCCTAGCAGCTGTAAAGCACAACAGATCACCAACATGACAACGCTGGATGAGAGAACATATTCACGACACGTCCTGACTGGTGTAGGCTATTAGCGTTAGCAGTTGCTACCAATAGCATCTGTATCCACAAAGAAAATAACAACGTGGGTTTATTGTTGTTTACATCACGTAGCCTATGTAGCAACTGAACCGGTAGAAGAAGACAACTTTAGGTAAGAAAATCAAGTTTTATTCAACGCTAGACAACTTTAACATGAGCAACTATGGGCTGGATTGTCTCGGTTCTATTCGGGTAAGTGTCGTGATCGAAAAACTACGGGTTGGGTCGGTTCCGGGTCCAAATATTTCGGATCCATTCGGGTTCGGACTCCCAGACTTATGATAATAGCTCGGGTCGGGTCGGATTTGGGTCGAATTTTTATGGGTCCATTCAGGTTCCGGTCCATAAAAGTGGACCCGTGAAGACCTCTAATGAGGGGGTATTCTTGACTTTCCTTACTGAGAAATCGTTTTTCTGATTATGCCAACGTCACTTGAACATAACATTCACTGCCGGTCATTCAAGGCTCAGAGGGAGCGAGGCACTGCTGTGTTGACAAAAATATATATGTTATCGGGGCTATTTGTCGTGATCTCGGACTTATCGAGATGACGCCCTAATTTCCTGTTATCGGCCCGATAGTTATCTGGTCGATAATTACCGCGCATCACTACCCTTTACAGCTTGACAACAGGCTTTCCAGTCCCTTCTGCAGCATTTAGACGGATCGACCTGACTTGAGCGAGCCTGAGCGTGGACTCGGACTGACCAGACAGTGATTATAGTTGGTGTTAGTTCGCCCGGGGCACCGGTGGACTGATCAGCCTCCGCCTCATTTGTTTGCGGGTGTTGTGGAGAGCGCGTGTTGTTTTATAGAGCACAAAGCAGTCGCTTTACGTGCGTGAATGCAAACTATGCAACTTGAAGGCAGATGAGGTGAGGCCCGGTGCTCTAATTAACCCATAGAGACCAACTGGAGAAAAGCTGAGCGCTTCCCTTTTCTCCTTCTACGTCTTTATCTTTTGAAGTTGCAGCTGGTCTTTATCTGCGAGTAGGCTGATCTCACTTCCTCTTTTCCTCACTGACCTCTCTGTATCGTCTCTGTGGCTGTAGATGTGTGTTGGGCGTCTCCACAGGAAAACGAGGTTGTTGTAATAAAGCAGACGTGTGAAAGTGAACGCACATGCAGGGAAGCTTTGCGTTGGTGGTCCAGCAGGGAACCGGGACGGCGACGCCTTGCTGTAGTAGCATCCAGAGCTCGAAACTGCTTAGTTGGAGGGACCTGAGTGAATGAAATTTTACTACAATGAGACCAATGGGACAAAGTGATTGCGCTCTAACCGAAACACTGCAAAGGTTTGAATAAGAGTCTTTTCCACATCTCAGCATGTTTGATCTGGCACATCAGCACCTTTCGGAGCAATATTTGGTCCGGTCCTCACAGCAAATTAAACTCTCCCTGTAAACTGGAGACCCGGGATGTTTTAGCTGGGTCCGTTCTGGTTCCCACAGTGCTGCGTATGAGTGATCGTTTCAATGACGGGAAGCTCTGCAGAGTCTAAATGAGGTTAAAAGTTGCGATATTAGAGTGGACCATTTACATGATTCAGCTGGAAGGAAGACTCGGGATGCTATAAACCTATTTGATACAGTTTTAACACTGACTTGCTTATTGCCAAGAAGTATTCATGCCCTTTTCTTAAATCTCTTGCCTGGCTTAGTTTAGCATTTTTATGTGTTATTTGAATTTACAGAGCTGTGGAGAAACAGGTTCTTGCCTACCAAGCATCTTCTTAAACTTGATTTATTGCAAAAACATTGAATTTTTTTTTTCTTTGATGGTATTAGACGCATAGCCGTTCATATGATATTCTGTCCCCACGTAGCAGCTGAGAAAATTAAATTTAAAGAGATGGCAGCATTTTGGACTTCCCATTAGACGACCACATGTTCCTATGGAGCAGTACAGTACAGTTTGGTTGGGTCTGTCGTTCTAAACTGTACCATACCAGATTCACTTGGGTTCCCTTTTCTTGATAAACTCTCTGTGCTTCAGACACGAAGCTGAATTACCTCAATAGCAAGAAAGATTTATGCTTCTGCGTCGAACACACATCTCCACCATATCGCTGAACCCTACGTCACATCCTTCGCTGTAGCCTGATCTCTGCCCCCCCCCCCCCCCCCCCCCCCCCCCCAGAAATGCAACCATCCGCCATAGGGGTGTGAAAAAAATTCAATTTGGCAATATATCGTGATTTTCAGCCGCCCAATATAATAGCAATTTTTCAGCTCCTAATATCGATTTTTTTCAAAAACACTAATAATAAACAATAAATAGGTTGTTTTGAAGCAAATAGTTTTGACTCAGTTTGTCCTCTGAATGATCAATATCTTCTGATGAACATATACAGCAACTTGATTTTTCATCTCTACTTTTAATTTTGATATTAACTGGGTAGAATATCGCAATATCGTGATAATATAGCATTGTGACCCAAGTATCATGATACATATTGTATTGTGAGGTCCTTGCCAATACTCACCCGTAATGCGTTGGGACTGAAAGGCTACCAAGCAGACCAAATGTGGTTGGTCCACTAAGTAGCGTTTCCTTCTGCCCATTTCCCGCTAGAACCTCGTCTTCGACATTTTCAAGGTTCAAAATAAATCAGACTGAGTTAGACTTACTGTAATTCAACATTTATCAGCTCCAGCTCTCTTCATAAAGCTACATAAAGGAAGTAAATTGAAGGAAGAACCAGCACTGTCATCTCGTACTTGACTCACTGAGTATAAACGCTAACTGCGACCTCGGTTCCCTGCATCTGTTCCCTGCGTAGTCGCTACCTAGAACCATAAATCATGCCTGAGGCCTGGCTGCTGTTGGGGGGTTGGAGATGGAGCAGTCACTGTCATCTGCTGACAGGTGGAGATGTGGGTGGGACCAAGTCCACTGAAATATTCACAGGTCCCCATTAACCAAATACCTGCAAAGATGGGAAACTGTGCCAAAAGCCATTTAGAGGCCATATGGATTTTCTGCGGCTGAGACTGTTCAGTTTCGAGAAACACACTTGAGTTTTTAGGGAACGAATACCTCGCCAGAGCAGGATTTTAGTGCGCTTTCCGTCGAGAGTTTTCTCTTTCTGCCGCAATTATCCAACCTTGAAGGAGATTAACACACTCTGATGGGTCTCAGAGTGGGTGAACGGAAGATGGAGAAGAGAGCAAAGGAGGATGTGACAGCCCCCGTTAAAGAGTTCATGTCACGAGACTCGTCTCTTTTCATCACTTTCCCCCCCAGCCCGGCTCATCCCTCTTCATGGACCGCTGTCTGTCTTTCGACGTTCTTACATGTCACGTGTTCCCCTTTATTTCCACCCTTCGAGCGGTCTCCGATTCCCCGTCATGCTCCCGCTTCCTGACAGTTTCTGGATCACGCCGGGGAGAGCGGATTGTGCACCTGCCCGGGTTTGAAGTCTTTGAGGAACACACGCCCAGGATCATCTGCTGCCATTTCTTATATTTCACCCGTCCATCAGTTGCGATTGTCAAAAGCACTTGAAGCAGCATCTTTCTGACATTCAGCCCGGTGTCCTTGGCAGAGCCTGATAGAAGCACGTAATCTTGTTGAAGCATCCCCTCCACCCCTGACGACGGTGCTTCCCTTCGTCCCAGGGCCTGTCCAGGTCCACCTATGAACCCGTAGCTCAGTTTTAAGACTGTCCAAGCACGTGTTTATTTCACTTCAGTTATTTAACTGAACAATCAAGTGGCTGTAATTGCAGGATAAATGCAGCAAAACATGATCAGAAACAGCCAGTTGCCTTGTATTCATGATTTCTTGCCATTATGAAAGTCTAGGGGGGGAGGAGGGGAGGGGACATAGAAGTCCTTCCTCTCCTGTCACTTGGTAGTTGGCACATCACACACCTGACTAATAGGGGTGAGTTCGCAATACGACTTCGCAATACGATATGTATCATGATACTTGGGTCACGATACGATATCGCGATATCACGATATTGCGATATTCTACCCAGTTAATATCAAAATTAAAAGTAGAGATGAAAAATCAAGTTGCTGTATATGTTCATCAGATGATATTGATCATTCAGAGGACAAGCTGAGTCAAAGCTATTTGCTTCAAAACAACCTATTTATTGTTTATTATTAGTGTTTTTGAAAAAAAATCGATATTAGGAGCTGAAAAATCGCTATTATATTGGGCGGCCAAAAATCGCGATATATTGCCAAATCGATTTTTTTCACACCCCTAGTGACTAAACAGGAACACGCTCAGGATGAATCTAGATGGCTTTTAGCAAAACCGGTTGCCTTCTGAACAGTTGGCGCTGTTCAGAGTTTACCTCCAGTCGACTGGCTTCGAATAACAAAATACGGGGGGGCGTTCTGCCCCGTGCATTTAAATCAAAGTCTACAGGATATTGCACGTGTTAGCCTTCAGCAGTTTTTAAAGCGATTTTAAGAGAAGAAATGCACGATTTGTACAACAGACCCTTTGTGGGATGCTGATGGTCTTCATAGGAGTACATACTATTCTAGCAGCACCGTTTGATTTCCATATTTTTGTCTTTTTGATACCATGTTCAGAGCTCTCTTAAGCCCCAAAGCCATTGAAATGCTTTCAGGGTTACAATGTTATTTTTCTCCTTTCCTTTGCTTTCCCTTCTGTTTTTTTTCCTTTTCTTTTTTTAAACCTCTTTCACGTTTAAATGAGCAGTTTCAGTCACCAGGCAACATGGCTGAAAAATAGGGGTGTTGAATATTGAGGTAGCTCCTCTGTGGAAGCTTCAAGTGAAGTGAAGTAAGTTCAGTTTACTTAATGGTCGATTCTTGCAATCGTTTCTCTCCTTTTCTGCCAAATCTCTCCACTTCTCTTGCCAATTAACTCCGTTTTAGCTTGAGCTTGGTGTTGGCTGTCCTCACCTCACAAATATTTTAGCCAACTTGAAATTTACTTCATTGCTTTCCTCACACGATTCGCTTCAGGCCTCGTAAAGAACTGAGCTTTATCTGCATTTGTGGTCAAACGGGGTGAAAGCACAGCCGTCATTGCTGCGTTGTGATTTTAACTCAAACATAAAGGGTGGTGAGACGGGAGGAACTACGACACAGAGTGATACAGATGACTGTTGAGCAGCTTTGAATGATAAAGGAACCCCCCAGCTGTGAGTGGAAGCAGAGGAAGTTGCTCTTATAGAGCCAAAGACTGATATTTTGAGAGCTTTTATTTGGTACCGGACATTCTTACCATCACTGAGTCCCATCTCTTTAGACAAAGGCGAATGCTCTGGTGTGGGAGGAGTTTGGCGAGATCATGGAAAGCGACTTTTGCTCTGCACCAAGAGATTTTCAAACCCACCAACACGTCTTCCATAGAAGATGCTGAACCTCTGGATTTTGAGGTGGACCCATTACTGGAACTGAGGTCGCCGACATAGTTAGGAACCTGCGTGGTGGTGGACTCCAGGGTCGGATGAGTTTCTTAGGGCTCTAGATGCTGTTGGACTGTCCTGGTTGACACATCTCTGCAACATCTGGTGGACAACTGGGGCAGTACCTCTGGATTGGCAGACTGGGGATGGTGCTTCCCCTTGTTAAGAAGGGGGACCAGAGGGTTCCAGTTATTGGGGCATCCCACTCCTCAGCCTCCCTGGTCAGGTCGATGCAGGGATGCTGGAGAAGAGAGTCCTAGTCGATTGGATCGTTGAATCTCAGGTCCAGGAGGAACAATGTGGACTCCGTCCCAGTCGTGGAACACTGGACCAGCTCTAGACCCTCACTAGGATCCTGGAGGGAGCATGGCAATTTGACCGTGTCCTTGTGGAGTGAAATGGATGGATCGTGCGCACGCATCACTTCGTTCCCTCGCGGGCTCGAATGTGATAATGAAATCCTCGAACTTTTTACCTGTAATCCCTCTTCGCGGGTTCGGCCGTAGTCTGAAGGTCGTGACTGTCCACGTCTTGTTAGCATTTTTCAAAGGCTTTTTGGAACAAATTCAGGCTTTGAACGAATGAACCTTGGATGATAAAGCACTGCACTTTGTGCGTCACGCTGCCAGCAAGTTGCATCACTAGTGAATACATTTGGAGTCGGGCCAGTATTGGTTTTGAGGCGTTTTTTTTTTTTTTTTTTTTTTTTCTTTGCCCTTAAGGACAGAAGTGGCTGAAAGTGTAATCGTGCATCATCTCAGCCGTGAGCAGCATATTGATGAGCCTTGGATCTATCTGCAGCAGCAGTCAGAGGTCAAGCAGATTCCAGGGCCAACATCGTTTCTCTGGCAGTGAACTCGTGACGATTTATCGTTTCAGGGCGCAGGACAACACCAGACAACTTTTGAAAAAGATTTTTAAAAAGCAACAGACTGCAGGCTCTCACATCTGAAGCCTCTAAGCCGGAGCTTTAAGCCCCCCGCTAAAGATTTAACAAAGATTGGGCGATCTTGCAGGGTCACCGTTTACACGGCTACAACCGGATTTGTTCACACTAATTAGGTCACGGTATGACACGGTTTGTATGAGACGAGGCTAAAGACTTGTGATAGATCAGGAGAGCGCGCCCCCATCTCAAGCAAGACTCGTCCTGTGACCTTGTTAGACTAAAACAAGGTCAGCATTAGTTTTGACACTTGTGTCCTCGTGCGCTGCCTTCAACCAGCTCTGCTTTTCTGCAGTAACTTCAGAAACCAGAATTTAACTCGTCAGTGCTTCTGTAGTTAATGAATAGCAATATCCAAAATAACTGTTGGAGAGTTTTTTTTAAGGGATGCACGATAACTGTTTTTTAAAACCGATACCGATAACCGATAACTTTCAGCTCCTAAAGGCCGATACCGATAACACACACATATACCTAAGATCATTACATCAATACTATGAACAAAATCAAAAATAGTTTTGACTTTTTAAATGAACAGATATTTATTTTTTCCAAAGAAGAACTATTGGCAAGCCTCTCAAACATTTTCATAAAGCTATCAAACAAACCTATTTGATATCTCACATTAAAGGTGGGGTGGGTGTTGTTTTTTTGCAACACTTTTTACAATATTGCCTGAAAACCTTTTCACATTTCCATTGCACCCACTGAAATAAAATGTTTGCAAAAAAAACTAAACATTTTGGTCCAGTCTAGAAGGTATAATCAGAGAAAAACTCTGACCAATCAAAAAAGTGATCATCACTATTTTGATTGGCTGCCTAATACGTCCATCAAATATCACCCCTCCCTCCCTCCCTCCCTCCCTATGGTTCATGCAGTCGTGAATCATGTGAAGGCGTGGTTTCGAGGGGTGAGCTGAAGAGGAGGAGGCGGAGCCTTTGGGAGGAGGGAGGGAGTGTATATTTTCAAAATCTCACTTGAGTTGGATTGCTGGAACCGTTTTTCAAACAACACCTACTCCACCTTTAACTTAAATAAGGTTCATTACTGACTGATATAAAAAATAAAGGCTCCTTGAACTGATGGAAATACATGCATCAGAATTACTAACTGTAAAAGTATTAAGTATTAAAGGTGTTAAATTAATACCTTTAAAGTAAATGAGGTTCAGTAGTTTTTATTTTTTAATCTCATGGAAGCTTTAGATGAGAGGAATGAGGGAGAGGAGAGGGGAGACTGCTGCTGGCTTGCGCACGTCAGCATTAGCTTCCGTTAGCTCACATTAGCGTGATTTCAAAACCCCATGGAAATGATTGTTATGTTGTAGGTGGCTGATCAGGTTTTATGTATTAAAGCTTGTGCTTCCCTCCTCGTAGAATTCACTCGGAGGATTCGTCACAAATAACCACCAAACTATCTTCTTCTGAAACTTTAACGAAGTTCCACGCCACCATGTTTGTTGTGATTAGTACGCTGTGCTGCAGGCTGCATTCAAGGTGTAACGTAAATTCCCACGTTCCCTCGTTTGGTAGTCGTTCTTTCAAACTTTTCTATTTTTTTTCTTTTTTTATGTGTAACATAAGGGAAAATACTGCGAATATCAATTCAAGTCAGCAACTACTAAAATTATGACCGCGTTAACGAGTTGTTTTCTGGCATGAGGGGGTATTCTTGATTTTCCTAATCGTTTTCAGGCTCAGAGGGAGCGAGGCACTGCCATGCTGACAAAAATATATATGTTATCGGGGCTATTTGTCGTGATATCGGACTTATCGGGATGATGTCATAATTTCCTGTTATCGGCCCGATAGTGATCGTGCACCCCTAGTTTTCCTCTTTCCTGACGGAATTATATCATTTAAAGGAAACTGCATTATGATTCTGCTGCAGGGGTTTTATAAGGCATCAATTTAACTAAAAACAACGAAGTGACAGGTTTATAATAATCGATTTGAAACTGGCCGCATTTGCTAAATAATGGCATCTGCACTGTTTCAGATAAATTCCAGTCTATTAAATTTTATCAAAGCGCACCGAAGCTTTACGGCAGCCCCCTTTTGTCTTTCAGATCGGCGGCTCAGAATTCATTTTCCGTGCCGGAAACCGATGCGCTCACGGAGACAAAGCTTTACTTTTTTACAGCTGGCGTGTGAAAACACAAGCAAGACGAAGCTGCATGGTTTGTTGGCTAGTGTGAGAGGACAGTGGGATCACAGCGAGGAGACATTAAAGCCTGCAGGGTGATCTCAGTGGGAGAGATGACCCACATGAGACCTCGTATCGCTGCAGAAGATGGACTGCACACTATTATGTTCTGCTAATTCCCAGGCTTCAGCCAAAATATATATATATATAAACATACAGTGCAGGAAATAAGTATTTGATCCCCCGCTGATTTTGGCAGTTGTCATACTAAGAAATAAATGAATGGTCTTAGATTTGTATGGCAGCTTTATTTTAACAGTTATAGAAAGATTATTGAAAAAGAAATTGTGAAAATTACATAAAATGAAAAATAAAAATTAATTTACAAGTCATTGAGGGAAATAAGTATTTGATCCTCTAACAAAACATGATCTAATACTTGGTGGCAAAACCCTTGTTGGCAGCACAGCTGTCAGACGTTTCTTGTAGTTGCTTACTAGGTTTGAACACATCAGGAGTAATTTTCGTCCACTCCTCTCTGCAGATCATCTCCAAATCCTGAAGGTTTTGAGGCTTGCGCTTGGAAACTCTCAGCTTACAGCTCTCTCCATAGATGTTTAATAGGGTTAAGGTCAGGAGACTGGCTAGGCCATTCCATGACCTTGATGTGCTTCTTATGGAGCCACTCCTTTGTTTCCTTGGCTGTATGTTTTGGGTCGTTGTCATGCTGGAAGACCCATCCATGACCCATTTACAATCTCCTTGTCACCCAAGATTCTGCGGTACATGGCCCCGTTCATCTTCCCATCGATGCGGTGAAGTCCACCTGTCCCCTTAGAAGAGAAACACCCCCAAAGCATAAGGCTTCCACCGCCATGCTTGACAGTAGGGATGGTGTTTTTGGGGTCATATTCAGCATTTCTCTTCCTCCAAACACGTCGAGTTGAGTTGAGGCCAAAGAGCTCAGTTTTGGTCTCATCTGACCACAGCACCTTCTCCCAGTCTCTTTCTGAGTCATTAATATGTTCGTTATCAAACCTGAGTCGGGCCTGGACGTGAGCCTTCTGGAGCAGAGGGACCTTGGACCACTGCAGGATTTTAAACCATTGCGTCTCAGTGTATTACCAATAGTTTTCTTGGTGACTGTGGTCCCAGCTGCCTTGAGATCATTAACCAGCTCCTCCCGTGTAGTTCTCGGCTGATCTCTAACCTTTCTCATGATCATTGAGACCCCACCAGGTGATATCTTCCATGGAGCCCCCAGCCTCGGTTGATTAACAGTCATGTTGTACTTCTTCCACTTCCAAATAATTGCACCATCAGTTGTCACCTTCTCATTCAGCTTCTTACTGATGGTTTTGTAGCCCATTCCAGCCTTGTGGAGTTCAACAACTTTGTCCCTGACATCTTTTGACAGCTCTTTAGTCTTGCCCATGGTGGAGATGGTGGAGTATTACTGAGTCTGTGGGCAGATGGCTTTTTATACAGGTGACTATTTGGAACAGGTGTCTCTCATGCAGGTAATTACTTCAGTAAGATTAGGAGTATGCCAGTGGTCTGTGGGAGCCAACACTGATCAAGGTTGGTCGGGGATCAAATACTTATTTCCCTTAATGACTTGCAAATTAATTTTTACTTTTCATTTCATGTAATTTTCTCAAAATTTTTAAAATAATCTTTCTATAACTGTTAAAATAAAGCTGCCATAAAAATCTGAGACTGTTCATTTATTTCTTAGTATGACAACTGCCAAAATCAGCAGGGATCAAATACTTATTTCCTCCACTGTATATCTCTCTCTCTCTCTATATATATATATATATATATATATATATATATATGTATATTTGTCTGCGGCTGCATACCATTTCCCTGGGATTTGCTGTGCCGTTGCAGCTTTCATGCCTCCTTGCGTGTCTGTTTCCTCCTGCCATAAGCTTTTCTTCTCAGTGCTGTGTGCACAAAATTAACCACCAAGCACACAAAACCCAAAGAGCTGACAGAAGTTTTTTTCATATGGCTAAAAGATTACATAATCTGATTCTCGGCGTGCTGAATACACAATCACGCACACGCCAACTCGGTTGCAGATGGAAGGAGGCGCCGCACGTGCACACACATGCACACCATACTCTCACTGTCTCTTTTCTGCTTACTCAAACACGCTTTGATTCTTCGCAGACAGACGGCGCACACGCAGCGGTGCACACGCACACACTCTCAGGGGACACCCCCCCCCACTTTAGTCGGCAAGCCGGACCCTCGGTGCCCCGAGGCGGAGACACTGAAAGACGGAGAAAGAGATCAGTGGACCCAGTGATGTGTGTGTTATTTACACCCCAACTCCCAGTCCCCTCTCTCTCTCTCTCTCTCTCTCTCTCTCTCTCTCTCTCTCTCTCTCTCTCTCTCTTCTGTCTTCATCTTCCTTTTCCCCAATTCCAAGCTGCAAATTCAGCAATCTGCCAGCTCCGCTCACAGCCTCGTGAAATCACACACAAACCTTCTTTCCATCTTTATCTGCCTTGTTCCCCATCGAACACACAGACCTGCAGCCTCACGCGTGGCAGTCACCTGCAAAGTCAAGGGCATGATGGTTTTCCTCCATCTTTTTCTTTCGCTTCCCTTTTTTTTTTTTCCAATTAGCAAGAAACCAAGACGTCATCGGTGGTAGTGCTGGGTGGTATGACCAAAAATTTATATCACGGTATATTTTAAAATTATATCAGTTTTACGGTATATCACTGTATTTTTTTTTTTTTTCTGAAGGCACAACTGGGTGTTAACCACATTTTCTAATCATTTAGAGGAATTTCTGCAGTAAATTGTCTTAGAATGACCTATTTTACTGTAACGAGGAGTGAATATTGTAGAAAAACCTTCATATCTACACTAGTATTAGTGTATGGTTTGCATGGCCTCACAAAATGATACTATTTACAAAGAGGTGGTTGTGATTCTAATTAAGTGAAGGAATCAGAATGATGATAGTTGCAGTTAAAATACAGAACCCTTTTATTTTTCAAATTTTGCTAACAACTTGAAAAAACATATTTTGTAAAAAATCAACATTAATTACACAATGTAAACAACGTTCTCGAGATATTTCAACAAATAAATAGTAAACAAAGTATGCAACCTGCAATGTTCAAGTTTTGAAAAAAAAAAAAAGGATTATCCTGTAGCAGCGTATAAACAATATTCACACAGATTGCTGGCGTAGCCTCCCACGGCTACAACTTTAGCTCGTCAACATTTGCGGATTATTGTAGTTTGTCGGACGTCGTCTTTTTTAAATCCAAAGAACTTCCACACGACAGACACGGCTCCTGGTTTAGGAAGAAGTTCCTCAGTCTCATGTTGCTGTTCTGGAGCTTCCACTTTGGGACTTTCGCTGTTTGCAGCCATCACCGTTTAACCAGAAACTAGTAGCGTGTTGTGCCTCCAGTGCAACTGCAAAACAGTCCCCTGTCAAACAATGTTCTGCGGCACTTACGTTCCGCTGCGCGGCGTTCCCAACATCGTGCACGCTACAGTACAAACTCACCGGTATTACGGTATATGAAAAATTCATATCATAGGAAAAATAAACACCTGTATTCGTTATGAACCAGTATACCGCCCAGCACTAATCGGTGACATCTCAGCAATGTCTGACCTTCCGCTTCCTGAATTATACATTTCCACGAGTTGCAGGATTACACGCTGACTTTGAAAAGATCTGAAAGATGCGTCCAGTCACAAGGACATCAATCCAGCCTCGAGGAACACGCACGACCTCGGACGAAGCACGTAAACAGAAAGCGTTTTGTCCTCTCAGCCCACATGTGACGTTAACTTCATTTCCGATAAATGCGTTTCAAGCTTTTATGCGTATTTTGTCACACGAGTACATTGTGCATTCGTCCCCGTGTCCTTGGCCCCGTTCTTTCGAGCCCCCGTTCACGCACAGGAGCTCTTAACGGAGGTCCTCAGGGGCGGGTTTGCGACAGCCTCTGGTTCATCGGTGCAGAAATATCTCACCCCCCCCCTCTGCCCCTTCACTCTGCGAGGATGAGGGTCTGAGGCCAAGAGACGAGAGGAAAGGAGAGGAGATGCTGGCAGAGAGCGTAATGTAATATGACATAGTGTGTTGCAGTACGGCTGATTAACACATGCGCAGCTCCGTAATCTGCAGCAGAAGAAACACAGAGAGCCCCCCCGGTCTGCTGCTCTGCATCCTCACTACCTCTTATATCCCAGGTCCTCCCCCCTCTTCATGCAGCTGTTTCTCCTCCGTCTCTGCTGATTTAAAGTTAACCTGAAGGACGTTCACTGACTGAAGTCAGTCTGGTGGATTATTTGTTCTCCTTTTTTTCTGATTAGTCCCTCCTAGGACACCGGAGGGGAGCACTCTCTCCCGCTGGGTTGGCTGGGGTTCGGCTCTGGCCGACCGCCTCCTCCCTCCAGCAAAATGACTGCATGTTTACATTCTTTAAGGAAGGTAACGCAGTCCACTCTGGCTCCAAATAAGGGTGAGGAGTGGGAACCCATCCCATCATGCTCTGGTCCTGCCATTTCTATGAACGCCTGTGCCAGGTGGAGCTGAACATGTCATTTTTCCCCCCACAGATAATTGGCTTTATGCACTTTCATCCAGCAGATGCTGTGAAAACATCCAGCATGCACATTTCTGCACTGCTTGAGGTATCTTTCCCTAATGGTCCTTATTTAAGGGAAAACATGAGCTGTTTGAAATTGCAAAAAAAATTGACACACTGACAAGTTAGTCATTTGCACACTTTTTTTTTTAAGGGGCCCCTGCTCAGAGCCACACTTGTCTTTATTCAATATTGGTCAGCGATGAAATACCCCTCCTATTTCTTTTTTCTCCTTGCTTAATTAAATGCCAAATGTTTGTTTTATTTACATTTTTATTTCTCGCTGGTTAAATCTGTTCTGCTTAAAGGATCCTTGCTTTATTAGTTCAGATGCATTAGGATACAACTCTACTGACATGCCTGGCTCGTCTCGGCTCCTAAAAGGTTTATATGTACAGTTTGTTTTCGTCATTTAAAGCTGGTAAATATTCCAGATCATAACCTTTCGGGTTTTTGCTCAGCAGTAAACGGCAGCAATTAACATTTCCTGAGACACGTCTTGACGTAACACCCAGCAGCGTCCAATTTCAGGTTCAGTTTATGGCTTTCAGTTACGCTGAAGAGTTGAATCCCCCTTCATTATCGTTCCATCCCGTTTGGGCGATGTACCTCCTCTGCTGACGACTTGCAGCCCCAGAGTATGATGCTACCCCTACCGTACTTAGCAGTGCTGGGCGGTATGACCAAAAATTTATATCACGATATTTTTCAAAATTATATCAGTTTCACGTTATGTCACTGTATTTTTTTTTTGAAGGCACAACTGGGTGTTAACCACATTTTCTAATCATTTAGAGAGGAAATGCTGCAGTAAATTGTCTTAGAATGACCTATTTTACTGTCACGAGGAGTGAATATTGTAGAAAAACATTCATATCTACACTAGAATTAATACAGGTTTGCATGGCCTCACAAAATGATACTATTTACAAAGAGGTGGCACTCGTGATTCTGATTAAGTGAAGGAATCAGAATGATGATAGTTGCCGTTAAAATGGGGAACGGTTCTTCTGCTTCTAGCTTAGCTCTATGCTTTTGGTACAAGTCGGGGATTGCTGTTTGGCTGAAGTATTTCCAACTGGGTACCACATATCTGGGATCCAGCGTTTTGATCCCTGAAGCCGTCTTTCTCCACAGTACTTAGCGGTACCATGTCTTTCGCTAAGTGGACAGTGATCGCGTTGGTTGTTTCGATCCACCGTTTACTTTTTTTTATCATAGGCAGTGCCCCTAGCAAACTCGTCTTTAATTGTCATCTGACTTGACTTTTCTACAGCAGTAACGTTACTAGCGTTACCTGCAGAGGACGCAGACCTCAGCTTCATGCATTTCTTGAATTCTAACAAATCTTTGCGGCTCAGGTGGTGTAGCAGATTGCTGGTGTAGCCTCCCGCGGCTACAACTTTAGCTCGGCAACATTTGCAGACTATTGTAGTTTGTTGGACGTCGTCTTTTTTTAAATCCAAAGAATTTCCACGCGACAGACACGGCTCCTGGTTTAGGAAGAAGTTCCTCAGTCTCATGTTGCTGTTCTGGAGCTTCCACTTCGGGACTTTCGCTGTTTGCAGCCATCACCGTTTAACCATAAGCTAGTAGCGTGTTGTGCCTCCAGTGCAACTGCAAAACAGCCCCCTGTCAAACAATGCTCTGCGGCACTTAGGTTCCGCCGTGCGGCGTTCCCAACATTGTGTACGCTACAGTACATACTCACCGGTATTACGGTATATGAAAAATTCATATCTTAAAAAAAATAAACACCGGTATTCGGTATGAACTGGTATACCACCCAGCACTACTTAGCAGCTGCAATGATAAGGAGTACTTCCACCCACGGGGATTCAGGATACCTCTGCGGGGCCTAAATCATTGACATGCATCTCCATTACCAGAAACTGGTTCTACAGGGCACAAGCACCTACATGCCCCTACTGGTTTATGATCCCAAAGAGTTCCTTGATTACTCTGTGCTGGCTGGATGAGTTGTAGGCAGGAGCTGACGTTGTTCAGCCATCTCAACGTCCCCTTGAGACACGCAGAAGAGACAAGTCGTCTCTTCTGTTTCAGTGTCTGCAAATGAACAGAAACGCAGCCACCGTCTGCAGTATTGGAAGTATCCTTCATGTCTGCCATCGTCATCGTTGTCTTCTCTTATTTATTAGTGGTTAGCAAATGGCAGAAGGTGCACGCTACCGCCACCACGTGAAATGGGGTGATAGTTTGGTAAGTCCAGCTCGGTCATTGTAGGTGGAGACACAACGGCTGAAAGAGACCGAAGAGAGTTTTACCTCAGACTCCTGCAGGTGGAAACTGGATGCAGCTGTAGATGCCTTAGGACCGCAACAACCGTAGGAGGAAGTTCCCTTTCTTCCCACACAGTAGATCGATTGTAGTTGTCAGAGCTGCTCTGTCTTTTGTTTTATTTATATATTTATATATATATATATATATATATATATATATATATATATATATATATATATATATATATATATATATAGTCAAACCTCTACTAAAGATCAAGAACTGTCCTAGCATTTGTGCTGTGCTTTAAAATTATTTGAGCATAGGTTGTAGACTGTTGTGGAGAATTATATCCTTTATATTTCTCCGTGTCTCTGAGAGTATTCGTCTCCATAAGACTGAAAGCGAAGACTCGAGACTCTTGGCGTTTTCATGAGGTTTATTTCTATTTCAATGAAAGAGATCAGACAGAAAATCGCAGATCATCATGAATGAGCCCTGAAATGAGACATCACAATGAAGTTTGGCAGAAACATGCTCATCACTCACCAGCCGACTCTTGCATCACTTCAGCATTCCCATCCGCTATGTTGAACACACAATAAAAGCTTCTTCGGGGATCCCCCCAGTTCCTGTAACCCACAAAAGAACTGGTAGAGCTGACGCGATCACACCTCATGTCCTTGGAGGCGAATGCCTCACCTTTCCTCGTCTTGAGCGCACCGGTCGTCAGACTTCAGCCGACATGCGTGGGCCTGTGTTGAACCCGTAAAACGAGCTGCGTACCTGGCCGGTGGGTGGAAGCAGTGCTGGTGTACAGATGGAGTGATTGGTCAGTGAGAGCGGCAGGTGCACCGTTTGTCAAACTGAAGTGGTCCTGAGATGGATCAGGCCGGTCTACTTCCAGCAGGGAAAGGAAAGGAGGAGATTACTTTATAGCCGGTGTGGATACAAATACCTCATCAGTTCTCTTTATTACCTGCACACAGACACGTTGGCAGACTGTTCCTGGCTGAGCGGCCGATTCTATTTCTAAATGGATTTGCTTATTCTTTTTCTCTCTTCACCTCATGACCGGATCCCCAGCGCCTCTTACTCCCTTGCATTTCTCCCTTTTTAACTCCAGTTTCTTTTCTATTTTCCATTTGCTTTTGCTTCATTACCTACGCACTCTCATCCCTGTTTTTGTCTTTCTTATCTCATCTTTAATTCAACCTCTTTGTCTTTCTGACTCTCTTATTCCCAGTCTCCCTTTTACACTTTCTTAATCTAAGACCTGAATTAGGCATCCCTATTTATTAATTTACCCATCCCCACATGCCCTCAAATGCTCTCTCACTCTGAAGAGAATACAGATTGCATTGATTCACCAGTGCATCCTTTTATTTTTTTATTTTTTGGTGTGGGATTTCCAGCAAGATCATCTAATTAGTTCTCAACCCATTCAGTGTTCTCAGGTTAAATTAGAAGTTATGATGGGGGAGGTTTTTTTTTTTTCTTCATAGCATGCCAGTGTTTGAAGTATAGTAGTGTAGGGGTGTGGGAAAAAAAAAAAAAAAAAATCGATTTGGCAATATATCGCGATTATCGGTCGTCCAATATATCGATTTTTCAGCTCCTAATATCGATTTTTTTTTTCAAAAACACTATTAATAAACAATAAATAGGTTGTTTTGATTCAATTTGTCATCTGAATGATCAATATCATCTGAACATATACAGCAACTTGATTTTCATCTGTACTTTTAATTTTGATATTGACTGGGTAGAATATCGCAATATATCACAATATATTTGTGATATCATGGTATTAGTATCATGACCCATGTATGTATACGATATGTATCATGATACATATCGTATTGCGAGTTTCTTGCCAAAACTCAGCCCTAAGTAATAGCTTTTACTGTAGCGATACAGCACACGATATTCAGCTCACGATACGATATATATCGATATTCATCTTACAATACATTTACATCATCGTTTTGAAAAAAGTTTAGAATATTGATACCCGTGGCTGAAAAATCGATACTTTCTTGGTAAATAAGATATCGGTATATATCGCAGAATCGATAAAATCGCTCAGCTCTAGTAATAGCAGTATAGTAATCAATCTTAAAATGTTTGATTTATTCAGTTTGGACGCTTTGGTTGGTGCATCAGCGCTGGTGGTGTCTGTTCTGCTGCCCCTCGTTACTTTAACGAGGAGGAAGTTGAAATGTCTAACAAAGCAGATGAGTAACTTGAAATGACAGTGTTTCTGTCCTGCTCTGCTGCCTTTTCTTCTTCTTTTTTTTTTTTTTTATAAGTCTGAGGGGTGGTTTTGTTGTTCTTCCTCTCCTGGTGCAGATCTAAATTTGATGAACTGATGAGTCGAGTGTTACCTCGTAATTTGGGTCAGTCCAGCCTCCTCTGTTCAGTCTGTTCAGTCTCCTGCAGGAAACACTCCAGAGAATCGGGGACGACTCTGCTAGTTTTGGCAGTGTGTTCTTGTGCATTTTAGTCTGTCCTTTTTTATTTCTCCCTCTCTTTAGCCTTAGGGAGAGACGGTTACATAAACAGGATCTCGTCATCCCTCTACTTCCGATTCACCCTGTTGTAATAGCTGCCCCCCCCCCCCCCCCCCCCCAGAGCCCGTCTCTCTCTTCTCCATACGTACCATATCATTTCTTTATTTCTCACGCTTTTTGCTTGTTTTTCTGTGTCAAAAAATGTTGGTACAGGTCTCGGGTGGCGGTGCAGAGGACGCTACGTTACGGTTGTTCAGTTACAGTCGACTCTCTGCTCTCGGCTTCTGAAGGTTATTGCACATTTCGGGCAGTATCTGCTATCACTAATCACATTACATGAATGTGTCAGATGCATTTGCATTTAGAAACAAAAGCTTTAATTTCACACGAGAGAAAAGAATCGGATCTTCTCACTTGTTTAACCAGGAGAGATGTACAAAAGCAGCGTCAGACAATTTGAATCAGTCTGCAGAACGTTAGATTCAGGAAACGATAGAGGGGCTTTTCCTCTGATGCTGCGATAATGCCAGTTTAGTTCCGTCTCTCTCCCCCTCTTTCTGTTTTATCTTGTTTTCGCTTCTAACCCTCTTCCTTTCTCTTTCCGTTGCCTGTTCGGTTCCATATTAATCTGTCTGTCTCTCCTGCTTCAAGCTTCAGGCAGGAAGGTTTGTGACAACATGCAAACTCCATACAGAAAAGCCACAGCTGGGATTTCAACCAGAAACCTTCTTGCCTCATCCATTTTTATGTTTTTGTTTTCTCATTTGTTAAATGAGTCGTTAGTTTTTTTAGAACAGGCAGAGATAGAGAGCTGATGTTATGTACCGGACTCTTTCGGATGGCTCCACGTTTTTAACTTCGTCATCAGCGTTAATGACTTTGTTCCTTGGAGCCCTGCACAGGCCGCTTTACATTAGTGGGCTGGAACTGGGACAGAACTAACCACCTTTGGTCCGTTCCGTCACGTTCTCCGCAACTGTCGGACCTGGTAGGATCCACTAATGCTCCATACCAGGGTTATAATAGTTTTGGATTTTCCATTACTTTTAGTTTTTAGTTTAGTTTTTTAAATTCAGTTAGTTTTAATTCATTTTTTTAGAGCAGTTTTGCTAGTTTTTATTCGTTTTTGTTTTGAAATACTTAGTTTTAGTTTAGTTTTTATTAGTTTCAGTGTTAGTTTTGGTTTTATTTTGTAAATTAGGGTTGTAATTTTGGTTCTAGTGAAGCACTGAACTTTTTGAAGGCTATCAAATCACATAGTCGTGTTTACATTCTGGTCTCAATAAACATATTTATCAATGCGTCTTCCCGCTTGTGGTGTTCCTGCGTATTTACTGACCAGCAGCTATCTGGTCTCCATGGAAACAGTCCATTATAGTTGCTGTTTTCTCCCGTTCCTTCCCAACGCTGACTGGCCTGCAGCTGTAGCTTCTCTTTCCAGGGAGCTAGCTTAGGCTAGCTTATCCAGCTAGTCTTGGTTAGCCTTCTTTCCAGCGGGCTAGCTTAGGCTAGCTTATCCAGCTAGTCTTGGTTAGCCTTCTTGTGTGAGCTTTTCAAATGGACTTTCAGATTCGTGGGTTTTTTTCTCCTTCAGAAGTATTCCACACATTGTATCACCTGCTTCTACAACAAGGCACTTATTTTTATTGTTAACACAGTCATAGTCAAAGAAATCCCAAATAGGACTGTGCCGCTTTCTCCCAACTTTTACCGCAGCCATCACTGCTGATCACTTTTTTTTGGGGGGGGGGGGGATTGTTGTTGTACGGCAGAGCAAAGTTAATAGATTTCAAACGTTTATGAGAAAAAAAGTTACGAACACGAAAACGAAGGACGTTCTTGATATTATTAGTTAATTTTAGTTCATTTTATAAACACATAATACAGTTTCATTTAGTTATCATTTTTTTTAAAAACTCGTTTTTATTTTATTTCAGTTAACGAAAATGTTTTTTCAATTCTAGTTTTTATTATTTTGTTTGTTTTCGTTAACGATAATAACCTTGGTCCATACCACTCTCTGGCAGTAGTGCACAGCTTTTGCTGTTTTTCTTATTTCTTTTCGATATTACTCACATCACTTTTCCACTTCATATCACACAAAAAAACAACACATCACCAGTTCTTTTGTTTTTCGGCCCCTTTGAGGTTGCTGCTGCTGATCATTTTGTTCCCCTCATTGATTTGGCAGGCGTTTTACGCCGGATGCCCCGACAGTCCCCTCTCCACTGATCTGGGCTTGAGACCTGAACTGGATTGCGACCCCTTAGTGGATGGAGCCATGGGACCGTGTCGGGTTCAAAGCTCTGCCCAAGGACACTTGGGCAGGTGGCAGAGCTGCAGATCGATGTGGTGACCTTCCAGTTGGAAGGCAACCATCATACAACACAGGGACTTAAACTTTTTCTCTTTATTTTTATTTCTTCTGAACTTCACACATTAGGATGAATGTGAACCGAGAACAGGACAGTATTGCAACACGGGGGAAAGAGACGAAAACAAAACTAGCACAGGTGTTCGATCTTGTTCTAGTATATTAAGGTTTTTCATGGGTTTTTTTTTTTGTTTTCCCAGAATGCCAGTATTTTTTTTGGCTGCTGACTCAGCCTGCAGTTTTATGAGCGCTCACATTCGCACTTTGATGGAAACTCTGAACGATACATCCCTCAGTCGTCGTCGCGTTGAAGCCGAGGCGAGTGGGCACAACCGTGCGCATTTGCGAATTGCAAGTTGATAATCTTTAACCGTTAAACTATGAAATCATTACTGGTTTAATAAAGTAGACAGCTGGACTTAAATGAGCCGCCCGTTTAAGTGGCAGCTGGTGTTGATGGGAAATTCTGTTTGTATCACTGAGCACCAAACTGAGCTCTGGGCTGCACGCCTCCATCCATGGATGGAGCGTGCCTTCAGCGAGATTAGAAAAGCTACTCTCTTTTCTCTTCGTAGCCTCTTATTCTTCCTCTGATAGGATTCTTTAGCATTCTTACAGATGCTACGAGTTGGTAGCTCTGAGCTTTTATGTTCCAGTAGATGGATGAGGCTATCAGGGGACCCAGCCTTTGAATCTCATCCACCTCGACCGGCACTAAATAGAATTTTTCTAAGGTGTTTGCAAATATAAAGGTGATAAATAAGACCGCAGAATTGCTTTGCAGGTATTGATCATATGGCCTGTTTGGTAAGCGACTGAGTGAGGTCATTGTAAATCAATAGTCACAGCGTTATACTGGAAAAACATTTGGATAGAGGAACAGAAGAAGATGCAGTCAGTCTGTCTCTGTCGTTTCTGTACACGGTCCTTTCAATGAAGCATCACGTTTGACTGCTGCGACCTTTAACATCACAACCAATTACTTTTGAATAATCGACTTATGTGTGATGAAGTAATTATTGCAAGCATGTTCACGATGACCATTCAGGCTCCAGTTTCCTGTTTTCATCCTCTATCTCAGGAGTGTCACACTCATTTTCACTGAGGGCCACATCAGCATCATGGTTGCCCTCGAAGGGCTATATTGACAACATGAATGTAACAAAATGCAATATAAATCAAAATAAATTAAACTACTTACTACTTATTATAAATGTTAAATAATGGTTTCTGTATGTATTATGTATTCAAGTTTCAAATATTTAAGTCACTATTATATTAAACTCAGGGTTTGTGGTTGTAAGAGTATCCATTACCTTGGTTTTAGAAGCTGAAGGATTCTTTGTTTTTCTTGCAGGCTACATTTAGCATACTTAGCTCCGTGTTTGCTGTCAAAATGCCGACGTAGATTAAACTCTTTCACGACTGAGTCACATTACACAAAAGTTACTCTTTTGTGCATCAATTTTTCTTTTCTTGGACATGTTGGGGTTAGTTAGTAAAAGGTTTTTCTTAAGTCCATCAGTTCTCAAAAATTGTCTTGCTCATAGCTACCATTATCCTTGTGGGTAACAACGAAATGCATGATGGGAGATGTAGTTTATTGTCAATATGCGCTTTAAAGCGGTGTAAGCTTATTTTAAGTTTTAAAATATTGATTTAAAAGCCAAAAATGCCCAAGCTCTCGAGGGCCACATAAAATGAAATGACGGGCCACATTTGGCCCACGGGCCTTGTGTTTGACACATGTGCTCTATCTGGACTCCCTGAAACTTTCTATCTCTGAGAAATAAACTAAAATACTCATTATTTATTTATTTTTAATTTCTCTTTCCCTGCTTTCATCCTAGGTATAGAGACTAAGGCTGTAGCGATACACTACTCTCACGATACGATACACGATATTTGGCTAACGATACGATATTTATTGATATTCATCTTACAATGCATTTACATCATTTTCCAAAAGATTTTAAAGGGACAAAGTGATTTTGGTGACATCTTGTGAGTGTTCCAATGACTTTGTACCTGCGGCTCTCGACCCGATACTCTCTGGGGAAATAAAATATCGATATATATCGCAGAATCGATAAAATCGCTCAGCTCTAATAGAGACTGTTTGGGGTTTTTTTTTTTGTTTTTTTTTTTTTTAGCAAGATGAGATCAGGAACGTCCCTTTCGGTCCAAAAACTAGTCGTCTCTATTCCTGGTTTTAGCAGACCGCCCCAGAACCGATGCAGAATCGGAGCAGGCCAAACAAACACAAACTCAGCAGTCAGCGAACGCTGGCGTCCTTTCCAGAACCCCGTCTCTCCTTCAGCAGCACCTCATTTTTCATCAAGATTATGCTGATACGCACTAAGACAACATGTTTGTCTCCTCCGGCTCATTTTCTCTCTTTCTATTTTCTGCCTCTTTGTCCAAAGCTTTGAGGATCGGGGGGGTCTGTCAACATCCCCAACGTTCGGAGCTGTTGACTTTGAGTGTCGGCTCACTCCCCTCTGTTGCATTTGTCTGCTGTCATCTCGGTCCGCTCAATCATCTTTTAATGGCCCGCGAACAGACGCAGTCGCCGCTCGGATGTGAAAAACGGCGCGATTTCATCTGCCAGACCGACCACGTCCAAGGACGTTGCACGTGGTTCTGCGTGTGCCAGCGTCGGTTTCATACCAGCTCATGCATGTGAGCACAGGTACAGGTTTTTTTTTTGTGCGTGGATCATTTTGATTGCGCACGATTTGCTCTGTTTCTATGGTAACCTCATGGCCCCCTTTGATTCACACTCTCATACCAGCAGCAGTCTCTGGTGGGTACAAGTTGGTGCTTAATGCTGATAGTATTTTTGTCAGCAAGCTGACAGCCCTCCTCCCACCGCCGAACTGTACACATGCGTCTAAGTGGATCAATTTGTGTCAATTTAAAAAAAAAAAGTATAACAAGTTGCTGCCATAATAGCCGGAGGTAGTTTCCTAGTCTTTGATTGCTGTGTGTTTGTGTGGCAGTGCAAGTGGGGGTCATATTAGCAATGTAAGCCGGGGTTGAGTAGCCTCGCTGCCTGCCTGCTGCCTCTTTGATGGGGGAACATCTGTTGGCTGTGATATGAAGCCGGGGAGCATCTCTCTCTCTCTCTCCGTCTCCCCCTCTCCTTCACTTGCTCTTTCGTTCCTGTTATGAATCCCCCAGCTGCTCGGCTCCCTCCCCCCTCACCTGAAAACCCTGTCCAACACCACCTGTGCCATTTTAATACATAATTTATCTGCTAAGTAACCACATCCGAAAGGCTCATCCCTCCACCCGTCTCCCGCTTCTCTTAGTCTGGGCTCAGCTCGGTCCGACTTGAGTTGTGCTTCAATTCACAGCTTCTTAAGGCACGAAAAACATGTCCTACCTTGGAGGTGCGTGCTAAGATTTTGAGCATTAAAGAGCCGGTGACCGGAGTGTTTGATTATTAAAGCGGACCGGAGGTCCACGTCCTCCATTTACCTGACCGCTAGGGTTGTGAAAAAAAAATCGATTTGGCGATATATCGTGATTTTCGGCCGCCCGATATAATATCGATTTTTCAGCTCCTAATATCAATTTTTTAGAAAAATTCATTCATTCACTTAAATGTACAAAAACACCAATAATAAACAATAAATAGGTTGTTTTGAAGTAAATAGTTTTGACTCAATTTGTCCTCTGAATGATCAATATAATCTGATGAACATATACAGCAACTTGATTTTTCATCTCTACTTCTAATTTTGATATTAACTGGGTAGAATATCGCAATAAATTGTGATATATTGGGATATTCGTGATATCGTGGTAATAGTATCGTGACCCAAGTATCATGATATCGTATTGCGAGGTCCTTGCCAATAGTCCCCCCTAAGTAATAGCTAGGGCTGTAGCTATACACTAATCTTGTGATACGATACGGCACACGATATTCGGCTCACGATACGATATATATCGATATTCATCTTACAATACATTTACATCATTTTCTGAGATTTTAAAGGGACAAAGTGATTTTGGTGATATCTTGTGAATGTTCCAATGACTTTGTTTGAATTAATTAAACTGAAAGCATCAATTACACATTATATGGCTGACAGGCAGCTTGCAAATGCTGGACAAAATGAATAAAAGATTTGTTGAGAAACATTGTTTTATCTAAACAGTGCAAATTGTTGCTTGCAAGCTTTTAAAGGTGGGTTGAAACGGCTGAAAAATCGATACTCTCTGGGGAAATAAAATATTGATATATATCGATATCATCAATAATCGATAAAATCCCTCAGCTCTAGTAATAGCAGTATAGTAATAAATCTTAAAATGTTTGATTTATTCTGTTTGGACTCTTTGGTTGGTAAAATATCGCAATATATCATGGTATCGCGATAATATCATATCTTGACCCAAGTATCATGATAATTATCGTATTGCGAGGTCATTACCGATACTCACCCCAATCTACCCCCAGTACCGATGCCAATCACTCAGCTGGCTGTCCAGTCGGGACCAGTAAGGTTGTGTATTTGCGGGGAGGTTGTTGGTTTGAACTGGAGCTGACGTGGTCCCGGTTCATTATCACGTACCATTCCTGTCATTGTAAAAATGGACAGTAAATTAAACGGGGAGACCCTGGTAACCCCCCGTTCAGTCACCGAGGGTCAGTCGTAGCTTCATCAGCAACCTTTCGTCACAATAGTCACTGCCAGTGAGTCGTACTGGTTTAAAGAGCCGTAAAGGGAACATCTGCACATAACAGCAAAGACGACAAAGGAGAAGTTAATTTCACAGTTTTTACATCACGATTGAAATGGCCTTTCAAAAGAATATCTGTTTTTTATTAACTTGAAAAGGTATATGCTCTGACTAAAAAGCCTATATAGTGTCACATTTTGTCAACAGTAAATGGCTTCATTTCTTAAATCACCCATACGTCAGAGAAATGTGTCATTTTAATCATCAACGGCGAAAAATAAACTGCTCTACGAGACAGGCGATTTGTTGCTGCAGCTGCTTTTACTTTGGTTGCTTTTTGTTTTTTGTGAAGGTTACTTTTAGATACACAAAAATCTGTTTGAGGAGAGAAGAGGCGTCCTCTTAGGAAAGCTTCGTCCATCTTCAGTGACAGGTTTGTTACTGCCCACGTAGAGCTAACGGCCACCGCAGAAGTAATGTCGTTTGTCCTGGAGTGGAATGATGGGTAAGGACTTCTTTCCTGAAGAGCAGCAGTGATCGTTCCAGGAACAAACATCTCCAGCATGTTGTCTCATCAGGTCACAGCATAAATAAATTATCAGATGATTGTCAGAACATGCTGTGTGTGCAATCCCCCTAAATGATTTCCTCATCTTTGTCTAAGCTGGTGGCGAGGAGACGGGCCTAGTTCTCACTGCCTACCTCCAAATGTCTATCCTGCTACCACCGATGACTGACCTAGAAGGAGTAGCCTGGATCAGGGTACAGTCACCTTTTACATTCGTTAGCAGCAGCTCTCCTTATGATCTGCGCTCTTGTTATCGACTAGGTTAGGTTTAGTGGCTAGGCTAATTAGCCCCCAGGATCTGTAACTATATTGGTATCTATATTGGTCCAGTTAGGGGGTCTCTCCTCCCACCATGACACAGCTGAGATGCTGAGACTAGGGGTGAGTATTGGCAAGGACCTCGCAATACGATATGTATTGTGATACTTGGGTCACGATACGATATTATGATATCACGATATATTGCGATATTCTACCCAGTTAATCTCAAAATAAAAAGTAGAGATGAGAAATCGAGTTGCTGTATATGTTCAGCAGATGATATTGATCATTCAGAGGACAAATCGAGTCAAAACTATTTGCTACAAAACAACCTATTTATTGTTTATTATTAAGTGAATGAATGAATTTTCCTAAGAAATCGATATTAGGAGCTGAAAAATCGATATTATATTGGGCGGCCAAAAATCGCGATATGTCGTCAGGAGTAGGGTTTTGATTGTAATTTACTTCCATGGCTTGCAGACGCTTTGCTTTCGTCCAGTTCTTCCTTTTCCTGCAGTTTTGAGATGGGTCCAGACATTTGCTTCTAAACCTGAGGTGTCTTCAGGCCCAGTCGTGGTCTAGTGGGACCACCAGGCTCATGGTTTGTGCACTTCATTTACGGCGCATCTCATGAGCCAAAGTGTGTCTCGTTGAAGTAGTAGTCCGTCTTGTTGATCACGTCTCATCTCCAATGGTTCAGTCGATCCAGAGTCGAACACTTTTCGGCTGCATGAACCCGGACCGCTCATTAACAAGAAACCGTTGCAGATTTCTAATGAGTCTTCCCTTCGCTTTCCATGCCGAGCGAGTCGTCCTCGAGACCTAATTTACAGTGATGGCTTTTCTGTGTAATATAATGAAGGTGACTCTTAATACCTAAAAAGAAAGGAAATGTAGATTGAGGACATGGATCTACATGAGGCATGGGATTTAGAGTGGAAGATTAAAAGGCAGTGTCTATTAATTTTAGTATCAGTTCTCCAATTCCTCCCTTTGATGTCATCTCCTGTTGCGACGTTGTATGGAAGAGGCTCACTCTTTCACCACCGAACAAAATTTAATGAATCACAAGTAAATACGGCCCCTCTTTATTCTTATATTTAGCTTTGAGTCTCTTGAAGCGAGTTACTGGACAAAAGGACTGTGAGCGAGAAAAGAGGGGGAAAAAAACATGCCCTTGAATCAATTAATGAACCATTCAGTCTAAAGAGGATTCATCAGGGACATAATGGGGGCTAAATTGGTTCACATAGTACACTTTTCTGAATAACACAGTCCTATTGATTTCAATTGTCATCCAAGTGTGATTAGATAATGGATGAACAATGGAGGTATGTAAAACCGGCGTGGAGCGTGACCCCGCTCATATCTTACTCCGCACTCCAGCTAGTTGGGCGCAGATTGTTTCAGAAATGCGCTGGATTTTCTCCAGCTGCGGGGGCATAATTACCTCGTCCACTGAGGTGTGCTGGAATCAGAAGACAGTGATGTATGCACTGCAGCTGTCGGAGCTTGTAGACGTCGGTGCCGTATGTGAAGGCGGGCCCGTTCACGTGACGCTCAAGCATCAACGCGTTTCCATAACGCCTGCCTGAACCCGCCCCAAAGAAGCGGCGAGTCTCACGCTCTAACGTCGTAGCAGTTGAGCTGTCCACCGGGGGCAGATGTGGCCTATCAGCTCGGACGGTCTTAAAAAATGCTGGCGGACCCCGGTTCAGGTCGTAAACTGGGTGTCCACTAGAGCTGCTTCTGCGATATATATCGATATTTTATTGAGTATCGAATATCGATATTTTCAGCCACTGGTATCGATATTCTAAGCTTCTTTCAAAACCCCCGTGTCCCACCTTTAAAAGCTTGCAAGCAACAATTTGCACTGTTAAAATAAGTAGAAACTATTTTTCTCAACAAATCTTTTATTCATTTTGTTCAGCATTTGCAAGCTGCCTGTCAGCCATATAATGTGTAATTGATACTTTCAGTTCAATAAGTTCAAAGTCATTGTAACACTCACAAGATGTCACCAAAATCACTTTGTCCCTTTAAAAATTTTTGGAAAATGATGTAAATGTATTGTAAGATGAATATCGATATATATATCGTATCATGAGCAGAGTATCGTGTATCGTATCATGAGATTAGTGTATCGCTACAGCCCTTGTGCCTATAATTATTCCACTTTGTGAAATCAGTGTCACTGATGTGTGACTGCAAAGAGAAAACATCTGCACCTCTGCAGTACGACTAGGGGTGAGTATTGGCAAGGTCCTCGCAATACAATATGTATCATGATACTTGGATCACGGTGCAATATTATCATGATATCACGATATATTGCGATATTCTACCCAGTTAATATCAAAATTAAAAGTAAAGATGAAACATCAAGTTGCTGTATATGTTCATCAGGTGATATTGATCATTCAGAGGACAAATTGAGTCAAAACGATTTGCTTCAAAACAACCTATTTATTGTTTATTAGTGTTTTTACACATTTAAGTGAATATATCACCAGATCATTTTTTTTTCACACCCCTAGTGACCAGTAGGGGTGAGTATTGACAAGGACCTCGCAATACAATATGTATCATGATACTTGGGTCATGATATGATATCGCAATATCACAATATATTGTGATATTCTACTCAGTTGATATCAAAATTAAAAGTAGAGATGAAAAATCAAGTTGCTGTATATGTTCATTAGATGATATTGATCAATCAGAACGAGCAGTCAAAACGATTTGCTTCAAAACATCCTATTTATTGTTTATTATTAGTGTTGTTGAAAAAAAAAAATCAACGTTCGCAATAATCGCGATTTATTTCCAATCGATTTTTTTTTTTACACCCCTAAGTACTTTTCCAGCTTCAGCTACAGACCGTATCACATCCAGGATCCAAACTAGCTCCACTGTAGAAAACAGCTGGACTTGTCGTTGCCTCTTCAGTGTTTTATCTCTCACTTGAAAGGCCGCTCACATCTGGGGAGTTTTTGGCTCACCAGATGCTCCTGGAGAATTCATTTTTGTCAGGATCAGTAACCCATCCGTTGCTCCTGCTGGATTCCTCCGTCAGCCGTACGCCGTCTGCCTGGTTAGCAGGTTTTCGCCACATGAATGGAGGTGTGAATGGTTGTGAAACCACCTGGAGAGGAGAGTCTGGGCTGCATCTCGGCTTTCAAAATACAAACTTTTCCCTTTTGCACTTCATAACAAGCCGAGAAGATGATGGTTTTAGCATTTTTGCGACGCCGCAGCTCCTTCTCATCACTTCAGGTGCTCTGGCATTAAGGATGCCAAGTTATGAAGAACCTCAGGTTTTATGGTGCAGTGGTGTCGAAGGAGTCGTGAGGCTTTTCCCTTCGTGCACTAAAAATCCTCCACATTCCTTGAATCTTTAATGATATCAACCAGAGAAGGATAAACAGTTGAAACCGCTGCCAATGTAGCTTTGAGAAACATTGATTTTAAACATTTTAATAACTTTCATCCATGCTCAAAGACAGGTTTTAATAAATACAGCTCTGTGCACGTATGAAATCTAAGACGTAAAGACGTGGACTTCCTGGAAACTTGGTGCTCTTCATCAGATCAGAAATATTTCATAAAGATAGTTATGAGGCCTGCCAATCAGAAGATCTCTCAACTGTACGTAGGGGAGTCGCACTCGCTGCCAAAGAGCTGCACTCCAGTAATTGAAGTATCTGGTGCATCAGGCTGAGAAAGAGAGACGAGAAAAAAAAAGACTTGACAATTTTTCTGCTGCAGGCGAAGTTTCTTCAGGGCACTTACACATCTCATATCTCACACACTTACGCATCCATTTGCTCCGAGAGTCGACTTGTTTAGGCATCGCATCGACAGTTAAGTTGCAGCGATCCCCGAGCTCGTCATGTTTACGAAGATAAATGCATTTGAAGCATTTTTATTGTCAGTGGAGGGAGAAGAAATACAGATGACGAAGATGCAGGGTGGAAACAGATATTTATTCATTTATAGCAACAAGAAGAAAAACTGGAAAAAGAAATGAGAGCAGGCTTCATCTCAAACGTATTCACTGTTGTACAGAAGAGCAACCTTTTCCACGTGGTCACATGACCCAACCGGGTTCTGTTTTGTCATTATGAAGCTGGGGATCCCCCCCCTCCCATGCATTTCTACTACTCCCATTCTTTCATCCACTCATCGTCTGGCAGCTTGTGGCCTCTTGTTTCAGGCTGCAGTCGCAGGGCAGCAGCAGAAACCGCAGTCGCATAGCTGCAGTCAAGTGGAACAAACTGGACGGTCGGCTGCTCGCAGAAGGTCATCAGCCCTGGGCGCCATGTGTTGCGCGAGCACGTCCAGGCGTTTGGGCTTTAAAAAGACACCATGAGCCTTAGCGTCTGCAGCGGTTTTGCTCAAAGACGCCGCGCAAAGCGACTTTTCATCTCTTTTGTGTCGCCAGAGTCGTCCAGCTGCCTTCGCCAGTCCTGATGAAAATAACACGTCCGTTTGCGCTCGTTCCTGAATGTGACAGTTGAGGGAAACAAAAACACTAGGGATGCACGATAACTGTTTTTTAAAACCGATACCGATAAACGATAACACACACATATACCTGAGATCATTACATCAATACTATGAACAAAATCAAAAACAGTTTTGACTCTTTAAATGAACAGATTTATTTTTTTCCAATGAAAAACTGTTGGCAAGCCTCTCAATCATTTTCGTAAAGCTATCAAACAAACCTATTTGATATCTCACATCAACTTAAATAAGGTTAATTACTGACTGATATAAAAAATAAAGGCTCCTTGAACTGATGGAAATACATGCATCAGAATTACTTACTGAAAAAGATTAACATTGAATTAATTAAAGTCAGCAACTACTAAAATTATGACCAAGTTAACGAGTTGTTTTCTGGCATGAGGGGGTATTCTTGATTTTCCTTATTGAGTAATTGTTTTTCTGATTATGCCGACGTCACCTGAACATAACATTCACTGCCAGTCATTCAAAGCTCAGAGGGACAAAAATATATATATTATCGGGGCTATTCGTCATGATATCGGACTTATCGAGATGACGTCATAATTTGCTGTTATCTGGCCGATAGTTATCGGGATAATAATTATAATTATTGTGCATCCCTAAAAAACAGTTGTGGTTCATTTCTTTTTATCATGGTAGATGTGCAAAAGGAGTTGCAGTTTGCCACACCAGGGGCTTTCGGAGAACTTTTAGTGGGGAGGTGACTAAGTTGCATGTCGTGACGGGAACAAGCCCCTAAAGCTGCATTTACACTCAGGACAATCTGTGCTGCGGCCATGCACGATCGACTCCCGCTCTTTTTTTTTGGCGAGCACAGGTGCGCACAGAGCAGGTGAGCCTGCAATGCACAGACGCGGGAGAGCTGCATCTGCGCTTCATGTAATGACACGACGACACGTGCAAGCGGCAGTCGTGAAGGAGGGTCAGCCGTGGCCTGGCATGGCACAGTACAGCTCGGCCAGCGTGAGTGCGCGCCCCAGTAGGCCTGTTCTGACACTGGACCAGTTCACGTTTCTGACACCGATGACCCCTCTGCAGCTGTGTGTCGTCTTCCATCCAAAAGCCCAGCCGCTAGCAGCCACCGTTAAAGCGCCACAGAGACGACCACCAGGCTAATGAAAAGTGACACCTGATCTTTGTCGTCCCTAAGTGGTGCTGCGGGTTTGATCGAGGGCCAAGTCACGTCAGCTCAGTCTGCGACGTAGGAAGCATGTTTATTAGCGACCACTGCGCATCCCAACATTTGGTACTAAACGGATCTGGTGTGCATGTAGAAATGTGTTTCCATCCTCCTCCTTCCTGGAGATACTTTTTTGTTGCCTTCATGGGAAGCCTTTTTTAACTTGGTGTGATGGTCAGACAGGCAGAATTGGGTTGTTGTGTAGGGGTGCACGATAACTATCGGGCCGATAACAGGAAATTATGACGTCATCCCGATAAGTCAAATATCATGACGAATAGCCCCGATAACATATATTTTTGTCAACACTGCAGTGCCTCGCTCCCTCTGAGCCTTGAATGACCAGCAGTGAATGTTATGTTCAAGTGACGTCGGCATAATCAAAAAAACGATTACTCAATCAGGAAAATCAAGAAAACCCCCTCATGCCAGAAAACAACTCGTTAACTTAGTTGCTGACTTGAATTAATATTCACAGTATTTCCCCTACATGTTACAAATAAAAAATAGAAAAAAATAGAAAAGGCTGAAAGAACGACGATGAGCAAACGAGGGAACGTGGGAATTTATGTTAAACCTTGAATGCAGCCTGCAGCACAGTGCTGATCACAACAAACATGGTGGTGTGGAACTTCGTTAAAGTTTCAGAAGAAGATAGTTTGGTGGTTATTTGTGACGAATCCTCCGAGTGAATTCTACGAGGAGGGAAGCACAAGCTTTAATACGTAAAACCTGATCAGCCACCTACAACATAACAATCACTTCCATGGAGTTTTGAAATTGCGCTTATGTGAGCTAACGGAATCTAATGCTAACATGCGCAAGCCAGCACATGTCCCCTCCTCTCCCTCCCTCCCCCTCATTCCTCTCATCTAAAGCTTCCACAAAATTAAAAAATAAAAACTACTGAACCTCATTTACTTTAATTAAAGGTATTAATTTAAATGGAACCACAAGTCAAAATCCTTTACATGGTAATCTTTTTCAGTTAGTAATTCTGATGCATGTATTTCCATCAGTTCAAGGAGCCTTTATTTTTTATATCAGTCAGTAATGAACCTTATTTAAGTTAATGTGAGATATCAAATAGGTTTGTTTGATAGCTTTACGAAAATGTTTGAGAGGCTTGACAATAGTTTTTCATTGGAAAAAATAAATATCTGTTCATTTAAAGAGTCCAAACTGTTTTTGATTTTGTTCATAGTATTGATGTAATGATCTTAGGTAATATGTGTGTGTTATTGGTTATCGGTATCGGCCTTTAGGAGCTGAAAGTTATTGGTTATCGTATCGGTTTTAAAGAACAGTTATCGTGCATCCCTATTTTTGTGTCATGGTTCTGGCTCTTCTGTCTTTCATTTTTCATCTGCAATCACGTCAGGATTTTTAATTATTTTTTTTTAAACATCCAGAAGAGCCAGCAAGTTGCAAAGTCTGTGATTTAATCAGCCTGAATATGAGCATTTAAATGGCTGATACTCCCGACCTGTTTAAAGACAAATAAAAACAGATAGAAAGGTGAAAAAAAAAGGATCAATGTTCCTTTTTTCTTCAAAGTGAACGGTTCCTTCATAGCCGGCAGGAACGAACAGTAAGAAACTGAGCTGTTGACTCCACAAAAAGTTTGAGCGCCATAAGTTCAGCTGCACTTTCTGACCTCTGAGTTTCTCCAGCCAGTCGCGCCTCCTGTTCAACAATGATTCATCCACAGGGAGTTGATTAGCTTCCTTTCATCCTGACCATCTCCTGTTTGCGCATGTGCTTAATGCCGCGTTCAGATTGAAGCTGTGCACAAACATGCAGCATTCTCCCATAATCCTCTCCTCGTTTGCATTCGGCGAACACGCACACACCTACTGACATGCATGCGGTTTGATATGTGGCCCCGAGGCGAAGCACTTCTCCCTAATGAGGCTGCTGCCCTCTGTTTCTCCTGGGGAGGCGGGGGGGTGGGGGGGGACTGACCTTGGTGCAGCTTTGAAAGCATGCAACTTGCTTACATACACATAACATGAAGTGCTGCGCTTGTGGAAGATCTTCAACATCTGTATCCTTAACCGAGCTTGGGACATTATCGCTTATCAGCGCGGCCGCCCTTAACTTTATTTTTAACCCCCATCAGTTTCCAGTTTTGCCTCTAACTCGGGTCTAAACTCTGCGTAGCCTCATGTGGAAATGAAGGAAGCAAATATCTGGTTGCGTGAAAAACATCCCAGACAGACTATGACGAGGCCTTGCATCAGCCGAAGGACTCTGAAGAGTACGCTGAAGATGACCCAGTGACATGGGCTGTGTGTTTGGGGTCGTTGGGGCCAGTCAGACACCTCCCTGATGGCGTTGCATCATGGTCAAGTGCCCGTATTCCTCAGCAACGACGCCACCGTTAATACCTGCCAAATCCCCAACTCTGGTCTCTGCTGAACGTCTTCAGATTTCGAAGGCCAGTAGGCATAAAACGTCTTTAATCAGCAGTGCTGAGTTTCCCTGGCTGAGCGCTGAGCGCTGAGCGCTGCGTCTGCGGCCCTGAACGCCGCCTGTTTCTCGGTGCTACTTCAAAAGAGTCTGAGCAGCACACATTGACACCAGCATCTGCTTTGAAACCTATGGCCTTCTGATACCACAGATCTACCTTGTTGTTGCTGCTGTGTTCAGCCTCTACGACCTGTGACACGAAACCCGTCCTCCACCGGTGGCAGAGCTCGGCTGTTCCTCCTTCAGGTTTAAGTCTTTTGCACCACCACATCAGCTACTGGAATGATGGTCACCTGTTGGGTCGAGTTGGTTTATCTTCTGTTAATGATCCTACAGTGTCCATGACTTTCATCAAGTGCACCTTGAAGAACTGATGCTGTCTTGGTTGCACCAAATTCAGTTGATTTATTTTTTAAAAATTACATCGATAATATTCCAAAGCATCAATAATTTGAAACCTAATGATGTCAAGGACGTCCTAATGCAGGGTTATCAGACTCATTTTCACTGAGGGCCACATCAGCATCATGGTTGCCCTCGAAGGGCCAGATTGACGGCATGAATTGTAACAAAATGTAATCAAAATAAATTATTATAAATGGTAAATAATGGTTTCTGTATTTATTATGTATTCAAGTTTCAAATATTTAGGTCATTATTATATTAAACTCAGGGTTTGTGGTTGTAAGAGTATCCATTACCTTGGTTTTAGAAGCCGAAGCAATTCTTCGTTTTTCTTGCAGGCTAAATTTAGCATACTTAGCTCCATGTTTGCTGTCAAAATGCCGACGTAGATTAAACTCTTTCACAACTGACACACATTACACAAACGTTATACTTTTGTGCATCAATTTTTCTTTTCTTGGACATGTTGGGGTTAGTTAGTAAAAGGTTTTTCTTAAGTCCATCAGTTCTGAAAAATTGTCTGCTGCTGCTGTTTTCGTTGTGGGTAACGACGAAATGCATGATGGGAGATGTAGGTTATTGTCAATATGCGCTTTAAAGCGGCGTAAGCTTATTTTAAGTTTTAAAATATTGGTTTAAAATTTAAGCCTAAAATAAAATGACGTGACGGGCCACGTTTATCCTTGTTTTTTGACACGTGTCTTAATGTCATGAAAGCCAGTTAGCGTGTCGTAGATCTAAAGGGACTGTGGACTAGCGTGTCCAGGTGCAGCCGTGTCGTGTTTCTGCCGCCTCTCTCATGTCCACGTCTGCTCTGCGTTCCAGGTCTGGGCCAACTACGAGGAGAAACCAGTGGAGGAGGTCGTTCACCAAACTGAAGAGAAGGAGCGCGTGGCGAACTACAGATCAGTCTACGTCACTGAAATCTCAGACAACATGCACTTCTACGCCCAGGACGTAGAGACAGGTACGTCGACGCCGTCAGGTGTGTGAGCACGAGAATGAATGTTCATGTGAGTTTTACATATATTTAATTTGGCTCAGCCCTGGAGCAGCATACTCTATAAATCCCCTATATGAAATGTATGACATGATCTTTTAATTTGCCTCACTGACACAATTAATTCCCTTTAATTAGCAGCCGTTTTGACTCAAAACATCCTCTACATCCTTAAGTGAATGTTGTGAATTGTTGGTCTGTCTTCTCCCTACATGTCTGTCCTCTGCTATACCTTATAAGTGTGTTTAAAAAAAAAAAAAGAAGCTTATATTTAAACAAATTCAATAAAATGCAGCAGGTCAAGTCTAATTCTAACCCAGTTCATTTAAAATACAGAAGTCAAATTGTGTATTTATTAGGGCTGGGCAACGATTAAAGTTTTTAATCGCGATTAATCGCATGATTTCCCTGATTAATCGCGATTAATCGCATTAGATACGGAAGATCAAATAATGAATTCAAAAGTAGCGTAAAGGTCACTTTTATTGAAATGCCATATGAACTAAAGTGCCATAACATTTGTTGTTCAAACACTTTTAACATTAGCACTTGTCAGTAACACATATTTAGTGTAAATGTCATCTTAAAAAATCTAAAATAAAATAAAGCTTATTGCCACTGCCAGGGCATTAATGTCATCCTGTTTTTTTTTTTTTTTTATGAAAAATAAAAAAAGTTTACTAACAAAATCCTGAGCCACAATCAGAACATTAAAACAGGTAATTTCTGAGGTAACAGCAGAAACTTTTAACGGGGAGTTCAACTTGTCAGTTGTTACAAATAACCTAGTTTCTGTTGAATCCTCCGTCGGAGAACTTTAAAATAAATAATGTCCATGTTAAAGTTCTGTAACTTTATCAATCTGTGTATCATTCATTCTTTCCATTTTCAATTGTCAATCAAAAATTTAAAAAATTAAAAAGTGACTTTTTATTTTGCTTTTGTTTTTTAATCTAACACAAAAAACCCAAAAAATGCCTGTTTTTTTTATATATTTTAATTTTAGCAATCAGGCCACGGGACTGAATTTGTTTTTAATTAATTGTCCGGTTTACGTGACACTGAAATCTCTCTGTGCACGGCAGTTCAGGTAGGATGGCAGCGCTGTAATCACAAACTATAATATTTGCATTATTGTGGAAATCTGAATGAAAACTCAGCTCATATATAGATGAACCAAAGCGTAACATCAGTCTTTCTCCTCGGATCATAATGAGAACAGAATCTTCTGATGCTCATTTCCAGCATTGCAGGACACCCAGATCAAACTACCATATTGGCCCAAATATAGGAAGATATTTTAATCTAAAAGTCATATTCTCAAAAATGGGGGTTGTTTTATAATCGAGGACGAGACTTTCTGTTGTCATTACACATCTGTGCCACTAGATGGAGCCACACTGCAGTAACCAGCTAGAGAACAGCAGGACAGTGAACACATGGAGCAGATTGGATGATAAATAGAGGAATGATCGTCTTGGACAAAGGGGCTTGAACGTTTTTTTTCAGACAGAATTGTTAATATTGCTACCTGAGTTGCTACCCGAACTGTAAAATACACAGATTTTTACCGTTCTCCATGTCTGTTTTAGCTTTTCTGCATGTTTACCTTGCAATTATCTTTCGGCTCTGCAGCAGCTAGTAACAGACTTTTTAAAATAAAAGCACGTGAGCAACGCGCAATAAAGTAAATGTCGGCATTAATAAATTATTAAGTTAACGCGATAATAATGCGTTAGCTTGCCCAGCCCTTGTATTTATAAATTACCAGTTGATAGAAAGTTGTCTGGACCTCCTTTTCTTTGTTCTCAGAGGTGTTTCATCTTCCATCCAGATAAAACAGATCTGGACAAAGAAAAGAAGCTCCAGGCCAGAAGTAGATGCTTTAGGAGAGAAGAAAGAGGATGTCGACCCGTACGGCCGCAAAAGATTTTATCGCCCTTGGCTTCTTGAGTCAGCCAGGACTGATGTTGAGGTTCTCTGGAGGCTTTTATCGCTGATGAGCCTCACCTGCTCCTGTAAAGGCACTAAAAGGACAGTCCGTGGGAAAACCTGAGGCCGGGGTTAATGCCTGCAGCACTTACAGCCAGCAGGGAAAGAGAAAAAGGGAAATATGGTCGGGGTTGGAGTTTATGGCCTTCAGGGAAACGTACTCAAGCTACACATTAAATCTTTTTTTTTTTCTTTATTGATTTTTGTATATGTCTAATAAATGCCTCATATCTATGAGTGGTCTGTAGAAACTGCAGGATGCAGAGAGTTTACAGCGTTTTCTCTGCAGCAGCAGGAGTGTTTCATGTAAAGAAATTGAACACAAGCTGCATTTTTTATCCTGCTGCTCTCAGTGTATTTTCACTGGGAAGCTGCGAGTTATTCAATCTTTTCCTCGTATAAAGGCTCGATTTTTAGATGATACAGCAGCGCCGGGGCCTTTTTATCTATTTATTTTTCCCTTTAATTGGCCTGCGTTCTTCCACCAAGAGGCTTACGTGCCGGTTCAAAAATAGTGTTGCTCCCAACAGGAGAGCGGCGCCTGACCGCTCCTCGCCCTTCCCGCCTCCCTCTCCACGCCGTTGTTTGCCCCTCCTCACCTCCCTCCTCCTGTTTTCCTCCCCTGGTTTCTTTCATTTCTGCTGATACTCCCACATTAAGTCGTACCAGCCTCTTCAGGAGAACATCAAAGCGTCAACACACACACAAACCCGGTGCTTTGCCACATCATTACACCACCGCCGCCACCGCCCCGCAGCATCTCAAGTACAGACTTTTAAATATTCGAATTAGCTTGGAAGCATTAGAGAAGTAGTCTGGCAGCCGGTGACTCCCAGCATTTGTTCCATCACGTCTGGAATAGTCAGGTTAAAATGTCTCATGACGACATGACGATACAATATTATCACGATGTCACGATATATAGCGATATTCTACCCAGTTAATGTCAAAATTAAAAGTAGAGATGAAAAATCAATCAAATTGAGTCAAAACTATTTGCTTCAACACTTTGCTTCAAAACAACCTATTTATTGTTTATTATTAGTGTTTTTGCACATTTAAGTGAATGAATGAATTCTCCTTAAATCGATTTTAGGAGCTGAAAAATCGATATATCAGGCGGCCGAAAATCGCGATATATCACCAAATTGATTTTTTTTTTTTTTTTTTTCCACACACCTTGTCATGACTGTCCCCATCATTCGGCCAAACCGATTAACCTGAAGCCGGTTGTGTTCGCCAGGTGAGGCGTCGTTTCCAGGTAAAGGCCAAAGCTCAGCTCTGCAGGTGAAATAACAGCGGCTGTGACGTGTGACAGTACTCAAACACGATCTGTCCTCGCTCGACTGCTTCGTGGAAACTGAGTGACAGTAACAGAGTAGAAAAAAACTAAAATCAAATGTTTCCACAGCTTCACCTTCGACGCCGCGACGCGAGACCATCTATGTAACTCGGATGATCCACAGCTTTTATTGCACATATGAAGCTAATCATGAAGCGGTAACGAACGCGCCGTCAGGAAGCTGTTATTCTGGCTGCACGTCAGTATTTGTTCCAGCCGCTGCTTCTGTGAAATAAGATGAATTTTATTGATCAAACACGGGTAAAATGCACTATTTTTAATTTACAACAAGGACATTTTTAATTCTATTTAAGAGCTAGATTGCAAATGACAGAAGGCAACAAATGTGGCAATAAGCTTGTTGCAGTTTGCAGCAGTGTAACGTAGTGATCAATCATGTAATAGATTTTTTTAATGAGCTTTAAGTGGATTGTAAAGTCAAAATAAGATTTGAAGAACGGGGACGTGTGGCGAGTCAATACAGTGATCCCTTACCGTGAAACTCAAAATCCGCGAAGTGGAGCCGGAGCCCCCCGAGCCTCAATAATGTGTTTAAAATATGTTTAAAAACCCCAAAAAAGTAGCGAAACAAGACAAAGGCTCAACTGTGGTCTTTCTGTTACCTTCACAGCCTCTGGTCTCTGAACCGTAGTAAACAAACCGCTGGTATTGTGCTACTTTTGGCTCGTAATTAGTAGCTAACGCGCTAACAACAACAAAACAAACAGTCCGGTTTTCTCTGCATGGAACGGGAACTTTATTCTGGCACTGCAGGAACTTGTAACATCACACAGGTTGTATTGTTGGGCTCCTGTCGGTTAACAGAGAATGTAAATCTATACACGCTGGGCTGCTGTTGATGCTCACTACACTTTTCATCTAACCCTGTTTTCATTCTGCCATCCCACAACACACACACTACATTACCCATAAGGCCACACCATTACCCATAAGGCTACCTTCTTAAAGGGGCCAGGCTGGCTCACAGCATTTCTTCACTGTGAGAGAACGCACACAACATCCTGTGATGTTTCCGCAATTTTTTCTTGATTTTTTAAAAATATTATATATTTCTGAAAAATCCGCGAATAACTAAAACCGAGGAACTTAAAGAGCGAATTGGTGAGGGATCACTGTATATGGAGACAGTTTACCTCCACATCCCATAACTGGACTGTTTAACTGGACTGTTGCTGTCTCTGTAAAGTCCCTCCAGATGACTTTTGTTGTGAACTAGAACTGGATTTGTAAAAACTACCAGCTCTGATTCAGTCGGCCAGAGGCACCGAGGTCGTTGTAGCGCCACCAAGTGGGACGTTACAGAGAACAAAAGGTTGCGCCGGTGCAGCATCGACCAGGCTCCGCCTCCTGTCCCACGCCAATACGAGCTCACAGATACGTTCCCTGTTGTTGAAAGGTGTTCGGTGCATATTTGTGCCAGTTCCTGCTGAAAGACGCTTGTGTGGGGAACAGCGACACCAGCAGGGAGTTGAGTCTGTGTTTGTTTGAAAAGACGACCGACTTCCAAACTGCAGACAGAGGATGAGCCTTTCCTTCAGATCTGAAAGCATCTCATTCAGTGAACATTTCCATTTCAGAAGAGGAAAGTTTTAAACTCTCGCTCCTGTTGTTTTTGCTTCTCAGACGGCAGCTTCTTATCAGCAGTCACATGGTTTATTTAACTCAAAGAAACCAGCTAATTATACCAATAATTAGATCTTTGGGAAATTCAACTTCCCGTTGGTGTTTGTGTGTTTTTTCTGAGGCGTAATTTGGAAGCTCAGATTTTTGTCTTGGTAATTGAATGCAGCATCAGGACTGCAGCCAATGGTTTAACAGGACCTCAGCTATCAGATGAGCAACGTATAAGCTTTACGTTGCATCGCTAAAGAGGCGTGTCTAGCAGACGGCGGGGCTGCAGTGGAACCTCGGGGCCAAACCCACCTTTAAAAAAAAAAAAAAGATGTGGTTGATGTAGATTTTGCTCTACGTTGATTTATTCTGACTAAATGAAGACGTCAGGAAACTGAGATCTCGTGAATTAACGTATCTCCGCTGTCATCTTCGCAGCAGCTCTGTCAGAAATGCAGTTTGTAATATCTTCTTGTCTCTGGAGGTCCAGTATCTGCTCCGTATTTTACCACGACTCCCATTTTAATTATTCACATTTAATTACAGGCAAGTGTGGCGTTTTTTTTTTTTTCCTTCTCATATATGAATATCTTTACACATAACCGATAAGTGATTAATTCCACGTTAGGAACGGTTTTTCTAAGTCACTGAGAAGCTTGAGGGATTTTGCCGTTTAATCCTCGCGTTATTTTAACGTCTTTATCGGTTGCTGTATTAATTTATCTTTTATTGTCTCACTTTACTCCCCCCCCCCCACGGCTCCAACACACATCCACACACACCTTATCTGTCCTCAGTACCGCTGTTCCTCTTTTATCCCTCTGTTTTCCTTGCGTGTGTCGTTCCCTCTCCAGAGGCTCTATGTAATTACTGTCAGAGGGGAACCCGCACAGATCTGTGCGACCTTGGACACATGAGGACATGAGGACAGAGGCCACTCTGGGCAAAGAAATGGGACTGTGAGCCGTGCAGAGATGTTGTTTCACCTCTGCGCTGGGCTCTCAGTTTTAATAGAGGAGGTAAATATGCAGAGACCACTTCCAGGAGATCTTTCAACTTCTCCTACCAGGGTTATAATAGTTTTGGATTTCCCATTAGTTTTTAGTTTAGTTTTTCCAAATTCAGTTAATTATAATTCGTTTTTTAGAGCAGTTTTGCTAGTTTTTATTCGTTTTTTGTTTTGAAATACTTAGTTTTAGTTTAGTTTTTATTAGTTTCAGTGTTAGTTTTAGTTTTATTTTGTAAATTAGGGTTATAATTTTGGTTGGACTGAAGCACTGAACTTTTTGAAGGCTATCGAGTCACATAGTCGTGTTTACATTCTGGTCTCAATAAACATATTTATCAATGCATCTTCCCTCTTGTGGTGTTCCTGCGTATTTACTGACCAGCAGCTATCTGGTCTCCATGGAAACAGTCCATTATAGTTGCTGTTTTCTCCCGTTCCTTCCCAACGCTGACTGGCCTGCAGCTGTAGCTTCTCTTTCCAGGGAGCTAGCTTAGGCTAGCTTATCCAGCTAGTCTTGGTTAGCCTTCTTTCCAGGGGGCTAGCTTCAGCTAGCTTATCCAGGTAGTCTTGGTTAGCCTTCTTTCCAGGGGGCTAGCTTCAGTTAGCTTATCCAGCTAGTCTTGGTTAGCCTTCTTTCCAGGGGGCTAGCTTCGGCTAGCTTATCCAGGTAGTCTTGGTTAGCCTTCTTGTGCGAGCTTTTTAAATGGACTTTCAGATTCGTGGGTTTTTTTCTCCTTCAGAAGTATTCCACACATTGTATCACCTGCTTCTACAACAAGGGGCTTATTTTTATCGTTAACAGTCATAGTCAAAGAAATCCCAAAAAGGACTGTGGTGCTTTCTCCCAACTTTTGCCGCAACCATCACTGCTGATCACTTTTTTTTTTTTTTTTTTGCAGTTGTTGTTGTACGGAGGAGCGAAGTTAATAGATTTCAAATGTTTATGAGGAAAAAAAATTACAAACATGAAAACGAAGGAGGTTCTTGATATTATAGTTAATTTTAGTTCGTTTTTTTATTAACACATAATACAGTTTCAGTTAGTTATCATTTAAAAAAAAACGTGTTTTTATTTTATTTCAGTTAACCAAAATGTTTTTTCAATTCTAGTTTTTGTTGTTTCGTTTGTTTTCATTAACGATAATAACCTTGTCTCCAACGTGCAACAAAGGCTCACATCTGTAAATAAGCACGTTTCAGCCTTTATTTGACAAACAAGTTAAAAAAGAGGGAAGGAAATAAATGTCTTTCACTGATCAACTTTACCGAGTTTAGATTTTTTTAACTCCTAAGAGTTGCTGCAACATATTAAAAAATAGAAGTTTTCTTTCATACATTCTACTTAATATATATTTTACATCTTCTAGTATATACTATAATAAAATGTACAAATCATTCTAGAAGATTGTATTTGCAGTAGATTAATTGGGAAGTCAGGACTGAGCGTAAAAGGAGAAATAGGATTTGGTTCACCAATTTACAAAATTCTGTCAGTCATCAACAAGTTCAGAAAAAAAAAAGAAACGCACATTTCTGAGAGCAGAATCACAAACAGCTCAAGATGTTCTGCTTCTTGGGGCTTAAATTGCCTCCGACTGCAGCAGCAGCATCTGTAATAAACTCAAACCACAGCTGCCGGTTCCTCCGTCAACACTGCAACGGTTACGATTCAGGAATAATTGAAATTAATCATAAATGGCTTCTTGATTGGGTTGACATAAAATAAACTTTTACGCCAGAGTTGTCCAGTGAAGACTAGACTTGTCTCTGTTAAAGTCTTTTTTAGAGGTGGGGTCTGTATTCTGGGTCAAATACAGATGAAAAACATGTACGACGTCTCAGTTTCACCTACAAACTCAGAAGGTTGGATTTTAAACCTCTCGTGTTTGGTCGACTCTGTGAGTCTGATAATGATGATAATGATTGTGGCCCGAATGATCCAGACTCACGTCCTGCTGATCATCTCGACTGGCGTTTCTTCATCGTGCACGGTCCGTGTTTCCTCACGGACTCATGTTTCCAGTCTGCGCCGGTCCTTCTGGCCTACAGGACTTCAGCACCGGACAGCTCCTGCAAGACTTCAGCACCGGACAGCTCCTGCAGGGATCACTTTGCCGAGCTGTCGGCCTCCTCCCGGCGCGAGCCTCACTCACTCGTCACCTCCACGCTGCCGCATAGCCAGACTTGGGCTCCAACCAACAAGCACAAATTATGCATCTCCGCCCCTCCATCCAGGTGCCCCTCCGTCCACATTATTCACTCTTCTAGCTTTTACGCACAGCAGCTGTTCATCAACTAATGATGCTGGATCCAGCCGCTGATGGTGCAGCGCAGGCAGAAAGTGCTCTTTTTCCTGCCAGATCTGAAAACGGGCTCGTCTGTCTTTATAAATTAGATTTAATTATTATGAGAGGCCTTCACGGCTTTGTTTTCCGCTCCGCTCCGAGAGGATTTTTTTCACTCGTTCCTCCTTATTTAAGGTTATGATTTCAGTTGGACGACGACACTTTCTGTTGCATCTGGAGCTGATCAGCCTCATAATTGGATGTCATGTCATGTCGACTAAATGGTGATTATTTCGTAGAAAGGAGCTGGATAAAAACAGAAGAGGCCGCCTCCGCAGTCAGTTTTCTTCCTTTCTTTTTTTGGAAAAATTATTTTGGTTGGTTTCTCTGGCGGCGGCGTGGCACCGAGCCGACGTCAACCGGGAGCAGAGATGATTAGCTCCTTCACTGGTGTGCTGTCTGATAGTAACTGACTCTTAATCACGACGTCAGCTAAAACAGTCTTAATTAAACAAATCCAATTGAGGAAGTGCAATTAATTGCGGAATGGAAAATATTAACCCAGATTTCAGTTATCTGACAATTGTGGAAGGTGGTAAACAGTTTAATGGTTCAAACAGTAGTTAATAGGGATCATACACTGCTGTCAGTGTCAGGTGGGACAAAGCCATCTTCTCAGCCCGCAGAAGATGGAGGGGGAGTCGAGCAGCGTGTCCGACTCCACCCTCTATGACCTGCTCTCGCTGTGAAGACATTGTTGAAATCTGAGGTTTCTGTGGCATCCAAGAGGTCTTCAGATAACTACGTGGTCTTCTGATATCTACGAGATCTTCTGATATCTACGAGATCTTCTGATATCTACGAGATCTTCTGATATCTACGAGGTCTTCTGATATCCACGAGATCTTCTTTTATCCACGAGGTCTTTAGATATCTACGAGGTCTTCTGATATCTACGAGATCTTCTGATATCTACGAGATCTTCTGATATCTACGAGGTCTTCTGATATCCACGAGATCTTCTTTTATCCACGAGGTCTTTAGATATCTATGAGGTCTTCTGATATCTACGAGGTCTTCTGATATCTGCGAGGTCTTCTGATATCTGCGAGGTCTTCTGATATCCGCGAGGTCTTTTGATATCTATGAAGTCTTCTGATAACTACGAGATCTCCTGATATCTACGAGATCTTCTGATAACTACGAGGTCTTCTGATATCCACGAGATCTTCTTTTATCCACGAGGTCTTTAGATATCTACGAGGTCTTCTTTTATCCACGAGGTCTTTAGATATCTACGAGGTCTTCTTTTATCCACGAGGTCTTCTGATATCTACGAGGTCTTCTGATATCTGCCAGGTCCTCTAATATCCACGAGGTCCTCTGATATCCACGAGGTCTTTTGATATCTATGAAGTCTTCTGATAACTACGAGTTGTTCTGATATCTACGAGGTCTTCAGATAACTACGAGGTCCTCTGATATCTACGAGATCTTGTGATATCTACGAGGTCCTCTGATATCTACGAGGTCTTCTGATATCCACGAGGTCTTCTGATATCTACGAGGTCTTCTGATATCTGCCAGGTCCTCTAATATCCACGAGGTCCTCTGATATCCACGAGGTCTTTTGATATCTATGAAGTCTTCTGATAACTACGAGTTCTTCTGATATCTACGAGGTCTTCAGATAACTACGAGGTCCTCTGATATCTACGAGATCTTGTGATATCTACGAGGTCTTCTGATATCTACGAGGTCTTCTGATATCTACGAGGTCCTCTGATATCTACGAGGTCTTCTGATATCTACGAGATCCTCTGATATCCACGAGGTCTTTTGATATCTATGAAGTCTTCTGATAACTACGAGTTCTTCTGATATCTACGAGGTCTTCAGATAACTACGAGGTCCTCTGATATCTACGAGATCTTGTGATATCTACGAGGTCTTCTGATATCTGCCAGGTCCTCCAATATCCACGAGGTCTTTTGATATCTATGAAGTCTTCTGATAACTACGAGGTCTTCTGATATCTACGAGATTTTCTGATATCGAGGTCTTCTGATATCTACAAGATCTTCTGATATCTACAAGGTCTTCTGATATTACAGAAAAGACCCCAGGAAATGAGCTCCTTTAACAGGCTGAAACTGAATTCTCCAGAAAGCAGTCGTCGTATCCCGGCCGGTTATTCTTCTATTCCGTTTTTAATTTCATTAAAATGTGTGCTGGGCCTCATCTTGGTGCTTTTTCAATCAAACTCGTGCACCGTACAAACCAGCCAAGTAAAAGTGGACTTGGCAGCCAACGTTGATGATGTTCTGGTCCGCCCCCATCCCCCCATCCCCCCAGCTCCCTGCTACTGTAGCAGTTGTGTTCTTCACAGGTCGGACGCCGCGTGGATCATCTCTCACCTCTTACAGAGTTCATTATTAAATCAGATACGCAAGTTCGCTTCTAAAAGGTCGGCTCACCTGTCGGGTCGAGGTGCGATGCTTTTGATTCTGTCCGTAAAATGAGCATCTCTGTCCACATTTCCCACAAACCCCGGCGAAGCGAGATTTGCACGTAAGGTCAGTTTTTCAGCCTCGTTGCTTCGCAGCTGAACGGCGCCGCTCACTGCGGTGAGTTGCGTCGCCGATGCGGACAGGATGCTCTTCTGAAACTCCGCCAAACGTCCACGCCCGTCCCGTAAGCGTGCGCGGACTCCCGTCGACAGGTTGCGGAAAGAGAAACGAGGAGAGGCTGACGCCCAGAGAGAGACACAGATGCTTTCTCTGTTTACAGTTTTCAGTGATGGCTTTTCCAATTACAGAAACAGTAATTTGCTGTAAAAGGCTCGGGGCTGCTGGCAGGAGCAGAACGGAGCAGGGTAATTGCTGGTAGTGGAGGGGTTTCACACGAGATGCAATCCATATCCCTCTCTAGTGGGACCGGAGCAGTAGATGTCAAGCGGTTCATTTGTTTTTTTTAGTGGTCTCCTCAGTGCTCGGCAGATGCTGACGCTACTTAAAACATCTCTCAGGGAAGGCGGTAAATGGCCTCTCCTCTTGTCTGAGCGCCCTTCTAGTCACACCTCAGGAGAGCCCGAGGTTTTACGTTGACCAGCGACCACGGACACCATGTTTGGTCTTTCTCCTTCAGAAATGTTGCTCGCATGTCCCGAGACTCTGCCGTTCCTCCGCCCCCAGAGGACGGCGCCCATTCAGAGCTCATGCATATTTAACACTTCAATCTAAAAGGTGAGCAGCTTTGAAACTGGTAGAACAGGCACCGTCTGTTCGAGGCTCTGCAGCGTTTCTGAGGATCCAGATGCAACGAACTGTCAGTGGCGTCGCCTTCTGGTTCCTTCATGAATCATAACCAATCACAGTTGGGTTCATGTTTCTGCGTCCCTTTTAGAGATTTGCTCCAGTTTCACTGTCATTTTTAAATGTTTTTTTTTTAGGGCTAGGCAAGTTAACGCATCAATTTATTAACGCCGACATTTATTTTATCGCGCATTAACGCATGTGGCTCACGTGCTTTTGTTTTGAAAAGTCTGTTACTGGCTGCTGCAGAACCGGAAAACAATAAACATGCAGAAAAGCTAAAACGGACATGGAGAACGGTAAAAATCCGTGAACTTTACAGTTCAGGTAGCAACTCAGGTAGCAATATTAACAATTCTGTCTGGAAAAAAAATTCTGAACTGACACAAAACGTTGGCGTCATTCCTCCATGTTCCATCAGATCTGCTCCATGTGTTCACTGTCCTGCTGTTCTCTAGCTGGTTACTGCAGTGCAGCTCCATCTAGTGGCACAGATGTGTAACGACAACAGAAAGTCCAGTCCTCCATTATTAAACAAATTAAGTTCTGTGGCCTGTTTTTTAATTTCGTGTTTTTGATCCAAGTCTAAAATTGAAATATAAAACAAACAGGCATTATTTTTCGTTTTTTATGTCAGATTAAAAAGCGAAAAACTAATAAAATGTCACTTTTTTTTTTTTTTTTTGATTGACAATTGAAAATGGAAAGAATAAATGATACACAGATTGGTAAAATTAATGAACTTTAACATGGACATTTTCATTTTAAAGTTCTCCCAGATGGAGAAATCAACAGAAACAAGGTTAAAAGTGTTTGACCAACAAATGTTATGACACTTTAGTTCATATGGCAGCAGAACATTTCAATAAAAGTGCATTTTACACTACTTTTGAATTCATTATTTGATATTGAGCATACAATGCGATTAATCGTGATTAATCAGGGAAATAATGCGATTAATCACGATTAAAATTTGCCCTACATTTTTATAAAGCTGAGAGTTACTCTGTTCTCATTAGCATTCATCGCTCTCTTGGCCTGTGCTTCTGTCTTGTTGTGATTATTTACCCTTCTTTGGTTTAATGGCTTTTAAAAACTGTTAAATAGAAAACACCAGAGCCGTGGGAAATCTGCTGGAAGTTCAATTTGGTTTTTCTTTTTTTTTTAACTAGTTTTACTTCCCCGTCCCTTGTCTCTGCTTACACGCAATCTGATACGATCACGACCTGTAATAGTGTTGACCCCCCCCTCCTCCCCCTAACTCCTCTTTCTGCACCGTTTTCTCATTTCAAAGCATAATCACTCCTTTGCAGTGCGCTGGGCATTCAAAATGTAATTATATATGATTTACAAACAGCTGCCGCTATTATGATGTATAAACAAATTACAGAACGGGGGGGATGGGAATAAAGAGATAAAGACAAAGAATTTGGCCAGCGTCAGGCGCAGTCAGTGGTTTAGCTGCTTTTTGGATCGTTGCTTCGGCTCTCCTCGCCGTCCAAAACGAGCAATCACACTTGACACAGTTTAGCCTTTTTTCCGCGAGCAGATACTCGCTCGTCTCCATGCCAACATTAAATAGACGTCTGCCTCTGTTGGACCACTCATCCAAGCTGCACTTCCTCCCTAATGTGGCTGCCGCCGTTTGAAAATGTCCCCTCGGTCCATGAGGGTTTGCTGGGCTCCTGGTGGCCCGCCGTTTCCTCTCAGTGCGGTCATTCTAACGTCGTTCCACGCTGATGACGCTGGGATCTTAGTTTTAACTGTGTTCATTAGTGTGACACATCTTTGGACCCACCCCCAGCCTGATAGTCCAAAGATTCAGTAGGCCGGCCCCTCCAATTAGCTCTTTAAGCCCCGACGCGAGGCGATGATGATGCAAGCGTCGCATACTGAGTCACTCTGCACCAGCAGCTGAAGCTTCACCTTATAAAACGCTGAAAAGCAGAACACCGAAGAGGTCCAGGAGTTAAAAGCCACCGAGTTACAGAGTCTGATAAAACACTGGGCTCCTCGTGTTGGTGATTATTCAGAGTCGTCCGTATCGACTGTCTACAGTAATTAGAATCCAGGCTCGAAAACTAATGGAGAACAACTGCGTTTTTATAGACTGCCTCCTTTGCAAACTCAGTTTCCCCGGCAGAACCTGCTCCGGTCCTGAAGCCGTCTAGCAGTCCCGTTGGTAAGAAGTCTGAATGAAATGCATCCGTTGGTCCTCAGTCTTTAGCCACGCCCTCGTAGACTCTGCCCTTATAAGGTCAGTTTTCTCACAACATGTCATGTTGCCACGACGGTTCATCCTGGTATCAGAAGAATGACGTGGCGGTCTAACACTTACCAGCGACGGTCTGAGCAGCTGCAAAAATCACTTGTCTACATGTGTAACGTTGATGAGCTGGTGCTGGGATGCAGGACAGTTTGGACTTCTGTTAAAGTCACAGCTGCCGTTACGTCCATTTTTATTCCGCTCATTTGATAAAACGCTACAGTGTTGTTGTTTAATTGTGATTTTTCTTTTTATTTGAATACAATTCTTTGACCTCCTGCCTTTAAAACCGTGTGAAATGTCAGCTCGGTTTAGGGGAATTCAGAGAGCTGACATGTTGGAGTGAAAATTAGAAAGAGGCTCCTTTTTCCCTTGAATTCATCCTCCTTTTTTTCCCATGAGCCACCCATCAACAATCATCCTAACAGCGGGTGTCCAGCGGGCTGTTTGGACTTCACGCTCGGTCTTTTCCTCCCGAGTTTGGCATCATGCAAATGAGGGTTTCCTGCGTGCAGTTTGGCAGCTGCCCGCCTCTCAGCCTCAGCACGGATATCTGTGAAAAACACCATTATTTTCATTTTCCTGCTCTTCGACGGCGTAAATATTCGGCGTCAATGACAACTATTAGCAGCTGTATAGAAATGGGAAAGTGCGTGCGGTGCCTGGTTATCCTCTCCTGATCACCGCGGTGTCACTTTGCTGGTCTGTAGAAGGGTTATAATAGTTTTGGATTTTCCATTAGTTTTAGTTTTTATTTAGTTTTTAGTTTAGTTTATCCAAATTCAGTTAGTTTTAATTCGTTTTTAGAGCAGTTTTGCTAGTTTTTATTCGTTTTTGTTTTGAAATACTTAGTTTTAGTTTAGTTTTTATTAGTTTCAGTGTTAGTTTTAGTTTTATTTTGTAAATTAGAGTTGTAATACATGTTTACATTCCGGTCTCAATAAACATATTTATCAATGCATCTTCCCTCTTGTGGTGTTCCTGCGTATTTACTGACCAGCAGCTATCTGGTCTCCGTGGAAACAGTCCATTATAGTTGCTGTTTTCTCCCGTTCCTTACCAACGCTGACTGGCCTGCAGCTGTAGCTTCTCTTTCCAGGGGGCTAGCTTAGGCTAGCTTATCCAGCTGGTCTTGGTTAGCCTTCTTGTGCGAGCTTTTCAAATGGACTTTCAGATTCATGGGTTTTTTTCTCCTTCAGAAGTATTCCACACATTGTATCACCTGCTTCTACAACAAAGCACTTATTTTTATCATTAACACAGTCATAGTCAAAGAAATTACAAATAGAACTGTGCCGCTTTCTCCCAACTTTTGCCGCAGCCATCACTGCTGAGCGAAGTTAATAGATTTTAAACGTTTGAGGAAAAAAAATACGAAAACAAAGGACGTTCTTGATATTATTATAGTTAATTTTAGTTTTATAAACACATAATACAGTTTCAGTTATCGGTTTTTAAAAAACTCATTTTTATTTTATTTCAGTTAACGAAAATGTTTTTTCAATTCTAGTTTACGTTGTTTTGTTCGTTTTCCTGAACCATAATAACCACGAAAAATAAGGCATCACTGTATTGCCAAATCGATTTTTATTTTTCATGCCCCTACTGGAGCGTTTAGTTGTGTGTTAACACAAAGTCGAGGAGAAAAGACACCAGCCGCCGTTTTAAAGGAGCAACTCTTTCCGCCACCGGTGTTTGAAGGGGTTGTGAGGCCGTTTCCGTTCTTGATCATCCTGCAGTGACGAGCAGTGTTTCCGCTAGAAAAAATTGGCACCGGACAATGTGACCAGCAGGTTTTCAATTTACCGGTCAAATGTTTGAAATTCCAGTCACATAGGCTATATGAATTTACTGAGGTTAAAAATAAATCATATGCAGTAGTACGATATCAATGCAAGTCATTTAATAGTATTTTTATTGATAAACAGGCTATTTCAAATAAAATAAGTCCCTTCATTGACTCACGAGCATAACTTAATAAATAAATATTTTCGGCGGGAGCCACAGCATCATCTGTGGGAGTCTCCATCTCTTCAGATAGCCTTTTAGAGTTAGACTCATCATCACCCTCGCTATTAAAGCTTTTTCGTTTTAGAAAATAGCTTTTGAGATTCGCCTGTTTCGCCATGTCAAAGACCTCTCTGTTGTGGTGCGCGGTTTGTTAGATTTAATGAAACAAATGCGACAAGTTTCGTTACGCGCAGAAAAAAAGTTTCGTTCCACATATAGGCTACATTCATTCATTCATTCATTCATTTTTCATAAAATGATGTGGAAATTACCCATTTTATTACAACTGAAATTGTGCTTGGGAGGAGTATTTTCACCGGACATTTTGACCGGAGAGATTATAAAATACCGGACTTCGACATATTTTACCGGACAAAGTCCGGCAATTACCAGACAACGGAAACCCTGGTGACGAGTAGAAAACTCGCGAGTCGGCCGCGCAGCTCCTTTGAAGAAACAGTTGTTCAAGTTCACACCAAGGTCAGGCTGCAGTGCTCAGAAAAGTCACCACAATCAAAAATAAAGAGGAGGGAGGGGGGATACATTTCAGACTCCACTGACCTCACTTAGCGTGTTGCATATCAAAGTTCACGGCATTAAATCGAAAAAAGACGGCGTGCCGTGCGTGTTGGGCAGACACCGGAGCACTGGCTCTTGGAAATGCACCCACTTACTGGTTTTTTCTCAATTGCAACTGATGGGCGCAAATCAGGCCGCCACTTACGACGGTCATTGGCTCCACACGAACCACCGACTCGCTGTCTGATTCCTCCACCTCTCACCACACCGACAGCCGCGTCCTCGCCTTGAATCCGCCATAATAGGTCTGCCGCGCTTGATGTAATGGCTTGATAAGCCGTAAATGCCCGCTGGGAGAGCAGGCTGTGCTCAAAGCTCCTTCTCGCCACCGCGGCGAACCGGCGAGAGCTGCATTGTTCCGGCGAAGGCCACAGAGATGCTCGGGGACATGGTTATAAATGAGGACAAGGGTTGACAGGCTTTTGTTTTTTAATTTCTTTCATATTAATACATACTCCTGCCAGTCAGTTTGAGGTCAGACTGTAAGTACATCACTGTCAAAAAAAGAAGAAAGCCGGTCGTTGATAAAATACAGTGAAATGAACTGGACGCCCAACACTTTTAGACATGTCTGTCCCATCTGTGTCTCCGTCAGGAAGCCAGTTGGAGAGCCTGATGGACACCATGAGAGCAGAGATCGCCGCTCAGCCGCCCGTGGAAGGATCCTACTCTGCACGCCGGGGGGATTACTGCCTAGCCAAGTTCGCGGATGGTGAATGGTAAGCGTGCGTCTCGGTGTTTTATGATGTGGTCGAGCTCCTGTCCAGCGTGCACCAGCAGATCGATGAGTTTGAGGGCTCAAATGGTTCCTGAGCGTTTTTTTTGAAGTGCGTTGTCCTGTTGAGGGAGTTGGCTGCCGTCGGGGGGCGAACTGGGAGGACACTTGGGGCCATTTCCAATTCCTCCCTTAACCCTCAATCTTGGCCCACCAAAGTCAGTGTAAGGAAAATCTCGTGACTTAGAAATGGGACACCCTTGAGTGCAGTTACGTCTTCAGACTGTGGGGGCGGCCTTATGCCAAAGCTACGTTCAATCTGTGAAGAAGTAGAAGACGACGACGAGAAGACACAGAAGAAGACTATGAAAATGAAGACTACAAAGAAGTAGAAGAAGAAAACTACGAAGACTATGAAGAAGACTACGAAGAAGATGAAGACTACGAAGTAGAAGAAAATAACTACAAAGAAGAACAAGAAAACTACCAAGACGAAGACTATGAAGAAGAAGACTACGAAGAAGTAGAAGAAGAAAACTACGAAAAAGACTACGATGACGAAGACTACGAAGAAGTAGAAGTAGAAAACTACGAAAAAGACTACGAAAATGAAGACTACGAAGAAGTAGAAGTAGAAAACTACGAAAAAGACTACGAAAATGAAGACTACGAAGAAGAACAAAGACTACGAAGAAGAAGACTACGAAGACGAAGACTACGAAGAAGACGAAGACCATGAAGTAGACAAAGAAAACTACGAAGAAGACTACGAAGATGACCAAAAAAAAGACGAAGACTACGAAGAACAAGACTACGAAGACAATGTAGAAGACTATGAAGACAAAGAAGAACAAAACTAAGAAGACTTTGAAGACGAAGAAGACTACGAAGAAGTAGAAGACGTAGAAGTAGAAGACGTAGAAGACGAAGAAGTAGAAGACTATGAAGACAAAGAAGAAGAAAACTAAGATGAAGACGAAGAAGGAGAGAACTAAGAAGAAGATGAAGACGAAGAAGAAGACATATATAACGAGGACAGTAAGATAGTTTCGTAACATTTTTATTTTTATTAACTCCGAAAATACGTACATTTGTAGCTAGCTTTTTTCGGCGCCATCCTTTTCAAAGACGTCTTGGCGAAAATATGCAAAGCCTTCTGGGTAGCCCTTACTCCCAAGGGCGGGGCCTCAAACTTGTCCCTCAACTCGACTTTTTAAGAATTAGGACACTTGCACTTCACGGGACGTGCATTTTTGAGATTCACCCTTTGAGCTTTAAAATTAAATCTGCAAGAATGTCCAAAACAAAAAAACTTTTTAATAAGGCCACAAAATTAAATTCCCTTCTTTAAACTGTGAGTGGATTTAATTTTGTGGCTCTCACATGTTTTGATTTTTCATTTTAAAGCATATAAACCGCTTCATTTTCCCCTCATCTCAGTTTAAGTGTGTGATGCATTTGCTGCAGACACCTACAGGGTTGTAATTAGCTTCTCCGTCACGGCGTCGGCCCTTTAAAATCAGCACTTTCTAGATGCTCTCACACACACACACGCACACACACACACACCTCCTCGTCTGGTCTGTTCACTGGATGTTTACAGATGGTCACAGGGACAGATAGAAGTCACAGTGATTGGGGGGGGGGGGGGGGGGGGGGGGGGGGGGGGGGTTGTCAAGAAGGTGGAGGTGAAAAAAAGATCATGAAACTGATTAAAAACCAAACGTTCAGTTTACACAGGTGCCGTTCCTTCTTTCTTTCTTTCTTTCTTTCTTCCGTTCATCTTCCTCCTGGTTCTGGTGCAGAAACACATTAATCTCCCGCCCGTGTCGCCAACACAAGTCAGTGGGCTTTTTAAACGGGCCATCTGCTGCGAGCGTACTCTGTTTGTCCTCGAGTCGGGGAAGAGAATGTCTGCTAAATGTCAGAACCTGCGTCAGGTGGAAAATGTCTTGGAGTCTTGTCTTCTTGCCAGCTCATATTATTCAGTAAGATAATTATGGAAATGCTTTCATTGCTTTTTTTATTTTTTATTATTTAGAGTCGCATTGAAAAAGTTGCTTTATTCCATCAGGAGGAGAGTTAATAATTCTGTCACCTGCACCGATGCAATCTCCTCAGCTTTGATTTTATTTTTTATTTATTTCAGGGGTGTCAGACTCATTTCCACTGAGGGCCACATCAGCATCATGGTTGCCCTCGAAGGGCCAGATTCACAGCATGAATGTAACAAAATGCAATGTAAATCAAAATAAATTAAACTACACGTTATTATAAATGTTAAATAATAGTTTCTGTATTTATTATGTATTCAAGTTTCAAATATTTAAGTCATTATATTAAACTCAGGTTTATGGATTGTAAGAGTATCCATTACCTTGGTTTTAGAAGCAGAAGCGGTTCTTTGTTTTTCTTGCGGGCTTAATTTAGCATACTTAGCTGTGTGTTTGTTGTTCAAAATGCAGACGTAGATTAAACTCTTTCACGACTGACACACATTACACAAAAGTTACACTTTTGTGCATCAATTTTTCTTTTCTTGGACATGTTGGGGTTAGTTAGTAAAAGGTTAGTTAGTAAAAGCAGCTCATAGCTGCTGATTTCGTTGTGGGTTACGACAGAATGCATGATGGGAGTTGTAGTTTATTGCCAATATGTGTGTTTGACACATGTGATTTATTTGGTTGGAAATGATCAGCTACCTAAACCTGGTTTAACAAAGTAGTCTAAGAGCGCTGAGGTCAGGGGAGGACATGGGAGCTAAGAGTGGCAGCTCAGGAGGCAGAAGCAGCTCTTAGATGTGCAGGAAGAGTAGGGGAGGAGACGAGGAGATGAGGGGAGCAGAGTCAGTGGATCGGGCCGAGCTGTTTGGTGGTCGGCGGGCAGCAGGGAGAGCTGGCGTCAGGGGAGGGACTCTGGGACCCCAGAGACCGCCGCTTCAGGATCAACGCTTCACCGAGCGCTTCGGCTTATTTGGGGCACAAATGTATGGTTCGGTTTAGCTTGTCAGCTGTGAGAAGAGCAGGCCCTCTCATGTTTATGCCTCCGTTCCGTCTACGGTTGAAAGCTTCTTCCCATATTATTTTTCTCTGAAATTCAGATCGCCGAACATGTTTCTATTTCAGAGATGAACCGCAGGGCTGTCGCGATTAGCACAAATTTGCTAACGTTATTCGCTCCGAGGCAGACCGGGTTTGAATTTCTGTTTTTTTTTTTTTTTATTGCGAGGAGGCCTCTCTGCAATTTTCACAGCCCTCCCCTGCCCTGATGGATCCCCTCAGCCCCCCCCCACCCCCACCATCCCCGGCCTGCTCATCCTATTCTGCTCCTCTCCCCGATCACAACAGACAGATCCTCCAACACCTTCACCCCAGGGAAATAAGCACAGAATCATTTACTCATCTCCTTTTCCTTTTGTGCCCCCCACCCCCTCCCCCTCCCCCTCTCCTCTTTCATCTCCCAATTATTCTCCTGCCGTTGCAGGTACAGAGCCAGGGTGGAGAAAGTGGAGTCGCCGGCGAAAGTTCACGTCTTCTACATCGACTACGGCAACGTGAGTAACTTTGGAGTTTTGGGGGGGGGGGGGGGGGGGTCTGGTATCCGGGGAGGTCAAAGAAGTCTTTCCGTATGTCCGGAGTTTTTTTCTGTTTTTGTTTTAAGGACAAATGCAAAACTAGCTTGTTTATATTTTTATTAAAACTTCAAAACGGGGTTGTTTTTATTTTTTAAAACTGCCTTTAACTCCGACAAAGGCACCGCTGCATCTCTGCCCACATGTGCGCACATGTCGAAGCCATGTTCTTCGTGCAGCCTACCCCCCCAACCCCGCGGGAGGTTTCCCATGATGCAGTGGAGCGGCACAGTGTGTGACTGACCTCAGAGCCGGGGACAGATTTAGGTTTGCCTGGCAGATGCGATGCGTCCTGGCATGTTGATGAAAGTATGATTCCCAGAGGCCCAACTGGTACAAAAAAAAAAAAAAAAAGATGAGCCATTATTTACGCCGGCTCATTTGTAGTAGTTTTGGGGTTTTTTTTGTTTTTTTTTTTTTAATTCTCTCAAGTTGAGCCTCTTTGGCCTCGGTTTCACGTCCCCGCGTCATGAGCTATTAGCCGACAGTAATTTCTCCTCTCTAAGGTGCAGGTCAGCACCTGAATTATTATGTGATCATTAGCAAACACAGCAGAGCACTTTTGTCATTTCATTTTTAAAGCCCACATTCAAAGTGCCATCAAAGTTTAATATGGTGTAGATGAATCTTAACGTGTTATCCATTATGAATGTTCAAGGTGTTCTCCGTCTAGACTCCACGGTCCGGTGAACACATTAACCTAAGGTATGAGAGGTCATTAAATTAATTCCTGGCTAATCGCTCACTTTACAGCCCGTGGTGATCGGCGATCGATCGGTGCTGACTCGGTTTTACAGCTGTCAGTTTGTATCGGTTCTACTTCATAACAGAGAAACAAACGCAAAAAAAAAAAAAAACTCTGATGGATGAATGATCTGTCGATCCTCTAAAGGAAATTGTTTCCTGCAGCAGGAGGTTTTAATAAGAAAAGAAGTCATTTCAAAGAAGATTAGAATGAGATCAGAACACGGTGATAAGTTATTTACAGTTGACTGTGTAATGTGATATTAATTACAGATAGAACGAGGAGGTCTGAGATAAGAGGTGCTCATTTACATATTATCAATGGCGTGCACAGACGAGGAGCACGGCGGCGTGCTCACTCGTGGCGCGGAGGCGAGCGGGTTTATTGTGTCGCAGTAGGAATGATTTCACGACGGTGGAGTTAGGAGGAGCTCTGCCGTCTCTGGGTCCCTCACTGACTCGGACGTCTCCAGGGTCCGTTCATTAACTGGTCCGCTCCCCCGGCGGTCCACAGGACAGTAGGGACGGAAATTGATAAGATTTTTCCGATTCCATTATCGACACTGTTTAACAATTCGATTCTTTATCGATTCTCTTATCGATTCTAATTTAGGGAAAAAGGAGAACAAACGGTTTTATTAGCATCAATTTTTATTTACTTAGAAGTCATGAGCTCAACAGCAAGGTCAAATCTTAGCTTGGCTACTGCTGCTGGGTTGAGATCCATCAGTCCGAAGCATCAAAAACACGACACTCGTTATCTCATGTTGTGTGTTCAAATGTTTCTGCATGTTAGTCGTGTTCCCTCCCGACGCTGTTATCTCCACTTTACAATGACTGCTAGTTGCCTTGTTGCCATCTTTCTTTGGTGAAGTGAAGCCAAACTTTGGAGCGTTTGAACCTGGTGGGCGCCATTGTTGTTTACAACTGCAATGTGCGTGCTAAACCGACGTAACTTAATCACGTAAGTGATTTCTGGAATTGACTGTGCGTAACTTGCGTAAATTACGTGAGATTGGTGCTGGTTGGAATCGATAAGAGAATCGCTAGATAAACTGCCAAACGATTCCATGGAACTGAAACACACGGAACCGGTTCTCTACAGGAACTGGTTCTGGATTCCCAACCCTATACTGCATGTACTGAAGGATCTGAGCTTCCTCAGATTGATGAGTCTGCTCGTTTTCTTCTCGTACACAGATTCTCGATCAGGTGTATACACCTCTTTACTTGTATGATGTAACCATCAGCCACTTACACTCAGACCTACCTGACAGCGATGCACCAACCCAGCAGAAACACCGACACCCATCCTGAGGAGCTTCTCGCTCAGCAGTGAAGTTATATGGTCCGAGTATGACGGTGTCATCCACGCATGGGGCTGATGAGGAGAAGCTATTGTCATAAGTCTGGGGGTCCGAACCCAAATGGACCCCCAATATTTGGACCCGAAACCAACCCAACACGAGTCTTTAGTTTACATCCCGGGCTGTCTGCAATCCCGAGTTACCTGAATAGAACCGAGACAATCCAGCCCATAGTTGCTCATGTTAAAGTTGTCTAGCGTTGAATAAAACTTGATTTTCTTACCTAAAGTTGTCTTCTTCTACCCGGTTCAGTTGCTACATAGGCTACGTGATGTAAACAACAATAAATCCACGTCGTTATTTTCTTTGTGGATACAGATGCTATTGGTAGCAACTGCTAACGCTAATAGCCTACACCGGTCAGGACATGTCGTGAATATGTTCTCTCATCCAGCGTTGTCATGTTGGCGATCGTTGTGCTTTACAGCTGCCGGGCAAACCGCTAATAACACGCTACGGCAACACGATTGTTTCATGACAAACATGCCACGTTAATTAATAATTAATTAAACTGCCCCGAGTCCTGACATTGGCTGCCACCGCCAATATCTTTACCTCTCTGGAGTCAACGCGGACCCAAATGGACCCGAGACCCGATTTGGGTCGGGTCGGAACCTCGGGTTTTCGGGTTGTCGGGTTGTTCCGAAGACCTCTAGGAGAATGAAGAGGATGGAGAGCAGGTTTAACCTGTGGGGCGAATCTTTTTCTAGCTTCCTCTCTGACATGTGACATGAGGGTAACTGCTCTCCAGACTCTGAGGTCACATGATCTCCTCTGATCCCAGAACCAAACAGAGCACCGGTGCTTTTATTCTGCAACGGAGTCGGGTCGAAGATGTGTTTGCAGGATGTCCTCACAGCTGGTGAACGCAGGACTTCAGGACACCTGGTGTGATGTCATCAGGTCCTGCAGCCTCACCTCGGTGAAGTCTCTCCACCGTCACAGTTGTGTCGCTGGCGTGGAAGCTGGAGCAGCGTTGAAACTGGGTTTTCTTCTGCTGATTGATGAGCAGAATGACATCCTTCCTCACCTGTTATTCCTAAAGTGATGTTCAGATTTCAGAGCTGATTTAGAAAAAAGAAAATGGCATCACAGGAGGAATTTGCATCTTGTGTGTGTGTAGTCTTGGTTCGAGGTCCTTCTCGTGCACAGGTGTTTCACACGAGAGATGTCAGAAACTCAGAAAGTAAACGGCTGTCACCAGCCTCGTAACTGGTTTCCTGGTTACTGGTTGCTGCGTCTCTGACAGCTGCAGCTTTCGCCGGAGGTTCGTTCAGCTCCGTGGCTTCAGTTCGTCTCTGACATTCAAGATGGTATCGTACGGAGCGCCCCGAGAAAATCTCTTCATTCTTTGACAGAAACATAAACCTGTGGGGAAAATTTGTCACGCAAAGGTCAAAGGAAAAATCTTTCTGGGGGGGGGGGTGTGTGAGGAGTTTTGCACCCTTAATGATTTCAGACACAAATGCATAATGAGATGGAAAAGAAATGGCGTCTAGGATTTCTACGCGCAGCTGCGTAGAATAACTGCCGGATCTTGATTCTGACCTTCCTCGTCCTCTTTCAGAGAGAAGTGGTGTCGGCCACGCGTCTCGCCGCCATGCCTCCAGCCTTCAGCACCAGGAACCTGCCAGCACAGGCCACCGAGTACGCCTTCGCCTTCATCCACATCCCACAGGACGTAAGTGCACAGACATGTCACAGCTGAAGGTTTTCAAAATGAGCTCTCACTGGTTTCTTCTTTCTTTTTGTGATTTTTGTCCATTTGGCGTTTAAAACGTCAGCCTTCCTGATGAGCAGTTGCATAGAAATGACTTCAGCTTCATTAAGTATGTGCGCCTTTTTTTTTTTATGACGCAACGGTAAAGTACGTAAAAATGCACGTTTGAATTGTTAAATCGGACTCAAATTTGAGGTTTCAGCCCTCTGTGTGTGAATTAGGGATGTAACGATATGGAAAATCTGATATCTCAATTACAGTGACCATATTATCACGCTTTACGATATTATTGCGATATTCTTAATTGCTATACAAATGTCTAAAAAACACATATATTTTAATAATTTTACAAAATCTTATTTTCTTGTTATACTAAAACATCAGAAGCCAAAATTTTATCAAAATGAAACTTTCACATTAAAAGGACAAACAACTGGCACAGAAAGAGGTTTTATTTTGAATTAACAAAATAAATAACAGGAACAAAGCTTATTTGTCTGGCGCAAATTTAAATAAACACTTTAACAACCAGAGTAGGTCTAAATATGCAAACAATTATCAGGAACAAAAATTATAGTTCAAGTTCAAATGAAATAAACTTCTGACTCTTGACTTAAATACGTATAAATGTGCAAATAAAGAAACAGTTGTTTAGGAGCCAAATATGTTGTTCTGAATTGTAGTTCACTCTGTGTGTATGTGGGTGTCGCTGTGTTGTTACCTGAGGGTCAGGTATAAAGGTAGCTGCCTGTTATTGGTTAGGTGTTTGACCCGGAAGAGCAAAAGGTTCTTGACCACTGTGGCGCTAACTGCTGGCGTTATGGTTGTCGGATCAGTTAATGGAATAAATTAATACTTTAACTGCATCAGAAGAAGATCGTTCCGGTCATTTTTCGATGTCATTTTTCAATGTCCTGCGTGCTATCACCACTTTCCACCATGCTAACGTTACGATGGCGATGTTACAAGCTACATATTCATGCTAGACACAGTCGCGAGTCGCTCGCAGACTTGAATGAGACTGATATTACATATCCCGGTAATCGACCGCGTTAATGAGATGAAGTCAAACATAAACAGTAATCGTTATCGCGTAAAATTTTACTGCGCTTTACTGTAATACCGGTAACTGTTCCATCCCTAGTGTGCACAGACACGTGCGCTGGTAGCGGCGGGGTGCATGCTGTCTCGTGAGCCGGTAATGAAGTGGCCCATCTGTCGGTGGTCCCCAGGGGGACATGAACGTCACCTACATGTTGGCGCTCCCGCACACACACACGGCTCAACCACTTGTTTAAACCCAGCATGCACCTCACCTGTCCTTCTCTTCCTCCTTTATCACTTCACATCTGTTCTTTTTGTTTTTTGTTTTTTTTTGCATTTTTTCTTTTTTTCCTGTGACGCGTTCGCTGTCCTCCAAGCTGAGAGCTCGCCGGCCCGCTGATACTGCACTGTTAGCAGAACGGCAGTTGCTTTTGTCTCCTCCCGTCCTGCAGAGGAAGTCCGTCTTCACAAAGCACAATTGGCCTTATAGTCAGCATTAAAAAAAGTTATTTTTTTGCTCGTTGCTCTGCCTTAAAGCGTACCACAGCCGTGCCCTTGTGAATTTTTCATCAGATATTCTGCAAGGGACAACGTATAAAAGCCCGAGCCTGCTGTTCTGAAGGGACGAAACACTTACCTGAGATGTGAGGGTGAAGGTGCATGCCGTGTCTGCTAGAGCTGAGCGATTTTATCAATTCTGCGATATATATCGATATTTTATTTCTCCAGAGAGTATTGATTTTTCAGCCGCGGGTATCGATATTCTAAGCTTCTTCCAATCCCCTGTGTCCCACCTTTAAAAGCTTGCAACAATTTGCACTGTTTAAATAAATGAAACTATTTTTCTCACACATCTTTTATTCATTTTGTCCAGCATTTGCAAGCTGCCTGTCAGCCATATAATGTGTAATTGATGCTTTCAGTTCTATTAATTCAAACATATCGATATATATCGTATCGTGAGCTGAATATCATGTATCGTATCGTGAGATTAGTGTATCGCTACAGCCCTAGTGTCCGCCACGTCTCAAGCTGTCAGCTGCTGTTGAAACTCACGTGTGTCTTTATTATGCCCCTTCAGCTAATTAAAGTCATTAGCTGAAGGGTCACAAAGAAAACAAAACACAGCGGCTTTTGGTCCAACCGCTCATTAATTTACCACCTTGCTTTACTTGAACTTCATTACCGTCTACTATTTTCTGAAGACAACCACGACAAGTAGCTAATTATAATAATTAATTTGACGACCCACTCGTTGAGCAAGTCCTCCATGTTCTCTCCAGAGAGCCTGGACCAGTCGGGTCCAGTAGGTTGGGTGGAGGGGAAGGGGGACTTCTTACAGCTGCCTTTGGTCTGGTCTTTGAGCACTTCCTTAAAAAAAAAAAAAAAGAAACATTTCAAGGAGCCAACAGCTGACCAGGTGGGAGATGAAGCTCCAGTCGGAGAACGACGGCGCCACTACAGCTGAGCGATTTTATTGATTCTGCGATATATATATCAATATTTTATCGATATTCTAAACTTCCTTCAAACCCCCGTGTCCCACCTTTAAAAGCTTGCAAGCAGCACTTTGAACTATTTAAATAAATGAAACTATTTTTTTAACAAACTAGGGCTGGGCAAGTTAACGCGTTATTATTGCGTTAACGCATTAATTTATTAACGGGGATATTTATTTTATCGCAAGTTAACATATGTTGCTCACATGCTTTTGTTTTGAAAAGTCTGTTACTGGCTGCTGCGGAACCGGAAAACATGCAGAAAAGCTAAAACAGACATGGAAAACGGTAAAAATCCGTGAACTTTACAGTTCAGGTAGCAACTCAGGTAGCAATATTAACAATTCTGTCTGAAAACAAAAATTCTGGACTGCAACAAAACTTTGTGGTCATTCCTCCATGTTCCATCAGATCTGCTCCATGTGTTCACTGTCCTGCTGTTCTCTAGCTGGTTACTGCAGTGCAGCTCCATCTAGTGGCACAGATGTGTAATGACAACAGAAAGTCCAGTCCTCCATTATAAAACAAATTCAGTTCTGTGGCCCGTTTTTTAACTTCGTATTTTTGATCCAAGTCTAAAATTGAAATATTAAAAAAAAAAAAAACAGCCTTTTTTTTTTTGGTGTTAGATTTAAAAAACGAAAAACATAATAAAATGTCACTTTTTAATTTTTTTTTTATTTTTGATTGATTTGAAGTTACTGAACTTTAATTTTCAGGGTTTTTTTTAATTATTTTTTATAGAAACTGGATGACATTAACGCCCTGGCAGTGACAACAAGCTTTATTTTATTTTACATTTTGAAGATGAGATTTACACTAAATATGTGTTACTGACAAGTGCTGATGTTAAAAGTGTTTGAACAACAAATGTTACGACACTTTAGTTCATATGGCAGCAGAACATTTAACTAAAAGTGCATTTTACACTACTTTTGAATTCATTATTTGATTTTGCGTATACAATGCGAATAATCGTGATTAATCAGGGAAATAATGCGATTAATCGCGATTAAAATGTGTTATCGTTGCCCAGCCCTACATCAAATCTTTTATTCATTTTGTCTTAATCTTTCGGAAAATGATGTAAATGTATTGTAAGATGAATATCAATATATATCGTATATATTACCACGTTAAGCGTGTAACTAATCGGCTGAAATCCTTTCAGTCGGTGCCAGGATGCATCAACGAGATGCCCACGTTAGCTGTCAGCGGTCATAACGTTAAGTTTGATCTTTGTATCTTCAGACTGAACACATCTCCCCTCTAATACCTCGAGGTGACACTCTCTTTCTGAAGAACATGTGTTACATTCAAATTTAAAAAAAAGAAAAGAACTTATTCATCAAGACAAAATGTAACATTGACATTTCTGAAAGGTGTGGCCTCCAGTTGGAAGATAAAAATCATCTTTAAACCGTTTTAAAGTAGAGCGCAGTCGTGCTTCAGTGCTGCTGCAGATTCTGAGGTGCGAATGAAAGAAAAGAAAAAAGCCTTTTCTGCAGACGCTGGGCAGGAGTGGGACGCGCTCATTAATCTAGTATCGTCTGCCGTTCTTCATCCCTTTGTTTTCTCTCTCTCCCTCTCTCGCCCTGAGCTTCCCTGCAGCGCCAGTGACAAGTTGACTGAGGGGGGGAGCAGGGGACAAAAAAGGCCCTCAGCTTTGTGCCTGGAAACCCTTCCCTGCCCACACTGGCTCACACACACGCAGCTATCACACACACACATGCCCAAAGGCAGCTAGCTGGAAGGGGGTTGCCATGGTGACAAGACCAGGGTGAAAAAGAAGGGAGGAGAGATGGATGGTGTAGGGGAAAGGTGGATGATGGCCAGCAACTGATTTTTTTTTTTTTTTTTTTGGTCTCCGTGTCTTTGAAGGTGCACCTTTGCATCGTTTTCAGCCCGACTGCCGGTGAACACGAGGTCCGGACCGTAATGCAGATGTTCAGCAGATGTTCTCATTGGAAATGGGGAAGGTTGGGGGAAAAGAGACAGACAGCTGAGAGACAGAGTTATGGCGCCGTGATGAGGAAGACGTAGATTCTTCTCCTGATGGAGACAATACAGTGATTTCTTATTTTTTGCGGTTAATGGGGACCGGCGCGGGAAAAAAAATCGAAATCCGCGAACAGGAGCCGGAGCCCCCCCGAGCCTCAATAATGTTTAAAATATGTTTAAAAACCCCAAAAAAGTAGAAAAACACTGCAGCGAAACAAGACAAAGGCTCAACTGTGGTCTTTCTGTTACCTTCACAGCCTCTGGTCTCTGAACCGTAGTAAACAAACCGCTGGTATTGTGCTAGTTTTGGCTCATAATTAGCGGCTAATACGCTAACAACAACAAAAGAAACAGTCTGGTTTTCTCTGCATGGAACGAGCACTTTATTCTGGCACTGCAGGAACTTGTAACATCACACAGGTTGTATTGTTGGGCTCCTGTCGGTTAACAGAATGTAAATCTATACACGCTGGGCTGCTGTTGATGATTACTACACTTTTCATCTAACCCTGTTTTCGTCTGCCGTCCCACAACACACACACTACATTACCCATAAGGCCACACCATTACCCATAAGGCCACCTTCTTAAAGGGGCCAGGCTGGCTCACAACATTTCTTCACTGTGAGAGAACGCGCACAACATCCTGTGATGTTTCTGCTATTTTTAATATTTTTTTTATTATTATATTATATATTTCTGAAAAATGCGTGAATAACTAAAACAGCGGAGCTTAAACCGCAAGTTGGCGAGGGATCACTGTAGTCCTGAACGGTTACAGATACACTGGATATGAAACATCTCAGCTCTCAGCTCTGAATGTGACATTAATTACCACTTCCTGTCTTTTTCTCCCTTTCCCTCCCACCGTCTCCATCTTGGTCCTCCTCCTCCTCATCCCCCCTCTATCATCTCCTTCAGGAGGACGCCCGGGCTGACGTGGTGGACTGCATCGTGCGGGACATCCAGAACACCCAGTGCCTGTTGAACGTGGAGTATTCAGGTGTGGCCTGCCCACACGTCACGGTACAGTTCGAAGACACCAAGGTGGACGTCGGCCTCAACCTGGTCAAAGAGGGCATGGTCATGGTGGACGTCCGCAAGGAGAAGCACCTGCAGAAGATGGTGAGTGAAGGACGCACGGCGTCCCTTCTGCTGCGCTTTCACACCAACTTGAATACGCCGTATAGATGGAGGACGTGTCTGTCTGAGTTCACTCCCTCATCCATTATTTGAAGGGCATTCTGGGACTTCTCCTCCCGGGCTTGTTATCTTTTTTTTTCCCCCTTATGTTTGAGCATAAAATATTAAGACCCGAAAGCGGTCTAACCCGTATTGGACAACAGGCGCCTGTAACGGTTTTAATATTAGCCGGTCAATTAAACACGACAAAGTAAATGTGCTTGTATTTGCAGCAGACAGGCTCAGACTGTTATTAGCAGCGTCGTGACAGGATGATGAACGTTTCTTTTTTTCTTTACATACCCTCCTTTCTTTCGGTCGTGCTTGTATCATTTCACATTTCCATGTCAGACTACCTTCCGTCTCTGTTTGCCGTTATTACCTGTAAACGCTTCAAGCCTGTGGGTTCTGCAACGCGAACATGGCGACACGAGAAATAACACCTCCTCCCACTTGTCAGTCGGCGCTCGCGCGTAATATACATTTAAACACCTCTGCAGTTTCGCCTCAGACGGTGGCCATTTTTGTCAAACCATGAAGCAATTCTCATTTACTTTTCTCTCATTATGCTAATTTGCCCCGCAGACTGGAAGCTCTCTGTACATGAAAGATAAAGAATAATGGAGGACACTTATTCTTCCCGCAATTACCGCTTATGCACAACTCCAATATTAGTCGCTCTTATTTAACAAAAAAATAAAAAAATAAAAAATGCGCGACACAAAGGGACGGGGAAATGTTTTCAGCGTCTAAGTGCCCGTTAAAAGAAAAATCACCAGGCACATTTATCTAAATTAGAAGCTAGTCGGAAGAACATGCATGTCAATAAGATCTTTATAGGAGAAAAAAAAAAAGAGTGCATTTGTTAAGTCGTTCCAAAGTGTTTTGGCCTCGGCCCTGTAAAGCAGTCTCAGGATAATGGACCCTGCACACAAAGGACAGTGATTAAAACCAAGCCTTTACACTAATAGGCTTATAGACTCCACAGATTTAGGTTTGGTAGATCAAATAGTTCCTGTTCAGTATGCAACAGCTGTCTCTCACGTACCCCCCCCACAGCTGGATGTTTTGATCTAGAAAAAAGCTTAACAAGCAGCGACGTCGCCCAAAGCGCTTACAAAACGTGCGTTAAAGCCAAGCTCCGTGGTGTTTCTGCGTGTTGATGACGTCTCCTCTCGAGCCTCAAAGTCACGACCGAGATCCTGAACTTGGAAAACGAGGACGAAAGAAATCGGAGCACCTCTTCATACCTCTGAATGAAAAGTAAATGTCCAGCTGATCCGTAGCATCTGTGATCTTATTTGATGGACACCTCAGCTGTATTTAGTATCAGTATTAGTATTCATAATTAGTATTATTTAGTATAAGTATTCAGGCGTACCAAAGATCAAGTACATAAACGATGATGCTAAATGGACTGTTTCTAGCGGTGTCGACCACTCAGAGCCACAGATCAACACAGACATACAGTGATCCCTTATTTTTCGCAGTTAATGGGGACCGGCGCCCCCCCGCGAAAATCAAAATCCGCCAACTGGAGCCATAATTTAAACAATGTGTTTAAATTATGTTTAAAAACCGCAAAAAAGTAGCGAGGCACTGCAGCGAAAAAAGACAAAGGCTCAACTGTGGTCTTTCTGTTACCTTCACAGCCTCTGGTCTCTGAACCGTAGTAAAGAAACTGCTGCTATTGTGCTATTTTTGACTTGTAATTAGCAGCTAACACCCTAACAACAACAAAAGAATAAGTCCAGTTTTCTCTGCATGGAATGAGCCCTTTATTCTGGCACCGCAGGAACTTGTAACATCACACAGGTTGTATTGTTGGGCTCCTGTCCACGACACACACACTACATTACCCATAAGGCCACCTTCTTAAAGGGGCCAGGCTGGCTCACAACATTTCTTTGCTGTGAGAGAACGTGGACAACATCCTGTGATGTTTCCGTGATTTTTTTCTTGATTTTTTTTATTTTTTATTATATTATATATTTCTGAAAAATCCACAAAAAACCACTGAACTTAAACCGCGAATTGGCGAGGAATCACTGTATTTACTACTTAGTCGAGGCCGCTCTTCTTCTGTCTTAATCACACACCAATTCCAGTATTGCAACACTTCGGTTGAGCCCAGAGACGGGGTGCGGGGGGGGTGGTGTACAATGTCCACTTTTAGGTTCTGAACTGATTAGTCAGTTATCAAGTGATTATGGATGAACTGGTCCAGAACAGCTTCTGTTCCCGGCTGCAGCAGATGACTGGATTTACTGCTACATCTGCTCCCTTGGTACCCGGTTGCTCCGGTGATCTACCGCTGCGCAGCCGTTTGTTTGCAGGATGCACGCTGCTGCAGAAATTCATGAGCACCTGCTGCGAACGTGACAGCGAGGAAAGTGTCATCCTGCAGCAGCGACGGCCAGGAAACGTTTTAAGCAACAACCTTTGGTCGCCCTCTGGATCAGCGCCTCTTCCAGAGGAAGTCCGCCTCGGGGCTCCTCCTCGCTCTGCCCCCTGATCTCCTTCACTCCTCCTCCAGCCCTTTTCACTCACGCAGACCATCAGCCTTCTTTTAAAATTGACTTTTGTCGCTCCTATCTGCTCCATTTTGTCTCCGTTCTTTATTCATTATCCGTTCCTGGGGATTGAAACATGCTCGCTGTAATCTGTACTCCAGTTCTGCAGCATTATATAACAGATGGACTGTAATGTTCACTGGCACTTGAGAAACCATTAAGGCAGCCATAAGTGCACTGAAGGTTAACACCACTCTTTGAGGGTGGCATTGTCCCAAGAGGCTGAAAGCAGGCAGGGATATTCATCCATTTGGGGTTTATTTCTTTTTCAAGTGCCTTTCCACCTAAAGCTGTTCTTTAGTAAAAGCTCACAATGCGTACCATATGGACGGATGTTTTTTTTTTATTTTTTATACCGTTTCATGAAGAGGCACGTGCGTTATGAAAGTGACGTTGGCGCGACGAGCACGCGCAGATGTGAAATAAGTAGGTTGAAAGGGACGTATTCGACTGTGATCACAGTGCACGCACAGGTTTGATGTCACAGTGAAGTTTAATCCATCTTTATAAAGAGCATTTGGATTTAGATTTATGTTAGTAATATCATTGATTTTTTATTCCCTTAAACCAGCGGTGTCAGACTCATTTTCACTGAGGGCCACATCAGCATCATGGTTGCCTTATTGTACACCTTGTTATAAATGTTAAATAATTGTTTCTGTATTTATTATGTATTCAAGTTTCAAATATTTAAGTCATTATTATATGAAACTCAGGGTTTGTTGTAAGAGTATCCTTTACCATGGTTTTAGAAGCGGAAGCGGTTCTTTGTTTTTCTTGCAGGCTAAATTTAGCATACTTAGCTCCGTGTTTGCTGTCAAAACGCCGATGTAGATTAAACTCTTTCACGACTGAGTCACATTACACAAAAGTTATACTTTTGTGCATCAATTTTTCTTTTCTTGGACATGTTGGGGTTAGTTAGTAAAAGGTTTTTTTTAAGTCCATCAGTTCTGAAAAATCGTCTTGCTCATAGCTGCTGTTATCATTGTGGGTAACAATGAAATGCATGATGGGAGATGTAGTTTATTGTCAATATGTGCTTTAAAGCGGTGCAAGCTTATTTTAAATTTTAAAATATTGGTTTAAAATTTAAGCCAATAATTTCCAAGCTCTAGAGGGCCACATAAAATGACGTGACGGGCCACATTTGGCCCGCGGGCCTTGTGTTTGACACATGTGCCTTAAAACATCCCCACTGTTGTCTTGAGTCATATTACACCTGCTTCTCTGCATCTTTTTATTTTTACTTTTAATTTTAACTTTCAGGCAGATATTGAGCATCTTTTGCTCCAGTAACATGGAAGAGTGGAGCCTGCAGGCGTTTGTTTTATATTTGTCCTAAAGGCGCCGCTCCGCCGTAGCCTGTAAACTGCCAGGTAGAAGTGGCCGCCACTGGTTCAGGTAATCAGCATGTTGGTGTCATAAATGAGCCGTTACCGAAGCTCGGCAGCTCAGTAATAGTTGCCCCAGGCAGCCAGATTCAGAGCAGCGTCAGCCATGTCATTCGCTCTGATTGGCCTCCATGGCGACTGCTGCTCTCCAGTCTGGAAGAGGGGAGGGATCTGAGGTTCTCTCCTTCAGGAGGAAGTTCAACATACGGACTAAGCAAGAACTACGCATGTAGGGTGAGAACTGAGCATCGGGACTCACGAAGAAGAATTTAAACAGCTTTCTGAAAGTAACTAACCTCGGCTTTTACCCTCTCTGGTTCACCACAGCGGGTCATTGTGATTGGGCGCAGGTTTCATGCATGTCCTTTGTACCACAGCCCGGGCTGTGAACTGGCACCACGACTGAGGGGGGCCATGGGGGGGTCTGGTAGCCTGCCCAGTGACACTTGAGCGGAGCTGAGATTGATTCTTCTGGTTGGAGGGCAGCTGGTTCGGACCCAAGACCGATGACTTTAGAAACTAACCTTTTACATGTCGGCTCGTTCCTTGTGCACGGACATCACGTCAAGGTTATTATCGTTAACGAAAGCGAAGGAAATAACGAAAACTAGAATTGAAGAAACATTTTCAATAACTGAAATAAAATAAAAATGAGTTTTTTTTAAACGATAACTAACTGAAACTGTATTATGTGTTTTATAAAATGAACTAAAATGAACTATAATAATATCAAGAACGTCTTTTGTTTTTCCTGTTTGTAATTTTTTTCCTCATAAACGTTTGAAATCTATTAATTTCGCTCTGCCGTACAACAACAACCCCCCCCCCCCCCCCCCCCCCCAAAAAAAAAAAAAAAAAAAAAAGTGATCAGCAGTGATGTCTGTGGTAATCGTTGGGAGAAAGCGGTACAGTCCTATTTGGGATTTCTTTGACTATGACTGTGTTAACGATAAAAATAAGTGCTTTGTTGTAGAAGCAGTTGATACAATGTGTGGAGTACTTCTGAAGGAGAAAAAAACCCACAAATCTGAAAGTCCATTTGAAAAGCTCACACAAGAAGGCTAACCAAGACTAGCTGGATAAGCTAGCCTAAGCTAGCCCCCTGGAAAGAGAAGCTAACCAAGACTAGTTGGATAAGCTAGCCTAAGCTAGTCCCCTGGAAAGAGAAGCTAACCAAGACTAGCTGGATAAGCTAGCCTAAGCTAGCCCCCTGGAAAGAGAAGCTAACCAAGACTAGCTGGATAAGCTAGCCTAAGCTAGCCCCCTGGAAAGAGAAGCTAACCAAGACTAGCTGGATAAGCTAGCCTAAGCTAGCCCCCTGGAAAGAGAAGCTACAGCTGCAGGCCAGTCAGCGTTGGGAAGGAACGGGAGAAAACAGCAACTAGAATGGACTGTTTCCATGGAGACCAGATAGCTGCTGGTCAGTAAATACGCAGGAACACCACAAGAGGGAAGACGCATTGATAAATATGTTTATCGAGACCAGAATGTAAACACGACTATGTGATTCAATAGCCTTCAAAAAGTTCAGTGCTAACAGTGAAACTAATAAAAACTAAGTATTTCAAAACTAGCAAAACTGCTCTAAAAATGAATTAAAACGAACTGAATTTGGGAAAACTAAACTAAAAACTAAATAAAAACTGAAACTAATGGAAAATCCAAAACTACTATAACCCTGCCGCGGACTGGCATAGACGGGTGTCAGAGACAAAGCGGCGCCGCAGGAGCCTCCCAGATATCCGGGGCCTCTCTCCTCAACCCCAGAAGATCCGGACCGCGGCTCCACATGACCGTTAACGACAGCGGCACAGGCGCTTCACCAGCCCCTGTTCCTGTGTGTAGGTTACCGTAGCAACCATGTGGATTTGGAAACGTCGGCGAGGATGCGCAGGTCACAGTCGGACAGACGGGTTGTGGACCTGGTTTGTGTTGCTGCGGTCGTTACCTGCAACAGCGTGGCCTGATGCTCAGACACCTCAGGCTCAGCAGATGCACTACAGCGTCCTTAAACGGTCCTGGCAGCATCAACCCTCCTCTCTAAGATGGCAGCGTGCCACGCTGGCACACAGACGCACTCTGACACACTTCCTCCTCTTCCTTTAACCCTCTTCATGTTTTCTCCACCAGTTTGAGACTCTTAGACCTCCGTCTAACTGTGGGTTATACGTTTTTTTTTGGTTTTTTTTGCTCGAGCATGTCGTTGCAACAACGATGGGGGATGTCGGCTCTTCCATGTGATAATTTGCACTTTGACTTTCAGCGCGATGTCACGACGACCAGTAATCCCCAGGAATTAAAGTGGAGAGCTGATCACATCTGACCTCGCCGTGGCCCCATAATGTGCCACGATTTTAAAACGCCGCCGCGTGAGATAATTTGCCGGCTCGCGTCAGATGGTCGCCCATAATTCCCCCTTTTATAATTTCAAGCAACGTTCCCGGACGGCGAAGGATCAATGACGCCCGTCCGTCTATGCAAATGTTAAAAATAGAAGGTGAAGGACGGCAGCGGGCTCAACAATGTTTTCTCGGTGCACGGTAAGAGCGTGCAGCAGCCATTTTTGACCGGCACATACAAACCCGGCGGCCGAGCGGATGTTTCTCTGTGCAGGATGTAATGAGTCTGTCATGGCAGCTCGAGCGGGAGACGGCTGTGTGGTTAGCAGCGCTATCTGCCGCGCTCCGCTGCTTCCCGCCAGCGTCTTCTGTCAGCAGCGTGACTGATCCGAGCTCCGGCAGGCCGCTCGGTACCGACTGCCTCGTCCAGTCGCCTCAGCTAACCGACGCAAAGTTCATTAGTTACGAGCTAATAAGCTCCAGTTTGCTAATCACGAGTCAATTATGAACGCGGAAGTGTGTGTCACCTCTCCGGCCACGACGTTATTATCAATCACCTGGATCCTAAGTGCGCCGTATCGACCCGAGCCTGGTTTCCAATACGCTCCCTCCGGGTTAAGAGAGCAGCGGCGTTTAGATCTTCAGCTGATGTTTGCAAATGCGTGCATTCGGTCTCGATTGAATCGTTTTGAGTGTGAAAAACAGCTGTGAAGTGGCCTGCAGAAGAGTGAGAGCTGCAGATGAGATCCTGGAGTCTTTAATTACCCACGGAGCCCCCCAGGGGCTTTTTTTTTTTTTCTTTTAAATCCTCCAACCCGCTATTGTTGCTGTGATCACACACAAGCCCTGCATCTCCTCTCTTTCTGTCACGTATGCATCTCTTAAACCTCAAAGATGGATATCCCAGCGCGGTCGGGTTAATCGTGTTAATGAAGTTTGAGCGTCAATGATGTTGGTCGGGAATCCATACAGGAGATCCGTGAAGATGTTTCCTCATCGGACGCCTCCTGGCACCGTCGGCTCCATTAATCAGACCAACAGTTACGCAGTTGGTAAACCTCTATGAACAAAAGGAAAACCGACCCGGTGCTTTAAAATGAGCTGAATTACAATGCAGATGAAGCGTGTGGAAAACAGACTGGAGAAGCACCTTCGCTGATAATATTGAAGTAATGGTTTTCTGGGCTTTGTGATCATAATGGAGGAATTCTGGCCGTGATGAGTCCTTAGATCATTGAGGTTTGTGGGCGCTCGGTCATGCACAGCTGTTTTAATGTTGCAGGCTAAATTTAGCATACTTAGCTCCGTGTTTGCTGTCAAAATGCCGACTTAGATTAAACTCTTTCACGACTGACACACATTACACAAAAGTTATACTTTGTGCATCAATTTTTCTTTTCTTGGACATGTTGAGGTTAGTTAGTAAAAGGTTTTTCTTAAGTCCATCAGTTCTGAAAAATCGTCTTGCTCATAGCTGCCGTTATCGTTGTGGGTAGCGACGAAATGCATGATGGGAGATGTAGTTTATTGTCAATATGCGCTTTAAAGCCGCGTAAGCTTATTTTAAGTCTTAAAATATTGGTTTAAAATTTAAGCCAATAATGCCCAAGCTCTCTAGGGCCACATAAAATGACGTGACGGGCCACATTTGGCCCGCGGGCCTCGTGTTTGACACATGTGCGATAGAACGAACCAAAGGCCAGCAGTAACAATTATTGTAAATTTGAGGCTGAAATCCGCCGAGCACAGGCGCACGGCGGGTGGGACGTCGTCCTTCCGTGGCTTTTCCTACTTGTAAAAGTTTCTCACCGTACCGTCTTTTAATGGCTTTTCTATCCAGAACATCAATTAACAGATTTTCAGGTTGCTGCCTTTACTTTGGAGCCATCAAATGCTGATTCCTCGCCTTCACAAAGGGGGGGGGCTGCAGAGGGCACATAAACACACAGGAAGAGCCCCCGCCGGGCTGCAGGGCTTTGTGACAGCGTGACTGACCCTCCAGCGGCTCGATACCTCATTTACAAGTCGTTAGAGATGGTGCCTTTTAATGGACGTTTTCTGCCCCCCCACTATTGACTTTGCATACACCCGCAGAACATGCACGCCTGCATAGGCATTCGCCCCCCGCCACCGCCTTCACCACCGAGGGACGACATGCACTTCACAGATGCCAGTCCATGTTCTGCTAAAATGCACCACCCCTCCCACTGGCCTGCAGGTGGGGGAGGGGCAGGGGAGGGGTGCGGCGGCACCAGGAGAGCGAACCCTCCAGGAGAACTCTGGAAAGCGCGGGTACTCGTGTTCGACGCGTCACCGCGCGCTCGCGACCTCATGACTCCGTGAAGCCGCGCCGGTGGGCTTGTCATGTTTGCTCCCACTAGTGTGTCTGATGTCCTCCGACGGCCATGGTGGTGGGTGGGGGGGGCAGCAGGATGCAGCAGGACATCATCTCCGTCAGCCTCAGACGAGGGCAGAGTCGCCGCTGCATGTGACGTGCGTTTTACACTTCAATTCCACGTTGAACTTTCCAGGCGGCGTTGACGCCCATGCAGGCGTAGCATCGGCTCAAATGACGAGCTTCCACAGTCATCTGCCAAGTTCGCCGTGGCGCTGATGAGACCAGCCCTTCCTCCGAGCCGCCTGCCGACGGGTCCGAAGGGACTCCTCCAAAAGCCCGACCTCGTTTCCGCTCAGCCGAGTACACTCGACTTGAAACGGCATGAGCTGCAGACATGAAAGCTGCTCCGTTCCAGCAGATGCGCCGATGATGAACTGACTTGTGCAAAGTTTGGCGCTTTAACTGGAGTCGAAAGGAGACGGACGTTGCAGGCAGCAGGAGAACGAAACAAGATGTAACAAAGCAGCAGCTCAGACGACGACTGAGGGGATGGATGTTAGGGGCGTGAAAAAAAATCCATTTGGCAACACAGTGATCCCTCGCCAATTCACGCTTGAAGTTCCGCGGTTTTAGTTATTCGCAGATTTTTTCAAAAAATATAATATATTAAGAAAAAAAAATCAAGAAAAATTGCGGAAACATCACAGGATGTTGTGCGCGTTCTCTCGCACCAAAGAAATGCTGTGAGCCAGCCTGGCCCCTTTAAGAAGGTGGCCTTATGGGTAATGTTGTGTGTGTGTGTCGTGGGACGGCAGAATGAAAACGAGGTTAGATGAAAGAGCGGTTTCTTTACTACGGTTCAGAGACCAGAGGCTGTGAAGGTAACAGAAAGACCACAGTTGAGCCTTTGTCTTGTTTCGCTGCAGTACCTCGATACTTTTTGCGGTTTTTAAACATATTTTAAACACATTATTTAGGCTCGGGGGGCTCCGGCTCCAGTTAGCGGATTTTCGGCCGCCGAATATATCTATTTTTCAGCTCCTAATATTGATTATATTTTATTTTTTATTTTTTGTCAGTATGTTGTAATGGTTACTTAAATGTGCAAAAACACTAATAATAAACAATAAATAGGTTGTTTTGAAGCAAATAGTTTTGAATCAGTTTGTCCTCTGAATGATCAATATCATCTGATGAACATATACAGCAACTTGATTTTTCATCTCTACTTTTAATTTTGATATTAACTGGGTAGAATATCGTAATATATCGTGATACCGCGATATTGCAATATATTGCGATATCGCGGTGATATTGTGACCCAAGTATCATGATACATATCGTATTGCGAGGTCCTACTGAAGGTATTGTTTTTTTTTTCTCGGGATGGTTTGGTTTTTTTGTTTTTGTATCTGTAAGGTTTTATGTGAGATCTTCATGGTTGTTAAAGGAAGATGAACCTCGTCGTTCCTCTTGGGTCGGTTTAAAGTTACGACATCCCTCATTGTCCAGAAACCAAGCGTGTTCACTGAAAACGACTCATTTGCTCTCCATGCGCCTTTTATTCCATGACCTGATTTACTCGGCGTTTCCTCTCGGTCCTCGATCAAGGAAGTGGCAGCTCTCCGACGCACCAGACGCTGACAGCCTCTTAAAAGTGCCACGCGAGCGTTCGCTCAAATCCATCGCTTTTACACGGCGTTTTGCAGAACGCCACCTGGACACGGCGCGCCGGCCAGCGCTCGCTCTCACATCCGCAGTCAGTCAAACAAACCGACGGCTGCCAAACTGCCGGATCCCACACCACCTGTCGTTCAGCTCCGCTCACAGCTACCTGAATGAGTTAAGGTACTAGTTAAATCAAGTCTGGGTTTTTTGTTGGTGGGTTTTGTCGTTAACGTGTGCCGATTATTAATCAGACATTCAGAGGCCAGTGTTCTACATGCAGTATCCTCCTCAGCCAATCAGCGCCGTCTCGATTGCCAGCGTCCTTGGTCACTGCTCACCATCATGGCATCTGTCTGGCATATGGGAGCTCTGTTGGGTCGTCCAGACGAGCACGCCGTCACCAGCTGCCTCCTGCTCCCCAAACCCCCCTGCAGTCGCTGCATTTCCTCCCCTCGTCCAGTGTCGGTGTTTCACTCCATTTCCTCTCCTCCGTACGTCATCTGGAGGTTTGATCTTCTGCCTTTGGAACATTTTTTAACGCGGCGCCGAATCAGCTACCTCCCATCATCTTACGACCCAACTTCCTCTCACCGCGACTGACGGCACGGTCGTCCTGTGATGGGAGGCGTTCTTACCTCGTGTTTGTGCCATAAATGAGCTTTTATTAGGGATAACCGATAACTTTCAGCTCCTAAAGGCCGATACCGATAACACACACACATACTTAAGATCATTACATCAATACTATGAACAAAATCAAAAATTGTTTGGACTGTTTAAATGAACAGATATTTATTTTTTCCAATGAAAAACTATTGTCAAGCCTCTCAAACATTTTTGTTAAGCTATCAAACAAACCTATTTGATATCTCACATTAACTTAAATAAGGTTCATTACTGACTGATATAAAAATAAAGGCTCCTTGAACTGATGGAAATACATGCATCAGAATTACAAACTGAAAAAGATTAACATTTAAAGGATTTTGACTTGTGGTTTCATTTAAATTAATACCTTTTTGTTTGTTTTTTTATCTCATGGAAGCTTTAGATGAGAGAGATGAGGGGAGGGAATACTGCTGCTGGCTTGCGCACGTTAGCATTAGCTCGCGTTAGCGTGATTTCAAAACTCCATGGAAGCGATTGTTATGTTGTAGGTGGCTGATCAGGTTTTACGTATTAAAGCTTGTGCTTCCCTCCTCGTAGAATTCACTTGGAGGATTAATCACAAATAGACTTTAGCGAAGTTCCATGCCATCGCCGCCATGTTTGTTGTGATCAGCGCTGTGCTGCAGGCTGCATTCAAGGTGTAATGTAAATTCCCATGTTCCCTCATTTGCTAGTCGTTCTTTCAGCCTTTTCTTTTTTTACTTTTTTATGTGTAACATGAGGGAAAATACTGCGAATATCGATTCAAGTTAGCAACTACTAAAATTATGACTAAGTTAACGAGTTGTTTTCTGGCATGAGGGGGTATTCTTGATTTTCGTTATTGAGTAATCGTTTTTCTGATTATGCCAAACTTATTTGAACGTAACATTCACTGCCGGTCATTCAAGGCTCAGAGGGAGCGAGACACTGCCATGTTGACAAAAATATATATGTTATCGGGGCTATTCGTCGTGATATCGGAGTTATCGGAATGACGTCATAACTTCCTGTTATCGACCCGATAGTAATCGTGCACCTCTAGCTGTTATGCCTCCCTGCTGGAGACGAAGGATCCAGGACCGGGTGCACGGTTCATAGTGAGCGCTCAGCTGATTGGCTGTTGTTCTCGCTGAAGTGAAGCGTGAAGGACGTTGAAAGGAGGCCCGGCAGGAAAGGCGCCCCGCCGACCAGAGTTCAGAGAGGCTCACGGCGGTAATTTCTCCATCATCTGTGCATATTCTACTCTAGTGCTCTTGACTCCGCATCTGTCACGGATAAATTTGAACTCTCACGCTCTCGTAACAAGAGGAGTTGGAGGAAGTGTGGATGGAATATATCTCCTCTCGGCTCTTCGTTGTCATTTTTCCTCACTAATGTAATTCTCTTAAGTTTAAACACGGACCCTCTTCCACGTCACTTCGGCTCCCCCTTAACTTCACGAGTGCTGCACTTATTGGACGCGGTGAAAACGTCCGTGGGCTCAGAGCTCTGTGCCACAGCTCAAATGTGTCTGAAATATCAGCGGCTCGGCTCCATATGGTGACATCTGCCTGAACACCTTCCCAAAAAAAAAAAAAATCCCTCCCTTAGTTGGATTTGATGGATGTCCTGTGCAGCAACAGCGTTTTCCCCCGTCACACCCCAACACGCGCTCGTGCTCAGTCGTCGTACAGTCCAGCTGCAGGTCTTTCATCTCGGCCGTCGCCACATGCAGCTAGCTATCGAATCAATCTACGCGCACAAGCTCCCTGAGCAATTAAACTGCAGAAACCCGTCTACACTTAAACGTTTTAACATCTGGCGCACGCCGACGCCTCTAATCGCTTACAAAACCCGCATCAACGCAGCTCGATCCATTACGCTAACGTGGGAACTAATATTGCTTAAGTGAATTTTGATTTCTGTTTGCGTAAAGACCCCTTTTCCCTGTCAGAGTTATTCCTGAACCGGCAGCATTCGTCTCCTGGACTGGTTTCACTGGAAGAACCAACCGAACTGACGTGATGTTTGCGCCTGTCAATGCACGTTGTGGCGAACTTTGTCTCGTATTGTGATGGCGGACGGCTCTCCGAGGTCCATACATCCACTTACTTTGTACCCACCTCTCTGTCACCACCACCCCCCTCTCCCCCACAAACACCCTGCCCTATGACTCATCACTGGTTCATTTGATGAGGCTAAATGGCTGCTCTAGCAGAAGCAGTCAATCTGCTCCACGCTGCACATCTCCTGCAGCCGCTCTGCTTCTGTTGATTACAGCTGCATGTCCAGAGTAAACCAGGTTGTCTAATGCTGCATAATTTACCTTTTCAGGATGCTTTATGGACAAAAATTAAAAAAAAAAAAAAAAAAAACCTCTAAACCACATGTGTCAAACACAAGGCCAAATGTGGCCCGTCACGTCATTTTATGTGGCCCTCAAGAGCTTGGGTATTATTGGCTTAGGTTTTAAGCCAATATTTTAAAATTTAAAATAAGCTTACACTGCTTTAAAGCACATATTGTCAATAAACTACATCTCCCATCATGCATTTCGTCGTTACCCACAACGATAACAGCAGCTATGAGCAAGACGATTTTTCAGAACTGATGGACTTTAAAAAAAAACCTTTACTAACCAACCCCAACATGTCCAAGAAAAGAAAAATTGATGCACAAAAGTGTAACTTTTGTGTAATGTGTGTCAGTCGTGAAAGAGTTTAATCTACGTCGGCATTTTGACAGCAAACACGGAGCTAAGTATGCTAAATTTAGCCTGCAAGAAAAACAAAGAACCGCTTCCGCTTCTGAAACCAAGATAATGGATACTCTTACAACCACAAACCCTGAGTTTAATATAATAATGACTGAAATATTTGAAACTTGAATACATAATAAATACAGAAACCATTATTTAACATTTATAATAAGGTGTAGTTTAATTTATTTTGATTTACATTGCATTTTGTTACATTCATGTTGTCAATCTGGCCCTTCGAGGGAAACCATGATGCTGATGTGGCCCTCAGTGGAAATGAGTGACACCCCTGATCTAAAACTCTCCAGACAGCTGCTGGCTACTCATTCTTAAATGCTTTTGCTTTCTTTTATCCGACCGCGCAACCTTTGCTGTATAAAGTTCACGCGTGGTAATTAATTGCCGAATTTAGAAGCGTTTACTGTTTGCCTCGTTATCAGAAATCTTCTAAAGTGATGATATGAAAGTGGTGGTGGACTCTTGTAGTAACCTTCCCAGATGTTCCTATAGCCACGCAGGATTATAAATCGCTGCCAGAGTCCCGGAGGTCCAGGGAGCTCTGAGCCTCTCGTATCCAGGGACGCGAGAAGCTCTGATCACATGTTTGTGCAGTGACGTAACCGCTCTGAGTTAGCGAGATCCCGGTGACCTTCAGGGAACGTCGTGTTCTTTACATCCAGAGTTGGTGAGACGATGAACAGGTGCCCTGCTCACTAATTAAAAAACAAACTCTGAAATATCCTCCTAAGCTTCAGAAAGGATGAAGCAGAGTGGGGTAGGAAGGATGCAAGCACCTTAATCCTTAAAAAACATCCTGCATGCAGCGCGGTTATGTGATGTGCTAATGACTCGTCTCTCTCTCTCTGCCTCAGGTGACAGAGTACCTGAACAGTCAAGAATCTGCCAAGAGCGCCAGGGTGAGTAACTCCAGGCTTCATCTCACACTGCTTTTATTTTTCACATTTCTGCGAGCCGACCGCCGCCTCCTGATAATTATCGTTCGTCTGCCTCTCCGTGAAACACGGCGGCGCCAAAACAGGAACATATTACAGCGCTAATTATTTTTCTCTACCGACTATCAGAGAGAAAGCATCCCTCAAGATGTCGCACGTTACTTTGGCAGTAACTGACGTGGAGAGCTGCCCAGTCGGCACAGGTCTGGAGTTTGAGAATGGAGACAAAGGACGCCGTACTGGGCGGCTCCGACACACCGGACTCACCGATGACGAGCTGAGAAACGTCTAGAACGTGCAGGGCAGCAACCTCCGAGAGCTTAGAAATAAGCTCTTCTAAGATCAGAAGCTTAAAAATAACTTGGAATAACTTATAACGTGCTCTGATGCCGTCGTATCATTAAACTTAGTGGCACAGCAACTGATGCCAAAGACAACATTTGCTTTTCATCTCTATGTCGCCGTCAGCTGCGCTAACAAGCTAACACGTGAAGACTTGGCGACAGGAGCGCCGGGCTGTTTGAGTGCTAACTCGTAAAACACCCCGATGATGGGCTGCAGGGTGTTGTCTGGACCGGTCTACCTCTCCCATAATGCAACGGGGTCACGGTCATGTGAGCTTATTTTAAAACCAGTTCTAGAAAAGTGAAAAAAAATCGATTTGGCAATAAATCGTGATTTTTGGCCGCCCAATATAATATCGATTTTTCAGCTCCTAATATCGATTTTTTTCAAAAACACGAGTAATAAACAATAAATAGGTTGTTTTGAAGCAAATAGTTTTGACTCAATTTAATCAATATCATCTGATGAACATATACAGCAACTTGATTTTTCATCTCTACTTTTAATTTTGATATTAACTGGGTAGATTATCGCGATATCATATCACGACCCAAGTATCATGATACATATCGTATTGTGAGGTCCTTGCCAATACTCACCTCTAAGTTGTTCTTTAGGAACAAAAACCTGTTTTAGTAGCTGAGCTTATTTGCAGGAGAAACTCTCATCGGCCAAACATGAGAACAAAAAACAAAACTAACTAACTAAGTAAAGGTTACCTGTAATCCAGGTAACCTTCAGTTAACCGTAATGTTGATCTGAGGTCGTATCAGCCCTGCTGTCTGTCAGACCAGCTTGTAGTTTCACAACGGCCTCGAATCCCGTTTCGTTTTGTTTTTTTACCTCACAAATGTGCAGAGTTAAAGCTTCTCAGAGACTCTCCCCCCACCCCCCCGTCAGCTGCTCATCTGGAGGGTCGACAGATGTTCAGAGAATAAACCAGTCAGAGGCGACAACAACGGCCACCGCGGCGCCGCCACGTTTCCAGGGTGTCGGGGAGGAGCAGGAAAGAAAGGCGGCGCTGAGAGAAATAGGAAACGGCTTCATTCATTTCATTCATCCTAATAACTACTGCTAATTAGCGCTGTTGCTAATTAGCTATGAATCACAGCATTAACAGCTGAGCGCTGGAGCTTCTGAGAGCCAAAAAAGAAACGTCCCACACAGACAATACCAGCACGCATTTCTGTTACATTCAATTAAACACATGCACGCACGTGCTCGTTTCCGCCGTGCTGCGGCGAGGCGACATTTACGGGTGCATGTGGCGGTTTATGAGGCGACGCGGCGCCAGCGTAGCAGAACAGGGGAAGTAATAGACTGGGTGGCATCTGAGGCGTCGTGGGTCTGCTGGTCGGACGAGCACAAAGTCAGATTAAGAGGCGAAGCAGGCGCCGCGGCCCGCTCCCTCTCAGCAGTGCATTGTGGGTCTTTTTCTGACCATTTAACACGTAATGTCCTGGAAGTCTCCTGTCGCGTCATCGCAGCCACTGACCCTTCTTGTCTTCCCATCAGCTCAACATCTGGCGCTACGGCGACTTCCGCGCGGACGACGCGGACGAGTTCGGCTACAGTCGCTAAAAGAAGACGAAAAACGAGGAAAAAAAAAAAACAAAACAAAACCGACCATCCAGTTAACACCATTCCAAAGACCAACCCGGACGGAAGTGATGTATCGGAGAGAAGACGAACCTAAACGACAAGCATCGACTCACTCTTCTTTTCTACATGTTATCCCTCTGGTCAGGCTTCTGTTCTAATTGTAACCCCCCCAGCTAGCTCCTGTAGCTCCAAATAAAGCAGTGTTTAAAATATAATCATGAGAAACACCTTCCATCCGACGCCGTCTCTATCTTATCTTTACCGGACCGGAGGGGTTTATTATGGGGGGAGGGGGGGACACCAGGTTTCCTGCAGATAGATGCCTCCCGTATGAATTTCCTGTAAATGTTAGGACACGTTGAAAGGTGTAAAATTGATTTATTTTAGAAGATAACTCGTAGGTGAAGCCGCACAGACAAAAACACAGAAAAAAAAAAAGATGAAAAAAAAAAAGATGAGATTATTTTTGTCTTCAGTGTTTATCTGTGTGATGACATTTGCAGATGTTTTTGTGGGGAGTGTTTTGTCGTTTATACATTGTCACACTTTTATGACCAGTAAATATGGATGCCTTCATGTGGCGTTTTCTCTCTCTTTCTTTTTTGTTTTTTCATCTTTTCTTCTGTAAAGTTTACATTCTAATAATGGTGGTGATCCGTCGCTGGCAGTCTCTTCTTTCTCTGTTCGCCATAGAAGATGCAGTGTTTGAATATGTTTCCACATAATAGACCTTTGCATTCTAATAATCTGCTGAATAAAAAAAAACAAGCAAACTGAACATTTGGCTTTGGGTCTTTTTTTTTTCCAGATAAAGTTGAGCAGATCAACGGACGGTGATTCGTTCTTAGTATTAGTTTGATGAAACGTTGATTAAACGTTGGTCCTAAAACAGAAGAGCTCCTATAAGCAGGTTAAGAAGGAAAAAAGCAAAGTCTCCTCAGTAAATGCTCCACAGTTCCAAACGGGTCCAAACATCAGGATTCTGCAGAGCAAACGTCTGAATCTGCATGTGTTCACTCGCAAAACTGAACGTTTAAGACGCTCGTTTGAAATGTTTGGAAGAAAGAAACCGTGAAACCATGATGGTTCATTCAGAGCAGATGCTCAGAGTCCTCTGGACCGTTAATGAGGTCTCCGTTAGCTGAAGGTGTCCGTTAGCTGGACGTCTCCATTAGCTGGACGTCTCCGTCAGCTGGAGGCAGGGCTGGACTGGGACCAAAAAATGGCCCGGGCATTTTTGATCCCTGGCGGCCCACCATACGCCGGGGATCAAAAATGCTGGTTATTTATACGATATGCGGAAGCACATGCTGCATGTTGTATACTATGTGCACATAGTGAAGTTTCAAAAATTAAAATAAAGTGCAGTAGCCTACATGAAAGAGAGTAACCATGTTACAAAAATTGATACACTCTTTCACTACTCACAGAGACCTTCTTGGGAGAGATGGCCACAGTGCCACAATTCCCATCTCAAAGTGAAAGTGGTTGTCGAACAAACACTGCTAGAGATGTCTTTTTTGGTGTTTATTGAAATATACAGTGTATATACATGTAAATACAAATAAGACAATTAGGCCTACAGTAAAAAAAAGGGAGAGAGAGAGTGTGTGAAGTCCACATGATGAGTGGAAAGGCACATCCCTGGAACATAGAGCAAAGCAATAATCAGATTACTTTCTGTCAAGAAGTTTAATTAAATCCACTAATTTAACACAAATGCATTTATTTATCATAAATCTTACCTTAGAAAGCGTTTCTTCAATGATTCACTCCTCTCTGCAATTCTGTCTCCGTTCTCTGAGCTTTTCTGCTCCTCCCTTTCGCTTTTGTGCTTTTTTCTCCATTTCCATACTCATCCACGAGCCACCACACTCTCCGGTCAGGCCAAACGGCAAAATTTGGTCAGGAGGGATGGGAGGGGCGGGCCAACGAGAGCTGAGAAATTTAATTGGACTAGCCCATGTCCGTCAAGAAAATCAACCAATGGGCCACTTCGTGTCTTCGCAAGGCCCCGCCCCGCCTCCACCCCCTCCCTTCAGCAGAAAATAACGTTCATACTGTGTTCACATCAGCGCAGCACTGGAGCGCTTGTCTGATTAGCTGTCAGTGTCTCTTTCTTGAGTTTGTTGAGTGTGTGTCGTCGTCGTCCCCCCCCCCCCTCTCGGAGATTTTTATGAGCCGACTACCAGTCCGTTACCGTCGCGGTCAATAAAAACTATATACTTTTTTTTTTTTTAATGACAGACCTGGGCCGGCCCACAGATGTGCGTCGGCCCACCGGGCATTGCCCGGTACGCCCGATGGCCAGTCCATGCCTGGCTGGAGGTGTCCGTTAGCTGGAGGTGTCCGTTAGCTGGACGTCTCCATTAGCTTGAGGTGTCCTTTAGCTGGCGACTCCATTAGCTGGACGTCTCCGTCAGCTGGAGGTGTCCGTTAGCTGGAGGTGTCCGTTAGCTGGACGCCTCCATTAGCTTGAGGTGTCCTTTAGCTGGACGTCTCCATTAGCTGGACGTCTCAGTCAGCTGGAGGTGTCCGTTGGCTGGACATCTCCGTCAGATGGAGGTATCCGTTAGCTGGACGTCTCCGTTAGCTGGAGGTGTCCGTTAGCTGGACATCTCCGTTAGCTTGAGGTGTCCTTTAGCTGGACGTCTCCATTAGCTGGACGTCTCCGTCAGCTGGAGGTGTAGGTCAGCTGGACGTCTCTGTCAGCTGGAGGTGTCCGTTAGCTGGACATCTCCGTCAGCTGGAAGTGTTCATTAGCTGGACGTCTCCGTTAGCTGGAGGTGTCCGTTAGCTGGACGTCTCCGTCAGCTGGAGGTGTCTGGTAGCTGGACGTCTCCGTCAGCTGGAGGTGTCCATCAGCTGGACGTCTACGTCAGCTGGAGGTGTCCATTAGCTGGATGTCTCCGTCAGCTGGAGGTCTCCGTTAGCTGGATGTCTCTGTCAGCTGGAGGTGTCCGTTAGCTGGACGTCTCAGTCAGCTGGAGGTGTCCGTTAGTTGGAGTCTCCGTTAGCTGGACGTCTCCGTTAGCTGGACGTCTCCGTCAGCTGGAGGTGTCTGTTAGCTGGACCTCTCCGTCAGCTGGAGGTCTCCGTCAGCTGGAAGTGTTCGTTAGCTGGACGTCTCCGTCAGCTGGACATCTCAGTCAGCTGGAGGTGTCCGTTAGCTGGAAGTGTTCGTTAGCTGGACGTCTCCGTCAGCTGGAGGTGTCCGTTAGCTGGAGTCTCCGTCAGCTGGAGGTGTCCATTAACTGGACGTCTCCGTTAGCTGGAGGTGTCTGTCGGCTGGAGGTGTCCGTTAGCTGGACGTCTCAGTCAGCTGGAGGTCTCTGTCAGCTGGACGTCTCCGTCAGCTGGAGGTGTCCGTGGTGGATGTAAGCTGGACGTTTCCGTTAGCTGGAGGTCTCTGTCAGCTGGACGTCTCCGTTAGCTGGAGGTCTCTGTCAGCTGGAGGTGTCCGTTAGCTGGACGTCTCCGTTAGCTGGACGTCTCCATCAGCTGCAGGTCTCTGTCAGCTGGAGGTGTCCGTTAGCTGGACGTCTCCGTTGGTTGGACGTCTCTGTCAGCTAGAGGTGTCCCTCAGCTGGACGTCTCCGTCAGCTGAAGGTGTCAGTCAGCTGGACGTCTCCGTCAGCTGGAAGTGTTCGTTAGCTGGATGTTTCCATCGGCTGGAGGTCTCCATCAACTGGAGGTGTCCCTCAGATGGAGGTGTCCGTTAGCTGGACGTCTCCGTCAGATGGAGGTGTCCCATGTCCTCGCTGGAGCAGCAGACGCTCTGGTCCTGAAAGCAGCTCTGAGCTCAGCGACCGTCACTGTGAGTGTTGCGTCATAAAGGTCACGTAAAGGTCACCACAGCTGACTGACCTGAAGAAGCTCCGTAGATGTTTCCAGCACCAGCGAGGATCCGTCAGCTTTAACGGCAGCTGACTGACAGCTCGGTGTGTGAAGTGTCTGCGGTGACTTGACTGAAGTGTTCAGAACGAGCTCGTTAAACGGCTCTTATCCCTGATGGGAACTTTGGAGTCGGACGTGCTCACGTCAGCGTGACACCACAAACCTCCACATCATTTACGGCGCCGTCGCAGCTCAGCACGGAGAAGATGATGATCTCCGCCAACAGCTGCGCCGTTCTCTGAAACAATGTAAACGACTTCATTGGACAGAAGTGGAGGAAATGCTTCCAGATCTTTCTTTCTCCACCATTAAGAAGAAAAAAAATGACTTCACTGGCAGGCTGAGCTCTGGTGGAGGTTCAGCACATTCAGAGAAAACGTCTCTATGAAGATCTCAGATTATTGGAGGGAACTGCACAAAAAAAAACTAAACATCCTCTAAATCAGGGGAGTCAGACTCATTTCCACTGAGGGCCACATCAGCATCATGGTTTCCCATTCTGTTACATGAATGTAACAAAATGCAATATAAATCAAAATAAATTAAACTACACCTTATTATAAATGTTAAATAATGGTTTCTGTATTTATTATGTATTCAAGTTTCAGATATTTAAGTCATTATTATATTAAACTCAGGGTTTGTGGTTGTAAGAGTATCCATTACCTTGGTTTTTCTTGCAGGCTAAATTTAGCATACTTAGCTCCATGTTTGCCGTCAAAATGCCGACGTAGATTAAACTCTTTCACGACTGACACACATTACACAAAAGTTACTCTTTTGTGCATCAATTTTTTCTTTTCTTGGACATGTTGGGGTTAGTTAGTAAAAGGTTTTAAGTCCATCAGTTCTGAAAAATCGTCTTGCTCATAGCTGTCGTTATCGTTGTGGGTAACGACAAAATGCATGATGGGAGATGTAGTTTATTGTCAATGTGCGGTTTAAAGCGGTGTAAGCTTATTTTAAGTTTTAAAATATTGGTTTAAAATTTAAGCCAATAATGCCCAAGCTCTCGAGGGCCACATAAAATGATGTGACGGGCCACATTTGGCCCGCGGGCCTTGTGTTTACACGTGTGCACTAAATAAAGAAGAGAAAAGATTCACTTTGATGGTCTCTTCCTCGGTCACCCGTCGTTCCTTGAGCATCTTCGTGAGCTGCTTTCATCGCACCAGTAATGATGCTCGGTCGTCTCGACGGGATGAGAGCTGGAGCTCAACGCTGGACCGCTGCCACAGAAGATCCCTGCAGCTTATTTCTCCTGGAAAGAAGCTGGAGCTGATATTTTAACAGGAACAAAAATCCTTTATTCTGCTTCGTGTGTTCGAAAGAGCTGATTTGGTGATTTCATCTCATCCACCTAATCAGTGCTGCCGTGCGCCGACGCTTTGAGGGTCACTTTGAGTTGAGGCTGATGAGATGAGGGAGCGTCCCCGTTGCCATGATGAACGACTAAAATCTGTCGCGTGTGTTGCGCGATGCTATTTATTTCAAGAGTTATCAGCAGTAACGACATGGATATGATCATTAGGCTAAAATAAATCACAGAAGGCTTCGGAAGCTTCTGAAAGGCTAATTTATTTAAACATCTGAGTTAATTGGAGGCACCCCTGTGGTTTTATTAAAATGAACACCTCAAGCTCGCTGCTTCCTTGTGTGGCATCATGGGAAAGTGAAAAGAAATCAGCCAAGATATCAGGAAGAGAGTCCGTGGACCTCCACCAGTCTGGTTCGTCCTTGGGTCCAGTTTCCAGTGTCTGAAGGACCCGCATTCATCTGTTCCTACATAAACCAGTAGAACCACCATGGGAATGTCCACCATCATAGTCCTCAGGACGGAGACGGCTCTGAGTCCCAGAGATGAACCTGCTGAAGCTGGTCAGAGAGTGTCATCATCCACAGAGAAACCAGTCCTGGACCAAGGACCACTCAGGAAGAAGACATTACTCCAGAAGAGACAGAAAAGAGACAGATTACAGTTTGTAGATGCTCACAGGGACAAAGAGGTTCATCTCTGGAGACATGTCCTGGTCTGATGGAGCTAAAACTGGACTGTTTGGACATGATGACCATCGTTACATCTGGAGGAGAAAGACCTGAGGACACCATCCGGCTGTGAAGTATGGGGGTGGCTGCATCATGCTGTGGGAGGGACTGGTGGACTTTTCTGGCATTTAGCAAATAGAAAATGTTACAAAAGTTCAGTCAGTGAGAAAAAAAAAAGTTACATCTTTTTAAACAGCGTGTGTAAACTACTTTAAGTGTATTTATGCGGACGGATGGAGGTGGCGTCCCGTCTTCATTCAGATCAACGGTGAGGAACGTATAAATAGAACCCGCCCCGCCCCGAACGGTCTCCTCTCTGGGTGCCAGTCTGGATCCTAACGGTGCCACAGACCCATCACCAAACCCAAGGTGGCCCGAGCAATTTATCACCAGCGTTCACGTCCAATTACCAGGAGCCGGGATGAGATATCTGCTCTGAGGGCAATTAAGAACCTCGCCGCGCTGTCAGCTGACTCATGGACTCGGAGACAGCTCTGTCTTCTAGATCCATGCCCTCTCTCCGTCTTTTTTTGTCACAAACTATTCATCTTCTGTCCTCCGTCTGCTCGCCTCCTCCCTGGAAGAGGCGGTCTGTCCGAGCTTCAGGTTTCTCCTCCTCTCACTCTTTGTAAATCTGTCACCTAGAGGTGTGAAAAAAAATCAATTTGGCAATATATCGCGATTTTCAGCCACCCAATATAATATTGATGTTTCTTAAATGTGCAAAAACACTAATAATAAGCAATAGGTTGTTTTGCAGCAAATAGTTTTTGACTCAATTTGATCAATATCATCTGATGAACATATACAGCAACTTGATTTTTCATCTCTACTTTTAATTTTGATATTAACTGGGTAGAATATCGCGATATATCGCCATATCGTATCATGATAATATCATATCGTGACCCAAGTATCATGATACTTATCGTATTGCGAGGTCCTTGCCAATACTCACCCCTGCTGTCACCGGCATCGAGCAGAGCCGCCGTCTCATCGGCGCCAGCTGGATCCAAACTGTTTTGGTGGAAATTAAAGCGGGAAGCGTCTCCTGCGTTTGTAAAGAGGAGAGCTGCCGCCGCTCGGGTCTTCCTGCAGTCAGCCAAACGGATAAAAACACAACAAACGACAGCGAAAAGAAAAAAAGGATGATTTAATGTGAAGAAACAGCAACAGCAGAGGAAACATGTTTCTTTCATGAACCTGCGACGTGTTTCCCCTCAGAGAGGTTTGATGAGAAAATTACTCTTAATAATTCACAAACCACAAAAAAAAGAGAGCAGTGCAGCGTGTTTCAGGGCCGACGGCCTTCATGGCAGGTTTGTCCAACTGTCAGTGAACGCACCGCTGATTACACGGGCCAATTTCTCTGCGTTTGGCTGTAATTTGTGGCGAAGATGCCAACAGCGATGATATTTCACGCATCATTCCGGTGACGGATAATCTCTTAAAATGTTGATATCTGATTAACTGTTATTCAAACATGCCGGGATCACGAGCTTAAATGTGCAGTTTTGGCAGTCGGAGTTAATTCATTCCATTTATAATGTGGAACTGCTTCTCTGGATTGTTAATTTATGGTTCATGCCACTTAATTTTATGCCTCTCTTCTAAAAAAAAGAAAAGAAAGGAGAAGAAAAGGAAAGGAAGTGGCCCTGTTCCCGTGTCCTTATCTCTGACTAACACCTGTTGCCGTCCTGCCCTCCGTCCTCCTCCGGTCCAGCTTCTGTCCAGGTTCACCTGCTGGAGTCCCGGTGAGTCTCCGCCGTCTGGCCGGCGGTGGAGGATGACGCCTCTCAACGCGTCACACTCTTACACTCGCTCCATCCTTCGTTCCCTCAGACTTGGCAGAGACATCCTTAGTGGTGATGTAGGAATCATGTGACCAGACGGACAAATATCAGGCTGGAGGATCCGTCCTGGAGGGGACCAGATGTCCCGTCTCAGCTCTGGGGACTCGATTAGATACCGTTGTCCTTCCAGATCTTCTCAGCTCCTCCGCTAATCTTAAAGTGCTTAAAGTCACTGAAGTTCACAAAACTGCATCTAAACAAACCTCAACTCCTGGATTCATCTCCTCTGGACGGATGAAAGTGAAGCCGTTTACCTGAATAACAGTTTCTACGTCTGGAAAGAGACAAACCCGACGTTTCTAATAGCTGCTGTCACACACGCTGGTGGAGGGAAGATGATGGAGGGATGACAATGATGATGTGGAGGTGTAGGGCTGATGATATAGAGAGGATGAAGGTGGTGGAGGGATGATGATGGTGGGATGATGATGGAGGGATGAAGGTGGTGGAGGGATGATGATGATGATGATGGTGGAAGAATGATATGGAAGAAATGATGATGATGATGGAAGGATGAAGATGATGGAGAGGTGTTGATGGAGCTGGTGGAGGAATGATGATGGAGGGATGATTATGGTGGGATGATGATGGAGGAATGATGGTGGAGGGATGATGATGGAGGAATGTGGTGGTGGGGATGACGGTGGAGGGATGATGATGATGGCGGGATGATGGTGTGGTGGTTATGATGGGATGGTGGGGTGGCTGGATGATGGAGGGATGAGGCTGCTGCTGGAGGGCTGCTGATGATGGTGGGTGGATGTCGCTGATGCTGAGGGCTGATGGTTGGTGCGGGCATGCTGCTGATGGCTGCTTGGCTTTGATGGTGGAGGGCTGCTGGCTTGGCTGGCTGAAGCTGCTGGTGGGGCTGATGCTGATGGAGGCTGATGGTGTGGCGGGATGGCTGATGGCGGGCTGCTGCTCTGATGGTGGGTGATGCGGGCTGCTGCGGGCTCTGGGCCGGCTGATGCTGGCGGGCTGCTGCTGGTTGCGGGCTGCTGCTTCTGGCGGGCTGCTGGTGGGGGTGGCGGTGTCGGGCTGCTGCTCTGCGCGGCTGCTGCGGCGCGGGATGCGCTGCTGGTGGCGGGCTGCTGCTGCTGGCCGGCTGGTGGCGGGCTGCCGCTTCTGGTGGCGGGCTTTTCTGCTGCTGGCGGGCTGCTGGTGGTGGCGGTGTCGGGATGCTGCTCTCGCGCGGCTGCTGCTGGCGGGCTGCTCTGGCGCTGCCTGCTGCTGGCGGCTGACTGCTGCTGCTCGGGGCTGCCGCTGCTGGTGGCGGCTGCTGCTGCTGGTGGCGGGGCTGATGCTGCTGGCTGCTGGCTGCCTGGCTGGGGCTGCTCTGCTGGCTGGCGGGCTGCTGCTGGGCTGGCTGCTGCTGCTGGGTGCTGCTGCTGCTGGCGGGCTGGCGGGCTGCTGCTGGCTGGCTGGGCTGCTGGCGGGCTGCCTGCTGCTGGTGGTGGCTGCTGCTTGCTGGCGGGTGCTGCTGCTGTGGCGGCTGCTGCTGCTGGCCGGCTGCTGCTGGCGGGCTTGCGGGGCTGCTGCTGCTGGGTGGCTGGATGCTGGCGGGCTGCCGCTTGCTGCTGGCGGGCTGCTGCTGCTGGCCGCTGCCGCTGCTGCTGAGGGCTGCCGCTGCTGGTGGCGGGCTGCTGCTGCTGCGGCTGCTGATGGCTGGGGGATGCTTCTGGAGGGCTGAATGCGGGATGCTGCTGATGGCTGGCCGGCTGCTGGCTGGCTGGCTGGCCGCTGATGCTGGCTGCTGCTGGCGGCTGCTGCTGACTGCTGGCTGGCTGCTGCTGCTGGCGGGCTGCCGCTGCTGCTGGCGGATGCTGCTGCTGGCTGCGGCTGCTGCTGGCGGGCTGCCTGCTGCTGCTGCTGCGGGCTGATGCTGATGGGAGGGATGATGATGATGGAGGGATGAAGATGATGGTGGAGGGATGATGATGATGGAAGGATGATGATGGAGGGATGAAGGTAGTCCTGCAGTCATCAGAACCAGCTGCTCCCCAGATGCTGAACTGAACAGAACTCCTCTGTGTTCTGGAGGTCGTCTGACCGACAACAACAACTTTGTTGAAACTGGGTCATTAACGGGACGACAGCTTGGAGCGCAGCGGCAAATCAAAAAAACGAACAAATAAATGAATAAAAGTCCAGGCCTCGACTGAACAGAAAGAAGGGAAACTCCTCCAGAGTGAAGAGAGACGGATCCAGTCGTGGAGGTAAAAGCTCCTGGATGATTTTATATATAGACACAAAAAGAGTAGATTAAAGGAAGAGAGCTGTAACTTTTACCGCCTGGACGTCCTGGAGGACCATCTCTCCCTCAGTCAGGTGACCTTTAGCTCACCCACGAGCGTCGACAGTGATCTACGCGTCTGGCGCACCTTCCTTTTTCAGAAAATAAAATAAAGGCGTTCCAGAGATAACTTGGCACCGCTGCCGCCGCCATCTCTGAACCCGTCGTCCTCCCAGATCAGTGAGACGGGCTCTCAACTCTCCCTGAACCCTGAGTCAGACGTGAACTCCTTCATGCATGAATTAACTTTGAACGGCCGTGCAGCTGTCGAAGAAGCGCTTAGTAGCCAAGAATCCAATTACCTCAGAACCTCTGCAGTTTGGCCACTTTGTGCTAAAAGGCCAAATTGAAGGCGAGAGTCGCCACTTCACCGCGGCGTCCATCAGTTTATTTCAGATTGAGTCTGCCGAAGCGCACGGAGGAGCTGAAAACGCTGGGCGCCTAACGCTGAAGATGGCAAACGCTGTCAATAAAGTGACTGAATTCAAGTTGAGCCGTGCAGCGGGTTTCAGCACATGTGTCAAACACAAGGCCCGCGGGCCAAATGTGGCCCGTCATGTCATTTTATGTGGCCCTCGAGAGCTTGGGCATTATTGGCTTAAATTTTAAACAATATTTTAAAACTTAAAATAAGCTTACACCGCTTTGAAGCGCATATTGACAATAGACTACATCTCCCATCATGCATTTTGTCATTACCCACAACGATAACGGCAGCTATGAGCAAGACGATTTTTCAGAACTGATGGACTTAAGAAAAACCTTTTACTAACTAACCCCAACATGTCCAAGAAAAGAAAAATTGATGCACAAAAGTAGTAACTTTTGTGTAATGTGTGTCAGTCGTGAAAGAGTTTAATCTACGTCGGCATTTTGACAGCAAACACGGAGCTAAGTATGCTAAATTTAGCCTGCAAGAAAAACCAAGGTAATGGATACTCTTACAACCACAAACCCTGAGTTTAATATAATAATGACTTAAATATTTGAAACTTGAATACGTAATTAATACAGAAACCATTATTTAACATTTATAATAAGGATGTAGTTTAATTTATTTTGATTTACATTGCATTTTGTTACATTCATGATGTCAATCTGGCCCTTGGAGGGCAACCGATGATGCTGATGTGGCCCTCAGTGGAAATGAGTCTGACACCCCTGGGTTACAGCAACAATTAACCGAGTGCCAGTCAGTGCTGTGAAGGATCTGAGGCACGACTTTTGATTTTTTAACGTTTAAACTCGTAGAAGATCTGCAGGGAGATGAGTCGGCGTTCAGGCCGCCGCTCAGCAGGATGTCGCTCGGTTTATGCGGATGTTTCTGAGGCGTGAACTGTGTCAAGGTCGCGTCGCTCGCAGAAGTAGATTCATGATCCCATCTCCTTTTTTTTAATTTTTTTTTTTTTTTATTCCTTTGGAGCAACTCTCCTCTAATTGCTTGTTATTCTGCAATAAAAGGGGGGATCTACTGTTTTGGAAGCACACAGGAAGCAGGTTAAGCTTTCAAATAATCCTTAAAAACGCTGCGCTCTAACAACTCTTTATGGAGGACACTCCAGAGGGCCAGAACTCAACTTTAATTAGCTGCACATTGACCAGAACGCATATAGATTTACGAGGAAGTCCTTTTTGGTGTTTCAGCGTAATCTTACTTCTTACCAACCCCCCCCCCGCCCCAAAACCCCAGAAGCATTTCAGTCTGTAAGCTCTTATTCCAAGTCCGGGTCCGATCCTTTGTAGAACCCAGATAGTGCTGAAGTTATTGTTAGTGGACACAGAAATGGGGATTTGTCTAATTTAATTAAAGCTGTTCAGCCATCTGAGCCCAATGCTTCAGAGTCGAATGAACTCACGAGTGCAGAAGCAAAGAACCGGTTTTTAGCAACTGGATCAGGGGTGTCGGACTCATTTCCACTGAGGGCCACATCAGCATCATGGTTGAAGGGCCAGATTGACAGCATGAGTGTAACAAAATGTAATATAAATGAAAATAAAATAAATTTTTCTTTTCTTGGACATGTCTGGGTTAGTTAGTAAAAGGTTTTTCTAAAGTCCATCAGTTCTGAAAAATCGTCTTGCTCATAGCTGCTGTTATCGTTGTGGGTAATGACGAAATGCATGATGGGAGATGTAGTTTATTGTCAATATGTGCTTTAAAGCAGTGCAAGCTTATTTTAAGTTTAAAAATATTGGTTTAAAAATTAGGCCAATAATGCCCAAGCTCTCGAGGGCCCCATAAAATGACGTGACGGGCCACATTTGGCCCGCGGGTCTTGTGTTTGACACATGTGGACTAGAACATTAGAGACCCTCAAATCAGGATGGATTCTGTTTTTCTTTATCCCCATCTGATAAAAGATGATGACAAAACAAGGATGAGTTGATCTTTCAGATATTAAGTAATCAGAACTCCTCCGGAGTTCAGATGCAGAAAGCTGCTCGTATGCAGCTTCAGCGGTGAACTATGAAGTCCTCGTATCACCCTCTGAGCTTCCAGGCTTTTCCGCTGCGGAGGACATTCGGCCATCAGTTTGATGTAGAAGCATAAACCTGACATTTACCTCCCCAGACGTCCTCCTTGGCTTTTTTTTTTTTCCGTTTTTTAAATCTCCATGTTCACAGGACATCAGTTATTACCTGCTGATGCTCCACTCCCATCTTTTTAATCTGTGTCTCCAAGTGTTTTGCATCACAAACTTTTAAGACGTGGTGGTGAAAACCGACCCCCTCTCTCCCCCTCTCTCTCTCTCTCTCTCTCTCTCTCTCTCTCTCTCCATCCTGCCGTCCTGTCCGCACACTTTCAACGACTGCAGAAAGTAAAGAAAATCCTGAATCTGAATCTGACTCTGAGCTGAGCATTTTTATCGATTCTGCGATATATATTCGATATTTTATTTCCCCAGAGAGTATTCGATTTTTCAGCCGCGGGTATCGATATTCTAAGCTTCTTTCAAAACCTTAGTGTCCCCCCTTTAAAAGCTTGCAAGCAACAATTTGCACTGTTTAATGAAACTATTTTTCTCAACAAATCTTTTATTCATTTTGTTCAGCATTTGCAAGCTGCCTGTCAGCCATATAATGTGTAATTGATGCTTTCAGTTCAATTAATTCAAACAAAGTCATTGGAACACTCACAAGATGTCACCAAAATCACTTTGTCCCTTTAAAATCTTTCAGAAAATGATGTAAATGTATTGTAAGATTAATATCGATATATATTCGTATCGTGAGCCAAATATCGTGTATCGTATCGTGAGATTAGTGTATCACTACAGCCCTAACAAGTAGCATCTTGCCACTTGATGTGAAGAGTGTGCAGGTTGATAGACGTTTCATCAAAGCTTAGATAGTGATTTAAGGGAAGTCCTCACTGTTAGGATTAAAATGATCTGAGAACTGTTTAACTGTTAAAACTAAACTTCATGACATGTAGGAATGTAGTCTCCTTTTATGACCGTGAGTTCCTCAGTGGTTGTTTTAGGTTTTATGACATCACATTTCCTGGACAAACACAACCACATGTGCCTGGACCTGCGGTTCAGAGCTGTTTACCATTTGGACTCGAAGACAAAGAGCAATAAACTCAGAAGAACCAAGGATCCGCCTCCGCTGGATCTTTTAAGAACTGAGAACAATTTGACATCGGAGTGCATTTCCCTGGCATCTCTCTGTGGTGTCAAGGAAGTGTACCATCGGTCAATTAAAATATTCTGCTTGGCATATTGATTCTTTGTATTCATGATTGTATTAAACTCTTTAATTGACCTTTGTTTCTAGTCTCGTCAATGGCACCAGATAAAAGAACACGGAGAATTACTTTCATCACCGTCAACATCCACGGCAGATTTAGTCCACTGAAACGTTAGACTCAGTTAGGACTAAAACAGAGATTTTTTCTGTCAGAAATCAACAGTTTCTCAAAGCTCTCAGACCGTCTGTCTGTTCGACAGTATTTAGCTCCCAAATAACCGCTGAGAGGCACAAAGAAAGTGAAGTTTTAAAGGACACAATTAGCAAAACATTCGTATGTCTGTTAGCAAAGTGTTTCACAAAAAAACAAAAAGCTACGTGGCCGGCGGGCAGACATCCTCGCCGTTTTATTTGATTTTCTTCGTTTCCCGCCGTGCATTATTGGGCCTGTTTTTGGTCGTAATGACGTCCATATTTCATGAACTGGACAGAGGAAAACAGAGGAAATGAGATCATTTCTCACGGTTGGACGGACGCTTCCATCCGTCACCGGCGACGGCGCGTTTTTAACGCTGAACATCAGAGGGTTTACGGTCCGGACGATTGTGAGCTATTATGAATACGCGTCTGCCAGCTCGCTGTTTATACGTCTGGACCCGCTGACTGGCGGAGGAAGAGGAGTCGGGTTAGATGGTCAACGAGCCTCAGACTCCGCTGCTAATCAACACACACCTGTGTGTAAACGTGTGCGTGGGGTTGGGGGGGAGGGGGGTCGCACGTGCACGTCTGTGTGTCTAGACATGTTATTTCCCAGCAGCCCCGTCCTGTCGATTTCTAGACTGTGAGCATCCAGATGAAGACGGCGGTTATTTGTTTCTCTGACCTGGAGCACAGTTTTTCTTTATTTTCATTTTTACAGCCGTGCAAAAGTTAACGCTACCTCTTTTAATCCTACGAGTGTGTGTGGGGGGGGTGGGGGGTACTTGTGTGTAAAAACAACAGAAAATCCACCTGATCTTCTTAAAGGAACAAAAATCCACTGAGGTGGTTACTGGCGTTTGAAGAGCTCTCTTCTGAGTTGAGGTCTAGACTTCGACGGGAGCTCTGATTCTGTTTTTTTCTGTTGGTGTCCTCTGAGCTGCCGTCCCGCCCCGTGACCCGGGTTCCTCTCTGGCTGCCGGACAGATGGCCTCACATTTGGGTCTGGATGGCTCTGGGTTCAGGCCCGGTGACTCCACCGGTTGGTGGGGGCATTTTGGGACCTGAGCTGTAGCTGTAAATCTGAGGGGCGTGTCCACTCGTGGGAAAACTTCTTTCAGAGCCCTTTAGAAACCGGTATCGGCCGTCGTCAAACCGCTCACACTGTCTGACGTAGGACAGCTGCTTCTGACCAGAGATACCCCCATGATTCTTTCGCCACGTTGATCTTTCTTCTACGGCGGCGACATATTCGGAGTCCTGAGACCATAGCTTATGTCGTTCCCTTGCCTCAAAGCGTTCAGGCGAGTTAACACTCGCCTGAAAGCTCCAGACGAGAAACGCGCGTAACTGACATCTTAATCAAGGGACGGCAACGTTATTTGATGTTGTGCTTCTGAGGTTGTATTTGACCCACATAAGTACCCGCACACTAGAGGTCTTCATGGGTCCACTTTCACGGACCCGAACCCGAATGGACCCATGGGAAAATTCGACCCGAAACCGACCCGACCCGAGCTATTATCATAAGCCCGGGAGTCCGAACCCGAATGGACCCAGAATATTTGGACCCGGAACCGACCCGACCCCAGTCTTTAGTTTCCGACAACGAACCGAACCGAGTTACCCGAATAGAACCTGAGACAATCCAGCCCATAGTTGCTCATGTTAAAGTTGTCTAGCGTTGAATAAAACTTGATTTTCTTACCTAAAGTTGTCTTCTTCTACCGGTTCAGTTGCTACATAGGCTACGTGATGTAAACAACAATAAATCCACATCGTTATTTTCTTTGTGGATACAGATGCTATTGGTAGCAACTGCTAACGCTAATAGCCTACACCAGTCAGGACGTGTCGTGAATATGTTCTCTCATCCAGCGCTGTCATGTTGGTGATCCGTTGTGCTTTACTGCTGCCGGGCAAACCGCTAATAACACACTACGGCAACACGATTGTTTCATGACAAACACGCCACGTTAATGAATAATTAATTTAAACTGCCCCGAGTCCTGACATTATTGGCTGCTACCGCCAATATCTTTAACTCTCTCGCATAAATGTGGACCCAGCCTGTCAGAGAGCACCGACCGGACCCGAGACTAACTGTACCAATTCAGACCTCAACCTGGAGTCACGTCTTTTGAATGGACCCGAGACCCGATTCGGGTCGGGTCAGAACCTTGGGTTTTTGGGTTGTCAGGTTGTTCCAAGGACCCTTCCAAGGACCACGCCCATTATATGTCACGTACATAAGTGCAGTCCTTAGGACATCCACTGAAGGTGCACAAAAGAGCGCGCTGCCAACATACATCAATTAGTTTCCAGAACGTTTTCGTGCCTTTTGTATAATTTAAGACAATAAAGCTGCAATCTCAAAGCCTGCACCTGCACCTGTACCTGTACCTGCACATACATCCAGGAGCTTCAAATTAACCTGCGTTTGATCAGAGGGCTGACAGGCTGAATGCAGAATCACATGCGGAAAAACTGGCAGTAGATAAACATGGTTGAAGCCCCGCCCACCCGTGACGCACGCACGCACGCACGCACGCACGCACGCACGCACGCACGCACGCACGCACGCACGCACGTCTCCTCTGCTGTCTTCTCCTTTTGCACCTTGTCGGAGGAAACCCTCCACCGAAGTGACAGCACACACCAGAGGCTGCGAGCGCCGTCGCTGCAGCACGCTGGCTGCCCCCCCCCCCCCCCCCAGGCCCCGCGGTGCTTCCGGTGGGCCGGCGAGCCGCCCACCATGCAAGCACGGGATGTCCTCGCACATGTGCGTACGTGTCACCATCCTGCCCTCCGCCTCATGGCCACGTTTCGCTGTCATGTACGAGCCATATGTGCACACGAGCGCGCTTCCTCTCAGTCGAGTCGAACACACACACATTCTAGTATTTCCTCTATCTTAAAGAGCCCAGCCAACACTCATGCCCCCCACAACCCCCCCTCCCTCCTCAGCGTGCCCATTGCTGCTAGCCTAAATAAGCCTGCCAAACCCCGCCAGGCGCCAATGGGGACACGCCGCCATGCTGGTCCTCTCTGGTGCCGGTTGTAGTTTGCGAGTTTTCTTTTGTACGTCCTACAGCTCTGGGGGTTGCCTCTGCTCAGGAACGCCGTCCAAAATAGAAGAAGGAAGAAAAAAACCTCTCTATTCTTCAGTCACGAGGTTCGGGCCGCTCTCAAGCCTCGCAGCTCTGGTGATGATGTGACTGAGAGTGTCTCAGTTAACAAAAAAGAAAGTAGCAGGTTGGCACGATGCACCTTTACGACGGATTCTAGCTGCATGGATGCAGCTGCCCGACTCAGAAAACCCGATGGGGGGGACAGTTGAGTTGTCGCCCCGGTCTGAGCCCCCACTGACCTTTTGTTTCACTTTTAAGTAGGGTTGGGAATCAAGAACCGGTTCCTGTAGAGAACCGGTTCCATGTGTTTCAATTCCATGGAATCGTTTGTCAGTTTATCCAGCGATTCTCTTATCGATTCCAACCAGCACGAATCTCACGTAATTTACGCAAGTTACACACAGTCAATTCCAGAAAGCACTTACGTGATTAAGTTACGTCGGTTTAGCACGCGCATTGGAGTTGTAAACAACAATGGCGCCCACCAGGTTCAAACGCTCCAAAGTTTGGCTTCACTTCACCAAAGAAAGATGGCAACAAGGCAACTAGCAGTCATTGTAAAGTGGAGATAACAGCGTCGGGAGGGAACACGGCTAACATGCAGAAACATTTGAACACACAACATGAGATAACGAGTGTCGTGTTTTTGACGCTTCGGACTGATGGATCTCAACCCAGCAGCAGTAGCCAAGCTAAGATCACCTCTGGTAACTCTGGTTAGTAGCTATCCCGCTGCCTATGTGCTTCTTTGTAAAACACGCTATAACATTAATGCTATGCTATTAAACGAATGCCTTCTGCATTACATTTAGAAGATGACCGTGATGAGAGAGAGAATATTACTATTTTTAAGTGCTTAGTGAGCTCATATGTCCTTTTTTTAGAGATTTTTTTTTTATTTCTATTAGTAAAAATCTGTTAGTAAAATGTTCCACATTCTTGTGTATTTGCACAGTTACATATTACAACAGTTAACACGTTATCCAGGCTTTGGGCCTCTTTTGACCTCGCTGTTGAGTTTGTAAGGCTCATGACTTCTAAGTAAAAAAAAAAAAATGATGCTAATAAAACTTGTTCTCCTTTTTCCCCAAATTGGAATCAATAAAGAATCGAATCGTTAAACAGTATTGATAATGGAATCGGAAAAATCTTATCAATTCCCATCCCTACGTTTAAGTTGCTGATTTCCGCCATTATTGTGCCCCGGATTTGAAGAGGAGCGTCTCAGATTTATCGTATTTACCGTGTCACCGTGGCTTCTGGGTAATTTCGTTGTGTGCTAACACGAGCAGCCGCCCTGTCTGAGTGTCTGACGGAGCTGTTACCGCCGACAGGAGACGACCCGGCTATCAGCTCCAGCTGAGGATGAGCGCCGCATCTACTGTTCATCAACCTTTGAGCCAAATCAAAATGATTTCAGAATAAAAGAGGATAAAGAAGTTCTGTCATTTGTCAGAGACGTAACTGTTTTTCTCTCTCCCTCTCTTTTTATTTTAATGTGAGACTGCAATAATCCCCCTCTCGATCCACTTTTAATTCTTAGTCGCCATAGCAACAGGCTGTGCCGTGAGGTGTGTGTTGGCGTGCACGCTCCCGTCCGCTGCTGCCACGGATTTACATAAATAGCCAATCCGCCGGCTTGTCTGTTTCCCCGGCAACGCCAGGTGACTCTCCGAGGCGACCTCCGCCCGCGGAGCCGGTCGGCCGCTTTCATCCGCTTCGGGAAGTGGATTTGTCGGGTTAATGAGGGAGAGGCGTGGCACGCCGTCCGACGTGACCGTGTTCCTGACTGTTTGACCGTCGTGACTGCGAGAGGGTTTTTCTCGGGACAAGCAGCAGTTTGGAGGTCGTAAAATGTAAATCGAGCCACTCTGTTATACGGTGGCGTTTTTGGAGGAATCCCTGTGCGCCGGGGGTACAGTGCCATTTTCAACCGCTACGGTGCAGCGACGAGGGCGGTTGTGGAGTAGAGCTGCTACCAAAGCATCCCCGGGGAAAAAAGACCCCGTTGATGGTGGAGGGACACTGTCGTGTCTCTTTAATTGTCTCGTCTTTAAATGTTTCACTGCTGGTGTTTTCTAGTTCTATCTGACGGAATCAGGATTTAAGATGTTAATAAAGATTTACTGCCAGAGAGGACTGGTGAAGGACACGCTCACCCTCCAGACTCCCACAAAAAAGTCTGCTACAAGATTAAACTGCATGTACACACTAGATGGTTTTACTAACCACGACAATCTGACAAGAAAAAAAAAAGAAAAGAAAATGTTTTCTCGATGTACCGTGATCTCAGTCTGTTTTCGGTCGGTGACGCGTCGGATCGCAGACGGGACACATTCAAGACTCTGCGCTTGTTCGCCACAGAGACGCGGATGGCAGCAGATGCCGTCGCCCTTCACAGGTCTGCCAGTTAGCCGCACCACGTATGCTAACACAGCCCCGTAGCATCTGAAAAAACATCTGAACAGTGAGCGGTGACGTCTGGCTCTCGGACGGGTTACGCCCGCCTTTTAAAGGCAATGCCGCCTGACGGCGCCGATGATCACGGTTGCTACGTTCCACATGCGTTTTCACGCCGTCGGACCTCCTGAAAGGCTTATCCATGTGGTTGTGTTTAAAATGTTTAAACATTTATAAATGCTCATGTTTCAACTCCCATGATGCATGTTGTTGACATCGAATTTAACACAAAGCATAAACTGTATAAATTTAAAAGAGTGAAATCCCCCAGCTGTCAACGCTTGACGTGTCTTTCTGCCATTTTCAATAAAATATTCAGGTGAAATCATTCATCGAGACTTTGAAATACTGATCGCTGCTTGTACATAAAATCATTTCTAGATATTTAAATTAGCCAATGACGGACTGGCGTTTCACCTTTTTAGAGGAAAAAAATCTCAAGCACCTGCAGACCACAGGTAGCATCAGAACAGCTCTGGTGTTTATTTGTTTATTTCTGAGGGTAAAATACTCCCCCCACCCCCCCACCCCTCCGTCTGTCCTCAGCTTTAATGCGAACGGATAAATTGCAGGTTTCCCAGTCCGGAGTAATGGGACGAGAGAAATGAGCAGAGGTGGCTCCTGTTTGTCTTCCAGCTCGCCATCTCAGAGTTTATCACGCCTTTCAGAGGCTGAAAAGAGAGAAGATTAGGGAGAGCAAACACACATTAAACTTAAATTACACCAGCGCCCATCCCCCACCCCTCCGGGGCCCAACCAGGTTTTCCTTCAATCCCAGATCACACTGGAGGAGACCGTTTCTCCCAGAAATGCAGGTTGACGGGTTTGTGGCGGCTTCCAGACAAAGACCGGGAACGCCAAATGTCGAGGAAAACGACTCTCGCCGTCGGTTGGAGGAAGTTGGTCAGGCCACGCCCACCTCGGCGGCAGCCGCGTCTCTCGCGCCGCGGCGTAGCTTCCTTGGATCTCTGCCTTTTTGATTTCTGACATTAAAACGGTTCCCCTGCCATTCGTTGCGCATATATTAGCCTTTACGTGATTGATTGAATTAATTCATTATTTCTCGCCGCTTTTAATCTCCTCAAAATAAATAAATAAGGAACTAAAAAGCCTGTCTGTACAGTAGGTTGAGGGCTGAATAGGAATTACCCACCGGAGCGTGGCTAATTAACAAGCATTAGCATTTGAAAATGAGAACCGTTATCTTGTGTACAAAATGTTGCTTATGGTAAACACCGGCTAATCACTTTAACAAGTTTAGCTGTTAAAAGCTGGTAATTGCACATTGTTTAAACAGAAAGGCTCTATTCACTGGTGAAGAAATCAAGGTGAGATGTTCCTCTTTTGTGTCCACTGGTTTCACCTTGGTTTCTGCAGCAGATCTGCTGATGAAAGGACTGAAAAGGGAATCAGAGAAAAAGGAATGTGTTCTGCGCTTACGTGAGAGACACTGGTTTTTGCCGCTGAGGTGTCAAGGAAGTTCGATGACTTTTATGTCGTGGTGACGCACGGCGCGCAGCTCCGCCGGAGACGAGTCATTTCTCTGCGAGAAGAAAAGCTCACATGGGCGCTTTCAGTGAACGGGCTCGTCAATAACGCAACAAAGCATCACATAACATCCGGATATCTTTAAAAAAGAGAAGAAGGTCGAGAAAATAAATGGCTTATTCTGTCGAACCGAGTCTGATATGAAATGTATCCATGCGTCATCGGAAGAAGGAGGTGCGCGCTTTTACGTGACCAGTTACGCTTTGTATTGGGAAGTATTTTTCTTTTTTAACTTTTTTATTTTTAAGCACATATTTAAAGTGTGTAGCGACACTGCAGAACTTCTGAGGGACGTTTCCCGGCTTGTAATTACCATGGCGGGCCTCTAGATGGCGCTGTTATAGGAGGATTCATATGTTGGCTCATATCTTGGGAGCTATATGGGGTTAAAAAAAAATTTCACCCGTTCTTCCGACATCCCCGCCAACTCCTTCTGTGAAAGTTTTGCCACCATTTTTAAAAAGATGAGAGTGAAAGTAAAACAAACTAGTCTGAGATTAATGTCTCGACTGGACACGACAATGAAAGGCCGATAAAAGGATGTTGATCCCACCTTTTCAAATCTGAGCCTCAGTTAGATTTGTGGGCGTGGCCCAAGCCCAAAGAAACGCGTTGATGGGTATTTTTCGACGTAATGATCCAAACTTGACGGAACGTAGCGATCAGGAAAACATCGCAAGATTTCATCCACTGAGGGGGATGAACTATGAACGTCACACCCTTCGTTTCTCTGATTGGTTGTATCCAGAGGCTTTTTCCTCCGGATCCATCGGTACCAGAATCCAGAGGAACCAGACTAGTTATTCATATTATAGAGGAAAAGTATTAGCAAGGCTGGCTGATCCAAGGTTCTTCCTCCAACTAAACTTACATCCTTTTGATGTCTGACAAATTTGGTCACATTCATCTATTTGCCCGTGGGCTGCTGAAGCTGCTAATGTGCGCAGGAAGGCATTTAATTGTGCCTTTGAGGTAACTCAGACGGTAACTGACTCCAGCCCACCAGGTGGCAGTAATGCAACCAGGAGGAAAACAGGCAAAGATGAGTTAACGACTTTGTCGCTCTATTTAGTCCATATTTATCCAAAATAGCTCAGGTGGCGTCAGCGTTGCCAGATGTGTTTGTGCGATCACTCACCTTTGTATGATACGCGGTCAATAATTGAAAAAAAAAAATCCCCAAATGTGCGATAATTTAACGTTTTCTCTCAGGGGGCGACTATGATTCACTGTCAGTGTGATCTGGAGTCAGATTCAGCCTAAATGCTCACTGAATAATTACACTGTTGTGATAGTTGATGGACTGTATAACGAGCGGTCCATGATAATGTGATACTGGTGCCGATGGGCCTGAGCTACGTCAGGATGCTAATTATGTACAATAATTTCCCTAAAAATACGATTATTTTAAGCTGCTGGTACGACACTTAAAGATTACAGCCAGAGCAGATGTTCGGCCCTCCAGACAGAGTCCACAAAAAGTCTTAAAACGTTGATTTTAACAGCTTTGACTAATCTGTGAATGTAGCAGACGGATAATGGATGACAAAGAAACTTTACCTGAAGACGGTCAAAAGTGACGTTTCATCCTGAGGCTGGTGGACTGAGTCTGCTCACTGAATCAGCAACTTCAGCCTTAAAATGTTAGATTCTCTGATGAATAATCGACCACACATTTAATTCACTTCCAGTCTCAGATGCATAAATGGAAAAAAAATTAAAGTCTTTTCGTTCCCCTTTCTAATAAATGATAAGCATTATGACAAAATTCATTCAACTCACTCAAGATAGCCATTAATTAAAGATTTATTGTTAAGACGGATTTTAAAATTCATGATTGATCAACCCCTGTGACCCTCCGGAGGATGGAACGGGTCTAGATGATGGATGGATGGATGATTGATCAACCTCGCTGTTTCTGAGGACTGAAGGTGATTTCCTCTCAGGTACTGTACTGTAATGTACTGTAGTGTGTACTGTAGTATACACTGAAGTATGTACTGTAGTGTGAATGTGTGTATCAGTATGTATGTATGTAGTTAAATGTCTATGTCTATCAGGATATGAAATTACAACTACAATTTAGGATAAGGCCTCAAAAACCGGATAAATTTTAAGGATCATAGATCATTGGAGAAGGGGTAGAATTAAATAAGTTTTACTTCTTCCTACCCCTTTTCAAACATGTTAAACCAAATATGTGTTTTTGCATATTGGTATGTATGTGTATGTATGTATATAGATCTGTGTGTATACATTGGGTATAAATTTTGTTTATTTTTTGTTTTATTTTTTGGGGCGAATATGTCCATTTAATATTTAGATTTATTTACAAGAGGTTCTATATGTCTCTAAATTATGGTTATGCACATGTGTCAGTGTATATTGATTTATCCATCCATCCATTATCTATACCCTTCATCCTCCGGAGGGTCACGGGGATCTGCTGGAGTCTATCCCAGCCGTCTACGGGTGAAAGGCAGGGGTCCACCTGGACAGGTCGCCAGTCCATCGCAGGGCCACACATGCAGACAAACAACCCCTCACACTCACTCACTCCTACGGGCAATTTAGAATTATCAATTAACCTGACATGCATGTCGTTGGACTGTAGGATGAAGCTGGAGTACCCGGAGGAAACCCATATATTGATTTATGCATTATATATTTTATTATCTATACATATATATATATATATATATATATATATATATATATATATATATAGATATATATATATATTAGGGCTGTCAATTTCTCAAAAAAATTAATCAGATTAATCGCATGACTGTCAATAGTTAATCATGATTAATCGCAAATTAATCGCATATTTTTATCTGTTCTAAATCTACCTTATACAGATCTTTTTCAAGTTGTATTACTCTTATTAATACGAGTCCTGACTAGAACCAGGAAATATGACCATATTAGTCCAGTCCTGAGGTATCTGGCTTCCTGTCACTCAGAGAATAGACTTTAAAACAGCTCTACTTGTGTTCAAGTCTCTTCATGGCTCCAAAGTCCATCTCTGACATGTTAGATCCATATGAACCAACCTGGACTCTGAGAACCTCAGGTAGTGGTCTCCTGCTGGTGTCCAGAGTCAGGACTAAACAAGGTGAAGCTGCATTTCAGTTTTATGCTCCTAAAATCTGGACCAGTCTTCCAGAAGATGTGAGACAGACCTGAACTCTGACAATGTTCAGATCCAGACAGAAAACAGTTCTGTTTAGATGTGAAGATGATGACTAGAAGGATTCTATCTGCACTCTTCAGTTTAAATTTAATTAATTAATTTTTTTGTTAATTAATTTTATTTATTATTGATTATTTTTATGCTTGTATGGAATGATTCTATTTGCCTTCTTGTGACTGCATCTGTAAAGCACTTTGAATTGAATCGCAAATAAAGTTGCCTTGCCTAATATGAGAGTACACAAATGCTCGCCTTATGCAAAGCAAATGCATGTTTATTTATTGCTACAATGCCAAATCCATTATATATTATATATATATATATATACTCAATATTTTCTCTTATGTTCTTCATACAAAATATTTTCGTGGTTTGCTTCAAACGGGGGGGGGGGGGGGGGGGGGGGGGGGGGGGGGGGGGGGGGGGGGGGGGCTCTCTGCATCAGCGCTCTCATTAGCCGACAAGTGATATTTCAGTAGTCGGGACTCCGGTGGTAACTAAATTCACATCGACAGCAAACACAAACAACATTTATCTTGTGGAGTTAGCCATCAGGCAAGGTTTTGAAGCTGAACTTACCATTCAAAATAGTATCTAAGTATCCACGGTTTGTTTACGTCTGTCTGTCTGCGGCATGGATTTCGACGTCAGTGCATGGCTTCCTGTTTTGACAGGACTACGCAGGACTACAGGACTACAACTACGGCGGGGCCCGAGGCTCAATAAACCTACTCTCCTCTCTACATAAACGGCCAGGCTGTGTCGCGTTAACGCGCGTTAAAAAAATTAGTTGCGTTAAAATTATTTTGCGTTAATCACGCGTTAACGCGTTAACTTTGACAGCCCTAATATATATATATTTTTTTTTTTCAGATACATAGATTCATGATAGTGTTAAAATTGTTTATGCTTTAAAAGACTGTTTTGACATGTCTGGAATGAATGAATGAATTCCTTAAACGTCTGAGTAAAAACAGAACGTTTAGGAGAACCGGGACTCCTCCAGACAATCACCGGACCGACGAAAGTGACTTTCAGAGGAGGAAATATCGTTATATAAGAGGAAAAAAAGGAAGGAGAGTGTTCCTGTCTCAAAGATGAACCGTGGAAATGTGAAGAATCTCTTCAGATTCGTATCTTCAGAGGGAGACGACTCACAAAGAAAGCAGTCAGAATTTATCAGATGAGGCCTCTTCCTGGTTGAAGGAGACCCTGTGTGTCCTCCAGGTTTGAGTCCGTTGAGTGACGGCGGACAGAGAGAGACGGCCGGGGGGGGACTTTCCAGTCTGGAGATGCTTCCAGCTTTATAACAGACACAGGCGGTGCCCTCCTCCTCCTCCTCCTCCTCTTCTTCTCTCAAACGTCTCCACAGGTGAACCAAAGACTCGCTTTCTCTTTGTGGGGAATAAGCTCTTGTACATTTTCTGTTTTTGTGTGCTGGAAACGGAGAGACAGAAAGGCGTTCAGACAATTTTGTATTGTAAGAATAATAATAATACCCCCCTCCCCTCCCCCCTCCATGGACCTCTTTCACAAGACATACATCTCTTCCATCACGTCCTGCTGAAAACCTTCGCTCATCTTTCACTGTAGAGAACAGAAAGGAAAACAGAGACAGTGCCTGACGACAGAACCTCCGGTAAATCTGCCGTCTTCACCGTCGGACTTCGTCTTTAGTTTAAAATCCGAACCAGACGTTCCGGTTTAGAAGATTAATACCTGTAGCTTTCCTTTAAACCTGCGGCTGAAAACAGAGCAGGAAAAAACCCACCGTGTTGGAGATTCATACGCCCTTTAAGCAGCGATTATATCACAAAGAAAGAAAAATAAAGATGCGTTTGTCAGGAACTGTGACTTTTCCAGGCGAGAAGATGCAAACTGAAGATGCCTGGAAATTTACTGTCATCTAAATAAGAAATGGACATTAATGATTCTGACAAAAAATCAGCTGTTTTTGATCTCAGGTTTCTGGCTGTGTAGCGTTGTACTAAACAAATATAACTTTCATCAAAAGAAACCTTTTTATTTGTTTCCATCGTCAAACCTTTGTGACTGTACATCTGTGGAGAGATGACGCGTTCGTGACGGGAGCGGCTCAAACCGAAGGACAACGGGCCGGCGTTTACGCAGGCGGTGACGTGGGGGAACGTTTCAGAGTGGACTTGAACTCACTTTGAGTCTGCTTTGAAGCCGATGCAACTTCTCTAACTGATCAAAAACAATCCACCGTCTCACAGATATGAGCACAAAAATAACACGTTACAGTCTCCTAACACCAAATCTCAAATTAAAGGTAGGCTAGGTAATTCTATGCAATGGGGGCGGGGGCTAGACGCAGGAGGGAGGGGCAAGGATGAGCTGTCAACAGACATGCTGTCTTCCAGAAATCACTTCCTCTACCTTTAAAGGCTTCTGTGCCCTTTTCTTTCCTCAAGTAGCAGAAAAGATTTATATGAATATATATATGTGTGTATATTGTTCCAGCAGTAGCAAACAAGGATGAGCGCATGTCAGCTGGAGGACAAGCGTCTCTACCCGCTGAGCCATGACCGCCCACCACCATCATGAAAAAAAAAACCTTCTGGACACTGATTTGTGTCCAGTTTTTTTCGACTTGGCGGACGGCGGACAGCCAGAACAGCTCAAAGACAGGTCGATACTCGTGAAAGGTCACCTGTGTCACCACCTTCACGCGGTGGAAGAAGCCGAACGATCTCCCATGTTGAAGGGGTTTTGCCTGAGGTAAAGGTTGCATTAAAAATCTGTACGAGTAGTGATGCGGCAACAACAGGATCACAGAGGAGGAGGAGTCACGGGTCAAAGTTGTCTTCACTTTCTGGCATATAAATATAAAGATTGAGCATGCCTCTGATGTTGGTACATTAATAGAAATATGATGTTTTCATTAGCTTAAGTCGTTACATCGCCTGTATCCATCGATGGGAGCAGTTCTTGTTCTTTAAAGACCAGTTGTCTGCAGAGTGCTTTCCATTACCGCTACCTTTTTGAAAAAGACTTTCCAGCTTTGAAAAGAAAAATTGCCTGAAATGATGCCGGCGCTCGTGGCATCCACTACAGAGGATCCAAGCGTGTTTCCCTTCTGTGTTAACGAGAAAACCGAAGTTTGTGCTCGAATTACATCAGCTGATGAATGTATGAAGATCTGTGGATAGAAAAAAAAAAAAGCTCACAACGTCTTAATTTGTCTCAGACGCTCCTGCAGAGGTGGGCTGATAGATGCCAATGTCACCGATATCCCGGCGACATAATCGGATCTTTTCAGCGGCGATGATGCATCGAGTGGGTGTACTAAAAACACTTGCCCACATAATTTAACACTCGACGTCGCTTCCCTTCTCCATTCACAGTAAACAAGCTGAGCCGGTAATAAGTAACCGCCGTCATCAGGGATTTGGACATTAAGCCAGGTTTCTGGTGATATCTGCTTCATTACATGTGCAAACACGCTTGCAAAATCCACTTTTTTTTATTAGAGGCTTTTCGTAAAAAAACAAAAGCCCATCACAGGTTTTTTTTCATTTAATTTCCCAAATCGAGCTGAATACATTAGGGACAATGATTTGCTCGCAGTGGCATTACAGGGGAGTCGGCGGGATCGTCTTTAGAGAGAGAAATGTTTGGAAAAAGGAAAGTGACAAGTTCTAGGTAGGATTTCTGTAAGTATAAAGACTAACCCATCAAGGTATTTCAGAGATTATCTCGCGATGTCAGTTTGACAGTTCATACTTCACGGGCCGTAAGCTTTGAAATGTTGAGGGAGATTAGCTGCTGGTGTACAATATTCTGATAACATATGGCACATGCAGTACTGCACTAGTGTGCGTGCTTGTCTATAGGTATCTATTAGAGGTCTTCACGGGTCCACTTTCATGGACCCGAACCCAAATGGACGCGTGAAAATTTGACCCGAAACCGACCCGCACCGAGTTACCCGAATAAAACCGAGACAATCCAGCCCATAGTTGCTCATGTTAAAGTTGTCTAGCGTTGAATAAAACTTGATTTTCTTACCTAAAGTTGTCTTCTTCTACCGGTTCAGTTGCTACATAGGTTACGTGATGTAAACAACAATAAATCCACGTTGTTATTTTCTTTGTGGATACAGATGCTATTGATAGCAACTGCTAACGCTAATAGCCTACACCTGGTCAGGACGTGTCATAAATATGTTCTCTCATCCAGCGTTGTTACAGCTGCCGGTCAAACCGCTAATAACACGCTACGGCAACATGATTGTTTCATGACAAACATACCATGTTAATTAATAATCATTTAACTGCCCCGAGTCCTGACATTAGCTGCCACCGTTAATATCTTAAACTCTCTCGAGTAAACGCGGACCCAGCCTGTCAGAGAGCACCGACCGGACCCGAGACTAACTGTACCGATTCTGACCCGAACCTGGAATCACGTCTTTTGAATGGACCCGAGACCCAATTCGAGTCGGGTCGGAACCTCGGGTTTTCGGGTTGTCGTGTTGTTCTGAAGACCTCTAGTATCAATACATATCACAAGTAAACTACGAGTAATGTCGAGTCTCTGAGTTCAGAGAAGCCTGTCGGGTCAAAAATGTTCACTTAAAGGCAGGGTAAGTAATTTCTGGATGGAGACGTCAGCTGATGTTTGAAGCAAAGCATCAACAAAATAACCGGTTCGTGGTTATCTCCCAGTGTGCACGGTTGTTCGCTCGCATGTGGCCCCGCGATTGACCGGCGAACCTGTCCAGGGTGGACCCCCGTCTTTCACCTGAGCTGGTCGAGTGTGTCCAGATGTTATCACCTGACGTGACAGCGCATACTCGGGTGTTGAGGGGGAAAACTGCGGTAGAGATGTGGGAATATGTGTCTCACGGGACACGTATTCCTACTCCAGTGTTTCTTCTTGTCTCTGGGGAGACGAGCCCTGGAGGATCCAGATGGGGACCTGGAAGAAGAGCTTGTTGGGGAGGGGGCGGGGCCAGCAGGGGTAGAGGCAGCAGAGGATAGTTAGTAAAATGGAAAATTGCAAAATATGATGTCGGTCTCAAAATAACAGACCAAATCTGAGCTGGCCGTGTCACCTGGAGGAGGTGAAGGTCAGGGCAGGTGCGGACAGTTCAGCCTTCAGAGCCAGACGGCGCTAGATAATCCTCAGCCACCAGCCACCAGCCGACACCAGCTAATCAGCCGTATCAGATGTTTCAGTGTATCCAGTGTTCAGCGTTCCAGTCTGGAAGCCGGCGGCTCGTGGGACACATCCATCTTCCGCGGTGATGCGCCTCAGCATCTTTCCTCCATCCACTTTTACCTCCCCCTTTTTTATTGTTTCCCCTCACCGTCCTCTAGTGGTCTCCGAGGGACGGAGAGGTATTAGCAGGTAATGAATGCAGGGAATGTGCGATTTCAGCGAGCGTCTGCGGTGGCCGACCAAAGGGGAAATGAGGGAACAGATAATCTTCCTCGCTGCATCTTGCCAGCGCTCAGAGAGAGACAGTAGACTTTTGGCTGTTTTTGCCTCGACTCTGAAGAAGAGTCGTGGTAATTGGCCGCCCTCAGAGACTGACGGGCATCAGAGTCGCCACTTTATTCGATATAACCCCCGTACAACGTGAACAATAAATGTGTTTCTCGGCCTCTCTGTCTTGAGGAAGGATGAAGGATGGATGTGAGCGGGAGGATACACTTCCTGATTGGAAGGCATGCTGGGTGATGCATCGTTGAACCGCTCTGACCGCTGTTTCCGTCGAGGGGCCTCTCGTTACTGAAATATACATCAGACGCTCGCCCAATTAAATATAGATGCGGTGTACGGTACATGTGTAATGTGAGGACGTTGAGGGACGCGGCTGAGCGTGTAGCGCCGTCTGCTGTGCCGTGTTTCCCTTAAGTGTCTGACACGGACGCTGCTTTGTTTACCGAAACTACGCTGTCGCATCTTTGTTCCTTTCAAGCATCTGCCACCTTCGGAGCGTATCGGCAGATGGACCGCCTTTTTAAGACTTGGAGACGACAAGTGGCAGTGAACGGCAGGCGCTGTGGGTCGTCATTAGCTAGAAGGCCACAACGTGGCTCAAAAACAGTGCAGCTGTGCAGCATCCGCTCTTCTTTTTAGCCACGGTCCACGAAGATCCGGTGGACTGAGCCGCTCAAAAGTCCCGACTCTTCTTTCTCGTTTCCAAATGTGCGAAAGGGTTTTGGCTAATGAAAGGTCCGGGCTGCAGGCAGAGGCATTCGGACGCTAATACTCCAAAGTAGAGGTCTTTGGAACAACCTGACAACCCAAAACCCAGAGGTTCCGACCCAAATCGGGTCTCGGGTCCATTCAAAAGACGTGACTCCGGGTTCAGGTCGGAATTGGTACAGTTAGTCTCGGGTCCGGTCGGTGCTCTCTGACAGGCTGGGTCCACGTTTACTCCAGAGAGGTAAAGATATTGGCGGTGGCAGCCAATGTCAGGACTCGGGGCAGTTAAATTAATTATTCATTAACGTGGCGTGTTTGTCATGAAACAATCATGTTGCCGTAGAGTGTTATTAGCGGTTTGCCCGGCAGCTGTAAAACACAACGGATCGCCAACATGACAACGCTGGATGAGAGAACATATTTACAACACGTCCTGACCGGTGTAGGCTATTAGCGTTAGCATAGCAGTTGCTACCAATAGCATCTGTATCCACAAAGAAAATAACAACGTGGATTTATTGTTGTTTACATCACGTAGTCTATGTAGCAACTGAACCGGTAGAAGAAGACAACTTTAGGTGAGAAAATCAAGTTTTATTCAACGCTAGACAACTTTAACATGAACTATGGGCTGGATTGTCTCGGTTCTATTCGGGTAACTCGGTTTGGTTCGTAATCGGAAATTAAAGACTCGGGTCGGGTCGATTCCGGGTCTAAATATTGTAGGTCCATTCGGGTTCGGACTCCCAAACTTATGATAATAGCTCAGGTCGGGTCAGTTTCGGGTCGAATTTTCAGGGATCTATTCCAGTTCGGGTCCATGAAAGTGGACCCGGAAAGACCTCTACTCTACAATCATCCACCTCAGTTGTCTTCTGTGGTCCTCCAGGTGTCCTGATGTCATTTCTTTCTTTTTAAGAATATACCAGACTGTTGTGGCCACACCTAGGGATTTTTCCCTCTCTCTCCTAGATTTAGTTTTATCGGACTAATGTCGACCTCCTTCACTTGCATTGACATCTTCTTGGTCAAACAGCTGCTAAAGAGGAACATAAAACCAGATGTCATCTCTAGACCTTTTATCTGATTTGAGGCAACAAGGGAACGGAGCACAAGTGCTTAATTAATTCATTTTCACTTTAATACTTTAGAGGCCTCAAAAACTGAGTTACTTTTACTCATTTGTAAATGGTAAATGCTGTTTTTTCTTTTGTGGAACCTCTCAGCTCAGATCACATCTAGATGGTTTCATTTCAAAGCCTCTCGGGCGGAGTATGAAACCATGTCAGCGCTGCCGCCGGTCCAGCTGAACCGCCTTCATAGACGGCGACTCCTGGAAGTGTTCCTGAGCCCACGCAGAGACGTCCTTCAGAGCTCCGTGCCCGTTTTTTAACCCGGCGCCGCCCGAGGGCCCGAAGATCACAGCGGCTCAGCGCTGGGTTTTAATCCTCTTCATTCACAGTATTTACAATTTTACACCAAGGAACATAGCTCTGAGAAGACCTCCCAGTTTGTAGATGCACCGACTTTCTAAGATGCTCTTTTTTTTTTTTTTTAAATCTCCAGTCATGTAACTGACCTGCTGCCAATTAAACTAATTAACTGCAAGATGTTCCTTTAGGTGTTTCTTTTTTTGTACCTCTTACTTTTCCAGCCTTTTGCAGCCCATGTCTGATTTATTTTTTTAAATATGCTCCTGCCGTTAAATTTAAAATGAACTAATATTTAATGACATGTGATCTCTTCTACTTTCACATATGAGATTATAAGAAAGAGACACAAAAACCAGCCAGACACCTGGACGAATATGATGATGGGATTTTTTTTCCCAGGAGGCCACACAGGACTGAGGGGGGGGGGGGGGGGGGGGGGGGGGGGGGGGGGGGGGGGGGGGTTTGAATACAGTATTGGACATATTTCATTATTTCAAGGCGAGACAGCAATTCGGACGTGTTTCTAACAGCGGGACCCCCGGGAACACGGGGAGTCGGGGCGCACATGAGCCTTTCCATCAACTGTTATCTCAAAGATGGATTAAAAATGGACAGAATCCCATTTCAGATTACGGGCTGTGTGCTCGCCTAAAAAAAAAAAAAAAAAATACACAAAATCCGCAAAGGAGGAAAACTGGGAAAAATTTGAATCCACGATAACAAAAAAAAAAAACCCCAGGTGTTATGATGAGTTGTGTTCATATCTGCAGCAGGATAAAAAAAAAACCCGGAGGCCGGGGAAATCTCATTTGGCCGTATCTCCCGGCTGGCTCGGGTCAAGCCTCGGATGAATGTTAAATGAGCCGTTAACGCCGCCATCCTGGGCGCCATCCTTAGCCATACCACAACCGTCGGCGAGGTCGCGTCAGGCAACGGCTGCGCCTCAAAACGAGAAGAGGACGACTCCACCATCCGAATCTGTCATCTGCCTTAAGAGAGATCTTTGCACTTTCGGCGGCGACGGCGAGCGTGCGCGTACCGCCCTGCGACGGCAGCATCCACGTCTCCATTGCTAAGAAACGGAGTCTGCAGCAGCAGCAGATGCTGGCCTTTCACAGCGGCAGAGCTGATTGCCATGGTTACCCAAGAAATATGAGGGGGAGAAAAAAAAAAACAAGTTCTCGCTCTTGTGTCAGTATAATCACTGTCTGAAAGATGATGAGATGAGTCTCGGTATCTCAGCGGGCTGTTATGAGGACTTTTGTTTTGATTAATTTCACAAGGGTGAAAGAATCAGCAGCCTCTGCTGAAGACATGAAGGATAGGTGCACCTAACCCCTAAACCCTAAACCCCTAACCCCTAACCCTACCCTAACCCTAACCCCTAACCCCTAACCCTAACCCTAGGCCCTGACCCTAACCATAACCCCTAACCCTAACCCCAACCCCTGACTCTAACCCCTAACCCCTAACCCTAACCCCTGACCCACCCTAAGCCAACGAGCAGTGTGACAGAATCAGCAGCTCTGGCTCTGCTGCAGACATGAAGGAAACGTGCACCATCGTGCACCGTCGTGCATCGTCGTGGCCAGGCGCTACCATACAGCATTCGCCCTCTTTCCTTCCACGTCAGCGCAGCGTCCCAGCTCCATCTCAAGGACAGTCCAGGCGTTCCAGATGTTCCTCTGCAGCGGAAATGAAGGGTGGGAACGTCAAATGACCCTCGGCTTAATGGTTTCCGTTCTCGTGAGCTTCCCTCCAGGACTGACGAGTCATTTGACACGTGTCGGCGCCACGGCGAATGGAAGCTTCGCTAGAAAAGCGAGACGGCCCCTCGCGAGTTAAGGCGATTGGACGCTAAGCGAGGAAGGAAGGGCGAAGGGGAAGCAGCGCCGCCCCGGTTGGCTGAGCGGCGTGTCTTTGGGTCCCGGTCACAGGCTCGCCACGCTCTCATCTGCCTCTGCTAATTAGCTGCTCGCCTCAGAGAGCACCGCGCTGCCGGCCAACCCCCCATTAGCCGAGCAAACCGTCCCCACGAATCCCCAGTTCACAAACAAGTGGACGCACGTGGACAGTCGCACCCATCACACCCATCGCCCCGGCGCACCAACCCACCAAACTCGGGAGTGACAGAATTTATTCATCCCGTACCCAAGACGGTTTTGCTTATGTGCTGATTCTGAAATGACACTGTGTGTGTGTGTGGTTTAAGGATGGCCAAAATGGAAAGAGTGGGGGGGGGTGGGGGGTGCACTTATCGCTCATCTTCCTCCTCCTCTGCTCCAGCAGCATAATGAGCCACTGACGGCTGCTGACAACCGAACATCAGCTGGCCAATTAATGCCCACGCTCCCTTTTTTTTTTTTTTTTAATCTGAGGCGCCCGTGCAGACGCCTCAGTCCAAAAGTGTCTTGGGGTTTTGGAAACTTGGAAGGACGCTCTTCCTTTTTTCTGAGTCATTTTTAATGATTTCCTCCAGGAAAAGCAGAATTCCCATTTTGCCGGATGACCGTTACTCAACGGGAGCATCTCGGACCGAAGCCCGGAGAAACGTGCACGCACTGGAGTGCACGGAACTGTGGCGACAATTACGAGATGTATTCTTGACCACGAACATCCGGCCCACTGAACACATCCGGGCATGCGCGCGCATAGCCGCGGGAACATGTTCTCAGCAGGGGGTGCTGGGGGGTGCTGGGAGTCTGAGACAGCTGTGCGTTTATATATATATATATATATATATATATATATATATATATATAGCCAGATAAGGAACCGATCTAAAGATCAGGAACAATTAATATTCCTGTCCCTCCTCGACCAGCAGTTTCAGACATATCAGAAATAAATTCCCCATCCAACCGTGGCCGTGACTGTTCCCAGATCTACCGCAGATGCTGACCAGACATCCTCTGCCCTCAAGAGAATAAAAACGTCTGCAAGTAATACAGTGATGGGTAGTCTCTAAATTAACCAGCGCCCTCTTCTTGTTATATATTGTTTTTTTTTTTTCTTGGTGGCTTGTATGATTATAACGTCATGGTGGATTAAGTAGTTAAACCCGCACTGGCCCAGGTACCAAATACACGACCACCACTGAATAATACTGTAAGAAACATTAAACCAGACCACTAGAATTTAGAGTAAATTTTAAACATTTAATTTTTTTCCTACCACATTTTTCCTCCCTTGTTTTCAATGGGGTTTTTCTTTTTGTTTGTTTGGGATTTTTTTATGTATATTTTTGAGGTGCTGCAGCCCCACCAACAGGGGGTGCTGCAGCCCCCCCAGCACCCCTACTTCCCGCGGCTATGTGCGTGCGTTATAGCAACCAGGCCAATGGGGCAAACAAACGTTCACTATTGCTAGCGAAGCCGATGCATTTTGCATTTTGTGCCTGTTCTGTCTGATTTCCTGCGGTTTACGATAGGGAGAAAGATGGTGAAGAACTGTTGTGTGTTCAACTACACCAACAATGTTGCTCGCCAGCCACATTTGTCGTTTTATATGATTCCTAGCGAGGCTACTGAGCCTGAAAGAAGAAGAAAATGGCTGCTCACTATTAACAGAGCAGACGAAAATACTCTAGGAAAATTATGGATGCCCAAATCAGACTACACGTATGTTTGTTCAGCATATTTGTAACAGGTAAGAAATAAGATTTTTGCAAGATATTTTAGTTTTTAATTTCTATGTTTAGATCTAATATTTTGACTAGGGATGCACGGTAACTGTTTTTTTAAACCGATACCGATAACCGATAACTTTCAGCTCCTAAAGGCCGATACCGATAACCGATAACACACACATATACCTACATAATAATTACATCAATACTATGAACAAAATCAAAAATAGTTTTGACTTTTTAAATGAACAGATATTTATTTTTTCCAATGAAAAACTATTGACAAGCCTCTCAAACATTTTCATAAAGCTATCAAACAAACCTATTTGATATCTCACATCAACTTAAATAAGTTGCATTACTTACTGATATAAAAATAAAGGCTCCTTGAACTAATGGAAATACATGCATCAGAATTACTAACTGAAAAAGATTAACATTTAAAGGATTTTGACTTGTAGTTCCATTTAAATTAATACCTTCAATTAAAGTAAATGAGGTTCAGTGATTTTTTGTTTTTTTTATCTCATGGAAGCTTTAGATGAGAGAGATGAGGGAGAGGAGAGACTGCTCCTGGCTTGCGCACATTAGCATTAGCTCGCGTTAGCACGATTTCAAAACTCCATGGAAGTGATTGTTATGTTGTAGGTGGCTGATCAGGTTTTACGTATTAAAGCTTGTGCTTCCCTCCTCGTAGAATTCACTTGGAGCATTTGTCACAAATAACCACTAAACTATCTTCTTCTGAATCTTTAACGAAGTTCCACGCCGCCATGTTTGTTGTGATCAGCGCTGTGCTGCAGGCTACATTCAAGGTGTAGCGTAAATTCCCACGTTCCTTCTTTTGCTAGTCGTTCTTTCAGCCTTTTCTATTTTTTTCTTTTTTATGTGTATCATGACGGGAAAAACTGCGAATATCGATTCAAGTCAGCGACTACTAAAATTATGACCAAGTTAAGGAGTTGTTTTCTGGCATGAGGGGGTATTCTTGATTTTCCTGATTGAGAAATCGTTTTTCTGATTATGCCGACGTCACTTGAACATAACATTCACTGCCGGTCATTTAAGGCTCAGAGGGAGCGAGGCACTGCCGTGTTGACAAAAATATATATGTTATCACGGCTATTCGTCATGATATCGGAATTATCTGAATGACGTCATAATTTCCTGTTATCGGCCCGATCGTTATCGTGCACCCCTAATTTTGACGTGTTTGGGGAGGCCCCATTATAGATCCTTCAGATCTGGTAAAAAAAATGCTAGGTCTGTCTGCTGGGGCTGCGAGAGACTCCATAATATATCTAGCCTATAATTATACACTTACGAGGAGTTTTTATGAGTTAATGGTACACATCTGGGTACCCCAAACAAGGCCATTGTTTGGGTTTATTCGTCAGAGAATCGGCTGTGTGCTTGTATGGACACAAATCTAGGCCGACTATGTCCAATTTTGCTTTATACCTCGCTAAAGCCTCTGGCTTCAACTCATCCTGATATTGGTTAGCCATGCTCGCCACCGCAGGCACCAGTGACGATCGCCAAACTAAGTTAAAATACAATAAGGACGCTAAAATGGAAATAACTGAAGGAACTGTGAGTGAAAAACACCTGAATGCAAGTTTGTTTGCCTCCTCACTCTAAAAGTGGAAGTGTAACCATGGCCAATCACATGGTGCGTGACGTCGCGCCGATATCGAGAATGCAAGGAAGACCGCCCAAAACGCTTCCGCAGCTCGGATGATTCAACAGAAGCCTGTAAGTTTCAAGGCCAGTCAAGTTCAGTTCATAAAAAAAAAAGGCATAGCAAAGATAAAAACCCTGTTGTTGAAAAGGCAACATGAGATAAACAATCCTTTGAGAGGCAGAAAAAGATAGAAACAGATGTTCACAAAGGGAACAAAAGAGAGCAGAGGAAGCGCTGTGACAAAGGAAGCTTGTCGTTATCAAGTAAACAGAAGTGTCTGTTTGCACTGCCGGGAGGAAAGAGAGTGACAGACAGACAGACAGATAACTGGGCCATCCAGACGGGTCTGCTGCTGCTGTACCGGGTCATGGACCGCTACTCCTGACAACCGTTCTGCTGTTTGGACGGAGAAACCCGACTCTGTTCTGTTAAACACGCATAATGTTCTGATACTAAAGCACCTTATTAGTGCTGTGATATGAGCTGGAGCCGTACACCTTGAACACCCCCCCCCCCCACCACCACCACCACCATCCTCCCAGAGGTTTAAAACTGTTCTTAACATGCTTGGTTTATGAACCGGCGTCGATTTATATGTTAATTACATCCTGCGACAGATCTAACAAGCCCTAACGTAATTGTGAATATTCTTAAGCCGGCTGTATCTGCTTTATCTCTGCTCTCTCTCTCTCTCTCTCTCCTCCATCCCATCCTGATCTGCAGCCCGGCATCTGCAGTCCTCTCACGGAGATGACATGGGTTATCCCGATGATAGCAGATGTCATTTAATGTTATCTCCGGGGGGGAGGGGGGGGAGTGAAGGAGCTGAGGCTAATGGAGAGTGGAGCAAATCTGATTTCTGTTTGACAACATTGTGCTCTTTTTTTTTTAAACTCTACCTGCCAGATTGCTTTAAACTGAGTACCTGGAGGAGGATATTGCTACGGAGTCTCGGGGCGAAACACAGGACAATGTTGTTACTTCAACTGAAATCAACTGGTTTTTTTTTCCCTCCTTTTTTTCTGCAGAATCGGTTGTCACTTTAAACTACACACAGGAGCCTTGTTCAGTTTAATGCTGCCGGCAGGCCCGTTTGAACTAAGAACTGTCTGAATCTCTAACACAGCCTTTCTCAACCGGGATGTCGCGGCACACTGGGGTGTTCTCTGACTGCTTCAGGGGTGTCGTCAAAAAAATGACCTATTCTGACATTTCATATACAGTGGTACCTCTACTTAAGAACATCTCTATATACAAAATTTTCAGGTTACGAAACGCATCAACGGGAAAATATTGCCTCTTGATACGAAAGAAATTTCAGGATACGAAAGGCAAAAATACAGTAGTGCTGCTACTCTCAGCTCCCAGAGTTTACTGAACGTAAACATAGCTGTCGGCTCTGTATCTCGGTTTTAAAGCGATGCGTCTGAGCTGCTCTGCCATTGGCTATCGCTTAGCATCTTCCTGGCATCCCATTGGCTAGGAGGGCCCCTTGTTTGTATGGGCGTAACCCAGCAACCAGGTAAACAAACAATTTTTACCTCCGCCAAGGAGGTTATGTTTTTGTCTGCGTTTATCTGTCTGTCTGTGTTCAAGATAACTCAAAAAGTTATGGATGAATTTTGATGAAATTTTCAGGAGTTGTCAGAAATGTGAAAAGGAAGAACTGATTTCATTTTGGGTGTGATCCAGAAGAAATCCTGGATTCTGGGTCACTTTCAAATTTTCAATAATTGTTGCGTTTAGTGGAGGTCTGCGCTCTCTGAGTGCTTTTCTAGTTCTAACATATATTTCTTACAGGTTTTTATGTCATTTCATGTATTATTTATAATTTAAATTAAAAAAATAATGATTGAATTGGGGGGGGGGCATGGAAAACGCGTCTCTACTTACGAAATTTTCAGGTTACGAAACTATCACGAAACAACGAAACTAAACCAATTAATTTCGTAAGTAGAGGTACCATGTAATTGGACATAAAATGAATAACAGAAATATGTCTCGCATGCCCATTTCCCAATGTTAACAACGTCAGTACGGGGTCAGCGTAAGGTCAACGTGACTGCCCAGTTAGCTTACGTCGTAATATCATTTAACCGCTGGAATCTTATTTCACAGATAGCAAAGAGAACTTTTTAGCAGCATCATGGATGGTTTTCTAAAAAGAAAAGCCCCACAGGAACAGAACATCACAGAGGAGCCGACTTCTTCATCTTCCAGGTAATTTTTGGGTAAATACCTGGTAGTTGTCAGGAAAATATCTAGTAAATACCAGGTAACCTGTTTCACCAGATAAATATCAGGTAAATATTTTTAAATACCGGGTTTTAAATCTACAATATACAATTACTGCATATCTAACAGGTAATTATTGAGTAAATGCCTGGACAGTAGTCAGAAATATATCTTGCAAATACTGGGTATTTACATGGTAATACTGGGTAATTACGGGGAAAGTCCTTGGTAATCACATTTCATTACTTGTTATTACTTAGTAAATACATCTTTTTACCTGGTTATTGCCAGGTAATTACCTGGTTAGACTGTAAAAGGAAGCGTTACTGATGTTTCACCTTCCAACCAGAAGGCCTTGACAGTTCCATGAAGTTATTTTGACCTCAAGAACCGAGAAAAAGAAGTCCAGCTGTCTTGTTTCCAGTGTTTTAGGACTCAGAGAATCAAGATACTTTTTCCATCAGTTTATACACAATTATTCAACCATGACGAAAATACAATATTTGATATGTATCGGGATTCAGACTAATCACTAGGGGTGAGTATTGGCAAGGACCTTGCAATACGATATGTATCATGATACTTGGGTCAGGTTACGATATTATGCGATATCACAATATATTGCGATTGTGTTTTTGCACATTTAACCATTACAACATACTGACAGCATTGTAAAAAAAATCAATATTAGGAGCTGAAAAATCAATATTATATTGGGCGGCCGAAAATCGTGATATATTGCCAAATAGATTTTTTTTTCACACCCCTACTCATCACCTCGTATTATCATCGTTACAGTCTCATCATCATTGTCTCATCCAGTCACCAGCTGAGATCCTGAGCACGTTCCTCTCAGTAACGGTGAATATTTTTCTGCACCGATCATTTCTTCCAACCTGACTAGTCTCCCAGCTCCTGCTGCTGAAAAACACCCACACAGAAACATGTTGTTATCACGGTTTTTCTTTCCTTTTTTCAAACAGAAAGGATGGCGACTGAACGCTCGGCGCCTCGTTTGCTCCACGCAGGCCGTTAAGAACTGTGACCGATGCTTTTGTTTTTCATTTTTTTCTGTTTCAGCTGCTATAGGGTTTGCTCTTCACTGTTCGAGAGTCTCTTGGATACCTGTTGGAAAACTCTCAGCGTGTTGTCATGTACCTTTCATGACTCACCTCTGATTCAACCACCAGTCACTTTTCTCTGCTTACATTTTTCCCCGTTGAAAGTTGACAGTACTACATTTGAAAAGCAGCTCAGCATTAAACGACCACGATTCCCAGGGTTACGCCATTTAATTATCTCATTTACGCAATTCCCTTATGGGGATTTAATAAAATATGAATTGAAGTACCGAACTGAACTGAACCAGTTTCGAAGCTCACCATGTTAGCTGGAGCGCAGAGCAGCATCCACAGCAGAGGAGGAGGCTTGAGAGGGCGCACACCTTCATCTGTTGTTCCACGAGGACGTGGATACAGGAGACATGAGTGATGCTCAACCTTTTCTACGTACTCAGCCACAGAGAGCACACACACACAGACACACTCGTCATCTTGGACAGGCTCTTGTGGTGGCTGATGTGTGCAGTTGTCTATTCTTAGCGATGGAAACCTGGAGTGTTGAGGCTGGTTTGTTCTTCAACGTCGAACCACTGCTGTATCTCCACGAATGTTGCTACGAGTTGTGATTATGTGATTGGCCAGCCTGGTGGATTTGCTCTTCGTCGTCTTCAAGACGACAGTTTGCTGCAACGTCAGTAAAAATGACCGACGCTCTACATAATTCAGCTCCAACTTGCAAAAGACGTGCCTCATTTGAATCAGAATCAGAATCAGATTTATTATTGTCACTGAGCCAGCGTCCCGACACAGTGAAATTTGTCTTCCCAGTACACCGTCCAAGAGAAACATACAGAAACAACAACAACAACATATGGACAGGAGTCAACGGTGCTTGGGTCAGCGCTATAAGAGCGCTTCTACCGTGTCAGAGAGTAGTACACTTAAGCACATGCCCAAGTACACCACCCTCCGGCCAGGGCACTTTTAGCAGAAGAAAATATGATCACATAGGGGATGGGGGGGTGAGGATAAAAAAGAGGTGTCTCACACCACATGTCCTTGATCAGAGGCACATGTTGTGGGATTCACAACAAAAAACCTCAGCACAAGCATAACAAACTTATTACGAAGACATCATATGGGTCAGGAAAGAGGAGGGGAGAGGGAGAGTGTCCAGCTAAACAGTCTGTGCGCTCGAGTGCCCAGTCCGTCAAGCGTGGGGGGGTAAAAACATCCAGGAGCCAGCGGAGGCAGTTGGGCAGGGGGAGGGAAGCGTGTGTGTGTACATGTGTATGTGTGTGCGTAAGCCAGTGACTCCTGGTCTGGAGCCGCAGGTGTTGTTTGGAAAGGGGAGGGGTCGGGAAGGAGCGTCGAAAAGTCATAATATTCAGGAGAGATTAGGTCGAAGGCCGGCCTTGAGGCGAGCTACGTTTCAGGGGAGCCGGATTCAGATAAGAGAAGAATGTTTTCGGTCAGGCTGACATGAATTCTGTCTGCCTTCAAGTTTTTGCTGGTCCATCTCGGCGGGAATAACTCCAATTGTCCGAATTACAGGTCAATTCTCCCTGAGCGGCGCTTGAACTTCTCCAGGATCGAATCCATTTCGCCAGAGTTCAAAACCGTCACTAGAATCACGTCCAGTTTCCGGTTCAGCTCACCAAGAGCAGCAGTCTGAGTGATCACAGCGCGACTCATTCCAACACACACACAGCAGGCAGGTTGGCGGTGTCCAGGATAGCAGCTGCCGTGTAAATTTTCCGATACAGCAGGTATCCGCCAACTCCAAACAGCAGAAATCCTGTGATCATAAATCCCAATAGGTACACTTTGGTGTCCACAATGAACAAGGGGGGCAGACATCCCAGATTCCATCCAAAATCTTTGATGTATCCAGCCAGTATTCCATCGGGACCGGAGGACTCTCCTGTGTCCTGTTTTCTCTTCGAGAAAAATTGATTAATTGCATTGAGAAACCAGCTGATCAGATCCATAATTAGAGATTTGAATATTATGCCGAGTGAGGCTCCAAAAAAAAGCTCAGACAAGACAAAAGAGAAGCAGCAGGGACAGATAGATGGGAGCTCACAGAAATGCGACTGCCTCCACCGAGAGCAGGAAGAGAGATATGCTCCGTTGATATGGAAGGTCTGAACTATGAAAGGAAGCACAGCGCTGCAAGCTACAGCGCTGCAGAGAAGAAATCAGAGCACCCCTGGCCAGCTTTTTTGTGATTCAAAAATCGCATTTGCCATTTCCCTGCTATCTCAATTTCAATTTTTTAATTGTATTTGTATAGCGTCTGTTACAATCCAAACTAGAAAAGCACTCGGAGAGCGCAGACCTCCGCCAAGCGCAACAATTCCCCCATATAGCAATTTACAGATTGCAATGAAATCCGCGTTCTGGATCAGATCTGGATCAGCCTTTGAAATTTGATAAAGGTTTCCATTGTCAATCCCTGAGTCAAATTTTATGACTTTTGGGTAATAATTAACGGAGATACTGAGAAACAAAATTTTCGACCCCATTGAGCGCAATGTTATCGAAAATTTGAAAGTGATCCAGAATCCAGGATTTCCTCCAGATCACACCCAAAATGAAATCAGTTCTTCCTTTCCACATTTCTGACAACTCCTGAAAATGTTATCAAAATCCATGCATAACTTTTGGAGTTATCTTGATCACAGGCAGACAGCCAGATACACGCCGGCAGAAACATAACCTCCTTGGCGGAGGTAATCAAGGATAATGGAAGGTAAAAAACTCCCACAGAGGGAGGAAAAAAACCTTTAAGCCAAACAGATGCAAGGAAAAACTCCAGTTTAAGAGGAAGAAACCTTGAGCAGGACCTGGATGAAAACCAGCAGGGTAAAGACAAAACAAAGAGTAGAGAGAGAGGAGAGCACACAAATGACTGAATGAAATGACTATATAAACAGATGCAGGTAGAAGCACTGAGGTGAGATGGTCAGAGGACTAGATCAACGGTCACCACGGCAACCGACACCCTGAACACATCTGCATACAGGTGGCCAGGATGAGGCGGGGCTTCAACGTGCTCATGGCTCCAAGTCTCTAGTCACACAGAGGAAAAAAAAAACATCTGCAGGGCTGATAGTCCAGCTGTGGTGCCTCTCTGATCCGTCCATAATGCTCCATCAGGGTGGAAATGTCAAAATGCTTATTTCTTTCAACAGGTGAGATACCTGAGCGAATTAAAAGTTATAAAAAAAAAAGCCTTTTGAAGGAACAAAGCCAACTGAATCACTCACTGAAACTAAAACAACCAGTTTCAGACTGAAAGTAACCGAACTGTAATCAAACGACTTTGCTGAGTCAGCATCCCTGGCCTGGCTCTGCCTGAATCGGTTCAGTATGGCTTGATGGTGAGAAAGTGGCTCTTGTAGCTTGTTGGGATGGTTGGACTTGAACAACTCAGGAGTGCTATGCTGAGGTGTCCCCAAACCAACCGAGACATATTATTGCTCCATCTGAACCTACCTGATGGGACAAGTCTGAACCACCTCATCTGGCTCCCGTCATTGACACCAGTACGAGTCGGAGGCCTTGACACTGTTTCCAACATACCAGTAACAGTAGCGGTTATATAACCGAGTAAAGGCAGCAGACGTCTGAATGAGGCTAAACAGAGATAACAGTCTGACATGAGCTTCTACATTTAAATAAAGTGCCTCAAGTGAAAGAAAAGAAACAACAACTCCTAATTTTATTTGTGAAGAAGAAAAAAAAAAACTTACTACATGACACACAAAATGTTTATGGAAGATAATCCTACTTTTTCGCTCATTAATTTAGCACGAGCCTGTAATTTATTTAGGCGGATCGTACGTAATTTACATGTAAAAATCAAAGCATTGGGCTTCGGGCTTCACGTTGCTGCAGTCGACTGCTGTAAGTGGGACGCTGATACACTGTGACCTGCTCCCTTCGCTGTTTAATTAGCATCTCTGAATGTGTTTAGTTGACTTCTCAGCAACATTTCCCAGAATAACAAAAGTAGATTTGGAGGACAGGTTTTTTTAAATTTTTTTTATCAGACACCTTTATTATGGAACCAGCTACCAGTTTGGGTTAAGGAGGCTGACACCACCTCCATCTTTAAAGCTAAACTGAAAACATTTCTGTTCATTAAAGCCTATAGTAGGGGTGAGTATTGGCAAGGACCTCGCAATACGATATGTATCGTGATACCTGGGTCACGGTACAATATTATCACAATATCGCCATATATTGCGATATTCTAGCCAGTTAATATCAAAATTAAAAGTAGAGATGAAAAATCAAGTTGCTGTATATGTTCATCAGATGATATTGATCATTCAGAGGACAAATTAAGTCAAAACTACAGTGGTACCTCTACTTACGAACGCCTCTACATACGAAATTTTCAGGTTACGAAACGCATCAACGGGAAAATATTGCCTCTTGTTACGAAAGAAGTTTCAGGATACGAAAGGCAAAAATACAGTAGCGCTGCTACTCGCAGCTCCCAGAGTTTACCGAACATAAACATAGCTGTCAGCTCTGTATCTCGGTTTGAAAGCAGTGCGTCCGAGCTGCTCTGCCATTGGCTATTGCTTAGCATCTTCCTGGCATCCCATTGGCTAGGAGGGCCCCTTGTCTGTATGAGCGTAACCCAGCAACCAGGTAAACGAACAATTTTTACCTCCACCAAGGAGGTTATGTTTCTGCCAGTGTTTATCTGTCTGTGTTCAAGATAACTCAAAAAGTTATGGATGGATTTTGATGAAATTTTCAGGAGTTGTCAGAAATGTGAAAAGGAAGAACTGATTTCATTTTGGGTGTGATCCGGAAGAAATCCTGGATTCTGGATCACTTTCAAATTTTCTATAATTGTTGCGCTTGGTGGAGCTCTGCGCTCTCTGAGTGCTTTTCTAGTTCTAACATGTATTTCTTACAGGTTTTCATGTCATTTCATGAATTATTTATGATTTGTTGAAAAAAAATATGGTCAAATTTTGGGTGGCTTGGAACGGATTAGGGCATTTACATGGAAAACGTGTCTCTACTTACGAAAGTTTCAGGTTACCAAACTACTTCCAGAACCAATTAATTTCGTATGTAGAGGTAGCACTGTAATTGCTTCAAAACAACCTATTTATTGTTTATTATTAGTGTTTTTGCACATTTAAGTAACCATTACAACATACTGACAGCATTGTAACCACTGTAAATATTTTCCTAAAAAAACTATATTACGAGCTGAAAAATCAATATTATATTGGGCGGCTGAAAATCGCGATATATTGCCAAATCAATTTTTTTTCACACCCCAAGCCTATAGTTAGTCTCAACAATAATGTGTTAGGGCCAATAGTCACTTACAGGAATGGATGAAGACCAGACTGGTCATAGCTATGCTGCTATAGGTCTACGCTGCAGGGAGACACTAAAATAATCCCCTGACTGGTGTCCTCACCCCTCTTCTCTCCCCTCCTTTCCTCTTCTCACTTCATCTCACTTTCAATGTTTTTCCTCTCATATTAATTACAAAAGAAAACCCCAGCTATTTTTAAGTCTTAATCTGTAGGAAAACTGTCATATGACAAGTAAAAGGTTTTTTTTTTTTTTTTTTTTTTAAGTCAGCACATAATGGTGTCTCTCACTCCAGACTGCTTCTAGAGTCGGCCATTGTTCTGCCAGCAGGTGAAGTCAGCACCATTAGTGGTACAAGTACAACAGTCCTAACAAGGGCTGCTCAGAGCAGAGGAAACATCAGACGCTGCCTTGACATGTTTTGATCACTTGCTTCAGGGCGGGAAGGGTTGAGCGCAATGCTCGTCAAAGCTCTGGTCACAAAACCAAATTAGAGCTACAGAGTCGAGTGTTTGGCGGTTTCCAGCTTCTTCCATCTGTGACTGACGCAGGCCGCTGTGCTCGTCGAAATATTACGCCCCGCAGAAAGTTCCAGCTCCGTCCCTTGACACAGTCCAGACTCACGGCAATAAGAAAAAAGGAAACACACTCAGAGTATAAAATAAAAGGCACTGCCTGAGTGTGTGTTAAATTGGTAAAGATGGCACGTGCGTTTAAGCCCTTTGGGTGGTCAACAGCTCTGTAAAGTGCCACTTGATCACTATCTATCTGGCATTTACAAAGAGCAGCTCTCTTGACCTCAGGTCTTGGCTTTCACTCGGACAGTTGTGACACGATGCACGGCTGTATGCCTTTCCACGTCTCATGATGAATTCAGTGAGGCGAAGGAGTCGGGTTTAAAGACATAAACAGACGTATTTCTCAGCCGCTCTTTAAATACAGGACTCAATAACCCAATTAAAAAAAGAAAGAAAAGTAATACCGTATTTTCTAGACTATAAGCCGGTACTTTTGTCCCACGCTTTAAACCGTGAGGTTTATACAGAGATGCAGCTTTTCTATGAATGTTTCTTCAGCCCTCAGGGGGCGCTCTAGCAGGAAGTGCAAAAACCAAAAAACAAACTAAGTAGTTAAAAGCTATTCTGTTTTTGTTCAGTAGCCTATGTTGGCTATGCTACTCTACATTCATTTTGTGAGCATCAATACCTGTTATTATTGGACAAACTGATTAATCCAGGTGTGTCGGACCATTGTAGCTACTCAGACACACCTGGATTTATCAGTTTGTCCATTTGGCTTATAGTCCGGCGCTTATATTTTAATGGGTGCGGCTTATATTCAGGTGCGGCTTATAGTCCAGAAAATACGGTATATAGAAAATGCAAGATAGATGGTCAACGGCACCATTTGAATATAGTCTATTCACCATTTTAGCATTTGGAATTGGCTCTTGAGATCTTTTTTCAAACCCAAAGACAAAAAGTACCTTCCGGGTCCGTTATCAGCAACAAGTCTAAAAGCCAGGCTCTGTGATTGGCTCAGGTTCGTACCTGTACCCTCGACAAAAGTCTGTTTGCACTTCGGTGACGGCAGCGTTAACGCTAAAGGCTGAATTGTGTGTAGATTGAATAGATGTGACCAAGCAACTCAAACTTCCATTTTATATTTAAACTTACTGCGCCCATCTGGTTCCTTTGTGGGGTTACATTATTCCACAGACACATGTACAGATGTATAACCACCAGCAAGAGAGCTAAGAAACCCTCCATCCTGCTCATTACAACTTCGCTGAAAACGGCCACCAGGGCCACGTAACACCATGATAGCACTCACGCTAACAAACCGACAGCACAGTACCTGCGTCCTCTCAGCCTGTAATGAGGCCGCGGACACCGAAACAGGTGCTAAATAAAGGCTATGGAGGCAGACAGAATCCGCATCATCTCTACAAAAGTAATCAATATGCTTATGTAAAGGTCAGAGGCAACATATGGGCTGAAATGTCTTGCAGTGACAACATCTGAAGTCTCACTTTAGCGGAACATATGGTTTCAGAAGCATGGACAGCTCAGCCTTGATTAGCAACTGCCTCTCCTGCCTAAGCGCCAACTTTTCTTTTTCCTTTTCCCTCCGTAGCTCTGAAGTGAACAGCAGCGTGGAAATGACTTGCCATTTGTCGGACCTGCCTCCTAATGCAGAAGTGGACTGGATTGTTTTAAAAGTGCACTCTGGATGTGTTACAGTTAATCAGAGGCAGAGCGCTCCCTCCTCCTCTGGCCGTCTGAGTAGCGTTAATCACATGGTGCTGCACACGAGCTTCCTCTTTAGCATCTCATTGGACGCCCTGCTGTTTTTAAAGGGTGGCTGCTCAGCTCCGCGCCCCCGGCTGCGGTCTACAATTAGAAATGCATAACGCAGAACGAAGCAGGTGTGCAAACACAACTTAAACATACACATTACGGCACAAAGATAATTGCGGGCGATTTGAAAACGATTGAAAACTTATGTTTTAAGCTAATGGTCAGACATATTTTTGTCTGCAGTATAAAAGAGTGGTCATTCTGTATGCATTATGCGTTCACAGCCCCCCCCCCCCCATCACTTCAGCTGACACAAGAGCCCCTCAATTAAATGTGACTCCTGTCATCTCTCCAACTATAACAAATGAAATGCAGACAAACACTCCCGGGGGGTCTTTATGTAATCTAACCTCCCTATTAACTGACTTTAGGGTGGGCTGAAGGAGGGTAGTGGGAAGAGAAACATACGAGACATTTGCTTTTTAGATCAAAGCCGGGCCAGACTCAGGATGAGCGCTGCAACACAGAATAATTAAAAAAAAAAACTCAGGCCATCAAAGGGCTCTTTCCCCCTTGAAGAGATGTACTGTGGGAAACGTCCAGCGTAGCCAGTGTTCTTACATCAAAGGAAATGACTCTCTCACTATGGGTCATTACTGCAAGCGGCTCCTGTCAATAATGAGTAAGCAGCCCTTAATCTGATTTGACAGAGCTCTGGTGGAGAAAAAAAAGCCATTCTCTCCATAAAGAGCAACAGGCCGCTCGCTGCGTACTCCCACTCTGAAAACATGTACATCCGGAGACGTTTCCCATCGGTGGGCGCACGTTTACCGAGGCCGAGTTGCATCCACGTGTCTATGGAGCCCCGTTTGGGTCATAATTCAATGAATAAATGAGTCTATTATTATGAAATACAGGCGTTTATTATTATGAAATATTTCCCATTATTATGAAAAAAATGTAATTATTATGAAATATATTTTTATTGTTATTTAATCTTAGTTTAATGCATAATAGTTTATTTCAGAATGGCTTTTCTATATAAGACATAATGGCTTCGTTTTTCATTAGAATGAGCTTTTACATAATAATGACATTTTGCCAGTGGGCGGTCCCGCCCACTGGCAAAATGTCATTATTATGTGGTGACCTAATAAGTTAAAAAAATTAAGTGGTTGACCTGCACGCTCATTGGCTGATCCTTCTCCATTCTACGCTCTGACATCGACTAGTTTTGGCCGTGAGGTCCCGTTAGCAGCGGGCCGTGGCGTCATCAAGGTGCGCTCCTAGTCAGCCATTGTAGCTATGGCAGTTTGGACTGAACTACGGGAAACCTTGACCAGGTTAGCAGACAATATTGAAAATGATGATTTATCAGGTGATACTATTTTGACCCGATTTGACAATTCACTGTTCTGTTGCTTCTGCCTGAATGAAAGAGCAGCCAATCACATAAATGGCTCCGCCCTCTCTGCTGTAATTGACACACAAATCATTCTTATGAAAAACAAATCCATTATTATGTAAAAGCTCAATCTTATAAAAAATGAAACCCTTATCATAATAATGGGAAACATTTCATAATAATAGAGTCATTTATTAATTGAATTATGACCCAAACGGGGCTCCATACGTGTCGGCTGTTTCTCCGCTGAACGAGCTGCTTAAATTCTCCGTTTTGTTGTGAGTTTGTCGCGATCACAGAGCCGAGGCGCTCGTGCCAAGATACATTGACTGTGACTGATCTAATCATTGATGGGTGGCTGCCTGGATTCGCTGACTCGACCCCGTCCGAGCGTCCCGTGAAATGCCCCCCCTGCATGGTGGACCCCGTGGCCCTCGGCCCCCGCGCACGCCACCCGGTCAGCCGCTCATGCGTGTTCGACGCTAATGCGGTGTGACCACCTTCACCCTCCACCTCTCTTTGTCCCGTCAAGGGCGCGCCGCGTGCGCTGAGTGCTATCGGCGGCTCAGCGTACGTCACCTCGGGTCTCGGGCTGCGCTTGGGGGCCCCCTTTTAGGAGCTGAGGGTCATTAAGAATTTATTTCCAAGGTGGCTTTTTAAAGAACCCCGACGCTGGTCGCAACAGTTCAAAGTCCCGCAGAGCTGCTGGAAAGCAGAGTCGGGTTCGTTAAAACACCGACAGCTTTGTTTTTTTCATTAGTTAGAGTTTATCTCTTTATTACGTTTCAGACCTAAAGCTTGTTTTAAACTATGCAGGAAAACATGTTTCCAGCTATGCTGAAGTGTCTTCCCACTAGAATAGAAAATTAATTGCAAACAACGCTCAGAACCTATAACGCCAGTAAATTGCAGACATGCAAATTATTTCAGTGGGGATTAATTCTCTGTCAAATGCTTAACAAACATCAAAAAAAAAAAACATAATTTGCATGAGCACAGACAGCTCACTCCTCCCCACTGTCAGTGATTGGCACCGTGGAACTTCAGTTTGGTGTCGGCCCAATGAAGGATGTGAAAATGACAGGCGGAGGAAGACGGCGGTCAGTAACTCTGCAGTAAATTAGGACGGAGACATTTGTCCCCAGTAGGGGTGTGAAAAAAAAATCGATTCTGCAATATATCGCTATTTTTGGCCACCCAATATAATATCAATCTTTCAGCTCCTAATATCGATTTTTTTAAGGAAAATCGTGTAATTTTCACATTTAAATTGTTTAAAATTTAAATGTACAAAAACACTAATAATAAACAATAAACAGATTGTTTTGAAGCAAATAGTTTAAGACTCAATTTCTCCTCTGAATGATCAATATCATCTGATGAACATATACAGCAATATATCGTGATATCGTGATAATATCATATCGTGACCCAAGTATCTTTATACATATCGTATTGGGAGGTCCTTGCCAATACTCACCCCTAACGATGACAGGACAGATGGTGTCATGAACATCTGTCCAGGTGTTTGTTGTGACTTCATTCCACGCAGGTAACAGAACTGGTTGACCAGGGTCGGCCGCCCAATATAATATCGATTTTTCAGCTCCCAATATAGATTTTTTTTTAGAAAAATTGTTTAATTTTCACATTTAAATTGTTTAAAAAATTAAATGTGCAAAAACACTAATAATAAACAATAAATAGGTTGTTTTGAAGCAAATATTTTTGACTCAAATTGTCCTCTGAATGATCAATATCATCTGATGAACATATACAGCAACTTGATTTTTCATCTCTACTTTGAATTTTGATATTAACTGGGTAGAATATCGCAATATATCGTGATATCGTGATAATATCATATCGTGACCCAAGTATCATGATACATATCGTATTGCGAGGTCCTTGCCAATACTCACCCCTAACCATGACAGGACAGTTGGTGTCATGAACATCTGTCCAGGTGTTTGTTGTAACTTCATTCCACGCAGGTAACAGAACTGGTTGACCAGGGTGAACGAACTGGTGACGAGCAAATTAAATATATTTATCAGAGTTAAAGTAGCAGGTTTCTTTAATGCAGAGCGTAAAAAGGTTGTCCGGTTAAATAAAATCGTCTTTATAAAAGCTAACAGACACTAACAGTGAATCATAAAATGTAAAACAACTGTAGGAGAAACGAGGAAACGTGCCGATAAGAGCAGGCGGTGCTGATGATGTATACAAGAGAGGAACGCTGGTTCAGTTTGAGCTGTTTAGCGTCAGAAGATTTAACAGTTAGGCGCTCGCAGGAAACAAATAATAAAGTGATGCAGATTAACCTGATCGACTTCTTTGATATTAACGGTGTGAATATCGCAATATATCGCAATAATATCGCATTGTGGCCCAGGTATCATGATACATATCGTATTGCGAGGTCCTTGCCGATACTCACCCCAGTCCATCGGTCCATCGGTTTATAGAAGGTCTGGTGTCGTTTCTCAGAACGAACGTGACTGAAAACCAGATGTTGGTTGTTGGTTGAAAAGAAGGTTTTATTCTACTATTTTTCTTCTCTTTCACTACAAAGTTCTTGCCAAGACACATCTGGAAACATCTTGTCCAGGGAATACTCCTCGTTTATCACAGATATGTTTATTTAGTAATTTGTTGTTAAAACCAGCATGGGTACCCAGAGTTCCAGCTTTTCTCTTTCTCTCTAACTCTAAACACATTTTCATGTATTGATTTTTTTAAATCCTCAATCATCAGTATTAAGTGTTTAATTCTTAAATCTGTACAGGTTTGTCTTTTTAAAAATTATATTTATTTATTTTCCTTTATGAACCTCCTCTAAAACCGGTCAATCCATTTTTTTTTCCAAGTTGAAATTTTTCGGGAAACCCCTCGTGCACATAATCTCATTTTAATCTAATTTTCATGTTCTGCAAACATAAGAACCATTATGAGATCACATGACCGTCGTCTCACGAGCAAATCTGTCTCCGTACCGACTAATCGCCCTAAATTGATACCAATCACAACCGCGGCGCTCCGGTGAGTAAATACGCGGGTCCCAACATCTGGTGTGCAGCTGGTGTTACGTAATCTGGATTTACTTTCAGTCTAACACAGATTTTATTCTGCGGTGGAGCTGCGATTTAAAGCCTGACAGCCTGGAGAAAAGTGGCTGTTTGCTCTTCTGCACAGACGTTTAGCAGGAAGATCTCAGTTTACAGTCAAGTGTTCGGTTCACGTTGGTCTTAAAAAGAAAACAAACTGGATGTCTGACAAACTTTGGCCTCCAACAACCGTGCTACCTTTACTACTACTGCATACTGAATTTGGCAAAAATGTAGGACATGTGAGCAACTTCTCGGTAGTATGTACAGTGATCCCTCGCCAATTCGTGCTTTAAGTTCCGCAGTTTTAGTTATTCACTGATTTTTTTCAGAAATATATAATATTAAAAAATGATCAAGAATAAAATTGTGGAAACATTACAGGATGTTGTGCGCATTCTCCTGCAGCAAAGAAATGCTGTGAGCCAGCCTGGCCCCTTTAAGAAGGTGGCCTTATGGGTAATGGTGTGGCCTTATGGGTAATGTAGTGTGTGTGTCGTGGGACACACATTTACATTCTCTGTTAACCGACAGGAGCCCAACAATACAACCTGTGTGATGTTACAAGTTCCTGCAGTGCCAGAATAAAGTGCTCGTTCCATGCAGATAAAACTGGACTTTTTGTTTTGTTGTTGTTAGCATGTTAGCCGCTAATTACGAGCCAAAAATAGCACAATACCAGTGGTTTCTTAACTACGGTTCAGAGACCAGAGGCTGTGAAGGTAACAGAAAGACCACAGTTGAGCCTTTGTCTTGTTTCGCTGCAGTGCCTCGCTACTTTTTTGCGGTTTTTAAACATATTTTAAACACATTATTTAGGCTCGGGGGGCTCCGGCTCCTGTTCACGGATTTTGATTCCCGCCGGGGTGGCGCCGGTCCCCATTAACCACGAAAAATAAAGGATCACTGTAGTATGGTTGAAGTCCCCAGAAGGTTCACGACTTCCAGGAAAATCTCTAGCGCACAACTGACCAGCCTACCTCGCTTTCTGCATCCCATAATGCAAAGCGCCGCTATAGAGGAAGCCAGTCTGAACGGTCAAGCGACTGGCTTCTCCTTGTACCACATCACAGCTGTTTTCAGGCCAGACTGCCAGACCGGATTGTAACCTCTGGGTCCAGTTACAGTTGTCCTGACGGCATCAGCCGCTCCAGTCAAGGAAACGTTCACCAGAAGTTCAGAACCGTCCCAGAAGCATCCATCCGCTCCACTACAATACTCCCTCGTGGTCTTCTCCCAGTTGGACATGTCTGAAACACCTCACCAGGGGGCATCCTGACCAGATGAACCACCTCAACTGGCTCCTCTCGATGTGGAGGAGCAGCAGATCTACTCTGAGTTTCTCCTGGATGCCTGAACTTCTTGCTCTGTCTCTAAGGGACCCTACAGAGAAAACCCATTTCAGCTGCTTGTATCTGTAATCTCGTTCTTTCAGTCACGACTACAGATCATGACCACAGGTGAGGGTTGGAACAAAGATCGACCAGTAAACAGAGAGTCTTCCCTTTTGGTTCAGCTCTCTCTTCACCACAACGGACCTGCTCACAGCAGACGCTGCACCAGTCCGCCTGTCGATCTCCTGCTCCCTTCTTCCATCACTCATGAATGAGACCTCGAGATACTTAAAATCCTCCACTTGAGGCAGAACCTCACTCCCAACCTGGAGAAGACCTTCTACCCTTTTCGAAACACAGCCAGTGTGTAATCTAAGGGCCAATTCCAATTCCTCCCTTAACCCTCAATCTTGGCCCTCCAAAGTAAGTGTAAACGCTATCTTGTGACTTAGAAATGGGACACTCCTTGAGTGCAGTTACGTCTTCAGACTGTGGGGGGCGGCCTTACGCCAAAGCTACATCCAGTCTGTCAAGAAAACGACAACGACCAAGAAGAAGGAGAAGAAGACGTAGAAGAAGGATAAGATAATATGAATATATGTAACAAAGACAGTACAATAGTTTTGTAACATTTATATCTTTATTAATTACGAAAATACGTACATTTGTAGCTAGCTTTTTTTCTGCGCCATCCTTTTCGAAGACGTCTTGACGAAAATACGCAATGCCTTCTGGGTAGCCCTTACTTCCAAGGGTGGTGCCGGAGAATCTCAATATTGAGGGCGATACAGCCCTCAAACTAGTCCCTCAACTTGACTTTCTAAGAATCGGGACAGCACTGGCACTTAGCAGGAGTACGTTTTTTTGAGATTGAGGGTTAAGGGAGGAATTCGAATTCACCAAAAGACCTCGCTGTCATCTCGGTTCCTCCGTCATCTCTCCAAACCGTCTTGATCCATCTGTGATCCTTGATCGCACAGGTCTGCATCACCTCTGATCAGAGCATCAAGTTTTATTTGTGACTGCGTCAGTTCATTTAACACAAAAATAACAACAAGGAAAAAATACGCAAGCAGGCCAGAGGAAGACAATGAGTGTGAAGAGAAACTGTTATCGTTTGCTCCAGTTCTGAGTCTCACAGCGTCGTCATCGGTCTGACTCATCTCATTTTAATATGCTGCTCTGATAAGCTGCTGCTGCTGGTGGTGCTGCTGCTGCTGCTGGTGGTGGTGGTGGTGGGGGGAACCCCCGAGACAACTCACGCACGCACATGCATGGAAACTGTTTCTCTTACATACTGAGTGAGCAGCCGCTTCTACGCCGCAGACGTGCACAGCCGTGTCACGCCGGCGTTTAGCGCAGACGAGGAAATCACACCGACATGTGCACGTGCGCCTTCACACATCTCCGACCCAGACATGTGACCGTGAGCCACCAGCAGGAATGAAGAGTTTGTCCTGTGGCCGGTTGATGAGTGTCCATGCGTGCAGACGCGCTCGTGTGTGCACATGCATGTACTGGCATGTGTGCGTGTGTGTGTTACAGAGCAACACTGAAGGTGGGATCGCCGCATGCGCCAGTTATGTACTTGTGTCCTCCAGGGTAGGATGCACCGAGGAAGCAAAAAGGGTTTAGGGGGAGGGAAGTCACGCAAGCATTTCTCCTCAACAGCCAGGAGCCTCTGGAGGATTCCCCCCCCACTTCATGTGTAGGGTTGGGAGTCAAGAACCGGTTCCTGTAGAGAACCGGTTCCGTGTGTTTCAATTCCATGGAATCGTTTGGCAGTTTATCTACTGATTCTCCTATCGATTCCAACCAGCACGAATCTCACGTAATTTACGCAAGTTACGCACAGTCAATTCCAGAAAGCACTTACGTGATTAAGTTACGTCGGTTTAGCACGCGCATTGCAGTTGTAAACAACAATGGCACCCACCAGGTTCAAACGCTCCAAAGTTTGGCTTCACTTCACCAAAGAAAGATGGCAACAAGGCAACTAGCAGTCATTGTAAAGTGGAGATAACAGCGTCGGGAGGGAACACGACTAACATGCAGAAACATTTGAACACACAACATGTGCGATAACGAGTGTCGTGTTTTTGACGCTTCGGACTGATGGATCTCAACCCAGCAGCAGTAGCCAAGCTAAGATCACCTCTGGTAACTCTGGTAAGTAGCTATCCCGCTGCCTATGTGCTTCTTTGTAAAACACGCTAACATTAATGCTATGCTGATAAACGAATGCCTTCTGCATTACATTTAGAAGATGACCGTGACGAGAGAGAGAGTCTGGCTGGTTCAGAGGCTGGAAGACATGATTATTTTACTGTAAAAGAATTGTTAATTCTTCATAGTATTTGCAGATTTGTACCATGCACTGTTCTGTTGTATTTGATTTTTTATTTTTGAGTGCTTCCTGAGCTCATATATCCTTTTAAAAGGGAGATTTTTTTTTATTTTTATTAGGAAAAATCTGTTAGTAAAATGTTACACATTCTTGTGTATTTGCACAGTTACATATTACAACAGTTAACACGTTATCCAGGCTTTGGGCCTCTTTTGACCTCGCTGTTGAGTTTGTAAGGTCGTGACTTCTAAGTAAAAAAAATGATGCTAATAAAACTGTTTGTTCTCCTTTTTGCCCAAATTAGAATCGATAAGAGAATCGATAAAGAATCAGAATCAGAAAAATCTTATTAATTCCCAAACTGAGCCCAAACTGGCGGGGGGAGACTCGTCAAACCGTTGTATACCCAGAATGCAATATTGGTCAGAAATCAAATGAGTTCGTGCCTGAGGGGTGTTTGGGATATTCTGGCGGTTCAAGGTTTACGGAAAGGAAGATGCTGCCCATACGCTGAATATTCCCCCCACCCCTCCAGCACGTCCCTTCACTGGTTCAGAAGTTTCACTTTAACTGAGGAAGTCATGATCTGTTGTCAGAACAGATCCAGTCTCCTCCTCCTCCGTCTCTCCAGGAACCGACATCATTTCATGTTTCTGTTTCTTTTTTTAATGACCTTTCTGTTTGAACAATCAAGCATCCCTCTCCTGACCTCGCCTGATACCCGCAGCTCTGCTTTTCCACATATAAGGCTACCGAAGACGTATAAGCCGTGGCAACTGGGACGCCACACCTCGGGTGGTTCAATCTTATGGGAGCCGCGGTTTGAATCTGCATTCTGAGCGGCTTTTGAAAGCATGAACTAGCAGGGCGGGAGGCAATTACAGCCACTCAGCCAGCCATGGACGGGAAGAACTGAGGCTGCAGAATAGGCTAGCACTGCTCACTTTGGATTGAGCTCATATGGGATCTAAGCAGGAGTGACACAAAACGCTGAGGGGACACAGAGTTCGCTTTTCAACACACAAACATGCTGTTTTTTTCCTCTTCACACACACTCCTGCACACATACCGCCATGTGCACAAGTATTACCAGCGATGAAAGGGAATGCAAACTACTTAATCCTGAGAAACGGGCTGATATGCAAACCCACATGATTAAAATTAGAGAAAACAAAACAAAACAAACTGCTGAAAAAGGCCATATGCATTTATCTTTTTTTTTTTTTTTTTTTGCAAGTGGGAGATGCATGGACCATATATTTAGAAAGAAATACAACCCTAAAATCAGAAAAAAAAAAGTTGGAATGATATGCAAGCAGTTACTCCTAAATTTACATTAACTTTTATTTAGTGTAAGTGCACTGTTGAAAGTGCACAGACGTCCCTGGAGAAGGTCTGATCCTGAAGGCAGCACGTGTTGCTCTGAAATCCCAGTGTTCTTCTTTGCATTGACTTCCACCATTCAGAAGTCAAAACGAGCTCCGTCGAGGCCGCCGATAGAACCTCACACCGCCACCGAGCTGTTCTTTTGGACCCGATGATGATAACGGCGCGGGTGGCTCGTTTTGGCTTCTGGTCCAGGTGGACACGGTGCTCGTTTCCTCCAAAGCAGACCTGGAACACTGATCCATCTGACCACAATACACGTTCCCACAGTGACTGTCTGTTTTCAGATGCCTCCGAGCCCAGAGATGTCGACCCGGTTGACACAGGGCCTTGGATTTAGGAGTAACGCTCGTGAATGCAGCTCTGCATTGAAATACTTGACAAAGGTCGACTAAAGTAACCCTTAGTAGTTTTAAACCGCCCCCAAACTAACTTTCCTTGGAACGTGTTTAATGCAAAAGAATGTATTGATGAATAAAAATTGATGAATTTTTTAATTAATTTATTTTAATCCATTTTAATTTTTCAAATCAAATTGAATTTTTTTTAACTTTTACGTTTTTGTAATTTTTTTTTTATTTTGTAATTTTTTTTATTAATTTAATGTAATTTTAATTAATATAAAAAAAATTAAATTTTTTTTTAATTTAATTGAAATTTTTTATTTATTTTTTCTTAATTTTTTACTTTTTTAAAAATAGATTTAATTCAATTTTCATTAATAATTAATTTTTTAATTTTTTTTTAAAGGGAATTGAATTTTTTTATTTATTTATTTTTTCTTAATTTTTTACTTTTTAAAAATTAATTTAAACCAATTTTCATTAATATTTAATTTTTAAATTTTTTGAATTTAATTGAATTTTTTAAAAATTGTTTTTTTTAATTTTTTATTTTCTAAAATTAATTTAATTTAATTTAAATATTATTTTATTTTTTAATTCATTAAATTACTCTTTTTTTTTTTTTTTACTTGATGAATAAAACTAAGATGAACTGGATATCTTGGGTTCGTTCTGGGAATGGTTCTGTTCGTTCTGTTGTTTCTGTAGTTTCCATGTCATTCTTCTCTTGATTTCAACCCACTCCTTCTCCTCCGAGTAGTCGAGACGGCCATCCACTCGAGCGCCACTGTGAACGGTCTGAGCTGGATAAGAAATTGAAATGAAGCCATAATCTTACAGGTATGACTCTCAGAATCATAACTGGGGCAGTTGACGAGCCCATTGTGCTGCCATAGCTACCATTAAACTTATCTGCTCAAGATAATGATATTAATTAAACCTTTCCAAGCATCAATTATAGCACATCCCTACATCAATATACCACAAAAGCTGCTCGTGTGAACTGCATTTAGAGACCATAACGTTTCCACTCAGTTTGGACTGTTGAGGTATGTTCGAGTTTCATCGTTGTTTCGTTGCTCCCAAAAAAGAAACATTTCTCTGTGCTCAACGCAGCAGAAAAAAATCACTGCGACACGGCTCTCTGCGGGCCAGAAAACTGGCCCGACATCAAAAGCCGATGCCGAGGCTGTTGCTTTGTTTCTTCCCCGTGAGAAAACCGCTGCCATCCCTCAGCGGGGGGGGGGGGGGGGGGGTCTTTTATCATAACCGCAGTCTTTTATGCCCATTTAGCTCTCTGCTCCTCTTTGCTAAGTCTTATTATCATGCGGTTGGTAAATGCTGGCTGACAACATTGTGTTTTGTGCATTATTTAAGCAAAAGGTCTGAAGCAGGGATGTAAGTGACTAAAACATTTATATCGGGGGGGTTTACCATGCAGGCAGCATCCTCGTACACGCGGGATGAGCGCGGGCGACCGAGCGGATATTCCATTACAGCTGAGGCTGAAACCGTAAAAGCCTTGAGCAGCGAAATAAAGTGATATTTCACTGATCCCACGGAGAAAGTCCTGTTCTCCTCTCCGTCCCTGCAGTGGTTGAGGACGACGCCAAACACAGAGACACGAGGGCTCGGTAGAGATTCAGCATCTGGTTTAAAAACATCATAAAACCCTGCAACCGCTGCTTCCTGTCCCTGATTGATCCGCTGCTTCCGACAGGACTTCATACACTTTGCTCTTTATTTGATGATGCAGTCACGGAGGTCCAGAAAAAGGCTTGTCTCATTTCAGGAGAAACAGTCCAGACTTCAGATAAACTTCAGCGTCGAACGTAACTCTCCGTCAGTTTCTGACATTTGCTGAAATCTCGGATCATTCTTCCGTGATGGAGCGTTCGGCTGCAGGACGTCTGGGGGCTTTCTCTGATTTACAACACAACGCTTTGTCAAAGGGTTTTAAATCTAAACTTTGACTGCGCCGTGGAAGCCGTTCCTCGGTGGGAGTGCTGGTGTGCATCACTGGATGTTATTTTTAAAGCGCTGCCCTCTACCGAGCCAGAAATTATGTTATTGTGTGGAGACAAAATACTAAAATGTAGGAATGAGATACTATTGCATCAGATGCTGCATCGGGTTGGGGAGCTGCTGGACTGTAGTCATGGGCCCGGTCTTAAAAGGCCGGGACCACAGGACTTACCCCATTGTACCGGGTGCAGATGACAGCATCCTCATAGGCCTCATCTCTGATGGAGGTCCTTCCTTATGTCGACTCTGTTGAGTCCTTCTGCTTCCACCATCACCCAGGAGCTCCAGTGGGAGCAGAACATCAGCCCACCAGAGGCCGTACCTCCTGCGACAGCTGAACAGGTTTCGCCTCCCGGTGAAGATTATGGTGCCATCATCGAATCCTCACATCATCCATAACGGTCTGGTTTGCTGCAGCCCCGGTCAGGAACAAGACCAAGCTGCAGAGAAGGTGATCAGCTGCAAACTCCCATCCGTCCAGGAGCTGAACATCTGCAGGACCTGGAGACATGGATCCAGGATCACTTCTCATCCTGGATCCTGGATACAGTCACTTTCATTTGCACCACTCCTGTTATTTCACATCTAGGTTTCTGTCTATGACTTTTTCTTTTATTTTTTTACATATTCATCTTACTTTATTTTTTATTCTATTGTTTGAATATTTCAAAGTTGTATATAGGACTATTTCTAATTTTTTATAATTTTTTGTTTTAGTTTTATTATTTTTATTAATCTTTTAATTTTATTATTTTTCATTTAATTTTTAATTTTATTATTTTCTATGTATTTTTTATTTTATTTATTTTCTTATTTTCTTATTTTTCTTTTTTTTAATTTTATAATTTTTTAATTTAATTTAATTTAATTAATTTTTTTATTTTTTCATTTTTTTTTACTGTGTTTGTGCCAGACACTATTCCTAATACTGTAAAACCTTCTTCAGTCTACCTGGCATTAAAGCCTTTTCTGACTCTTATTAAGCCACGAGACAAAATCCGTTCTGCTGTGCAGCGGCGCAGAGCCCCGGGGCCTTTTTATTATTATTATTATCATCATGATACATAAAGAATGGCTAAATATGATTAATTACCATTTTATCTTAATCTTGGCATGAATTACAGAGATATACTTGGAGAACGGCGTAAGCTCCGAATGCCAGATTCAGACGAGATTTAAAGTCAGATATTCACATTGCAAACAGATTTCACAGATCACTGACAAATGGCCCAAAGTGAAAGCGAGCTGCCAATTAGCAGCCACCAAGGTTTCAAAGAGTCGATTCGAGAGGCTTGACTCACGTTGGATCTGGAGCCTGGAAGCTGCTTAATCGGACTCGATGGGTCGGCGAGAGCTGCAGCCGGTGCCGGAGATGGAGAGAGCAGGACTCTCAGGAGAAGAATAAATCAATCATACGTACATCAGACTGTGGGCCACTCATTCCCTACAGTAGTATAACAGTTCCACAGCATGATACTCCCACCACCGTGCTATAATATAAGATAAGATATTCCTTTATTTGTCCCACAATCGTGAAATTTACATTGTTACAGCAGCAAGTGAAAATAGCAATAAAAAAGAGAAAAGGACAACAATAAAATAAGATAAAATAATATAAAAACAAACAATAACTACAATAGAGAATATATAATAAATAATAAATAATAACGCTGACTTTATTTACAAGGGATATGTTGGTAGTGATTACTACACCTGAGATAAGTTATTGCACATCAGTGAATATGTACAGTCATGGAAAAAATTATTAGACCACCCTTGTTTTCTTCAATTTCTTGTTAATTTTAATGCCTGGCTCAACTAAAGGTACATTTGTTTGGACAATTATAATGATAACAACAAAAATAGCTCATGAGAGTTTAATTTAACAACTAAGAACTATTCATTTTCCATGGTTTTCTTGATAATAACCAAAATTACTTAAATTCTTACATCAATAGCTATGGCATTGTACCGCCAAAAACACTACTTTTAAGCATTCCATGTTTTCTTTTCTGTTTGCTTTAAACACATGATACACAAAAGAGTTAATACTTGATTGCATAACCATTGTTTTTGATGACTGCAGCCATGCGTCTCACCAGCTTCTGACATTGTTCTGCTGTCACAGCAGCCCATTCCTGTTAGACAAATTCAAACAAATTGTGGTTCTCCATTTTGTGTTTGATGATTTTCCACAGGTTTTCAATTGGATTAAGATCCGGTGATTGAGCAGGCCAAGGCATGGTGCGGATGTTGTGGTTCTCCATCCAGGCTTTAACTGACCTTGCCGTGTGGCAAGGGGCATTGTCCTGTTGGAAAATCCAGTCATCCGAGGCAGGAAATAGTTTTCCAGCTGATGGAAGAAGACTGTTTTCAAGGGTAGTCCTGTACATGACCTGGTTCATTCGGCCTTCACACAATTGCATTTGCCCTGTTCCACTCAGACTGAAACAACCCCAGATCATGACTGATCCACCTCCATGATTTACTGTAGGGGCAAGACAGTCTGGGTTGTAAGCTTCTCCAGGCTTCCTCCTAACCAGTAAGTTGGCTGGAGTGGGCATCAATTCAAAATTGGATTCATCACTGAAGAGAACCATAGCCCAGTCATCAACAGTCCAATCCTTGTGGTCTCGAGCAAAAAGTAACGGGGCCTTCCTCTGCCTTTCATTGATGAAGGGCTTCTTGCGTGCTCTGTGTGACTTCAAACCAGCTTCAACAAGTCGGTTTTGAACTGTCCTTGCCGAACAAGTCACATTTCTCGACAGTGCCCACTCATTTTTAAGGTCCCTGGAGGTCTGACGACGATTCCTGACACAGGAATGGATGAGTGCACGGTCATCTCGTGGGGTAGAAAGACATTTCCTGCCACGGCCAGGTAGCAATTTGGTAGTGACATGTTCAGCTTGTTTTTTTTTGGTGTAATGAACGGCTGTCTTGGAGATCTTCAGTTTTTTCGCTACCTGTCTCTCACTCATGCCAATTTCCAGCAGTGCCAAGATGGCTGCCTTTGTGGCTTCACAAAATTTTTTTGTTTTAGGCATTATGTGAGAGCTGACAACTTCTGAGTTGTGCTACGGCTTGAATGTAAGCAGGAAACCACTCCAGGCCTTTGCATGTGCAGTGCTGCTTGTGACATGAAATGGCCTCTTATATACCCTGGGAATCAATTAAGCTTAAGAATGTCAAATAGGACATAAAGTATTATGTGACGAGCTGCATTTTTTGTTGTGTTCATTGTATTATACGTTTATTGGTACCAGATATTAGAATGAACAAGAAATTGAAGAAAACAACGGTGGTCTAATAATTTTTTCCATGACTGTATATGTATATTGCACACAATAGAAATGAGTCACATTGTCCATTGGGAGGGGGGTTGCTGAGAGCGGTGGAATGAGGTCCTCTGAAAACGCAGGCATCAGGATCCACCGGCGTTTCCGTCTGTGCACCAAAGAATTCATCCCAGTTGAATTAAAGATTATTAATTCCCAGCGAAAGGTGTTCTGAGATGTGCGTTCTCGATGGTCTGGGAAGACGTTGCGCGTGCGCGAAGCGAAGGAGCGACAGTTAAAGGAAAATTAAAACAAGGACAGATTAGCGCCGCCGTCTGACCGTCAGGATAATTTTAGTTCTTAATCTATTTGATAATAACGGAGGGGAAAATGCAGCTCTCTTTTCATCAGCTTATGGCTCGGCCAGAAAATCTATATAAGCAGCAGCTCTGTTGACTTGTAAATCTACCATAAAGTAGTGAACAAGTAAGCCAACGGCCATTACCTTAATTGGCTCATAAGTATGAAGCCACATTAGGAGGAAAATCATCACTAGTGCACTGTTGCATTTTTCCAGCATGCAAATATCGTGCGGTTGTCATTGCTTTTGTTCCCGCCGCAGTCGCGGGCAGAAGACGTGACAGATCTCTAATGAGATCCAACACAAACATTATCATTAGTCGCTCTGAACTGTAGCATTCCATTAACTCGGCGCCGTTCAGCGTTCGGAGAATATTTCTTATCTTAAGCCTCTTAGCCGCGGTCCTCAGGAGCTCCGGCACGTGCACGTTTCTTCTTTGTGAATCTGACTCATTGTGCAGAACATGCAAAGAAGATTTTGAATCATCCGAGATGCATCGGTGTCTCTGCAGGCTCTTCTTTTTTGATAAATACCTCCAGTCGCAGTAACGAATCTGCTTTCTGCAGTATTTCATGTGATCAGCTGAATAACTGGAAAAGATTGGTAACTTTTTGACAACTCTGGGACGTGTTCGGATGAAGGAACGGCGAGGCCGACGTTCCCGACAGCCCGCCGTCAAGGAGACTCACCGCGCTGATGCTAATGAACATGATGAATTACAGTTTTCATCTCATCTGTGAAAAAGCAACCTGTGATGTTCCTGTCAATCAAAACTAATTGATTTTGAGGAAAAAACTATTCATGTGATCTTTTGGTATTCAAAAACAAAGGCTTAATTAAAACGCCGGGACGTCAGCCATCCATTTGTGCCACTCAGACCGACCGGGGTTTAAAACTCAGAGATCTGTCACAAACGCCAGACAGAAGCCCCGCCTCTTCAGAGAGCTGCATGTGAAGACAACTTTCCTTTCCTTTTTCTTTTTTCTCGTAATGGCACAGCATGATTGAGTTCGTCTTCATCACATTTTAAGGCCTCATCCTGCTTCTCTCTGACATGAATCATTAGGTCAGGTTAAGGACTTAATCATTTCTTCGGCCGTTTGATCATCTTCCAAATCTGAAACGACTTGGCCTGTGTGTGGCCAACTCTTAACAAGATTAATTAGTCCAGCTTCTGTCAGTACGTTTACATGCACAGTAAAGTCGAGTGGTTACAGCGACACGGTTTAATTGGACCGCCGTCCTTGTCCCAGTATACAAGCGAGGAAGAGGAATCGTTACCAAGTCCCTTCTCCACCTGCCGATATACGTTTTTATCTTTTTTTTATGACCAATATTATCGGTGACTAGGGGTCAGTATTGGCAAGGACCTCACCATTACGATATATATCATGATACTTGGGTCACGATACAATATTATCACGATATCATGATATATTGCAACATTCTACCCAGTTAATATCAAAATTAAAAGTAGAAATGAAAAATCAAGTTGCTGTATATGTTCATCAGATGATATTGATCATTCAGAGGACAAATTGAGTCAAAACTATTTGCTTCAAAACAACCTATTTATTGTTTATTTTTAGAGTTTTTGCACATTTAAATTTCAAACAATTTAAATGTGAAAATTAAACAATTTTCCTAAAAAATCGATATTAGGAGCTGAAAAATTGGTATTATATTGGGCGGCCGAAAATCACGATATATTGCCAAATCGATTTTTTTCACACCCCTAGTCCGCGACTCCATTTTATGCGGAACCACAAGTCACCCGTTAGCCAGATCGCCCACCAGCATCTTCCTCAGCTCAGGCGCATCCAAAACTAGAAAAGCACTCAGAGAACGCAGACCTCCGCCAAGCGCAACAATTCCCCCATATAGCGATTTACACCATAAATATTAGTCGTACATATAGCACTGACAATATGGAACCGCTAAAAAAAGTACCATATCTTCATGCAATATTTGTTTCCAAAGTCAATACAGTGGTTCCTCTACTTACGACATTAATTGGTTCTGGAAGTAGTTTTGTAACCTGGAAATTTCGTAAGTAGAGACCCTAATCCGTTCCAAGCCCAGCAAAATTCCAACATTTATCTATAAATCATAAATAATACATGAAATTACTTAAAAACCTGTAAGAAATACATGTTAGAACTAGAAAAGAACTCAGAGAGCGCAGACCTCCACTAAACGCAACAATTATCGAAAATTTGAAATTGATCCAGAATCCAGGATTTCTTCCAGATCACACCCAAAATGAAATCAGTTCTTCCTTTTCACATTTCTGACAACTCCTGAAAATTTCATCAAAATCCATCCATAACTTTTTGAGTTATCTTGAACACAGACAAACAGACAGATAAACGCCGGCAAAAACATAACCTCCTTGGCGGAGGTAAAAATTGTTTGTTTACCTGGTTGCTGGGCTACGCTCATACAGACAAGAGGCCCTCCTAGCCAATGGGATGCCAGGAAGATGCTAAGCGATAGCCAATGGCAGAGCAGCTCGGATGCACCTCTTTCAAACCGAGATACAGAGCCGACAGCTATGTTTACGTTCAGTAAACTCTGGGAGCTGCGAGTAGCAGTGCTACTGGATTTTTGCCTTTCGTATCCGGAAATTTCTTTCGTAACAAGAGGCAATATTTTCCTGTTGAGGCGTTCGTAAGTAAGAGGTACCACTGTATATTTAAATTAAACAACCTCAATGCCTTATAATTTCCATTTATTTACATTGCAAAAAAACAAAATTGTATATTTTAGGAAGTAAGTACTTTGCTTAGAAAAACAAATGACAAAAAAAAATTATTTTAACCATTTAAAACATTGAAAAATGAAATTTGATAGAGCTTCCTATTGTCAATTGCTGAGTCAAATTTCATGAGTTTTGGGCAATAATTAACAGAGATATTTTAACAAAAATTTTCGTTAAAATTTTGAGAAAAATGTTTGGCCCCATTGAGCGCAATGTTATTGAAAATTTGAAAGCGATCCAGAATCCAGGATTTCTTCCGGATCACACCCAAAATGATATCAGTTCTTCCTTTTCACATTTCCGACAACTCCTGAAAATTTAATCAAAATCGATCCATAACTTTTTGAGTTATCCTGAACCCAGATAACACCGGGAAAAATAACCTCTTTGGTGGAGGTAATAACCGGCGTTAACAAACCAAGACGATCAACGAGCCCTGAAAAACTTCGAGATGATTCCAGGCTTCACTGAAAAGTAATTAAACGGATTATGAGTGCAGCTTCTGAATGAGTTAACGTAGCATTTCTTAACTAAGATGTATAACTAACAGATTGCAATTAAAATCCCATACAGGTCATTTAGCCATCAGCCGGGACGAGTGGCTCGACGGTTTCCAGGGTCACAATGAACTTTGCTAAAATCGGCCTAATTAGAAAGTCTGATCTCCGTTTTTTTTCCTCCTTCCAACTGAGGACACGAGGACTGAGGAGCAGGAGGAGAGCCGCAGTGGCGCCGAAGCTAATGAGACCGATAAGATTTTCGGGATAAACGGAACGGCGGGGGCGTCTCTCACCGGGGGGCAGATGAGTCATCAATGAACTCCTGTGATCCCTCCTTCACATTGGGCGGATTTAACAGAGGATGTTGCTATCGACGCCGAATAGTACAAATAAAAAAAGAGAGAAAAAAAACCTTTTTATGTGTCATTTTTCCAGGTATCCCACAACACGTGTTGATAACCGCCATTAAGATAAATACCCATTAAATGTAACTGATCGAATCATTTAATTAATATGTTATTTAACCACTTAGAAGATGATAAAGCGTTGACGGCTTCGGTTGCGCTGTTCTGCTTCATCACACATCTGGAGCATCTGGATGTCCTTGAGCGTGTCCTTGTACGAGCAGCCTGAGCCCTGAAGCTCCTCTCTCACCCGACGAAAGAAATAACGATTACAAATGTTATAAAATGAAACCAGTCAGTTGTGGGTTTCCTGAACGGTCCGTGCGAGGTGGACAGCTGTGAACTGAAGCATCTCTACACCGTAACTCAACCGCAACAACTAAGGCAGCTGAAGACTGTTAGGATTAAAATTATCTGAGGGCTGTTTAATTGTTAAAACTAAACTTCATGACATGTAGGAATGCAGTGAATTCCTCAGTGGCTGTTTTAGGTTTTATGACTTAAATAATTGTAACATCCTCCCCGACCAAAAAAGGTTTGCGACCAAAAGTCTGTGACAGCATAGATAAACATTTAAGGGGCATCTTATTTCCTGGTCAAACACAACCACATGTGTCTGGACTGAAGAAGAGCTGTTTTCCATCTGGACTCGAAGACAAAGGGCCATAAAACTCAGAAGAACCAAAGATCCACCTCCGCTGGATCTTTTAAAAACGGACACAATCTGACATCCAGTGTTCATTTCGCTGGCATCTCTTCGTGGTGTCAGTGAAGTGTGCCATCGGCCGATCAAAATATTCTGCATGGCATATTGATTCTTTGTATTCATGATTGTATTAAACTCTTTAATTGACCTTTGTTTCTAGTCTCGTCAATGGCACCAGATAAAAGAACACGGAGAATTACTTTCAAGACATAGTTATAAAAATGAGCTAACATGTTATAGCCCCCAATTTGCTCCCCCTTCCAGCGAGACTGCTCATTTATTAAATGACATGTACGGTCACGCAGCTCCTTAAACCTGGATCATCTCCCCGCTGTATCTCGGGAGTCCACGGGAATCATTTTATCTCGATGTGATGGACTCTCCTCCCAAGTTTCTTTTAGTTTAAAATGGACCTATTAGCGGCCGACCCCTGGAGGAATCAACTTAATGGCGTTCCAGCGTGATTTACTATTCCAGGTATGGTCACGCCGCCTTGCTTTTTCTTTTTTCTACCCTTGCATGAGCTTGTCTGCTGGGTGAACCAATCTATCAGCTTTGTGCTGTCAAGTCCCGGCGGCGAAGCTCTCTGGTCCTCCAAGGTCTTCTTAGACATGACTGACTGACCACATTCCCGCTCTTTCCATCTCACTTACACGGACAGAAGAGAGTGATGAGAGACGACGCAGCTGCTGAATAATATCTCAGCGAGCAGACCCCGTCTGTTTTTCCTGTTACGGTACCGTTTGTTCAAAATAAGAGGGATTTTTTTTCCTTTATACCCCCCCCTTTCCCCAGTCGTCTCTAGTGGGGTAAAGTGGAATCACGGGTTATTAAGCCAACTTGAATGAGTGTTTGGATCGCAGGATGTGTGCACGGGAATGCGTTCGCCTGCACACACACTGGTGCAACACATAAAGTTTATTGCATTTTATTCTTAACCCCCGTGATGCTGTTTTCATTAAAAAACCTTAAAAAAAAAAGACAAAAGAAAAAAGCCGCTGCAGCTGACTTAACTGTTGGGTTTTTGATTGCTGCGGGCTGTTTTCTCTGGCAGCACACAAGCAAAAATAAATAACTTAGAAAAACAGGAATAGATAAAAAGGAGAGGCACAGTTACTATGACAACAAGCTTATGGATGCACAATACACGGATCCCATTAAACACAGCGGAAAAAAAACACGTGCATGCATAGCAACTGTGCACGCGGTTGTTAAGGTTTGGGGTTTGGACCCAAATGCAGGAAACGCCAACAGGCAAAGTCTTTATTTGATTTTTTCAAAAGATTCAAATTCAAATTCAGTTTTATTTGTATAGCGTCTGTTACTATGTCAATTGTCTCTAGGCGCTTTACAGAGACCCAGATCATGACCCCCGAGCAAATATCATTAACTAAAATTATAATATTAAGTCCTAATCAAGGATAATGACAGGTAAAAAACTCCCACAGAGGGAAAAAAAAAGACCTTTAAGCCAAACAGTGGCAAGAAAAAAACTGGAGGGACCTTCCTGATGAAGACCAGCTGGATAAAGACAGAAAAAGAGAGGAGAGACAGGACAGAGAGAGGATGGAGGACAGAGAGAGGAGAGCACACAAATGACTGAACGAAATGACTACATAAACAGATGCAGGTAGCAACACTGAGGTGAGATGGTCAGAGGACTAGATCACCGGTCACCACGCCAGAACTTCCAGAACAAAACTTGCTTCCAACAAACCCACTTAGCATAGAGACGGTAGCTAGGGATTGGAATTGATAAGATTTTTCCGATTCCGATTCCATTATCGATACTGATTAACGATTCGATTCTTTATTGATTCTTTTATCGATTCTAATTTGGGAAAAAAGAAGAACAAACAGTTTTATTAGCATTAGTTTTTTTTACTTAGAAGTCACGACCTTACAAACTCAACAGCGAGGTCAAAAGAGGCCCAAAGCCTGGATAACGTGTTAACTGTTGTAATATGTAACTGTGCAAATACACAAGAATGTGGAACATTTTACTAACAGATTTTTACTAATAGAAATAAAAAAATCTCCCTTTTAAAAGGATATATGAGCTCACTAAGCACTCAAAAATAATAATAAAGAAAGATAAATACTATCAAATACAACGGAACAGTGCGTAGTACAAATCTGCAAATACTATGAAGAATTAATAATTCTTTTACAGAAAAATATTAATGTCTTCCAGCCTCTGAACCAGCCAGACTCTCTCTCTCATCACGGTCATCTTCTAAATGTAATGCAGAAGACATTCGTTTAATAGCATAGCGTTAATGTTATAGCGTGTTTTACAAAGAAGCTCATAGGCAGTGGGATAGCTACTTACCAGAGTTACCAGAGGTGATCTTAGCTTGGCTACTGCTGCTGGGTTGAGATCCATCAGTCCGAAGTGTCAAAAACACGACACTCGTTATCGTATGTTGTGTGTTCAAATGTTCTGCATGTTAGCCGTGTTCCCTCCCGACGCTGTTATCTCCACTTTACAATGACTGCTAGTTCCCTTGTTGCCATCTTTCTTTGGTGAAGTGAAGCCAAACTTTGGAGCGTTTGAACCTGGTGGGCACCATTGTTGTTTATTTGTTGTTTTTGTTGGAATCGATAAGAGAATCGCTGGATAAACTGCCAAATGATTCCATGGAATTGAAACACACGGAACCGGTTCTCTACAGGAACTGGTTCTCTACAGGAAGTGGTTCTGTTAGTAAAATGTTCCACATTCTTGTGTATTTGCACAGTTACATATTACAACAGTTAACACGTTATCCAGGCTTTGGGCCTCTTTTGACCTTGTTGTTGAGTTTCTAAGGTCGTGACTTCTAAGTAAAAAAAAAATTGATGCTAATAAAACTGTTTGTTCTCCTTTTCCCCAAAATTAGAATCGATAAATGAATTGATAAAGAATCGAATCGTTAAACAGTATCGATAATGGAATCAGAATCGGAATAATCTTATCAATTCCCATCCCTAGTCCCCAGTAGGACCACTGGTCTCAATGAGGTCAGTGATTCAACCAAAAACGGTCCTAGGGAGGTGACAAAAATGCACACACGCACATGCATGAGCATTATCTCATGCAGCTGCATAAACTTCTTTACTCGAGCTGCGAGCAGACGCATCGCCACAGCTGTCTCCTGGCTGGCTTGCCAAAAATACCCCCGCAATTCTTCCCTCAGACCCAAATCAAATCCTCAATTTGTTTATATTATTATGTTAATAAAGGGGAGCATTTCCATCTGAATATCAATACCTCCGAAGCGAGCTGTGAACACAGCGGATCGCTGGCGGGGAGGACGGCGCCGTATGAACGGGCCTCCATTCGGAGCGTAATTTCACTCATCTGATTTTCTCCTCCTCGGATGATCTGAAATGGAGGTATTTTTAGAGCCCAGGTGCTTATCCTCTCTGCGGCGCCGGAGGCTAACGTTAAATGAACACATCAATCTTCGGCGTTTCGGAGTGAGGAAGGAGCGGCTGCGGCAGCGCAGTCACAGTGGCAGCGGCTTTCCCGCCAACTCTGTTATTCTGAAGCTGCCTTGTTTTCAATCGTTTCAGTTTGCTGCGACCACAGGGCGTTACTGGCTTCCCAGCATGCTTCATTCATGATGGCATTTTTGACCCAAAACAAAGATTATATATGTATATATAAAAAAAACACTATGGAGTTTAAAGCTGTACTTTAGTAAGATCGATACAAGATGATCACTCTACTTTAGCGTTTCAATGCATCACCTTAATGCGTTCGAGTGTTTAACGCGCTGATCTAAATGCGGCTGGCTAATCAATCACGTCGCAGCAGGAAAAACTCATCAGGCTTCCAGTAAGCTAAACGGCCACGCAGGTGGGTCGGCGATCCGGTAATGACGGCGTGCATCACGTACGAGCGCGTCAGCCGCTCAGGCTCCCGTGCATGAGATCCTCTGAGTTATGCGCGGCCGTTAAACGCCGACGGGGAGATGGCGCGGGCCAATCCATCACTGGTATGTTTTATTAGTCTCTGCAATCCCTGTTACAGGATGAGATCACCTGCAAAGGCCTCCAGGTTTACCCGCCGAGCTGCAAGCTCTGCCCACGTTGCACGTGGGTTTGGACGGGCACAAGCTCACCTGGCGAATGTAAAGTATTGGACTGTGGAGTAAATGTGGATACGTTTCCTTCATGTTTGCCAACATTGCAATGAAGCTGAATTTAAATACAGTGATCCCTCGCCATTTCGCGCTTCAAGTTCCGTGGTTTTAGATATTTTTCAGAAATATATAATATTAAAAAAAAATCAAGAAAAAAAATCGCGGAAATGTCACAGGATGTTGTGCGCGTTCTCTCACAGCGCAGAAATGTGTGAGCCAGCCTGGCCCCTATAAGAAGGTGGCCTTATGGGTAATGGTGTGGCCTTATGGGTAATGTAGTGTGTGTGTGGTGGGACGGCAGAATGAAAACAGGGTTAGATGTAAAGTGTAGTGAGCATCAACAGCAGTCCAGCGTGTATAGATTTACATTCTCTGTTAACCGACAGGAGCCCAACAATACAACCTGTGTGATGTTACAAGTTCCTGCAGTACCAGAATAAAGTGCTCGTTCCATGCAGAGAAAACCAGACTTTTTCTTTTGTTGTTGTTAGCGTGTTACCCGCTAATTACGAGCCAAAATTGGCACAATACCAGCGGCTTCTTTACTAGAGTTTAGAGACAAGAGGCTGTGAAGGTAACAGAAAGACCAGTTGAGCCTTTTATGGAGCCCCGTTTGGGTCATAATTCAATGAATAAATGAGTCTATTATCATGAAATACAGGCGTTTATTATTATGAAATACGTATCCATTATTATGAAATGTTTTCACATTATTATGAAATACGTTTATTATTATTAAATATTTCCCATTACTATGAAAAAAAATGTATTTATTATAAAATATATATTTTTATTATTATTTAATCTTAGTTTAATGCATAATAGTTTATTTCAGAATGGCTTTTTTATGCAAGAATGAGTTTTAACATAATTGCTTCCTTTTTCATAAGAATGAGCTTTTACATAATAATGACATTTTGCCAGTGGGCGGGACCAGTGGTTGACCTGCACGCTCATTGGCTGATCCTTCTCCATTCTACGCTCTGACATCGACTAGTTTTGGCTGTGAGGTCCCGTTAGCAGCGGGCCGTGGCGTCATCAAGGTGCGCTCCTAGTCAGATTATAGCTATGGCTTTTAACTGTACTTTTAACCGTAAACTGAGGTGCATTCTGCCACCTACTGGCCTGGAGTATATACATTGCACCTCTCGCCCACTATCGATATTCACTGTTCTGTTGCTTCTGCCTGAATGAAAGGGCAGCCAATCACATAAATGGCTCCGCCCTCTCTGCTGTGATTGACACACAAATCACTCTTATGAAAAACAAAGCCATTATTATGTAAAAGCTCATTCTTGTGAAAAATGAAACCATTATCATAATAATGGGAAATATTTCATAATAATAAATGCCTGTATTTAATAATATTAGACTCACCTATTCATTGAATTATGACCCAAACGGGGCTCCATAGCCTTTGTCTTGTTTCGCTGCAGTGCCTCTCTACTTTTTTGTGGTTTTTATACATATTTTAAACACATTACTTAGGCTCGGGGGGCTCCGGCTCCAGTTCGTGGATTTTAATTTTCGTGGGGGAGGCGCCTGTCCCCATTCACCGCGAAAAATAAGGGATCACTGTAAATGTGCATTCAGTTAAAAAAACAAAAGAAAAAAGGCTAGCAGAGGAGAGGATCAGAGTCGCTGTGAAGCTCCTGCTCCGTTAGCGGCTGCGGCGAAGCACAGTTACAGAGTTCAATGCAGAATAAGATCGGCGCGACCGCAGCTGTCATCAGTGGGCTTTCCCATTTAACACCTGGGAGCACCTGAGAGCAGATCAATCCTCCAGAGGCGGGCTGGCGTGACCGACTGGTAGAGCAAGGCTCCCCGGAGCCTCTCGGGCCGCCCGCAGCGGCGCGGTTTGTTCGGGGGCCACGCTAATGCCATCGTCTCCGTGGTCACCGCTCTGATTGATCAGCCAGCCCGCTGGAAGTCGGGCCTGGGAACCGTTATACACTGGAAGCTATCTGTGATGGCCTTTTTAAAGTCCATCAATTGATCTATAAGTGGGGCAGCGTTCTGATTCAGTTCAACTCTCTATTGATCCTCTCCGCTTTCCATTTATGTTAATGTCGGTAGAGGTGTTACAGTACGGCCACTTACTGCAGCAGGTTATTTTATGTGTTTCTCGTTCTCTATTGGGATGCGTGCGGTCGTGCAGGAAGATCCTCCCGCCTGATTGGCCGAGCGTGCTCAGTCAATGGAAGAACAGGTGAACGGAAAGCATGGAGACGCTGAAGGCCTATCACAGGGACGAATGCATTAAAACAACTTTTGATCACATCTGCAGAGCTGGTCAACAAGTTACTCGACTGTAACACACAGAACGTCAAAGACCAAACTTGATTTTTCAGGTCCTCAAAATCACCGTAACACAACTAGGGGTGCACGATAACTATCGGGCCGCTAACAGGAAATTATGATGTCATTCCGATAAGTCCGATATCACAACGAATAGCCCCGATAACATATATATTTTTGTCAACACGGCAGTGACTCTCTCCCTGAGTCTTAAATGACCGGCAGTGAATGTTATGTTCAAGTAACGTCGGCATAATCAGAAAAACGATTTCTCAATCAAGAAAATCAAGAAAACCCCCTCATGCCAGAAAACAACTTAAGTCGGTCATACTTTTAGTAGTTGCTAACTTGAATCGATATTCGCAGTATTTCCCCTCATGTTACACATAAAAAAAGAAAAAAATAGAAAAGGCTGAAAGAACAACTAGCAAATGAGGGGACTTGGGAATTTACGTGCCACCTTGAATGCAGCCTGCAGCACAGCGCTGATCACAACAAACATGGCGGCGATTGCATTGAACTTCGTTAAAGTTTCAGAAAAAGATAGTTTGATGGTTATTTGTGACGAATGCTCCAAACAAATTCTACGAGGAGGGAAGCACAAACTTTAATACGTAAAACCTGATCAGCCACCTACAACATAACAATTGCTTCCATGGAGTTTTGAAATTGCGCTAACGCAAGCTAATGCTAACGTGCACAAGCCAGCAGCAGTCTCCCCTCCCCTCTCCCTCATCTTTCTCATCTAAAGCTTCCATGAGATAAAAAAAAAAAACAAAACTACTGAACCTCATTTACTTGAATTAAAGGTATTAATTTAAATGGAACCACAAGCCAAAATCCTTTAAATGTTAATCTTTTTCAGTTAGTAATTCTGATGCATGTATTTCCATCAGTTCAAAAGGAGCCTTTATTTTTTATATCAGTCAGTAATGAACCTTATTTAAGTTAATGCGAGATATCAAATATGTTTGTTTGATAGCTTTATGAAAATGTTTGAGAGGTTTGCCAATAGTTTTTCAATGTAAAAAATAAATATCTGTTCATTTAAAGAGTCCAAACTGTTTTTGGTTTTGTTCACAGTATTGATGTAATGATCTTAGGTATATGTGTGTGTTATCAGTTATCGGTTATCGGTTATTGCCCTTTAGGAACTGAAACTTATCGGTATGGGTTTTAAAAAACAGTTATCGTGCATCCCTTAACACAACTAATTCACCTGACTGGAAAGCCGAACCTTCAAGCAGCTTATTAGCGTTGAATGAGGATTAATCACGTCCTGAAATCAATAATTAACGCGCTGCTGCGGTCTGTAACCGGGGGCCGACGGGCGACAGCCTGAGGAAAACGCCTCAATCATCTTCGCCACGACGGGATAAAGACATCACACGTAGTCCGAGCTCGTGAGGGATTCTCCGCCGGCCAAAGTGCCAATAATGATAGCAGATGACATATACGTGCCTCTCCGGTCAATATCCATTAGCAGTAGCGCCACGCAGCATTTTTTTTTTTTTTTTTTAACCGGGCTGAGTGCTCCACGACGCTCTGCAACCGTAGCAAATGAGTCAACGAGCGGTAATGGGGGTTTTATTTTGCTTGCCTGTTTGGATGTGCGCTCCCTCGTCATAATGGCTCTCTGAAAATCCTATTAATTCCGCTCCAGGTTGACAATTAAAGCCCTAATTGAGGAAAATCTAAATTTCAAGGAAAACTAATTGAAGCTAATAGCGGCTGGAAGGGCGGGTTCGTTTATTGCCTGGCTGCGTTTTTCACCCCGTCGTGTCATGCTGGATGAGACTTGAGCTGCCTAATTTGGGAAAAACAACCGTGAATAGACGGTGTTTGGAGCAGGGATGGTCGGAGAGGGAAAACCCGCACCGCAGCGACCGCCAGCGTACGTTCATAAACTGATCTAAATGTAATGAAAAGATAAGTCTCTCCCTCCCTACACGCTGCTAAATCACGGCTTAAAGCGGGTCTGCACGCCAAGTGGATCCACGCAGGAGGTCACCTTGAAAGTATTAGGATTTAATATGATTGACCGTGCGGTCTGAGCGAAGGATTAGCATGATGTTAGCACACGCAAATGAGGAAAGACAACACGGAGGGGTGAAACAGGAGCCGGCCAGGCGAAAGGATGGGCGGAGCTTCGGGTTCCAGCCCCGCCCCCCATCCTCCGCGTCCGGGGTCAAGCACGACTTCATAAAGGTCATCTGATTTGCTGAGAGCTTTGCGACACTCAGGTTTTGGGGGCGAAATTAATCGGCGGCTGAAATATTGACACAGAACTCATCAAGTGAAGCAAAGCAATCAGCCAATAAGGGGGAGGGGCTGGAATATAAAAAAATAGAAAAAAAGAAAAATTAAAACGGGGGGACAAAAAAGGGAATCAATCGGACTGCGTGGCCTCAGGTTTAGGTGGCTGGTTTTAAGATGCCTCCTAACTGGCTTTGAGATGTTTCCTTACTGGCTTTGAGATGCCTCCTAACTGGCTTTGAGATGTTTCCTTACTGGCTTTGAGATGCCTCCTAACTGGTTTTGAGATGTTTCCTCACTGACTTTGAGATGCCTCCTAACTGGTTTTGAGATGCCTCCTAACTGGCTTTGAGATGTTTCCTTACTGACTTTGAGATGCCTCCTAACTGGTTTTGAGATGCCTCCTAACCGGCTTTAAGATGTTTCCTTACTGACTTTGAGATGCCTCCTAACTGGTTTTGAGATGCTTCCTAACTGGCTTTGAGATAAGGGGGAGGGGCTGGAATATTAAAATTAAAAAAAGAAAAAATTAAATCGGGGGGAGAAGAAAAAAGGAAAGTAATCAATCGGACTGCGTGGCCTCAGGTTTAGGTGGCTGGTTTTGAGATGCTTCCTAGCTGGCTTTGAATGCTTCCTAGCTAGCTTTGAATACTTCCTAGCTAGCTTTGAGATGCCTCCTAACTGCCTTTGAGATGCTTCCTAACTGGCTTTGAATGCTTCCTAGCTAGCTTTGAGATGCCTCCTAACTGGCTTTGAGATGCCTCCTAACTGGTTTTGAGATGCTTCCTAACTGGCTTTGAGATGCTTCCTAACTGGCTTTGAATGCTTCCTAACTGGCTTTGAGATGCCTCCTAACTGGCTTTGAGATGTTTCCTTACTGACTTTGAGATGCCTCCTAACTGGTTTTGAGATGCCTCCTAACCGGCTTTGAGATGTTTCCTAACTGGCTTTGAGATGCCTCCTAACTGGCTTTGAGATGTTTCCTTACTGACTTTGAGATGCCTCCTAACTGGCTTTGAGATGCTTCCTAACTGGCTTTGAATGCTTCCTAACTGGCTTTGAGATGCCTCCTAACTGGCTTTGAGATGTTTCCTTACTGACTTTGAGATGCCTCCTAACTGGTTTTGAGATGCCTCCTAACCGGCTTTGAGATGTTTCCTTACCGACTTTGAGATGCCTCCTAACTGGTTTTGAGATGCCTCCTAACCGGCTTTGAGATAAGGGGGAGGGGCTGGAATATTAAAATAAAAAAAAGAAAAAATTAAATCGGGGGAGAAGAAAAAAGGAAAGCAATCAATCGGACCGTGTAGCCTCAGGTTTAGGTGCTGGATGGGAGTGTCGTCTGGGTCTGAGACGCTGAAATAAAAGGAATTAATCTCTAAATTGAAGTTTGACCTTTCATTAAAGTAATCCCAGAAATCTGTGTCGGTTTTAACTTCTTACAATGCGAGACGATAACACTTTTACACTCGGTTTCCAATCAGTCTTTACAATCAGTTTCCAATTCCCCTGATTGAAATGTCATTAAGAATAAGCCTTTTCAAGATCACGGCTTTAATGAAGAATTTCTTGCATATTTTATTGAGCAATAACCCCACGGCCACTTTGTCTGCGTTAAACTGCTAAGACCACGGCAGACATCATCCTTCCGCCAGACAGGCTTTAATCCTCCGCAACGGCGGCCGCGGTTTATATCATACAGTACACAACGGTGACCTTCTGCATTCACCTTCCAGGGTTTAGAGGAAATAATACAAAACATGCAGGCGTTAATCTTCTCAGATGTGCTTCAGCCCTCTGCAGAACCCCGGGGTGATGTCGCAAAGGCATGGAAAAGGCAGAGCACAACGAAACAAGGATAATTCAATCTGTAACGTCGAGGTTGAAGAAACAGGAAAAGGGGAGGAGCTTTAAAAAAAAGAAAAAAGAATCAGGTGTACATGTGTAACAGAGACTGACAGGCACTTCTCATGTGGAAAAACAGCACTAATTCTTTTCTTCTAGTTTGCAATATTTATGTCACGTTGAACAATGAAAGGAGGACAACCCCTGTTACCGGTGTCTGGCTAAGAATAGATAGCCCCCTTTTGTTTCATAAAGGGGGGGGGGGGGGGGGGGGGGGGAGTAAATAAAAAAAGAAGCTAAGGAGAAACTCCACTTGCAAACTGACCCAGATAAAATGACAGAGAGCTGAGAGGCAATAAAAAAAAAAAAAAAAAAAATGTAGTTCTCGCAGAGGAAATAGATGTAAAGTCACAGAAGAAAGAAGAAAAGCCTCTAAAAATTGTTCTCTTGACAAAAAGTTATTTAAGCAGCAAGAAGCAAAAAAAAAAAAAAGGGGGGGATGAATATTTTAAGACGCGAGCTTTCTCAAGGAGGAGAGGGAGCGAGAATAAAAACGAGCGGCGACGGTTTAAAATGTCGACTTGCAAAAACAGGAGTTTTTCAAAGTATATCGGTTGCAGTATCTGCCCCCCCCCTCCGTTCCTGGTGGTATGCACCAAAGGCTTAGCGGGGTGATCATCACGAAGCGGCGGAGACACAAACGTGGCATCCAGGGCTGCTTTCTCCACATTGTCGGAACATCTGCAGCCGCTGCAGTTCTATTTCTGTAGCGCTGCCTCGGCTGCGGCGGCTCAGCGACTGTAAGCTAACGGAGTCGACTCCATGCCAACAATAGACCCACCTAAGACCCTGCAGGTGGTGAGAAACCCAACAATCCTCTCATGACGGTTTGAAAAGGTGTCTGTCAGAGCGCCGCATCATTCAGGTGCAGAGAGTTTGCATCCGTCCCAAAGGCTGCAGCAGAAAACGATGCTAACGCACGCTGCAGTACGGCATTCGTCCCTGCGCCCGCCTTTGAGAATGCTTCCTAACTAGCTTTGAAATGCCTCCTAACTGGCTTTGAAATGCCTCCTAACTGGCTTTAAGATGCCTCCTAACTGGCTTTAAGAAGCCTCCTAACTGGCTTTGAGATGCCTCCTAACTGGCTTTGAGATGCCTCCTAACTGGCTTTGAGATGCCTCCTAACTGGCTTTGAGATGCTTCCTAACTGGCTTTGAGAAGCCTCCTGACTGGCTTTAAGATGCCTCCTAGCTGGTTTTAAGATGCCTCCTAACTGGTTTTGAGATGCCTCCTAACTGGCTTTGAGATGCCTCCTAACTGGCTTTGAGATGCCTCCTAATTGGCTTTGAGATGCCTCCTTGCTGGCTTTGAGATGCCTTACTGGCTTTGAGATGCTTCCTAACTGGTTTTAAGATGCCTCCTAACTGGTTTTGAGATGCCTCACTGGCTTTGAGATGCCTCCTAACTGGCTTTGAGATGCCTCCTAACTGGCTTTGAGATGCCTCCATATTGTCGGAACATCTGCAGCCGCTGCAGTTCTATTTCTGTAGCGCTGCCTTGGCTGCGGCGGCTCAGCGACTGTAAGCTAACGGAGTCGACTCATTGCCAACAATAGACCCACCTAAGACCCTGCAGGTGGTGAGAAACCCAACAATCCTCTCATGACGGTTTGAAAAGGTGTCTGTCAGAGCGCCGCATCATTCAGGTGCAGAGAGTTTGCATCCGTCCCAAAGGCTGCAGCAGAAAACGATGCTAACGCACGCTGCAGTACGGCATTCGTCCCTGCGCCCGCCTTTGAGATGCTTCCTAACTGACTTTGAGATGCCTCCTAACCGGCTTTGAGATGCCACCTAACCGGCTTTAAGATGCCTCCTAACTGGTTTTGAGATGCCTCCTAACGGGCTTTGAGGTGCCTCCTAACTGGCTTTGAGATGCTTCCTAACTGGCTTTGAGATGCTTCCTAACTGGTTTTGAGATGCATCCTAGCTAGTTTGAGATGCTTCCTAACTGGCTTAGAGATGCCTCCTAACTGGCTTTGAGATGCCTCATAACTGGCTTTGAGATGCCTCCTAACTGGCTTTGAGATGCCTCCTAACTGGCTTTGAGAAGCCTCCTAACCAGCTTTGAGATGCTTCCTAACTGGTTTTGAGATGCATCCTAGCTAGTTTGAGATGCCACCTAATGGGCTTTGAGATGCTTCCTAACTGGTTTTGAGATGCATCCTAGCTAGTTTGAGATGCCACCTAATGGGCTTTGAGATGCTTCCTAACTGGTTTTGAGATGCTTCCTAACCGGCTTTGAGATGCTTCCTAACTGGCTTTGAGATGCCTCCTAACTAGCTTTGAGATGCCTCCTAACTGGCTTTGAGATGCCTCCTAACTGGCTTTGAGAAGCCTCCTAACCAGCTTTGAGATGCTTCCTAACTGGTTTTGAGATGCATCCTAGCTAGTTTGAGATGCCACCTAATGGGCTTTGAGATGCCTCCTAACTGGCTTTGAGATGCTTCCTAACTGGCTTTGAGATGCTTCCTAACTGGCTTTGAGATGCCTCCTGACTGGCTTTGAGATGCCTCCTAGCTGGTTTTAAGATGCCTCCTAACTGGCTTTGAGATGCCTCCTAACTGGCTTTGAGATGCCTCCTAATTGGCTTTGAGATGCCTCCTTGCTGGCTTTAGATGCTTCCTAACTGGTTTTAAGATGCCTCCTAACTGGTTTTGAGATGCCTCACTGGCTTTGAGATGTTTCCTAACTGGCTTTGAGATGCCTCCTAACTGGCTTTGAGATGCCTCCGAATTGTCGGAACATCTGCAGCCGCTGCAGTTCTATTTCTGTAGCGCTGCCTTGGCTGCGGCGAGCTCAGTGCGACTGTAAGCCGACAAGGTCGACTCAATGCCAACAATAGACCCACCTAAGGTGGTGAGAAACCCAACGATCCTTTCCTGATGCTCTGAAAAGGTGTTGGTCAGAGCGCCACATCATTTCCATGCAGAGAGTTTGCATCCGTCCCAAAGGCTGCAGCAGACGGACGATGCTAACCCGTGCTGAGGTACGGCATTCGTCCCTGCGGCCGCCTGGCCTGCAGCTCGGCTGAGCGGGGTCGGCGGCGTCCAGACCTCTCTCTGAGGATGACCCTGCCACGGTGACGCCGCTCCAGAAGAGATTATAGACCGTGATTCTCCGCCGCGCCAACATTATGCACACGCTGCCCTTTAGCTGAGACACGCGGGCCGGCTGCCAGCGCCGCGCGGCCCCATCAGATCTGCCCGCTCCGGTCATGCAGACGAAACGGCAGAAACGGCCCGTGACAGGCGGCCGCCGCGGCGCGTCATTGAACGCACTCAGGAAAATACATAACGGCGCTGGCTTATACGAAAAGACAGAGACGGTTTATTAAACACACGTGAAGTCAATACAAAATCATATTCAGCCTATGTGGACTTTACAGGCAGAAATCGATAGCAGCGGCTTCAGACTGATGTTTCCAATAACGAGCGCTTCGACTGGCATCATCTGGGGAAAGGACAGCATAACAAGCATCCATTACTCTGCATTAAGGGAGATATAGAAAAACAATGAAAACAGCAACCATGTGTAGAGTGCAAATGAATTACCTTTGCAAAAACGCTGACAGTGCTCCCCAGGGCTGCACTGTTTCAGGCCAGCCTTCATCAGTGATTTCTGACAGCAAGAATTTTACAAAAACCTCAAACTGAAAGCTGGAGCTTGAGGAGGAAAAAAAAGCACTATACAAAAAAAATCACAGTGATTCTTTGACATTAACTTCACTGCAGACCATATAAACTCATGCTGTTTCCTAACAGCTGCATTCTCATTGATGCATTGCATTTTTATGCTTTATTGGCTTTATTGTGTCCCGTTCTTTCCTGCAAACACATTTTTAGGTGCACACGTGAACATTCCCGACCGGGGCCAGATCAGGACTGTAGGGGCCATTTTTATACACGTGTCCTCCTTCTTTTCAGCCTTTAATGTCTGATGCAACCATCGGTCCACACGACTGCGAAAATCCGTCTGCACAAAAATGCTAGTTACGCCCCTGTAAAGGAGAATAATAAATGAAACACAAGACACGACGTTACTTCACTCAAGTCCAGTCTTGTAATGCACATTTAAAAAAAAAAGAAAAGAAAAAAAAGAACAGTTTTCAACATTACACTGCCATCAAACCAACAACTGTTATAGCAACTGTCATATCTAAATGTTTCTGAGCTATAAATGCAGGGCATATTTTAAAGCTGCTTTAGTTCAAATATGAAAAGTATATATATATAAAAAATAAAGTATATCAAATTTATCATTAAATACCCTTATTACACTTCGAACATTGCACGCAAACAGCACAGCTACACTATGACAGCATTTCCCGCGCCACATCACGCAGTTAACAAGGAAGCTATGGCAAGTTTAACTTTCAAGCAGAACAAAACGTATCGTCTCTCAAAGTTACTTGAAACTCCGATATTTCACTTTCAACTTCTCTCTTAATAAACAGTAAACACAGAAACTCATCATGAAACCAATAATGTTCACTTTTCTTACCTGTAAAGGGGAATAATAAATGAAACACAAGACATGATGTTACTATTCTCAAGTCCAGTGTTGTAATGAACGAGCAAAGACACCAGCGTTGCTAGGTGGGAAATGTAGGATTATCGTACCAGAGACTCAAAATTATCGTATTTTGAGGGAAATTATCGTACATCTGTCATAACCAAAATAACAAGCCCAATGATGCATTACAGTCGAATATAATCACTCTAGTGTTAAATAGCGTCCCACAGCTCACAGCTTCATGGTGTCAGTACTGAATGGGTTAACGGGACCACATTAGCCCCAATTTACAGTTGCGTTAGACTAATGTGTCCCCCAAAAACAAATGAGAGGTGGGAACTAAGAGCCAAATTATGAGGCCTGGAAACGATTTTGGAGACTAATTTTTTCCCCTTGGTTTTTCTCTTCTGCTTAAAGTCTATTTAAATGTCGCTCACTCCACTTCCTGATCTGGTCCTGACCGTGAGCGTCTCGTGGGGCGCGTGCAACTGACCAAATTCACCTATCATGCTCTTTGTTCTGAGACAAACACTCGTATCTCACGCTCAGCAAAGTATGATTGGCTGGAAACATGTCACATGGGAACTGATGCCTTCAGGGCTCACAAAAAAAAAAAAAATCACACTTTCTGGCAAACAGTTGCGGCAGGCAGTAATTTGAAAAAGTCAAATTATCTTACATTTGGCCTTTTTTTTTTGATTATTGATTGTACATCGTACAGAGGGCCAAATTATCGTACAAATACGACAATTATCGTACACCTGGCAACGCTGAAAGACACCGTCTTCCCCTCTACTGTCTTAGCTCAGGCACAAGCAATCGAAAACCGAACACCAGAAGTGTTTGAGGATTAGCTTTCAAGAACAATTTAGAAGAAAAATAACTTAAAGAAACAATATAAAACATTATTCAGAGGGCTTTTCAAAAATAAATTACCAGATTAGTTGTATTTTGGCTTTGAGATGTCTCCTAACTGGCTTTGAGATGTCTCCTAACTAGCTTTGAGATGCCTCCAAGTCTGGGGATGTCAACATCTCCAGACAAAGTGAATCAAAGTGATGACGCTTTGGTTTGCCCCCCTGCCTCCGACGCTCTACAACTAGAAAACCAAATCTTTTCTGATCTTTCGTTCGAGGAACATCGTTTTTCAACGCCACAGTTGTTTTCCCTCACACTTGTTCCTCAGAGATTCGGTTTTCTTTGGACATGGTTTTTCCATCAAATCATGAACAATTACCTGTTGAAATGACCCTGTAACTTTCGACCACACTGCAACGTTTTTTCTTTTGCAACAACTGATTTCTATTCACGATGAGCTTGACCTGTCTTGGGCTCAGATGGCCGGCAGCGAAATTAAAGTCCAACAGCTTCCCAGTTTGTCCTCATCTGGAGTTTCAGGTCAGAGGCAAAGCAAGCACCCTGACAGCAGCGCAGCAGTGGTTTGGTGATAGACTCAGGCGTCTTCCTTGAATAGTTCAAAGTGTAGAGACAACAGGAAGCTTCCAGTATCGAGGTATCCTCTCCAAAAAAATAAAAAAATAAAAATACACTGACATTTCACATCCATCTTTGATGTGTGCTCTAACAAATCACCGTCTATCATTCCTAAAGCAGCACTGGTGTAATTTCTCTGATGTTTGTATCACCCAGTCGAGTCCAGGTCAACTCTCTCGGCTCAGCCTCTTCAGGAAAAACACACTTTGATCAGGATAAAAGTTGGTTGATGTGAACAGTCTTCCAGCTCGCTCATTATTTAATCTCAAAGCACTGATGAGCTTGTAGAGTCTTGGGTGTCATACTTTGGGTTCTGAACTGAATTTTAACTAATCTGTCACATTACATCCCATTCTGCTTATATCTCCATTTAATTGCCAAATTAAAATGACTTTAATTGAATTTCCTACCATGACTGAAAAGGTTGTAATGTCACCGAGCAGAGAAATAAACGTTGCACTTGATATAACGACACTCACGTTGTTAGCGGCTGCCTGCGGTCCTCTCACCCTCCTCATCCTCGTAATCCAGCCGCTCTCCTCTTACATCTCATCCGCATTTGAAGGAAATTATGAGATAATTACGGACCGTGACCTCCCCGGAACATCTCAAATGAATTGGCTTGCTTTTAAATTAGCTTGCTCAGGTACGGCGCATCTGCGTGGCTCAATGCAAAGCCACGGGACGAAGGTCAAGAGTGACTTCCAGAGCAGCTCCGGCTGCAGTAAACTGTAGACGTTACTGCAGTTACACAACGGCAAACAGAGAATAATAGAATCTGAGATTAATGTCTGTGAAACGTTCAGCTCTCAGCGTGAAAGTGCTACATTGCTAATGGCGTGAGTATCTTTTTTTTAAGATAGTGATCTAAAGTCGCCTCTGCATTAGGACATTAAATGTCATTTTGAGCTCCCGGAGCTTGTAAAGGAAATTTCTCACTGTTTACTGACACTCTGAAGTCTGAAATTAATCATCAGCGGTGGCTTCCAAGACGAGCGCTATGAGCCACTCACTTTTTAAGTAACGTTTAACGAGCCCGATAGAGCGAATAACCATTTAATTTCATGTCTTTCATCCATCCCGATGTTGCGACTGGCTTTTAGACGACGGCGTGCCAGCCAGGAGGCCGTATTCCTGGCCGCTTAAAATCAGGGTCGATCAGCAGTCGTATATGATCAGTCCAGACATCGGCAGTATTTTATGGTCATGTGGAGTTTCAAACAACACCTCGGCCAGTTTGAAAACATAAACTGTGTTTCAGAAAGCAGTTTTGAAACGTAAAATAAGGTCTGATTTCGATGTAAATCGGACAGACGTTGTTAGGACTACAAAATAAAGCTGATTTAGAAGCGATCTGGTTGGCTGCTCAGTGGCATTTGTGGCTTCATGGTCGCGTCGTTCTCACCGTAAAGATCCCATCGTTACGCGTTGTTCCAACAGAGTGCTCTGCTCGTCGGCTGCAAGCTCACCTGTGGTTCCTTCAGTCTTCACGCTCCTCTCTTGTCGAACCAGCTCCCAGTTAGTGTTCACGACGCAGACGCCGTCTCTACCTTTAAGGTTAGACTTAAACCTTCCATTCTGAGGAAGCATATAGGCTACGGTACCCTGAAACTTCCCTCTGGCTTTGACTCCAATGAGACAATATTGAAGGGTGCAGCTGGCCAGGCTATAACTAGATTCATGAAAGGGACAACTGAGATGAGCGGGTGGATGTCTGGTTGTAGCGCCAGGCTGGAGGTGAGCTGTCAGACCAGCTTTTAGGAGGCACCGTAAGTGGAAGCTGGCCATGGGTCGGAGGAGACATCTACGGTGTAGACCAGGGGTGTCAGACTCATTTTCACTGAGGGCCACATCAGCATCATGGTGGCCCTCAAAGGGCCAGATTGACAGCATGAATGTAACAAAATGCAACGGAAGTCAAAATAAATTAAACTTCACCTTATTATATTGTTAAATACCTGTTTCTGTATTTATTATGTATTAAAGTTTCAGATATTTAATTCATTATTAGATTAAACTCAGTGTTTGTGGTTATAAACCTACTCTCGCACAGGTGATGTTTACAGAGTCCGTTGCCATGGTAGCCGGCAGCTTTTCAGCGCAGAGAAAACAGATAGAAAACAGATTTTATTACAGAAGTGTTTCGAAATATGCACCAGCAGCACAGACAACACAACAGCAAACATGTCGATAGATTTCATACAGCCTTAAAGATTTTTCCTGCACAATTAACCAAGCCCCACTGTGAGTAGCCTCGCTCGCGGACAGCTGTCCAACTATTGAGCCGAACAGCATCAGCGGATTCATGATTAATAATGCATTAAAAGGTGCAGTTCAGTACGTGTGAAATGTCCAAATAAAAAACACACACTGTTGTTGGGCCTCCACGTGTTACAGCCACAAAGAACAGGCCTGAGGTCCAGCAAAGCCTGACCACACGGTGTTTGAGACGGAGAAACCTCAAAATGACTCAAACTCCCAGAAGGCTTTGCAGGCTAAATTTAGCTGGGCTCAGGTGGTGCCCCGTTTTTTAAATGTATTAATTTTGTTAATAGTTTCTTGTGTTAGTAATAATTATCAATAATAATAACTGATGCCCCCTTTATAACTAAACAGCCACTTTATATCCAAATCACTGTATTCTAATGAACTTGTGTTTTGAAAAGAAGGCGTAAATAAATGAAAACCTCTGACATCCATATTTTGTGGCGAATCCACGAGCGCCGCTTCTGTCTCTATTATTTATCGAACTGAAGCGCTTATATTGATAAATATTCTTTATGCCGGCAGTCTATCCTCCCTGTCCTCTCAGCGGCAAGATTATGACTAATTTTGAGGCGATTACCATTCTCAGTGAAGGAATGGATTTGACATTTTGCAAAACAACACACGCACTGACAATGCGACTTTTCGCAGTTAGGAACATTTATTCATTTCACCGGCCTGTTTTTCTTTTGTGTACAGCCGGTTTGTGTTCATTTGTGCTCTTGACAAATATTGGAACGCCATTCAGATCAGATAAGTGCACTGAAATTGCTTCAAAGACGGACAAAAGCGTCACTGCTGAAATGACTGAACTACCAGGAGGCGACACAGCAGATGTTCAGAGCAGCTACAGATACCTCGGGATCCCACGAGCACATGGCAGCTATGGAGACGCAACCAAGTAGCTACAAAGAACGAGGCAAGTCCATAATAAACGGGCCAACAGGAGATGGAAGCTGCCAACGTCAACACATGAAAACTATGCTAAGGAGAAGGAGGGAGGCTGGAGATTGATGAGCGTCAAAGCAAAGATCCAGAAATACTTCCCCAATGAAGAACTGCTAGACGAAGGTTTCAGGCAGCAGAAACCCAAAGAGGAAGACGAGGAACCGTCATGACAGGAGCTGCCCCTTCAATGGGGCGTACCGCCGGCAGACTGAAGAAACAGCTGAAGTCAAGAAGTCCTACCAACGGCTAGAAAAGGATCTTCTGCAAGGCAACGCAGGAAGCATTGACCATAGTGGCACAAAAACAAGTATACGAGGAAATCTGAAGATGACATCAAGACGGGAGACGCTAGCGTGAGGAAATCCAGACTGATATGCTGGTGGTGGCAAACCCACCGGACATCGATGTGGTTGGCAAGAAACAAAGCAGTGGTGATGGATGGAGCAATGCCAGGTGAGAGGAACGTAAAAGAAGAAGGAACAAAAGGAGCTGGAACGATGTGGATCATGAAGGCGATAGAGGTGGACAGGTGGAGGACTCGGGACTGTGAGCCCCAAACTGGGGGAGACGTGACGTGACACGACGTGATATTATCATGATATCACGATATTATTTATCGTGATATTATCACTATTTCAAAATATCATGATATTTTGCAATATTCTACCCAGTTAATATCAAAATTAAAAGTAGCGATGAGAAATCAAGTTGCTGTATATGTTCATCAGATGATATTGATCACTCAGAGGACAAATTGAGTCAAAACTATTTGCTTCAAAACAACCTATTTATTGTTTATTATTAGTGTTTTTGCACATTTAAGTAACCATTGCAACATACTGACAGCAATGTAAAAAAAAATCGATATTAGGAGCTGAAAAATCGATATTATATTGAGCGGCCGAAAATTGCGATATACAGTGATCCCTTGCCAATTCGCGGTTTAAGTTCCGCGGTTTTAGTTATTCGTGGATTTTTTTGAAATATATAATATAATAATAAAAAAAAATTTAAATCGCAAAAAACATCACAGGATGTTGTACGCGTTCTCTCACAGTGAAGAAATGTTGTAAGCCAGCCTGGCCCCTTTAAGAAGGTGGCCTTATGGGTAATGATGTGGCCTTATGGGTAATGTAGTGTGTGTGTCGTGGGACGGCAGAAGAAAACGGGGTTAGATGAAAAGTGTAGTGAGCATCAACAGCAGCCCAGCGTGTATAGATTTACATTCTCTGTTAACCGACAGGAGCCCAACAATGCGACAATGAGACAACCGGACTTTTTGTTTTGTTGTTGTTGTTAGCGTGTTAGCTGCTAATTACGAGCCAAAAATAGCACAATACCAGCGGTTTCTTTACTACGGTTCAGAGACCAGAGGCTGTGAAGAAAACAGAAAGACCACAGTTGAGCCTTTGTCTTGTTTCGCTGCAGTGCCTCGCTACTTTTTTGGGGTTTTTAAACATATTTTAAACACATTATTTAGGCTCGGGGGGCTCCGGCTCCAGTTCACGGATTTTGATTTTCGCAGGGGGGCGCCGGTCCCCATTAACCGCGAAAAATAAGGAATCACTGTATTGCCAAATCGATATTTTTCACACCCCTAACATGACTCCATAATGTGCAGGACATCATATTTATGCACATTACTGACTTGTTAATTATCACTCATCAGGCTCATTCAGTCTATTCCAGTAAGATCAATCTTCTCTCTCTTTTTTTCCTCCCCTCCTCTGCATCTCTTGCCTTTGACGGCTTTGAACGACTTCATCGCCAACCTCACAACACGCTACCGTCCTTTATACCCTTATAGCGTCCCTTCACACTCAACCACGGTCTTGCTAAACGCCACACAGCTCTGGAGACGTTGCTGAATCGCGTCTTGATCGGGGCCACGTTCTCCGTCGGTCACGCGGTGTGAGATGTGATGATCTTCTGCAGCCGTAAAACTTGTGCACCAAATGAAACATGTACGTAAGAAGCACAGCGACAAGCCTCACACGTATTTGTGTTGACGCATGTGTTTGTTAGCGGCGTGCGTTGAGGCGTTTTCTGGAGGGGGGGGCTCATATTTTTACAAGCTGCGGAGAGATCTGCAGGTGATTTGCTGTTATCTTTGTGTTCCTTTATACCCTTCCAGGATTGCATATTGTGCTCTTTATGTGACGCCAATATCTTTAGAAATGCTTTCGCTGCTTTTTTCCAAGTTTGTGGATCTTTATAATCTGGCTCTAAGCTCCTGTGAAAGTTGCAGCGATCGCAGCATGATTTATGCCACCCGATACTCACCAGAAAAGAGCAGAATTAGTCAGTAAAAAAGGCTTTGAATGCCCTTATTTATTAAGGAGGAAGCATCCACATCCAACACTCCCAGACTCATAAATTTAATAAGAACAATGAGCTCCAAAGAGCTTTTCAGCGGGAGGTTGACTAATTTTTCTGACCGGGGTTGGGGATGATGACTCATCGTGTTCGAGTCAGGTACAGCTGTTTGTGTGCTGCAGCTTTCAGTGATGTCTATGTATGTGACTGACGTCTTTACATTTAAACTCTCGCGGCGGGATGAGCATCTATGCTGGTGATCCAGCGCAGCGTTACGCGAGCCGCTCGTGTCATGTGCGTTTGCTAATCTGGGGAAAACCTTCGCGATGGTGTTGTTGTTGGCTTATTAGCTAGCGGCGTCACAGACATCCTCCTCTGTCTGGTTTTCTCTGGCCGAAACATGAGCACAGACATCTTCAAATCTAGGGGTGAGTATTGGCAAGGACCTCGCAATACGATATGTATCATGATACGTGGGTCTATATATCACGATATATTGCGATATTCTACCCAGTTAATATCAAAATTAAAGGTAGCGATGAAAAATCCAGTTGCTGTATATGTTCATCAGATGATATTGATCATTCAGAGGACAAATTGAGTAAAAACTATTTGCTTCAAAACAACCTATCCATTGTTTATTATTAGTGTTTTTGCACATTTAATAAATAAATAAAATAAAATGAATAGAAAAAACTTTTCCTAAAAAATCGATACTAAGAACTAAAGAATCGATATTATATTGGGTGGCCGAAAATCGTGATATTTTGCAAAATCGATTATTTTTTCACATCCCTACTCATACATGGGCGGATCTACCGGGGTGGCATAGGGTGGCAAATGCCACCCTAAAATTAACCCTTGCCACCCCAGCTGCCACCCCAGTTGGCAGCAATGAATTCAGAGAAAAGTTATGGCCAATTTAACATTTACGAGCCTGAAGCTCCGATGTCCGACTACAATGAATGCAGCACAAGAGAACTCGAGAGCGGCATGAGACTCCTTTGAGCCAGGAGTCGTGAGGAAGGGAAACACAGGCAGAAAGAGGTTAAAACTGATAAACCATCTATTAAATAATGAAATAATAATGAAATGACTGTGCGAGTTTACTTGTAATGCTGATTTTAAGATGACAAAAATCAGGTTTAAGAACATTATTATTTCGCCAACTATACATATAATGTTAGCTAGGTCTGACTCATTTGTGTAAAGTAGGCTACAAAAGCTAATATTGATTCAACGTTTATCAAGGAAAACATTGTAAAGTTACTTTGAATCTTACAGAAATGAAGAGGAAAGGCAGCATATATAGTTTTTTCACACCAAAGAGACAGGCCAGAGAAATACTAAATGAACTGAACAGTGTAGACCGAGGGGATGAGGTGGAAGGAGAGAGAGAATACCACAAGGAGGAAGGATGTAAAATCTCAATTAAGTGAGATCACATTTTATGGTCACTTATTCCTAATATTAACTGTTTCACATGAAACCTGTTACCTCAAATACAAGACATTAATTGCATGAGATTAAGTTTGTATGAGTTTGTAAATGGCACCCCGTGCCCTTATGTAGTGAACCTACAGTATATCTACATGTGGGATTCATGTTCTAAATTATGTATAAAGTCCTGCAAGCGGAAATACTTGAGTGTAAATTATATTGTCTACTATTTCTCATCAAACTGCGATAACTGTCTCAGTATATATACGCCTGCCATACACTACAAACAAAAAGTTAAGGATATTTTGAAATTTGTTGATATTTTATGCTATTTTTGTGAATTGGCCTAATTTTCTCTGTTTTCATGAAATGTCCTGTTTGTCCAGTCCATATTTTTGTGTTTGACTCGGTTCCACTTGATTGATCCCAGCCAGATTGAGCTTTATCCTGGTACTCACATTTGGCTATTTAAAGAGCCTGTTCATTTGGGTGATTTGTTCATTTTGTAAGGTGGCTGAAACGAAAACGAAAATGTTCTTGCTTGTTGTTCTTGTCTTGCTAATGTTGTGTGAAGGTTGTGGAGCTCCTTGACGTCATCTGGATGCTCCGGAGGTGGCTAGAGCAGTCCAGCTCCTTGAGGATGGGGTACGGCAAGTTGAGGTGGCCAGGCGGTTCGGTGTAAGCCAGAGTGTTGTGTCACGTCTGTACCAACGCTTCCAGGAGACCGGGCTGTATCAGGACAGACCACGTTCGGGCCGCCCTCGGGCCTTAACAGACCGCCAGGACCGTTATTTGAGGACACATGCTCTACGAAACCGCTTCGACTTGGCAATTACTCTCAGAAATAATCTTCAAAATGCCACTGGTGTCCGTGTCAGTGTTCAGACTGTGAGGAACCAACTGAATGCTGATGGCCTGAATGCCAGACGTCCGGCTGTGACCCCATGATTGACCCCTAGACACCGTCAGGCAGGGTTGGCCTTTTCTCGTGAACAAGTGGACTGGAATATCGAGGCCTGGACATGTGTACTCTTCTCAGACGAGTCCAGGTTTTGTGTTTCCACCAACGATAGACGCCAGAGAGTATGGAGGGCCCGTGGGGAACGCTTTGCAGAGTGTGCCATTGTTGAGCACGACCGTTTCGTGGGCCCATCTGTTATGGTGTGGGCAGGGATCAGTATGGGGGGCCGCACAGACCTCCACGTGTTCCAGCAAGGTGGGATTAATGCCTGGGTGTATCGTGATGACATTATTCTTCCTATTGTTTGTGCCTATGCCGGTGCTGTGGGTCCGTATTTTCTGCTAATGGACGACAACGCCCCAATCCACAGAGCAAGGTTGGTGCAGGTGGTCTGTTAAGGCCCGAGGGCGGCCCAAACGTGGTCTGTCCTGATACAGCCCGGTCTCCTGGAAGCGTTTGTACAGACGTGACACAACACTCTGGCTTACACCGAACCGCCTGGCCACCTCAACTTGCCGTACCCCATCCTCAAGGAGCTGGACTGCTCTAGCCACCTCCGGAGCATCCAGATGACGTCGAGGAGCTCCACAACCTTCACACAACATTAGCAAGACAACAACAACAAGCAAGAACATTTTCGTTTTCGTTTCAGCCACCTTACAAAATGAACAAATCACCCAAATGAACAGGCTCTTTAAATAGCCAAATGTGAGTACCAGGATAAAGCTCAAACTGGCTGGGATCAATCAAGTGGAACCGAGTCAAACACAAAAATATGGACTGGACAAACAAGACATTTCATGAAAACAGAGAAAATTAGGCCAATTCACGAAAATAGCATAAAATATCAACAAATTTCAAAATATCCTTAACTTTTTGTTTGTAGTGTATGTTGCCACCCCTCAAAAATCCCTGCCCCCCTCTTGCCACCCCATAAATATTTTTCTAGATCCGCCCCTGTACTCATATCAGTGTTCCTGGTTTTGCAGACGTCCGGTCGTGCAAAAGTTAGTTCCCTGTCTTTTAATCAAAGTTTTTATTGACATTATTGTCATTATAAGTTGCAGCCAAGGGCTGATCATCAGCAGACCTCTATGAAGACTAGGGGTGAATATTGGCAAGGACCTCCCAATATGATATGTATCACGATACGATATTATCCTGATATCGCGATATATTGCGATATTCTACCCAGTTAATATCAAAATTAAAGGTAGAGCTATAAAATCAAGTTGCTGTATTTGTTTATCAGATTATATTGATGATTCAGAGGACGTCCGGTCATGCAAAAGTTAGTTCCCTGTCCTTTAATGCAAGTTTTTATTGTCATTATTGTCATTATAAGTTGCAGCCAAAGGTGTGCAGACCTCTATGAAGACAGATATTTTGTCAGTTTGCCGGTCTGGAGCGTTGGGGTGCACGTGAGACAGTTGCCAGTCTTCACTAGAGCTGGGCAGATTCGATCCAAATATCAAGTCCCCTTCAAATGAATAAACGTTCAGTATAGTTTTACAAAACAGCGACATGGGTCAAGTAACAGCCATCGTACCGGCTAGCAAAACCGAGAAAGTTTTTGATGGTGGACTTTGGAAAGTTGGGACGATGGGAGATGGCTGGAAACCGCGCCGGCATTCCTCTCAAACTGCCCCTTCGACTTCGTTTGCTTGGGTTTCCGTGCAACGTTCTGAAGAAGAAATGGACCAAAAATCCTCCACAGCCTTCGACTGATGCAGTCAAACGGAGAACAGCAGCTTCCAGTTGTGAGGAAGACTACGAAGAAGGTGCACCGACTTTAGCTCACGACATTTTCATTTTCATTTCATTGATAACTGCCGCCAGTTTGCAGCCCCCCCTCCCCCCGTCCTCGATATTACTGCAACACAAATGAAAAAAAAAAAAACCACAAAGATGGCGAACGAATGGGAAACATGTTTTTGCCTAATTGAGTCGATTAATCCTGAAGGGGCCGTGGAGGAGTGTAACTGAACTGTTCTATTCCTGGCATCCTGCTCTGTGCGTCACTGAACAAGCAAAGAAGCTGAGCAAGAGTGTGTGTTCTTGTGTGTTTGTGTGTGTTTGTGTGTGTTTGTGTGTATATATTTTAATCCAAAGAGACTCCACCCTGAAGGCAACAGCTCAAACCTGCTGCTGTCACATATAAACAATGAGACTGCATTTGATGAACTGACAATGACATAGAGCTTGTGAAATTGTATTTAAAATAACAGACGCCCCCCCCCCCCCCCCCCCCCCCCTTTTTTTTTTTTACCTCTTTAGGGCGGAGAGAAAATGGGTAGTGACACACACAAGCACCGAAATAAAGTCTAAGAGCTCGAGCCTGGTATGATTCATAATTATATAACTACAACAAAGATCCTCGCGTCGGGCACGTGCACACCAGCAGCTCGGCCCGGTCCGACACCAGCGTCCTCAGCCCTTTCTTGTATGGAGCCCCGTTTGGGTCATAATTCAATGAATAAATGAGTCTATTATTATGAAATAAAGGTGTTTATTATTATGAAATACATATCCATTATTATGAAATGTTTCCCATTATTATGAAAAAAATGAAATAATTATGAAATATATTTTTATTATTATTTAATCTTAGTTTAATGCATAATAGTTTGTTTCAGAATGGCCTTTTTTTTTTTTTAATCTAAGAATGAGCTTTTACATAATAATGACATTTTGCCAGTGGGCGGGACCAGTGGTTGACCTGCACGCTCATTGGCTGATCCTTCTCCATTCTACACTCTGACATCAACTAGTTTTGGCCGTGAGGTCCCGTTAGCAGCGGGCCGTGGCGTCATCAAGGTGCGCTCCTAGTCCGATTGTAGCTAGCTAGCTTGGACTGAGCTACGGGAAACCTTGATGTTTCTTAGTCAATGTCAACTTTTAACCGTAAACTGAGGTGCATTCTGCCACCTACTGGCCTGGAGTATATACATTGCACCTCTCGCCCACTATCGATATTCACTGTTCTGTTGCTTATGCCTGAATGAAAGAGCAGCCAATCACATAAATGGCTCCGCCCTCTCTGCCGTGATTGACACACAAATCATTCTTATGAAAAACAAAGCCATTATTATGTAAAAGCTCATTCTTATGAAAAACAAAACCATTATCATAATAATGGAAATATTTCATAATAATAAACGCCTGTATTTCATAATAATAGACTCATTTATTCATTGAATTATGACCCAAACGGGGCTCCATATTCTCGACGGTGGAAAATGGTTGCTTAATGATCCCGCTATCTTGGCAGGCGGGTAATTAAATATCAGCTCTTGGCACACCTGGCATGTAAATGTGACCTGGGTGCCGATGCCCGGCTCACCTCACCCCGAATCGCCCTACCACAACACTGATCGGTGCCCTGGTCCCGTTGCTGGCGACTGCCCTCAGAAGATTATTAACCTCTTTTTCCTGAGAGCAGATCCAGATCAGAGAAGCACCAATTTGGGGCTCTTTGGCTCAAGGGGACAAGTGGCCGACGCCGACGTTTGGCGCTTTCACGAAGGAGGGAAGCCAGATGAGCAGACGGGAGGAGTTGAGGAGCGATTTGGATGGGTGGCAGTGTGAGATGTGGAGTACATGATGAACAGGGACGTATTCATGAACAGCAGTGACTCATAATCCTGTCAGAGGCCAAATGAATATTTTTCCACGGGCTGCGATAAGGCACGGCGGTCAAAACACGGACAAGGAGCTCATATTTCCCATGGAGCCAATCAGTGCGCAGCAGAGCAGACCGCTTCCTCTGACCGCGCCGGTTTATGCGAGCGTGACGACTGTTATTCCTGTACGGGGCGCACTTACTATTTAAAGCCCCGGTACTCTGTGAGGTCGTGACCTTCTTGCTAATTGCCGATCTGACATGCTGCGGTGCACCGAGCCCGCTGCGTGTTTGTTGCAAGGTTATTATCGTTAACGAAAACGAAAGAAATAACGAAAACTAGAATTGAAAAAACATTTTCGTTAACTGAAATAAAATAAAAACGAGAGTTTAAAAAAAAAAGATAACTAACTGAAACTGTATTATGTGTTTATAAAACAAACTAAAATTAACTATAATAATGTCAAGAACGGCCTTCATTTTCGCGTTTGTAATTTTTTTTCCTCATAAACGTTTGAAATCTATTAACTTCGCTCCGCCGTACAACAACAACCACAAAAAAAGAAAAAAGTGATCAGCAGTGATGGCTGCAGCAAAAGAAAGCAGCACAGTCCTATTTGGGATTTCTTTGACTATGACTGTATTAACGATAAAAATAAGTGCCTTGTTGTAGAAGCAGGTGATACAATGTGTGGAATACTTCTGAAGGAGAAAAAACCCACGAATCTGAAAGTCCATTTGAAAAACTCGCACAAGAAGGCTAATCAAGACTAGCTGGATAAGCTAGCCTAAGCTAGCCCCCTGGAAAGAAGGCTAACCAAGACTAGCTGGATAAGCTAGCCTAAGCTAGCCCCCTGGAAAGAAGGCTAACCAAGACTAGCTGGATAAGCTAGCCCCCTGGAAAGAAGCTACAGCGGCAGGCCAGTCAGCGTTGGGAAGGAAGGGGAGAAAACAGCAACTATAATGGACTGTTTCCACGGAGACCAGATAGCTGCTGGTCAGTAAATACGCAGGAACACCACAAGAGGGAAGATGCATTGATAAATATGTTTATTGAGACCAGAATGTAAACACGACTATGTGATTCGATAGCCTTCAAAAAGTTCAGTGCTTCACTAGAACCAAAATTACAACCCTAATTTACAAAATAAAACTAAAACTAACACTGAAAATAATAAAAACTAAACTAAAGCTAAGTATTTCAAAATAAAAACGAATAAAAACTAGCAAAACTGCTCTAAAAAGGAATAAAACTAACTGAATTTGAAAAACTAAAACTACTGGAAAAACCAAAACTATTATAACCCTGGTTTGTTGTAGCTTATTGATAAGGATTCTGAATGCAACATGGTCAAAAATAAAAAACTGCTTGTGGCACAACTGGATCAAAATTTCAACATTTAAATCCATTCATACCTCCTAAATCCTTCTGGAGCAGTGAGCAGCCTTTCTGACTGTGGGTGTGTATAAACACCAGCTGGCATTTTAGCCAATTTGTAGAGTGATTGGGGCTGAGGAGCCCCCTGTCACCGGCAGGGGGGGATTTATCAATCACAGAGTTTCTGGCTGCAGCTTTGGCCCCCAGTGCCTCCTTTTTAAAAAAAAAAAAAAAAACCGAGGGAGGGATGTGATGAAAACGGGAGAGTAAATGGAGATGTGAGAGAAGTATCTGAGGAGAGAAGGTAAATTGAAGGAACGTGAGACCTGCAGCAGAGAAGGGAGGACCAGGAAAAAAATCAATAAAAGAAGCAATCTATGGCTGTTTTTAACACCATAAACCACTGATTGAAGGCGCAACTCCAATTAATATGAGGTACATATACTGTCTTGTATGCATGGTGACCCTACAAAACATGATGTCAGGAAATCACGCGTGTCACCGTGCGCCGATGTCACATTTGAGCACGAGCCAAGTAACCTCTCTCCATGCCATTCTGGCCATTTCACCTCACACATATGCAGACTAATTAATTCAGAGGGACATTTGATCTGTAATACGAAGTGAGCAATGATGGCAAAAATAAAAGCCGAGTTGATTGTCTTAAACATACTGAAAAAAATCTGATTGAACATTTAAATAAAGAGATGTAATCCTCGGCCGATAAGAGCCACAAAGAGCTAGCGTCTGCGTCGCTGCTCCTGAGCAGTCTGTGCTTCACACACCTCTTCATTGACTTCCTCTATCTCTACGCCCCAAAGGAACGCACTCGGTAGAGTCACTGGAAGTCACTTGAAGATAAGTTTTGATCAGAATGAGCTTAAATGTATTCTTAAACTTTGCCCCACTGAGCTTATCGAATGCCTTTCGAGATAAGTCCGTCCAAAAGATAAAGTGGAGCTCTGCAGACGCGCTGATGAACAGCTGCTAATGACTTTTCTAACGCAACAGGCTGCTGGCTGCGCTAATCAAGTCTCACCAGCACTCGGTCTTGAACGTTAAACGCAACCTCGGATCAACAGCAAATGGACATTTATTTCCACCTGTCTATATAGACGTCATCCCAGCGTTGACCTCCGCCTGTCTATATAGATGTCATCCCAGCGTTGACCTCCACCTGTCTATATAGACGTCATCCCAGCGTTGACCTCCGCCTGTCTATATAGATGTTATCCCAGGCGTTGACCTCCACCCGTCTATATAGACGTCATCCCAGCGTTGACCCCCCTGTCTATATAGATGTCATCCCAGCGTTGACCTCCACCTGTCTATATAGACGTCATCCCAGCGTTGACCTCCGCCTGTCTATATAGATGTCATCCCAGCGTTGACCTCCACCTGTCTATATAGACGTCATCCCAGCGTTGACCTCCACCTGTCTATATAGACGTCATCCCAGCGTTGACCTCCACCTGTCTATATAGACGTCATCCCAGCGTTGACCTCCACCTGTCTATATAGACGTCATCCCAGCGTTGACCTCCACCTGTCTATATAGATGTCATCCCAGCGTTGACCTCCACCTGTCTATATAGACGTCATCCCAGCGTTGACCTCCACCTGTCTATATAGATGTCATCCCAGCGTTGACCTCCACCTGTCTATATAGACGTCATCCCAGCGTTGACCTCCACCTGTCTATATAGACGTCATCCCAGCGTTGACCTCCACCTGTCTATATAGACGTCATCCCAGCGTTGACCTCCACCTGTCTATATAGATGTCATCCCAGCATTGACCTCCACCTGTCTATATAGACGTCATCCCAGCGTTGACCTCCACCCGTCTATATAGACGTCATCCCAGCGTTGACCTCCACCTGTCTATATAGACGTCATCCCAGCGTTGACCTCCAACCTGTCTATATAGACGTCATCCCAGCGTTGACCTCCACCTGTCTATATAGACGTCATCCCAGCGTTGACCTCCACCTGTCTATATAGATGTCATCCCAGCGTTGACCTCCACCTGTCTATATAGATGTCATCCCAGCGTTGACCTCCACCTGTCTATATAGACGTCATCCCAGCGTTGACCTCCACCTGTCTATATAGACGTCATCCCAGCGTTGACCTCCACCATGTCTATATAGACGTCATCCCAGCGTTGACCTCCACCTGTCTATATAGACGTCATCCCAGCGTTGACCTCCACCTGTCTATATAGACGTCATCCCAGCGTTGACCTCCACCTGTCTATATAGACGTCATCCCAGCGTTGACCTCCACCTGTCTATATAGACGTCATCCCAGCATTGACCTCCACCTGTCTATATAGACGTCATCCCAGCGTTGACCTCCACCTGTCTATATAGACGTCATCCCAGCGTTGACCTCCACCTGTCTATATAGACGTCATCCCAGCGTTGACCTCCACCTGTCTATATAGACGTCATCCCAGCGTTGACCTCTCCACCGTCTATATAGACGTCATCCCAGCGTTGACCTCCACCTGTCTATATAGAGACGTCATCCCAGCTTGACCTCCACCCGTCTATATAGACGTCATCCCAGCGTTGACCTCCACCTGTCTATATAGACGTCATCCCAGCTTGACCTCCACCCGTCTATATAGACGTCATCCCAGCGTTGACCTCCACCTGTCTATATAGATGTCATCCCAGCGTTGACCTCCACCCGTCTATATAGATGTCATCCCAGCGTTGACCTCCACCCGTCTATATAGACGTCATCCCAGCGTTGACCTCCACCCGTCTATATAGACGTCATCCCAGCGTTGACCTCCACCCCTGTCTATATAGACGTCATCCCAGCGTTGACCTCCACCGTCTATATAGACGTCATCCCAGCGTTGACCTCCACCCGTCTATATAGACGTCATCCCAGCGTTGACCTCCACCTGTCTATATAGACGTTCATCCCAGCTTGACCTCCACCCGTCTATATAGACGTCATCCCAGCTTGACCTCCATCCCCGTTGACCTCCACCTGTCTATATAGACGTCATCCCAGCGTTGACCTCCACCCGTCTATATAGATGTCATCCCAGCTTGACCTCCACCCGTCTATATAGACGTCATCCCAGCTTGACCTCCACCCGTCTATATAGACGTCATCCCAGCGTTGACCTCCACCTGTCTATATAGACGTCATCCCAGCTTGACCTCCACCCCGTCTATATAGACGTCATCCCAGCGTTGACCTCCACCTGTCTATATAGACGTCATCCCAGCTTGACCTCCACCCGTCTATATAGACGTCATCCCAGCTTTGACCTCCACCTGTCTATATAGACGTCATCCCAGCTTGACCTCCACCCGTCTATTAGACGTCATCCCAACGTTGACCTCCACCTGTCTATATAGACGTCATCCCAGCGTTGACCTCCACCCGTCTATATAGACGTCATCCCAGCTTGACCTCCACCCGTCTATATAGACGTCATCCCAGCGTTGACCTCCACCTGTCTATATAGACGTCATCCCAGCTTGACCTCCACCCGTCTATATAGACGTCATCCCAGCGTTGACCTCCACCTGTCTATATAGACGTCATCCCAGCTTGACCTCCACCCGTCTATATAGACGTCATCCCAGCGTTGACCTCCACCTGTCTATATAGACGTCATCCCAGCTTGACCTCCACCCGTCTATATAGACGTCATCCCAGCTTTGACCTCCACCTGTCTATATAGACGTCATCCCAGCGTTGACCTCCACCCGTCTATTAGATGTCATCCCAGCGTTGACCTCCACCTGTCTATATAGACGTCATCCCAGCGTTGACCTCCACCTGTCTATATAGACGTCATCCAGCGTTGACCTCCACCTGTCTATATAGACGTCATCCCAGCGTTGACCTCCACCTGTCTATATAGACGTCATCCCAGCGTTGACCTCCACCTGTCTATATAGACGTCATCCCAGCGTTGACCTCCACCTGTCTATATAGACGTCATTCCAGCGTTGACCTCCACCTGTCTATATAGATGATCCTCCGACCACCTCAGTGTTGCTGCCTACATCTGTTTCTATAGTCATCTCTGTAGTTTATATACAATGAACCAGTCAGAATATAAGTGCTGGAATTCTTAGTTTTTCAGTTAATGGATAATTATTAAACATTTTGGCCATTACAGTATTGCCAGCATGTATGTGCTCTCCTCTCGCTCCTGTCTAACCCTAACCCTACTCTTTTCTTTCTTTCTCTCTTTTGATCTGGGTCTCCCTAAAACATCTGGAGACAATCTGCATTGTAATAGACGTTATACAAATAAAACTGAATTGACCTGGATTGACCATCTTGAATGTGCTGCATCTGCGAATCATTTTTCATTCCAGATCGTTTGGAAACGTAGTCGTAACCCCCAGAAACATTTCAACTTTTTAAATTGCTACTCTAAAAATCAATGCTGACGTCCTTCCTCCTCACGACTGCATGAGATCCAACCTGAGACCAAAAAACGAAGCCAAAGCCTCTGCTATCCAACCTTCCTCTGTATTTTAATTTAATACTTGTTTATTTTTTCTCTTTTTCTTTTCAAAGAGCTCAGCTCAGAAGCGAATGACGGTGCACTTGCTTCCTGGTGTAACTTGGAAGCAGAGCGAGCGTCTTTTAAGGATGACAAACAGGATCCGTGACACACAGACCAAAATACCAACAAGTTCTCCCGTCGCGCCAGTAGAAGAATTGGAGTGCCCTTTCAAAGACAAACACTTTCCGACCAGAGATACACTGTATAATGTCACAAACCCCATTATTTAATGAATCCGTGCGTCTCGTCTGTGTTTTCGTCTCCTCTGCTCGCCGCCTTCTCCCTGACCAGTGTTGACATTTGACTCTAAGTATATTGATTTAAGCTCCGAAGCAGAGCACTTACACACAACAACTTTTAGTGTGAGACAAGGAGCATGCTGGGAATTAACTACCCCTCCGCGTTGGACAAACTTAAGAGCGTCACGCGGTAATCAAACAGCACATCACACGTCGTGCCGTTTTGTACATGTTGTGCTCAACAGTGAATTTCCTCCAGAGAGGGGAAAAAAAATATGTAAAAAAATAAAAAGTACACTAGATGAATGCCTTCGAGGACAAATTACAAAAGTAGTGTCAAGGCCAAAACTTTCAAAGCAGATTTGAAAAGTGAAAGCATTTCATGGACGGTGGTTTCAAGAGAAGCCACGCAGGCACGGAAAACTTCCAGCTCCCTCTGAATGGCATTTCACGGAAGAAATTCCTCAGCAAGTTTTATCAGAGCCTCTCTGTTCTCTGCAGCTTGTGGCCCGTGTTTCTTTCACTTGCTTGACTGGGAAACATCTCACCGACCGAACAGACTTGCAGCTCAATTGACCCTCAGCTCGCTGAATATGTATCGGAGCCGGTGCTGAATAATGTATCCGAACGCCGGATACATCTGGTGGCGGCTGCCGCTTCTGCCGCCGAGCAATTTGTGACGTGAATTTAAATCCAACAGGAAAAAACAATGTGTGTGTATATATATACATATATATATATATAATATATATATATATATATATATATATATATATATATATAGATATATATATATATATATATATATATATCTATATATCTATATATATATATTATATTAGGGCTGGGCAAGTTAACACGTTATTATCGCGTTAACGCATTCATTTATTAACGCCGATATTTATTTTATTGCTCAATAACGCATGTTGCTCACGTGCTTTTGTTTTGAAAAGTCTGTTACATTAACAATTCTGTCTGAAAAAAAAAACACTCAAACCCCTTTATTCAAGACGATTGCGTCATTCCTCCATGTTCCATCAGATCTGCTCCATGTGTTCACTGTCCTGCTGTTCTCTAGCTGGTTACTGCAGTGCGGCTCCCTCTAGTGGCACAGATGTGTAATGACAACAGAAATTCCTCAATTATAAAACAAAGCCATTTCTGGGTCATGTAAACCAGACAATGGCATGTTTGCCAAAATTGAAATATATAATTGTATATAATTGCTTTTTTGTGTTAATTAAAAAAACGGGAAAAAGTCACTTTTTTATTTTTTTTTTTATTTTTGATTGGCAATTGAAAATGGAAAAAAAAAACAAATGATACACAGATAATAACAGATTGATAAAGTTACTGAACTTTAACATGGACATTTTCATTTTAAAGTTCTCCCAGACGGAGGATTCAACAGAAACAAGGTTATTTGTAACAACTGACAAGTTGAACTCCCCGTTAAAAGTTTCTTTTAACTCCCCGTTAAAAGTTACCTCAGAAATTACCTGTTTTAATGTTCTGATTGTGGCCTCTAGATTGTTAGGATTTTGTTGGTAGACTTTTTTTATTTTTTATAAAAACAGGATGACATTAATGCCCTGGCAGTGGCAATAAGCTTTGTTTTATTTGACATTTTTTAATATGGGAATTCACACTAAATATGTGTTACTGACAAGTGCTGATGTTAAAAGTGTTTGAACAACAAACGTTATGGCACTTTAGTTCATATGGCAGCAGAACATTTAAATAAAAGTGACCTTTACACTACTTTTGAATTCATTATTTGATCTTCTGTATATACAATGCAATTAATCGTGATTAATCAGGGAAATAATGCGATTAAAAATTGTAATCGTATATATATATATATATATATATATATATTCATCACACGAATGGTGTAATAGAGCCAGTGAAGAATAGATGAATGTGCTGTGAGGCTTTGCCTCGATGCAGAAATACAAAAGGGAGTCATGTAACTGGAGAAAAATGGCTTGTAACCAGCTTCCCCCCTGCAGGTCCACTGAGTAGCAACAGTTATACGCTGATACCCACCAATCAGACGACCAACGAGCTCATGCGGAATCAGATGCAGTTTGAATCAAATTTGACAGAAAACCGCAGTTTTTTCCTCAAATGCGGGTAAATGATTTAATTCCAGCGTGGTTGGGGTTCTGCGACCTCCCCGGCGTGTGAGAGCTGCGTTCGCCCTCCTGACCTCCTCTGAGGAGGCCGGGGATTCAACAGTCGAGGCCGGACGGCGGCGCCGTCGAGCCGGGCTCGTTTAACAACGGATTCCGTCACAGATGTTCCTCCGACTCAAAACCAACTTTTAAAAATGGATAAAAATGAAAAAAAAAAAAAAAAGATGTAAATAATCAGGAAATCCACGGTGAATCTGTGTTGATCGAGCGAATGCAGCACAGTGAGACGGCAGATGAGAGATCACGGGGAAACATGCAAATCCAGACAGGAATGCAGATCAGGCTTCACCTCGGCAGGAAACGAATACATTTGCTTCTCATTTACATGCTAATGACCGACAATGAGGTGCTTGATATTTTTTTTTTCCCCCCTTTGCTTCGGCGGTCACTCGCTTGTATGAAACATAATTATTAAAAAACAGAAAGGTTTGAAGTCGTGTGAAGAAAAGTTTTATTTTTCGCAACATAAAATGATCTCGTTTGTCTTTTTTATGGCCGGCTCCTAAAAGTTAAGTGACTACAGCTGCAACTGAATTACAACAATGTTTTTTTTTTTTCACCGTGTTGGTTGGACAGAACCTTCGCCGGGATGCAGAGTTGGTTCGTCGCCGCCGCCGCTGGAGTTATGGGGGTGAAGTGGCAGCCAGGTGCCGCTAATCAAACGCATAAAGTGATGATGACGAAGAGACCCAACCCCCAGCCCTCCATTATGAACCAGAGTGTGAAAACATCACTAATACTTCAGGAATGTGTGCTTTAAAAGACTTTAAAGCCCTAATAGGAAGAGGCGGGTACGGATGATGGATGCATAGAAATAATAAGATTAGCACAGCTGGATCACAACACAGATGTGGAGGGATTTTGGAACGACGTCCTTTCGAGCACCTCAACACTTTTGGCAAACGTGCTATAAACGTACAGGAACAAAGCGGAGCATGTCATGGCAGACGTCCCACGCCACAGCGGTGGATGGATGAATATTGTTGGCTGGTCCGCCCGTCAGATCTGACACCATCGGCACCGACGCCCGGTTCATAACAATGAATCAAACAGGGAGCATCACACGAAGAGCTGTGGCAAAGTTTTGGTCCATGACTCAGGTTGTCTTATGTTAGGATTTAGGATTAACTTAGAGAACTGTTTTAACTGGTAAAGCTAAAACTTTATTGCTTGTGGCAACGCCGGCTGCTTTTATGACCGTGAGTCCTCAGTTAGCCGCTTTACGACCTAAACGACTGGAACGTCCTGACCTGCTGTCTTCCAAGGAAGTTTGCGACGGCATAGACAACACATTTTAGTGACATCCCATCTCCTGGACAAACACAACTGCATGTGTCTGGACCTGCGATTCAGAACTGTTGGCCACCTGGATTCTGAGACAAAGGCAATAAAGTCAGAAGAATGCAAGGATCTACCTTTTTAAAAACAGAGAGACTTTACTATTACTATGCAATGTATCAATCGGCCGATTAAAATATTCTGCATGGCATATTGAATCTTTGTATTCTTTGTGTATTAAACTTTATTAATCATTGTGTATTGAAATGACTGACAACTTCATACAGGTGGACATATTTATGCTTCATCTTATATCTTTTAAGAGCAGGAGAGGATGTTTTTTCCTGTTCACATGACTGATGACAATGATGATGCCCTTGAGTTGACGTAGAGGGGAGGGGAAACTGCTGCTGGCTTGCGCACGTTAGCATTAGCTTCCGTTAGCTCACGTTAGCGTGATTTCAGAACTCCATGGAAGTGATTGTTATGTTGTAGGTGGCTGATCAGGTTTTACGTATTAAAGCTTGTGCTTCCCTCCTCGTAGAATTCACTCGGAGGATTTGTCACAAATAACCAACAAACTATCTTCTTCTGAAACGTTAACGAAGTTCCACGTCGCCATGTTTGTTGTGATCAGCGCTGTGCTGCAGGCTGCATTCAAGGTGTAAGGTAAATTCCGACGTTTCCTCGTTTGCTAGTCGTTCTTTCAGCCTTTTCTATTTTTTCGTTTTTTATCTGTAACATGAGGGGAAATACTGCAAATATCAATTCAAGTCAGCAACTACTAAAATTATGACCGAGTTAACGAGTTGTTTTCTGGCATGAGGGGGTATTCTTGATTTTCATTATTGAGTTATCGTTTTTCTGATTATGCCGACGTCACTTGAACATAACATTCACTGCTGGTCATTCAAGGCTCAGAGGGAGTGAGGCACTGCTGTGTTGACAAAAATATATGTTATCGGGGCTATTCGTCGTGATATCGGAGTTATCGGGATGATGTCATAATTTCCTGTTATCGGCCTGATAGTTATCGTGCAGCCCTAGTTCCAATGCTCTTAAGCAGTCGCTTCCTGCAGGAAGGGAACAATATTTACTCAATAATTTATCCTCTAGATGGATTACAGGATGCAAATCACCTGAATCATCTCATTTCAGAGAGCTGTCTGGTCCCTCTTTAACTCACCAGAGGCTTCAATTATAACACAACACATGTTTATATCCTTTCTTTTTATTTTGCCCCCTTTGAAATCATTTTCCCCCTCCTTTTCTTTTCAAATTCTCACTAACATACAACCCCATATCACCCTTTGCCAGTGTTTGTCATCCCAGGCTTCCTTTGAGCATCGGCAGAACGTTCACGTGGAGCGGTCCGTGATGCCAGACTGGAGTGAGCGCTCCACCCACTCCTGCACCGTTAATGGGACGGTTCTCCGGGCCCCCGAGGGCCGGTGGGCCCCGGAGGGGACGGAGTTTTCCAGGCATCAGCACGCAGACATGGCTTTCAAAGCTACGAGCCGTCAACACGCGACACTCCCTTTGCATTCATTCAAGTAAAGCTCAGGTATTTAAAGTACATAATGCACTTAATCTCCTCGAGCGCAGGGATTTCATGCATGAGATGGCAAACGTTTTATCAGCGTGTATCGCAGCGGCGCGTACACAGAAATATAAATGCTTCTTGGCAATCCTGTTTTAATCTGCGGCAGTGTCATGCCTTGTAAGAAACCGAGCTGAAAGTTTTGCACGAGTGTTTAGCTTAACCGTAGCCTGGAGTCTAACCTCAATCTGTCAGGCTCGTGTCAAATCCATGTTCACTTTGCAGCAACTCATTGCCTGCAGACGCAGTAAGCCCTGAAAGAAAAGGGCTCCTTTATGCATTACAGAATTATGATGTGCAGCTTCATGGAGCCCTGCGTGACGTTAGGCTGCGCATCCTTCAAAAGCCCGGTTAAAAGGTTATTCAGCTTACAGATAAAAGCAATTATTGAACAGTTGCAGTTCCTGTGTGGAGGACCTGCCGTCGGCTGCCGTGGCATCACATGACATTTTCTGACTGGACTGTGTTTTGATGGGATTTTGATGGTGTACAGTTCGCCGTGCAGACATGGACAGACAGGAGAAACTGAGATGGGGGGGGGGGGGGGGGGGGGGGGGGCAGAAAGGTCGGATGAGTTCCACTGTTATTTCATGAAAACTGCAAAATTCAAAATCACAGGCTGAAACTTCATGCTGCCTTGTAACCTTTATTGTTCCATTTCATCAGTTTGCTCAGCGGTCACTTAGAACGAATTAGCGGAAAACCGGATTGTTGCTTAAAGTCTTTAGCGGCACATCTCAAGGACCCCCGGTGGCATCAAGGTACGAACTCCCTGACCGCCTGGTCCAACGCATGAACACAGTCTCACGCTGCTCCCTGAAGCTGCGTCTCATGACCTAGGGATTGGAATTGATACGATTTTTCAGATTCCGATTCCATTATCGATACTGTTTAATGATTCGATTCTTTATCGATTCTAATTTGGGGAAAAAGGAGAACAAACAGTTTTATTAGAATAAATTTCTTTTACTTAGAAGTCACGACCTTACAAACTCAACAGCGAGGTCAAAAGAGGCCCAAAGCCTGGATAACGTGTTAACTGTTGTAATATGTAACTGTGCAAATACACAAGAATGTGTAACATTTTACAAACAGATTTTTCCTAATAGAAATAAAAAAATCTCCTTTTTAAAAGGATATATGAGCTCACTAAGCACTCAATAATAACAATAAAGAAAGATAAATTCTATCAAATACAAACAGTGCATAGTATAAATCAGCAAATACTATGAAGAATTAACAATTCTTTTACAGAAAAATAATCATGTCTTCCAGCCTCTGAACCAGCCAGACTCTCTCTCTCGTCACGGTCATCTTCTAAATGTAATGCAGAAGGCATTTGTTTAATAGCATAGCGTTAATGTTATAGCGTGTTTTACAAAGAAGCACATAGGCAGTGGGATAGCTACTTACCAGAGTTACCAGAGGTGATCTTAGCTTGGCTACTGCTGCTGGGTTGAGATCCATCAGTCCGAAGCGTCAAAAACACAACGCTCATTATCACATGTTGTGTGTTCAAATGTTTCTGCATGTTAGCCGTGTTCCCTCCCGACGCTGTTATCTCCACTTTTACAATGACTGCTAGTTGCCTTGTTGCCATCTTTCTTTGGTGAAGTGAAGCCAAACTTTGGAGCGTTTGAACCTGGTGGGCGCCGTTGTTGTTTACAACTCCAACGCGCGTGCTAAACCGACGTAGCTTAATCACGTTAGTGCTTTCTGGAATTGACTGTGCGTAACTTGCGTAAATTACGTGAGATTCGTGCTGGTTGGAATCGATAAGAGAATCGCTAGATAAACTGCCAAACGATTCCATGGAATTGAAACACACGGAACCGGTTCTCTACAGGAACCGGTTCTCTACAGGAACCAGTTCTCTACAGGAACCGGTTCTCTGCAGGGACCGGTCCTCGATTCCCAACCCTGCTCATAACTGGAGCCCTGGGAAGCAACCCCCCCCCCCCCCCCCCCCCCCCCCCATTTCCCCGCAGGCTGGCATGGGTGCATCACTTTATCCACATCTCTGTAAAACCCAGACATGATCACTGAGACTCATTAGACCACATCACCTTCTTTACTGTCCCAGAGTCCAACTTTTATGCAACTGTAGGACGACTGAGTGTGAAAAACCACAACATGACACACACAAGATGGAGCTGTGTTTGATTTCTTTTACATTTTCTTGTAACTTATTTGTAACTTATTTTCAGACATGTTAAACCAGATATGTGTTTTGCATATTGATATGTATTTGTGTGTATATAGATCGGTGTGTATACACTGGATATAAATTTTGTTTGTTTTTTCTTTTTTCTTTTTTGGGGGGGAATATGTCCATTTAATATTTAGATTTATTTACAGGAGGTTCTATGTGTTTCTAGATTATGGTTATGCACATGTGTCAGTGTACAGACATGGAAAAATTATTAGACCACCATTTTTTCTTCACTTTCTTGTTCATTTTAATACCTGGTACCACTAAACGTCATCATGTGACTAAAACAGAGAAAGAAAACACTGAATGCATAAAAGCAGTGTTTTTGGCAGTACAACGTCATAGCTATTGATGTAAAAACTTAAGTGATTTAGGTTATAATCAAGAAAACCATGAAAATGGTAAGATATCAGCTCTTAAATAAAACTCTTATGAGCAATCTTTGTGGTTATCGTTATGTTTGTCCAAACAAATGTACCTTTAGTTGTACCAGGCATTAAAATGAACAAGAAACTGAAGAAAACAAGGGTGGTCTAATAATTTTTTCCATGACTGTATATTGTTTTATGCATTATTATATATTTTATAAATATATTTATTTTCAGATACACATGTGGACAAAATTGTTGGTACCCCTCAGTTAAAGAAGGAAAAACCCACAATTCTCACTGAAATCACTTGAAACTTACAAAAGTAACAATAAATAAAAATTTATTGAAAATCAAATAATCAAAATCAGCCATCACTTTTGAATTGTTGATTAACATAATTATTTAAAAAAACAAACTAATGAAATAGGGCTGGACAAAAATGATGGTACCTCTATAAAAGATTGAAAACTATTTGACCAGAGTGACATGATTAACTCAGGTGTGTCCTTTAATTGACATCACAGGTGTTTCCAAACTCATAATCAGTCAGTCTGCCTATTTAAAGGGAGACAAGTAGTCACTCTGCTGTTTGGTGAAAAGGTGTGTACCACACTGAACATGGACAACAGAAAGCGAAGGAGAGAATTGTCCCAGGACATCCGAAAAAAAATTATAGACAAACATCTTAAAGGTAAAGGTTATAAGACCATCTCTAAACAGCTTGAAGTTCCTGTGACAACAGTGGCTCATATTATTCAGAAGTTCAAGACCCACGGGACAGTAGCCAACCTCCCTGGACGTGGCCGCAAGAGGAAAATTGATGACAAATTGAAGAGACGGATCGTTCAAATTGTATCCAAAGAGCCCAGAACAACCTCCAAAGAAATTAAAGGTGAACTCCAAGGCCAAGGTACATCAGTGTCAGATCGCACCATTCGTCGTTGTTTGAGCCAAAGTGGACTTCATGGGAGACGACACCACTGCTGAAAAAAATCATAAAAAAGCGAGACTGGAATTTGCAAAAATGCATGTTGACAAGCCACAAAGCTTCTGGGAGAATGTCCTTTGGATAGATGAGACCAAACTGGAGCTTTTTGGTAAGGCACATCAACTCTATGTTCATAGACTCAAAAACCAAGCATACGAAGAAAAGAACACTGTCCCTACGGTGAAACATGGAGGAGGCTCAGTAATGTTTTGGGGCTGCTTTGCTGCATCTGGCACAGGGTGTCTTGAATGTGTGCAAGGTAAAATGAAATCTGAAGACTATCAAGGCATTCTGGAGAGAAATGTGCTGCCTAGTGTCAGAAAGCTTGGTCTCAGTCGCAGGTCATGGGTCTTCCAACAGGACAACGATCCAAAACACACAGCCAAAAACACCCAAGAATGGCTGAGAGAAAAGCGTTGGACTATTCTAAAGTGGCCTTCCATGAGCCCAGATCTGAATCCCATTGAACATCTGTGGAAGGAGCTGAAACATGCCATTTGGAGAAGACACCCATCAAACCTGAGACAACTGGAGCAGTTTGCTCATGAGGAGTGGGCCAAAATACCTGTTGACAGCTGCAGAACGCTCATTGACAAATACAGAAATCGTTTAATTGCAGTGATTGCCTCAAAAGGTTGTGCAACAAAATATTAAGTTATGGGTACCATCATTTTTGTCCAGCCCTATTTCATTAGTTTGTTTTTTTAAATAATTATGTTAATCAACAATTCAAAAGTGATGGCTGATTTTGATTATTTGATTTTCTATAAATTTTTATTTATTGTTACTTTTGTAAGTTTCAAGTGATTTCAGTGAGAATTGTGGGTTTTTCCTTCTTTAACTGAGGGGTACCAACAATTTTGTCCACGTGTGTACATAGATTCATGATAGTGTTAAAATTGTCTATGATTTAAAAGATTGTTTTGACATGTCTGGAATGAATCAATAAAATTAAATGAAAAAATTATGTTCTAGCTGAATTGACAGGAACATAAACTGGGATTTCACATGACGTTTACTTCGTCAATATTCTTCCCCGTTTCGTCCTCACCCTCAAGTCAGTGGCAGTTCGTAGAGTCGCTTTAAACCGGAAGTTTACATGACAAGCAGAAGCCCCAAACGCAGAAATTATATTTTTAAGTAAACCTGTCACTTCAGGACTTCTTCAGGACATCCAGACATAAATTTACTCTAAAAAGAAAAAAAGAAAAGCTAATTTCAGATATCTGGAAGTGGTATTCGTCCAAGAAATATTATCTTATATTTACGTTATTTGACAAGAGAATTGTTGACAGTTACATAAAAAAAAGAATTATGTCAAATACAAAAGATAATAACAGAAATATTTCCTTTTCTTTTTCAATAGTTCCATTCCTTAATGAGAGTAAATATTTTCGATGAAAAATATTTTTTAACTAAATAACAGTCAGTGATAAACAATGGAACATTCAGCCGCTACAGTACTCCAACAGACTATAATTCTGTGTTTTCATTTTTAATTTTTTCAATATACAATATACAACCAATACACCAATATACAACAACATAACTTCCATTTTTTCACAAATACACTTGAAGACATATGATTTGAAATTTCATTGCATTTTTATTTATCAATTTAGATCAAATTGTTGGTTCATTGAATCAATAAAAGTTGGAGAAACCGGAGCACCCGGAGAAAACCTAAATGAAATGGAGGGAACATCCAGCAGGAGTCAAAAGTCTGGACAGACTGAATTCATAGTGAATGAATGAGTGAGTCCAAACGTTGAACTGCTGCTGTATGTGAACACTAAAGCTCTGTGACTCCTTTCGTCTGTCACAGTCTTTGTGTTCTGGCGCTTTGTCCTAATTATAGTCTTTATTCTTGTGTTTGTATTGGCGCAGACATGACGGAGTGAACAATTTCTTGAGTCGTCTCAACAAAGAGGGTTTGTATTCTTTTTCAGAGGATCACATCAGAAGCAATGACTTCTTCTGGCTCTGAGACCTCAGTTTCTACAACCGGTTCTGCTGGAACAACCGGATCCTCTTTGAGAACGACTTCTGGTGGTTTAGGGATTTCCTTTACAATCTCACATTGCTTGTTGTTATCAGTGAGTTGTATCTTCTTCCTTCCACGTACGGCCTTCTTAATTATTCTTTTGGGTACATCTATTTTTGGGGAGACCTCTGGTGGTTGGGAGGCCTTCTGGATTTTAGAGATCAGTTCTGTTGGCTCTTTTGGTTTGGTTTGGGTTCCAAACCGAAACACCTGAGTTAGCTCTTTCGGTTTTGGGACAAATTCTGTTTCAATGATCTCTACGGACTCAGAGACCTCTTGTGGTTCTGCAGCTTCTATTTTTGGAGCCAGATCTTTTGGGGCCACCAGGTTTGTGGTTGGAACACAGTCAGCTGGTTTAAGGAAACCATCGACAGCATCACGGAGGTCCGGCTTGGAGCCTTCCTTTGCTCCAGAGATGTTTCCAGAACCACAGACTTCAGGTTGTGGTTCTGAAACATCTGTCTGCGTTTCAGAGGACTCAGGTTCACCTGCGCTCACCTCAGCCAGGTGTTTGTCAGGAACCAAGGTGGTCTTCAGCTGCACCCTGAGCTCCGCCACCTTCCACTCCAGACTTTCTGTCTTCTCTCTTTCTGTGCTCTCAGTTTAGATTCCAGTTCAACTTTAGAGCTGATCTTTTCCTGGATTTGCTTTTTCAGCTTTTCCCGCTCTTTTTCCAGAATCAACAGTTGGGTCTCTTCACGTTTGGACTGAGCTTCTCTTTTCGCTGCAGCATCTTTGGAGGCCTGACGCAGGTTCTGGATAACGTCTTTGCAGCGGCTGACCTCGTTTTGGTGGTCCAACCCCCGCTTTTGTTCTTCCTCCAAGCTGAGTTCCACGTCTTGAAGCTTTTTCCAGAACCGCTGACAGTCCTCCTCTGCAGCGATCCTCTTCTCTTTTTCCTGCGTGAGAAGTAAATTCTTTTCCAGCAGGGGGTTCCTTCTGGTCTCTAATTGTTGGTTCTGGTGGTTCCTCTGCTTGTGCTGATATTCCTGGAAGGGGACTCTCTGCCTCTGAACGGATCCTGAATCGGTTGTCCTGTTGGGAACAAAGGCCTGGGAGCGATCACGTTCAGGTTTGACGTAGTTCCAAGTGGACGTTGCTCTTTCTTGGTGGTGAGAGTCGTCCTTCTGAATGAGTCCTGAGTGGGGAGTCACAGAGGCGGGAAAGTTGCTGTTTCCCACCTGGACCACCTCTAACTCAGGAGTCCCAGAAGAAGGAGAACCCTGGGATTTCTCCTTCTCTGTCTGAACATTTTTCAAATTCTTCTTCACCACTTGACTCCAGAGAAGATTTTGAGACGTTTCAATTTTAGCCACTGTCAAAGGGGTTTTTCCAGAGCTTTGATCTTTTTGAACATCGACAGAAGGTTCCTCATCCCTTTCTTCGGACCCACCTTTGGGATGAATAATTATCTCTTCTGTCTTATTCTCTAAATCTTTTTCCACCACGTCACTCTGAAGAAGTTTATCTGTTGTAGTTTCTTTTTCAACTACAGTCAAAACTGTTTCTTCAGTGTTTTGTTCTTCTTCTGGTGGTTGGATATCGACGGCAGGTTCCGCCTTTTCTTCGTCCTCACCTTTACAGGGATGAATAATTATCTCTTCAGAATCATCATCAGAATCATCGTCCTCTGTATCAGTCCAGTCAGAACCATCATCTGAATCATCGTCCTCTGTATCAGTCCAGTCAGAACCATCATCAGAATCATCGTCCTCTATATCGGTCCAGTCAGAACCATCATCAGAATCATCGTCCTCTGTATCAGTCCAGTCAGAACCATCATCTGAATCATCGTCCTCTATATCAGTCCAGTCATCATCAGATTCATCAGAATCATCGGAGGATCCTTCAAACGTTTCTCCGTTTTCGTCTACGTAAGGATAAATAATTAATTCATCAGAGGGCTCTCCGAATTCCTCATCCACTATTTCACTCCAGGGCCGATTACCAGAAGTTATTTCAAATCTATCCGCTGGTAAAGCCATCAGTTGTCTCCAGAGATCGTCTGATTGATTAATTTGGCTCATTGTTTCTCAGAATTGTAGTATTTTTCAGCAACGTGAACGTAGAAGGTGTTGAATCTTCAGTGTTTGTCAGAACTCTGTGAATTCTGTCCTCTGATCCACAAGTAGTCAACGGTTGATGATGTCACGAGATATGATGTCACACAGGAACTGACCGTCCCGGAATGTTTCTCCTCAAACTGTTGGTTTGTCACCATGACGACAGAATGCTGATTACATATGTCTGCAAATGTCAAGGTCACATGACAAGGTCACATGACAAGGTCACATGTGTGAGTGAACTTTCCAAAGACCAGAATAAAATCTTAAATACTAACAGGTTGAAGAGGAGGTCATGTAGACCGGTGTATAAAAAGAGAGCAGACAGAAACACGTTTTTTTATTTTTATTATAGGGAGAGTGTGATAGTTGAAAATAAAGCAGATCTCCATCAAGTCGTGCTTGTGATGAGAAAAATCTGTTTTAATTTTGATTTTCACAAAATGTAGAATGATATCTAAAAATTTAAATAAAAACAAAATGCAACAATCCAGAACATGTTTAATTATCTGTATTTTTTTTATTTATTATTTCTGTTTTATTTTTATTTTATTTATTACTTTTTGTGTGCTTGGTTGTTAAAATGTTTTTGTTTATTAATTTGATTAATTGTTTTCTTTTTAGTATGCTGAACTTCTTATTTATTTATTTATTTTCTTCTTATTTATTTATTTTACTGTTTTTTACTACAACATGTTTTGGAGGGATGGAAGGTCAGAGAATGGAGTTTAAAAAATAAATCAATAAACAGATAAGTAATGATTAAATGTTATAACCTCATGTTAGTTTTGATTTCCTTTTATAGCAGCTTGGTTAAACATAAATACTGAGGCCTGTGCTGAATCAGAATTATGATGGTTCATTTGACCAATAGGTTTCAACGCACAAATACTCAGTCATGGTTTCTAGACATGTTCCTCAAGTGTGAAGATTTCTTTGGATTTTTAAAAAATATTCATTATTCATAATGTGAACATGCAGATCAAAGGGAGGCTGGTGTTCTGGATGGTCAGGGGGGAGGCAGTCACCGACTGGATCAGCACCGCCTGCAAAGTGCAAAGTGCAAGCAGGAACAAAGCTTTATTTCTTTGGGGCGACATTAAATATTTAGTGCATTTACATTAACTGTGCAAAATCAGCACAGGAAGCCGTACAAAACAACAACTATTAATGTCATTTTTGCTTCCAGACAACTCCTTAAAATTTCATCAAAATCCATCCATAACTTTTTGAGTTATCTTGAACACAGACAGACAGATAAACGCTGGCAAAAACATAACCTCCTTGGTGGAGGTAAAAATTGTTTGTTTACCTGGTTGCTGGGTTACGCTCATACAGACAAGGGGCCCTCCTAGCCAATGGGATGCCAGGAAGATGCTAGCTGATAGCCAATGGCAGAGCAGCTCGGACGCACCGCTTTCAAACCGAGATACAGAGCCGACAGCTATGTCTACGTTCAGTAAACTCTGGGAGCTGCGAGTAGCAGCGCTACTGTATTTTAGCCTTTCGTACCCTGAAATTTCTTTCGTACTAGAGGTAATATTTTCCCCGTTGAGGCGTTTCGTAACCTGAAAATTTCGTACGTAGAGACGTTCGTAAGTAGAGGTACCACTGTATATGAAATGTCAGAATAGGTCATTTTTTTGACGACACCCCAGTGTGCTGCGACACCCCCCGTTGAGAAAGGTTGAGAAAGGCTGGATTAGCGTATTGCTTTAGCGCTACAGTGCATCTGGGATGCAACGATGGCAGGAGCAACAATCCCAAAAGAAAATTTACTTTGAATATCTGCTGGTCAGACGGCAACCAACGTCACGGCAACCTGAAGTCATGATCCATCATTCAAAAACATCTGTTTATAGATCGTGAAATATGTTAATAAGCCCATAAAATTAAATGTCAAAGGAGGCGGTCATGAATAAATGACTATTTAGCACATGCAGCACAATCAAACGGGGAGAAAAGCTGTGTAAATATTCCCTCATATTTCACTTGGGGTAACTTTAGTGTTCGGTCTCATGACGCCAATATTTGTCGGTCCATATGTTCGGGTCAAGGAGAGAAGCTGAGGCAGCGCCCACCTCTGCAGAAAAGAATGAAAAAAAAAAAAAAAACCACTCCTGGCACACAGAGTCGAATTATGAATAAATAAGCCGACATGCTGTTCGCCTGGAGATAAAACACACACTGTTAGCTTTTTCTCTCCCTCGAAAAAATAAAAGATTAAAGAACAAGAAAAAGAACGGCGACGTCATCCATCCCTGATCTGCTGTCTCGATACGTTACAATACTGTAGCTTGAATGTGCAAAACAGGCGTTTTAAACAAACTAGCTGGTTTTTTCCTTTTAGCTGGTTCTCCATCCAGCCACCTTTCCTCTTCCTCTCCTCTTCCTCTTCCTCTCCTCTTCCTCTTGGTCTCTGGCTTCCAAAAAAGCCGAGGCAATAAATATTAATGACGGTTCCCGTGTGGTGGGGCAGGGCTTACTTACAGCCAAATGATCCTGGCGCAGAATAATGAAGCCGCCGGGACCCAGGTGAGAGGACGGAGGGAGGATTATGTAACTTGGCGCCTTGTCAGGTAGGTTTCATCCATAATTTAACGCGGAGGAGAGGAGATTGTGGATATAGCAGGAGACATGGGGAATTAGCTCCATAACCCGGGACGGGCGTGGAAACGTGGGGAGGGCGAATGTAATGAGAGATTTTGAGCACAAGCAGCTTTCGGCTGCAGACGCGCCGTGCATGTAGCTTATGGGAGCTACTTCCTGTTTATTCATTCATTCATTCGTGAATATGGCCATCAAGTCCTGGATATCTGTGTGATCGATGCAGGGACTTCAGCGAGCGGCTGCCCGTCACAGAATATCTCAAAATCAGGAGTGCCCCCCCCCCGTTGACACAGACAAACAAGATAAACGGCCTCACCGAGCACAGCGGGTCGAACAAAGAGGACGAGATCGACCCTGATCTCCTTTTAACTCCTGAAATCTCGACCTCCCGCTGGAAGACCGGGCAGGTGCGCTGGAGAGGCCCTCCCCCAGACGAACGGAGGCAGACGGAGGAAAAATGCTCGCGGGCAGATATGCAGAATTGTGGGAAACAGCGTGTCCATTTCATGCCGGTTTAGACTTCACATGCAAATGACTTTTCAGGGCATAAAATTAGATTTTTTACCCAGCAGCCCCTGGCTACCAGGTTTTTGAAGTTGGTAGCCAGCTAGCAATTTTGGTCGCCATTGTTTTTCGTCGCCCCATACGCCCCCGTAGACTGCTGACATCATCATGGACGCTCCCAGCATGTAGGGCCCTATGAAATCCATTTTATTTTTTCTCAAATTCCATTTTAATTTTTTTTAATTTTTGGTGTTTTTCAGGTTTTAATTTTTGAGAGTTCCGTTCTAAGCATTTTATGCAAATTTAACTCCAAGACAGTATATAAGGTAATGAAATATAGACAATTTATGCAATTATAACTGTAAACTTTAAATATTTTCATACTTTTAAACAACAAAACATTTGTTTTGTTGACAAACAAAAAAAATTCAAAAGTTCTTTTTATGTAATAAATAACTAAGAAAAAAATAAATCAAATAGGTAAAATCTATTTAAAGTGCAAAAATAAAGAAATTGAAATAGCAGTAAACTAATCGTTTTTAGTTTGTCTAATTTCTTCTGTTATCAGACTCGGTTATCTTCCGCCAGATCTCCTAAAGCTGCTATTTAGGGATAACGGGTAGCGACTTTAGGGAGCGGAAGATTGCATTAGCGGTTAGCGCTGGTTCCTAAACCCGCAGTTAGCGTGTAGTGGCTAGCGGGAAGTGTACGATTGGGACCTAGATCTCTCCAGCGTATCTTGGGAACACCTCGGGGTTTTCTCAGATGAGTTGGCGGAAGCGACCGGGGGGAGGGAGTGTTGGGCCTCTCTGCTGAAGCTGCTGTCTCCACGGGAGTTAGCCGCTAGTTCCTTCGCTTCTTCGCCGGTTTCTCAGTTGGCCGCTTCGACTTCTTTTTTTTTTTTTTTATGAGGAAAGCGGGGGCAGGAGGGTGCACAGAAGCTAGAGCATCCACACCTTTTAGTGACCCCTCTTTGAACATTTTTTCGAAAGAAAAGTTCCCTTTAGTCCGGGGGAAAAAAATGAAATTTTTCGCAAATTGCCGTTCAGTTCTGTTATATTGTACATTTAAAGTGAATTCCGTGCTTCCATGATCGCGGATTCCATAGGGCCCTACCCTCGCCACTGGCGACAAGGCAGAAAAAAACGGTCGAAATGGTCAAATTTTGGTTGCATTTGGCGACCAGTTAGTCGCCATTTTATGCCCTGCTTTGCACATTTTCTAACATAAATACTGATCATTAAACACGATTGCTCCAGAAGTCTTGCAGTCCGTCGAGATGCTCCGTCATGCTCCCACGCTCTGTCAACCCTTCCCGCCACCCTTCACCTGTTGGGTCTTCCTGTACTCATGCTGTCACGGACGCCGCGGTGCTTCAGGTAAATTTGCTGGGACATCCGCCGCCGTGAAGACCGACGACTGTCTTGAAGGCTGTCCAGTAGTAAAAAATCTGTCTCGCCTGCAGAGCGCTGAGTTATGAACTGTCTGGAAGTACAACACAATCCACTACACACCACATCCCCTCACACTTCACAACCCAGCACACACCACACCCTCACTGTCACGTCTCTTTAACTGTCTTGTCTTTAAATGTTTCACTGCTGGTGTTTTTTTAGTCCTCTCTGACGAAATCAGGATTTAGGATGTTAATAAAGACGTTGGAATTTACTGCCAGAGAGGACTGAAGGACACATTCACCTTCACACCCCCACAAAAAAAAAAAAAAATGTCTGCCATAAGATTAAAGTTGCATACACATACTAGATGGTTTTGCTAGACAATGGCACTAACCATGAATGTAAATGCAGACAAAGTAAAAAAAAAACCTTTCTAGTTTGAGATGCGCGCATGCATGTCCTCAATCCTCGTTGAGCGTGCACTTACACATGCATAGTACATTTATATCCTTGCTTGTGTGCACGCCCTCCTATCGATAAACGCTCGCCAGTAATGGTGAGCGTCGCAGGGATGAGTCCGAGGGCCACAGATCCTGTAAGGCGAGGCCAAGCAGGTGGCGGACTGATCAGAGGGCCTCCCAGAGCCCCAGGAGGGCCACTAATGGAGCTGTCATCACGCTACGTCCTTGCTGTCCAACAGCCTCCTCTGCTGTCACACAACATATCAATTACACGGCTGTTTACAGGTCCTGGCGACTCAGCAGTTCGTCCCCAGCTGGAGTCGGGACCAGAGAGAGCTCAAAGACGAGACTGCCTCCGACGGGCCGAGCAGCTGTTGACCCCGCGGGGCGCCGACTTTCAAAGGCAAACAGAGGTGCTCGGATTTTCACGTCCCTGCGCTCAGAGAGTTAACCCGCCGACGTGAAAGGTGAGGTTTGCTGAGCCACGCGGTAGGTTTTCCATGGCGCTGCAGAGATGAGATCTTGGGATTGAGATGTCAGAGGAACGTTTTAATTTGGTTATTTCCCCAACGGGAGGGAGAGAGATTGGTTGAGAAAGCGAAGCGCGAGCGGCTCGTGTCCTGCCTTTATTTTATCTGGCGCCGAGGGTTTAAGCCCTTTTCTTATTCGGCTCTGAATGTGGTCTTATGTGGATAAAAATCCAAAATCAAACGAGAAGTTTCGCGGCTTCACCTCCAGCCCTGCAGCTGTACAGCAAATCCCTGCATCCTCTCAATGTCTCGTCAAAGTCAGAGGGTTTTATGGCTTTTTACCTCGTTTCCTGTTCGGCCCTCAGAAAAACACGCTGCTGTCCGTACACGTGCACGAAATGCTTTCGATGCAGCTGAAACCATCTGTTTCCTGTACGTTTGGTAATCTGCTCCAATAAGCTACAGTTTACAGATGACAGAAATGACAACTGACTGAGATTCTTTAAGACCAAGTTGAGCCCAAACTGGACACTGAGGTGGTGAAACAAAGAGCAAAGGATTCTCAGGGAGAACGCAAGAAATAAAACAAACTAAAAACCTACCGGTGTTGTTTGGAAATCAGCACCGTGTTGTTGGCTGGAGGAACATCGTGTAATTCAGACTCCAACACCAATCGACCCGTCGATCAGCAGCTGGGAGCTTGCTGGATCTGACAGAACAATGCTGGCTCTGTTTTGTCCAATTTGTCCCCGTTGTGGTGGTTAGCAGCTGTTAGCAGCTGTCGGACCGACGTCGGGAGACGCAAACGGCAGAAGCAGGCGACTTCCAGACCAAACTCAGCGACTATCCGAACTCTGCATCTCCGCCGACATGACGAGCTGCAGCAAAACAGGCCCAGAGCATCACACCGCCACCGCCGTGCTCTGCAGGGAGGTTTGGCCCTCGCGGGGCAGAGCGCAGTGGCTTGATTTATTCATTCATTCATTTATTTATCTGGTCAGGAAAATGCAGCGGGCGGAGCTAATGCTACACGAAACAGACGGAGAGACACAGATGGAAAATTCTGCTTCTGTTCTCCACTTTCTCCCTCCATCAGGTTTTTGCAGCGTCTCTGAAAACAAAGTTCTGATTTAAATCTAGAAACTCAGCACGAATTGAGAATAACGATAACAAAACCACTTAACCGTGCAGGGTCAAAAAATCGCTTTCTTGCTGCATATTAATTTGTGTGCAGAAAAACCAGTAAAACTGAGAGAAAAATAAAGTTTTTTTTTCTTTCCCTCTTATAGTTTTAAATGTTCTGATGGACCTCAGACTGATCAATCAATCAATCAATCAATCAATTTTATTGAACATGTTAAAAAACAAAATAAAAACAGGATCAAGGCAGAGTAAGTAATACAGTCTGCCCACAAATAAAAACAACAAGAGCAAAAAAATGAAATAAAAAATCAACAGGCAACAAAGCCTCATCCGTTTGAAAAAACAAAACAAAAACAATGCATCTGCCTTCTGTCCATTTGTCACCCAAACATCATGTCCAAATGGGATAGGAAGAAGTTAAAAAAAAAAAAAAACTTTTCTAGTCCTACCCCCTTGTTCATCTGCTTTAGCATTTAGTATAAAAAACACACAAAAAAACAAACAAAAAAACAAACAAAAACATACAAACAACCTAATAAAGTTAGCGTAAGTGCTATTTCTTGTGCAATTCCATAAGTGCAAAAAACAAAAAAAGTAGGCCGAGACCTACGTCAGCCCATAGCTGCCAAGAACACTACATAAACAACAACAAGACAAAGCAAAAAGAAAAAACAAGACTCAAGCCATTACTGCTCCATCTCATAAGCTCGCAGTATCTTCATTTTGTACAGTGTCTTCAGTTTGGATATATTATTACATGTTTTCATCTCATCACTACAATCATTCCACAGAGTAACTCCCCTTACTGTAACACTATGATATTTCATGTTAGTCCTGACTGGTGGTTTCTTGAACATGTAGCTTCCCCTCAAATTGGCGATGGCGGCGCGTGCAGACGCAGCGGCTCTAGGCTCCCGGCTTTCTGTGTTTTTTTTGTTGTTTTCCGTGTTTTTGTTCGTCTTTTCACCCGCACTCGAAGCCTTAATACAGTATGGAAAGGCTGAATTGACGGATTTGGGGAAAAAGTACGGACTTTTTGCACCCCCAAAGCTTGACTTCATTCCTCCAGAAATACAGCGGACCACGGAGGCTCCCACCATCCCCCCTCTGTGGCCTAGGAGACGGAGGAGACACCGTAAACAAAAGCGGGGCAAGCGGAGCGGGCTGCGGGCTAGGCTACGAGCTAACCCACACAGACCAGCTCTGCCCAGTCTCCTCCTCGCCAACGTCAGGTCACTTGTCAACAAACTGGACGAAATAAGACTGAGAATCATCTCACGTAAGACCGACAGCTGTGTAGCGATCTTCACCGAGACCTGGCTGGACAACAACATCCCCGATGCAGCGGAGCTAGCGGGGCGCTCTCTGTTCCGGGCCGACAGGACAGCAGCTTCAGACAAGACCAGAGGCGGAGGTTTGGCGCTGTACATCCACAACTCGTGGTGTACAGCTACGAGCATTATTGGAACCTTCTGCTCCCCCGACCTGGAATATCTGGCAGTGAAGTGCAGACCTTTTAAACTGGTTAGAGAACTCAGCTCTATCATGATCATAGCAGCCTACATACCACCGAGAGCTAATGCTAAGTTAGCGCTGGAGGAGCTGTACTGCCTGGTCAGCGGCCAAATGAACGCGAATCCAGAGGCGGCTGTGATCGTGGCTGGGGACTTTAACCATGTGGAACTAAAAGCTGTGCTACCCAAATTCCACAAATTCATAAACTTTCCAACCAGAGACAACAACATACTGGACCAGGTCTACTGCAACATCCCAGGCGCATACAAGGCTGCAGCAGCTCCACACTTTGGTATGTCAGACCATATCTCTGTGGAGCTGATCCCTGCATACAGACCACTGATCTGCAGGACCAAACCCACCATCAGAACCATCCAGGTTTGGACTGAGGAGGCTTCCTCAGCTCTACAGGACTGTTTTGAGCACACCGACTGGGGAATATTCAAAGAGGACGCAGACCTTGAGGAATACACGTCTTCTGTGCTGTCCTACGTCCAGTTCTGCACTGATGCTGTCCTTCCCACAAAACAATCATGGTCTTTCCTAACCAGAAGCCATGGGTGGACGGCACAGTACGGTCCCTGCTGAAAGCCCGAGATGCTGCTTACAGATCCGGAGACAAACTGGCTTACAGCAGGGCCCGCAAAGAACTGAAAAAGGGGGATCCAGCTGGCGAAAACACAGGCACAAGCAGCGCATTGAGGAGCACTTTAAGGACAACAATTCACGTAATATGTGGAAAGGCATCAGGACAATCACAGACTACAAACGCAGCGACCAGCAGGTCAGCCATGACCCCACTCTGCCTGACACCTTAAACAACTTCTTCGCACGCTTTGACTCTCCAAGCAGCAGAAGGGCTGAACTCCCTCCCCAGCCAGAGGCGCAACATCAGCCTCTCATCCTGCAGCTGCACCAGGTGACCGCGACCCTGAGGAGAATAAACACCAACAAGGCTGCAGGACCGGATAAGGTGTCAGGTCGGACCCTGAAGTCATGTGCGGACCAACTTGCAGAGGTTTTTCTGGACATTTTTAAAACTGTGTCGCTGCAGCTTTCTGTGGTACCTGTCTGCCTGAAGTCCTCCATCATTGTGCCTGTGCCCAAGAAAACAAACATCACCTGCCTCAATGACTACCGTCCTGTTGCTCTAACCCCAGTCATCATGAAGTGCTTCGAGCGGATCCTCCTAAAGTACATCAAGGACGCCATCCCTGCAGGCCTGGACAGCCTGCAATTCGCCTACAGGGAGAACCGTTCTACGGAGGATGCTGTCTCGCTAGCACTTCACACAGCCCTGACCCACCTGCAGCATCCCAACACCTATGTTAGGATGCTGTTTGTGGACTTCAGTTCAGCCTTCAACACTGTTCTCCCGGACGTGTTGGCCCTGAAGCTCCACAACCTGGGTTTATCACCATCACTCTGTTCCTGGATCAGTGACTTCCTCACCAACAGGCCCCAGGTGGTGAGGATGGGGAAGTACACTTCTGCTCCACTGATCCTCAACACCGGGACACCGCAGGGTTGTGTGCTCAGCCCTGCCCTCTTCACCCTCTTCACCCAGGACTGCTCTGCCATCCACTCCACAAACATGGTTGTGAAGTTCGCGGATGACACCACCGTGGTGGGTCTCATATCCAACAACGATGAGACCCACTACAGAGAGGAGGTCCAGAGGCTCACACAGTGGTGTTGCAGGAACAACCTCATCCTGAACACCAGCAAGACCAGGGAGGTCATCGTGGATTATAGGAGGTCCAGGAAGACTGAACACGCTCCTCTCTGCATACATGGAGAGGCAGTGGAGCGTGTAGACAGCATCAAGTTCCTGGGCATCCATATTTCCTCTGACCTCTCCTGGTCTGTGAACACTTCGCACCTGGTGAGGAAGGCCCAACAACGGCTCTTCTTCCTCAGGAAGCGATGAAGCGCTCTGGACTCTCTTCACAGGTGCTCACGAACTTCTACAGAGCAACCATTGAGAGCATCCTGTGTCTCAGTGTGACGGTGTGGTACGGCAGCTGCACGTCACAGGACAAAAAGGACCTAGCCCGGGTGGTGAGAACAGCACAGGGGATTGTGGGCTGCCGTCTACCAGATCTGGACTCCGTCTACACTGCACGAGTCCAGAAGAGGGCCAGACGCATGGCAGCCGATCCCACCCACCCGGGCAATGCACTGTTTGTAGCGCTTCCATCGGGGAAGCGGTACAGAAACATCAGAGCCACAACAAAAAAGACTGAGGGACAGCTTCTTCCCCAGAGCTGTGAAAGCCATAGCCCCCCTGTAGTGAACCACTGTACCCCACCCCCCTACAGAGCTTTAAACATGGACCCTCCCCCCCACAGCCACACACAATCACCTACCTCTCACACAGATTCACACCTCTGTGTCACTTGCACTTTATCTCCCATTCTCATTCCCACCCACCTCTCCCATCAACCCCCGCACAGCCAGTTCTCTGTAAATAAACACTGACAATCTGTAAATATCACCTACAAGAATGTATATATTTTTCATCTATTTATCTGTGTGATTTATTTATGTGTGTATTTATGTGTGTGCCTGCCGGGTGTCGTGCAAAATTTCGTTATGCCTGCATAATGACAATAAAGAGACTTGAAACTTGAAACTTGAAATTGTACCCGCTCTCTCTTATTTGGAACAACTCTTGGATACTAGCTGGCAGTTGACAGTTTTTAACCTTATACATAAATTGAATTGTTTTAAAGTCAACTAAATCTCTAAATTTTAATATTTTCAATTTAATAAAAAGTGGATTTGTCGGTTCTCTATATTTTGTTTTATTTACAATTCGTATAGCTCTTTTTTGCAGGATAAATATTGGGTCAATGTTTGTTTTGTATGTATTCCCCCACACCTCCACACAGTAGCACATATATGGTAAAATAAATGAACAATATAATGTGTAAAGGGAAGCTTGGTTTAGGAGGTCTTTGGCTTTATTGAGTATTGCAGTTGATTTAGATATTTTAGTTTTTATATAATGTATATGTGGCTTCCAGCTTAATTTATTATCTATTATTACTCCAAGGAATTTGATTTCATTTACTTTTTTGATTTCCACATCATTTATCATGAGCTTCTTGCTTGATTTAGTAGATCGATTACCAAAAATCATGAATTTCGTCTTACCTAAATTGAGCGTTAATTTATTTTCATCAAACCAATTTTTCATCCTCCCCAGTTCCTTTTCTACTATATCCAAAAGTTGCTCCAAATTATTTCCACAACACAATAAGTTCGTATCATCTGCAAACAGAGTTGTTCTCATGACTTTAGACACTTCACATATGTTATTAATATACAGTAAGAATAACAGAGGTCCCAATACTGAGCCTTGAGGCACCCCGCATGTAACCTTCCTTAGCTGTGATTTGATTTGGTGTATTTCCACATACTGGTGCCTGTTGTTTAGATAGCTCCGTATCCAGGACAATGCTGTTCCTCTAATACCGTATTTTTGCAACTTCTTTAATAATAGGTCGTGATCTACAGTATCAAATGCTTTTTTTAAATCTAAAAAAACCCCAACTGCATATTCTTTATTTTCTACTGCCTTTGTAATTCCCTCTACAAATTCCAATACTGCATAAGTAGTTGTCCTATTTGCTCTAAACCCATACTGCTGTTCACACAATACACCATGTTTTGTAATAAAATCATCCATTCTTACGTAAAACAATTTTTCCAGAATTTTTGAGAACTGAGACAACAGAGAAACTGGTCGATAATTTGAAAATTGATGTTTGTCTCCAGCTTTAAATATTGGGATCACTTTTGCAGTTTTCATTTTTTCTGGAAATATGCCAGTTTTCAGAGACTGATTGCAGATATGTGTGAAAGGTTTAGCAATACATTCAATGACGTTTTTAATTGTAAGCATGTCAAAACCATGCCAGTCTGAGGACGTCTTACCTTCAAGTTTTTTAACAATATCTATAATTTCTTTTTAATCAGTTCCTCTTATAAACATAGACTCTGCAACATGTGTATTTCTACTCTCTACTCCATCACCATTACCAGTGTTTGCAATTTCCCCAGCTAAACCAGGACCAATATTAACAAAAAAAGTGTTAAACTCATTTGCAGCTGCAATCGTATCAGTAGAGATTGAGTTGTTTTTTGTTAGGAAGTAGGTGGGATATCCTGTCTCCCTTGTATCTTTTTTATAATTTCATTCAGTATATTCCAGGTATTTTGATATTGTTTTATTGTCCTCTAGTAATTTACTGTAGTGTTCCCTTTTGCTCCTTCTAGTTATTTGGATTAATTTATTTTTATATGCCTTGTATGTAATTTCAGCCTCTACTGTTCTTTTCTTTAGGAATTCTTTATACAATGCATTTTTCCGCTTACTTGCAATTAGTATTCCTTTTGTAATCCACGGTTTCTCAGTATATTTTTTCTCACTACTTTCTTTACTATAGGACAATTTTTTTCAAAAGAATCAGTTATTATTGACAAGAAATTGTCAAATGCCACATCAGCATCTTCTGTATATACATTGTTCCAATCTTGTTTAATTAGGTCTTGTTTGAAAGCATTAATAGAATCCTGTGATTTAAATCTAACAGTTTTAATAGTTTTAATATTTTTATTGGTCCTAGTGTTGCTCGGTATAATTACAAAAACAGGCAAGTGGTCACTTGTATCATTTATTATTAATCCACTAGTAACTTCCTTATCTATTATGTTGGTAAAGATATTATCAATAATTGTTGCACTGTGCGTTGTTATTCTGGTTGGTCTTGTGATTGAGGGATACAAACTGATACTGAACATTGCATTGATGAATTCTGTGATTATATTATGTTCTTGTGGGTTCAGCAGGTCTATATTGAAATCTCCACAGATACATACTGATTTTTTATTATTTATATTACTATATAATTCCAGTAATTTTTCCTTAAATGTTTTAACACATGATCCTGGTTTTCTGTATACACAGCTTATTAAAATATTTTTGGACTTCTGCATCTCTATTTCTACTGTAATACATTCCATTATGTCATCCAAGGCGAATGATTTATTTTTGATAGATTTGCATTTATATTTTTCATCAATATACAATGCTACTCCCCCTCCTTTAATATGCGTCCTGTTCATATAAAACAGTTCATATCCCTCCATCCTGACCATGTGTATATATTCCTCACTAAGCCATGTCTCGGATATCGCAATTACTGTAAACTTATTATCAATTTTTCTTAAGCATTGTTTAATATTTGACAAGTTCGAGATGAGACTCCTACTATTAAAATGAATAACTGATATTGACCCATCCATCTTAATATTTCCTTTGAAATGCTCTTCTGTATAATATTCTCATTGTCTATGTATGTTCTTATAGAAGTTATTGTCCGGATCTATGTCATTTTCAATATCTTGTGTTTTATATTCCGTGTATTTGAAGGTTTCCAGGTTGAGTTTTTCAATCTCGGATGGTTGATTATTGTTCATGTTTAATAGTGAGTTTCAATAGGCTAGTTTACCTTATTGTCCATTTGTTATCCATGTTGTGGCTTGATCTCTTCCCTTTTAATCCTCATATTTGTCCAGTTCTCTTTCTTCCCTTATGACCAGCACTTTGGCCTCCTCCGGTGATCCGTTTAACTTTATGAAGACTTTGCAGCTGGCCGTCCATGTGGCCTGGATCTTGCCTTGTTTTTTCAGTCTTCGGGCTTTTCTTGCAATATCCGCATTTTTCTTGATGAGGTGTTCATTCAGGTATATATTTGTCCCCTTTAGTTTCGATCCTTGCTTAAGAAGCTCCTGTTTTTTCTTTCTGGTGCACAGTCGCATGATTATAACCGGGGGGGCTTCTTTGTTTTTACTGGACAAAGTGTGACAACACAACAAAAAGATGTTTAAAAAAAATTGATGTTACTTTTATCTCATGTGGGAAAAAGTGACTTGGTGTCGAGCCTGTTCACGTGATCTTTAGGTTTGCAGTAATATTCTTCCTGGATAGCAGAAACGTTCTCCTCCATCCTCCTCTGAGCAGACCGACGTTTTTCATTTGCTAATCTGTTCCTGAGCGCTGACAGGATGTACGTTAGCTGAACTGAACGTGGAACTTCGACTTCAGCTTGCAGATGCTCCTACGGCTCACCCCGAGCTGTTCATTGCTGGCAGAGAAGATTTGGCAAATCTTTCACGGGCGCAGATGAACATGCATGTTCCTGACAGATGTGGCACCGTTTAAAAGGGAAATAATCAGGCTTTTTTAATTATATGAAATTATGGGCCCGATCTTCCGCCAAATCTCCTAAAGCTGCTATTTAGGTATAGCGGGTAGCGGGAGGGGCGTTCCCCTGCAAAGAACACAATCTTCCATCTTGCTAAACCCGCGATCCCACCTGCGCTACCCGCTACATTATCCATAGGAGTGGTTAGGGTGTTCCACCTGTTAAACAAATCAGTGCGTCAGTAGCCTTTAAGAGCAGGTTGCACTACCTGCTAACCGCTATGGAGCGTCTTTTCATCCAGATCGGAGTAGCTCTCATGTGCAGCTCGTCTGGAACTCTGCTGTAGAGCTTCTTCCTCTTCCTTCCTCCTCCTCCTCTGCACTGATCAGGGCCGTCGCAAGGGGGGGGCGAAGGGGGCGGTCGCCCAGGGCCCCGCGCTGTGACGTACCTATGACGGGCCTCACACTTGACCAATAGGTCAATAGGTTATCCTGAAAAGGGCCTCGCATCTCAAGTCTGCCCCGGGCCCCGCCCCCCCCTTGAGACGGCCCTAGCACTGATATATATACATATATATATGTATATAAATATATAAATATTTTTACACCGATAATTCCTATCGGCTACCTGAAAGTCCCAGATAGTCGGTGCGCTCCCGGTAAACACGGCAGAGCCGCGGGAACATATTCTCAGCAGGGGGTGCTGGGAGTCTGAGACAGCTGTGCGTCTTGGCGCAGCTGACCGTGATGTCGGCCATGACGGATTTTTAGGGGAAATGTCCCAAAGATCTCCTTGGTTTCCTCCACAGCAGACATCTGAATGAGATCATGCCACAGCTGTACAGACTGACGTGTCTGGCTGTGACTATTCCCACATCCACCACAACTGCTGACCAGACATCCTCTGACCTTAAAAGAATAAAAACGTATGAAAGTAATACGGTGATGCGTAATCCAGAGGTAGAGCCGTTTGTGCACGTCCACATGTGACCAGATGGACGCACATTTATGCCATTTGGACGCGTTCTTTTACGCGCCGACATGCAGGTTGCGCTTTCTGCAAACTCGGTATCTTGCAAGATACCGAGTTTGCGGAAAGCGCAAAAGACACGCCCGTTGCCACACCTACAATGTGAGTAAGGGAGTCGGCATAGCGGATAGCAGCTTTAGGGAAGCAAAAGATTGCATTAGCGGTTAGCGGAGGTTCCTAAACCCGCAATTTGCAGGTAGCGGGTAGCGGCTAACGGCTAACGAGTGGTGTACGATCGGGGCCTTAGTGCCGAGAAGAACTGTTACAAGACAGAAATAACCTGCCAGACACAAATTTCCTTACGTGTTGTCCTCCGTTCATAACTGGGCTGATAAAGTTAAAACAGTATTGAAGTCTTTAATACAGGGATCATTTTAACCTGTTTTTTTTTTTTCATCAAGCGTCTCAAAACACAGCTTCACTTTGAATCGCTGACCACACATTTACCGTACTGCAGTTCTACATGTTGTAAAATGCACCGGCAGCCGAGGAATCTGTGGAAATTGCTGCTAAATGTGTGGACTGGTGGCAGGCGGGGAAACAAAAGATGATCAAGGACCCGAGATATCCCTCTCTCTCTCTCATCATCTGAGCCTGGTGGCTGTCCCACGCACAGATGTTTCTGACGGTACGGAACATACCGAGCCGACCCTGAGGCAGCAGGGGGGCGGGGCCTTGTGAGGTGGCTGCAGGTGATGACACACAACAGCACTCATCACCAATATGGAGAACCGATGACACTCCTTCACCTGCTGTTTTAAAGGACCTGCTACTAGTCTGGTTGTTGCTCCGCCCACGTTGCGGGTTTTGTTTCTCCAACTGGCCAGTTTCTTGGAGACATGAAGCTGTTTTATTCTTGAAAACACGATCCAGTTAGCCACGAGTGCATCCACAATACATAACCGTCAGTTCAGTGCTGGATGGAAGGAAAGCAGCGAACCTCTCTCCTCCAGCTGCTCTCCAACTGTCAGCTCTGCTAAGATGAAGTCAAGGCTGTCTTGACAGAGCAATATAATTTCAACCCAATTTACCCACTTTTGTGACTCTACTATAGTAGATATATCTGCTTCCTCCCCCCTTTTCCTACTCATATTTATATTTATATATGTGCCTCTGTCACATTTGGAGAAGAAAGGAGGAAATGAGCTGCGGAAAAGATTGGATTCAGGAGATGGGATGGTGTTTGTGTGCAGTTCTGTGTGCATGAAAGAGATAATGCATACGTGCATCAGAGGCTATTTCTCTGAAAGAAAGAAATTGGCTCTGTAAATAAGCTTATGCACGGTCTATATATATATAAAAAGAGCATGTGCTGCTATTATAGTGTGTCTGCGTGAGTGTCAGGGTGTCACCGGTTGCTCGCCAGACGGGTGACAGGTGATTTGTCAGCAGGAAAAGATGAGAGCGGCAGTAATGCACTCCCCCCCCCCCCCCCCCCCCCCCCCCCCGCTGAAAGTGCTGGAAGTTTTTCGAGAGCTTTTTCAGCACCCGGTGAGCACAAAAGATGAATGACAAGAAACTGTGCACGCAGCTGAAACAAGGTTTGCTCCTAGCTCCGGGCTCGCAAAAAAGCAATCGGTAAATCTGAGGGTGAGGAAGCGAGTGGGCGTCCGCTGACGTTTGAGTGACAGCTCAGACATTAAATATTTAGGTGGATGCAGTGCAGAGAGAGAGAGAAAAAAAGGTTTGAATTCCAGGAATAGAGGCGGGTCATACTCTGCAGTATTATTCAGAGCTGAGACACCTTTCAAGTGCACCCACGACACCCACAATGCTTCACCTGAATCAAAATAACCGCCAGCTGTTGTCTCTGGTGTTACTGTCTGCCGGCTGCTTCCTCCCGCTCACGATGTCAAAGCTGCAAAAGACGCACCAGGTATCGATCTCAGCCTTGTCGGCAATGTTGCGTCTGCGCACAAATGCAGCGGGGGTGACAAGACTAGAAACAAAGGTCAATTAAAGAGTTTAATACAATCATGAATAGAAAGATTCAATATACCATGCAGAATATTTCAATGGTGGTGCATTGCCTCAACACCACAGAGATCTTAAAAGATCCAGCGGAGGCAGATCCTTGATTATTCTACATTTATTGTTCTTTGTCTTCGAGTCCAGATGGTAAACAGCTCTGAATCGCAGGTCCAAGCACATGTGGTTGTTTTGTTTGTCTAGGAAATGAGATGTCCTTAAAATGTGTTTATTTATGCCGTCACCGACATTTGGGGGTCGACAATCCAGGATGTTCCAGTCATTTAAGACATAAAACCTAAAGCAGCCAACTGAGGAACTCACGGTCATGAAAGGAGACTGCATTCTTACATGCCATAAAGTTTAGTTTTAACAGTTAAACTAGAATCTAGAACCGCTTCCTGTAGAGAACCAATTCCGTGTGGTTCAATTCCATGGAATCGTTTGGCAGTTTATCCAGCGATTCTTTTATCGATTCCAACCAGCACGAATCTCACGTAATTTACGCAAGTTACGCACAGTCAATTCCAGAAAGCACTTACGTGATTAAGTTACGTCGGTTTAGCACGCACATTGGAGTTGTAAACAACAATGGCGCCCACCAGGTTCAAACGCTCCAAAGTTTGGCTTCACTTCACCAAAGAAAGATGGCAACAAGGCAACTAGCAGTCATTGTAAAGTGGAGATAACAGCGTCGGGAGGGAACACGGCTAACATGCAGAAACATTTGAACACACAACATGTGATAACGAGTGTCGTGTTTTTGATGCTTCGGACTGATGGATCTCAACCCAGCAGCAGTAGCCAAGCTAAGATCACCTCTGGTAACTCTGGTAAGTAGATATCCCACTGCCTATGTGCTTCTTTGTAAAACACGCTATAACATTAACGCTATGCTATTAAACGAATGCCTTCTGCATTACATTTAGAAGATGACCGTGATGAGAGAGAGAGTCTGGCTGGTTCAGAGGCTGGAAGACATGATTATTTTTCTGCTAAAGAATTATTAATTCTTCATAGTATTTGCAGATTTGTACTATGCACTGTTCTGTTGTATTTGATAGTATTTTTCTTTCTTTATTATTATTTTTGAGTGCTTAGTGAGCTCATATATCCTTTTAAAAGGAAGATTTTTTAAATTTCTATTAGGAAAAATCTGTTAGTAAAATGTTACACATTCTTGTGTATTTGTACAGTTACATATTACAACAGTTAACACGTTATCCAGGCTTTGGGCCTCTTTTGACCTCGCTGTTGAGTTTGTAAGGTCGTGACTTCTAAATAAAAAAAAATTTATGCTAATAAAACTGTTTGTTCTCCTTTTTCCCCAAATTAGAATCAATAAGAGAATCGATAAAGAATCGAATCGTTAAACAGTATCGATAATGGAATCGGAAAAATCTTATCAATTCCCGTCCCTACTCCTGGCTGGGAGAGAAGGTCCACGGTTCTCCATCTGCCTGGCGCTGACCGGTCAGCACCGGTTGAGGATCCAATCACAGCTGCCGCTCGCTGGTTGTGGAGACGGTCTTGACACGGCGGCCCCGCGGGAGATTATCGGCTGCTCTCTCCTTCAATAACCGCCAGCCTCCCCCATCAATCAGCCCTGTCAGACAAGTTTGCAGACGCTTGTTTGTTTTAAGCACATTCCTCATTTCCCTTCTTTCCTCCAGGTGCCCTCTCTATCTCCTGCAACACATTTCAGGCCCGTGCACCTGATTTTCCGAAGCTTTTATGCCCCGCAGAGGCTTCTTCTCGTCTTCCCTTGCAGTCGGTGGTCACACTCTCAGTTCAGTCTCTTTCTCTCTCCCTCCTCCTCTTCTCATCGCTGGTGCGATCCATACCAAACGCTTCTATAAAGCTGAGTGCCAGGGACGCAGCCGCCCACACGAAAGCGACAGAAAGCATCGTTTTGCACGGCGACAAACACAAACAGACGCACACGAACCAGAAGTGGGCTGCCTGCTACGCTCTCCAGTCAAGGTGTTCTGCTTTTTTCCAATAAAACTGCAGGGGTCAGATTTAAAAGCGCACTCATCGAAAGCGAGGCCAAACCACAGATCTTGTTTAGGAAAGTGGTGGTGCATTAAATTTTTTTTGTGCAGGGACAAAGTGAACCACACACACACAGAGATTTCCTTTCACGGCGGTCGGTGGAAGAGGGTCGTCTCTGAAGCCTGCAGCTGTGGAGGAGCTTGGCTTAAGGACCTCAACCATCTCCCTGATCCAGCCTGATCAAGCGCACGCCTTAAAAACACACTAGGGATGGAACGATTAAGTGGTAAAGTGCGGTAAAATTTTACACAATAACGATTACTGTTTATGTTTGACTTCATCTCATTATCGCAGTCGATTACCAGGATATGTAATATCAGCCTCATTCAAGTCTGCGAGCGACTCGCGACTGTGACTCGCGTGAATATGTAGCTTGTAACATCGGCATCATAACGTTAGCATGGCGGAAAGTGGTGATATCTACCAACCCACTAAAAGAACAAAATCAGAGGTCTGGGCATTTTTTTTTTTTTTTTTTTTAAGAATCCAGAGGGACAACTGGTGGAGGACAGTTATCCTGTCTGCAGAGCACGTGTTTACATTTTATTGTAATTTGTAGAAGCAACTTGAAGGAGCTAAGGCTAATGCTTCAAGCTACTGAGATGTTTGACCAAGAGTAACCTGGTCGACGCGCTTCGCTAACTCACATTTCGTAAACGTTACCGTTGCATGTTGATCGAAAAATGACCGGAACGATGTTCTTCTGATGCAGTTAAAATATTAATTTATTCCATTAACTGATCTGACAACCATAACGCCAGCAGTTAGCGCCACAGCGGTCAAAAACTTTTTACCCTTCCTGGTCAAACACCTAACCAATAACAGGCAGCTACCTTTATACCTGACCCTCAGGTAACAACACAGCGACACCCACAGACACACAGAGTGAACTACAATTCAGAACAACATATTTGGCTCCTAAACAACTGTTTCTTTATTTGCACATTTATACGTATTTAAGGTTCAGCTTAAAGTGAAAAGTTTATTTCATTTGAACTTGAACTATAATTTTTGTTCCTGATAATTGTTTGCATATTTTGACCTACTATGGTTGTTAAAGTGTTTATTTAAATTTGCACCTGACAAATACGCTTTGTTCCTGTTATTTATTTTGTTCATTTAAAATAAGACCTCTTTTTGTGCCAGTTGTTTGCCCTTTTAATGTGAAAGTTTTATTTTGATAAGATTTTGGCTTCTGGTGTTTTAATATGACAAGAAAATTACAAGATCTTCTGAAATTATTAAAAGGTATGTGTTTTTAGACATTTGTACAGCAATTAAGAATATCACGATAATATTGTAAAACGGGATACTTTGGTCACTATAATCGAGATATCAAATTTTCCATATCGTTACATCCCTAAAACACATCCTTGCTCCGGAACAATCGAAATACGACACTCGGAAATCTGATAGAAAGGTGGGGATGTGGAGAAAATCCTCCAGGAAGGTTAAATTCAGTGCGATAAATCCCAATTAAAATCCAAATTATATTCCAGTTCTTTGTCTAACAGGAACCCAACACCCTGAGCGCGCACGAGGCGACTAAAAACCATCTCCCTCCAAAGGTCGGAGGTCTGAGACGAGATCCAGAGTTGCTACACGACCAGTCGGTGAGTTTCTGAGGCGCCCAGAGAAACCAGTCTCATATGAACTCAGCAGCAGTTTGACTTCAGCCTCCAGACAAGAAATGTGGCTCTGCAGCTGCGAGACGATGGAAGCGTCGTGTAGTTAAAAACCTGATCCAGGAAGTGAGTCGGTGCACTTCAACGCATGAGCGATCGTCCGAAAGAGTAACTTACAATAAATGAAATGTGGTCTGGTTTGTCAGATCTGAAAGAGTCACGTCAACAGCTCATCTGGCAAAACGACAGCAGATAAATATTTCAGCATTTATAATGCATTTCCTTTCATTTTTATTCATTTTTGAAATCCAACAGCCACTATGGCAACTGAACAAAATAATAAAGAATAAAAAAACAGACCAGTTCTGAGCTTTCAAGAGTAGGCAAACACAAACCTTGAACACAGATACTCCTGTTTACCTCCCGCTCCTCTCAGTCGCAGTTACACCTGAGCGAAACAATAAAAACTGTACAGAAACTGTTTATCTGCCGCAGCGCGAGGGCGAGGGAGCTGCTACGAGCTAATCTCCACAGATTATCAGAAAGTTTGGCCGGCAGCGAGTTGCACAAACAGAAGACTTCTGGAGGACAGCCGGCGATGACAGAGGTGGATTGTGGTCGAGCCTCGGGCCGACCCGGCGCGGTCTGAGGTGGTGGCTTCAGGTGGTTCGGTGCTGCAGGTCGAACCAAATGAGGCCCAGTGGACAAAGACTATCGTTTCCCCCCAAAAAACTTTACAAATGAGTTTATTTCCAACTGGGATGGTGGTTTACGGGCAGAGGAAACAGCAACATAATCCCTCTGTGAGGTGGCGGAGGTGCTATCATGCTGCGGGCCGCTTCAGCGTTCGTACTTCCTTGAAGGAGCTCCAGTTTAGCATTTAACAGATTAGAGGACTGAGCCCGACTGGGTTTACCAGGCAAAAAACATTTAGAGCCACCAAATATGTTTGAGGGGCCGCTGATGATTATTGCCCCTTCATCGTTTATTCCATCATATGAAAGACTTTTAACGCTGTAGTTTAATAATTTGGCGGATTTTATTCCGGCTGCTCCAGTTCCATTAGTTTTTTAATGCTTTCTTTATTTTTAAGATACTGTAAATTCTTCATTTGCAATTCAAGTGCACCAATACTTCGTCTGTATAACATAATCCCTGCTTTGATAAGTTTCCCTTTGTGCCCCCCCCCCCCCCCCCCCGTCGTCTCCAGGCAGTCGACAACAATATTCAGCTACAAACCACATTGAGCGCGCCGTCGCATTCAGCGGGAAGAAAAAAAGATAAATAAGTAAATAAAACATCACGCGCGACCAAATCATGCTCATTCAGCGAGGAGAAACTGGGACAGATAGATCCCCTCTTTATTTATTTATTTCCCCCGCAGTTTAATATATTCTTCTGCCGCCGAGCTGCTCTCTCCATCACAAGCAAACACGAGATTGAATTTTGGGGGGAGAGAAAGGGGGCCGGTGGGGGGGGGGGGGGTCGGGTACAGATACAGAAAGATTGAGAGACACAGAAAGGGAGCAGGCAGCTGGCGGCGGCGGCGGCGGCGACGGTGAGGGTACGTGAAACCAGTAAATCTGGCACAGGGGATGTCAGGCTCCTTTTCATTTCTGCAACAGTTCTTGCGAGGACCGAGATGTGAGGACAGACGGGCCGGGAGGAAAGAGACGGAAGATGACATAATCGGCAAACATTCAATTTGATCATATAGAAGCCTCACTGATGATATTTAATATGCCTTCAATGCTTTTAAAGTATTATCTCCAATCCCATTTCAAGGCCCATCACTGATATACAGCGGCTCTGCTTTTCTTCTCTCATATCTGCCCTTCATCTCTTCCTTTTCCACCCCTCCATGCCCCCCTCCCCCTCACATCACACGATATTACACCGTCACGTGACGCTCGTGCCCATGCGAACAAATGCAATCCCACGATTTGACACAGTCCTCTCTTTCAGTGCAGAAAACTCCAGACGTTCCCCGACAACGCTCAAACGTACACGAAAATACCAGACATGTGTCAGAGCGCATCCTGCAGAGGGTGGATTTAAAAAGAAACTGATCTAAAAGTCACCAGGCGGAGTTAACGACAGCGAGGTTGAATAATTCTGCTGTCACAGTGGCCCGTTCGCAAGATGAGCTCTAGAGATACCTGTCCCCAGGTATCGTGAGACCTCCGTCCTCCTCCAAAACACCTCAAGAGCCTCAGTAACAGGATAAATACGATAAACAGACCAGTGACGGAAAACTAAGAGCACGTTTGAGGCAAAGGACCACTGAAATGACTGCAATACCCAACATGCTTTGCAATGTTTTATTGTTTTACGACAAGGTGTGATAGTGATGTCACACCCTCTGACTGACCGCCTCCAAGCTAAGGTGCACCTCTCTCTATCCTGCTCCAGCAAGGTAATTAGCTGAAGGCCTGCATTTCTCTGGCGACCCGTCTGCAAGAGATCCGTCTGGTTGTCCAACGACAATCACACGCTTTGTCCGAACGAACCGGGAAGGAAGACAGCCTGGGTGCCGCATCTCTCCGTTAACCACAAGGAGAGGGAAAGAGGAGGAGAGACGCTCCTGGATACCTTCAACCCTGCCCTCTTCAACCGATCCTGGGTCATCAATCCAGACCTCTACGGACCCCACAACACCATCGATCGCTTCCAGAGCGATCCACGTAAGAGGCTTTTGTGTCTGGGCAGAGCTTAGTTTAGTGTTGTTTGTAAATTCCCTTTACATGTATGTCACACATGCTTAGGACCGGACCATCGGTCCCGCCGTAACTAAATTGCTTTGTTTTTTTTTTATTGCGAAAAGCAGCTCAAATGTCCGTTTCCCAGTCTAAAGATCAGAGCAGCTCTGTGAAGTGGCTCCACATCGCTGCATCTGTAGTTGCTGCTGCTAATCGCTAGGACATATGCTAGCTTTGATGATTTTACTCTGTCCTTTCCTTTTCTTCTTCTTCCTTTACTAACAATCTTCGTGACAAGAGCACCACGTGACCTCATCTGCCATCTTGTAGCGTGTAATGTTGAAAATTCATACCGAGGCCTAAACTTGCCAAAACTGCTGTGTCATGCTGTGTCATGACTTAAGGCCATGACTTCTAGCCTCAAATCCTGCCTCATTTGAGGCCACCGGTTGTTATGGTACTGGCTCCATCGAGTAGCTAAGTTTTGACGTGTGGACGTCTAGACAGATCTCAAGGTTTCTTTGTTTTCCACTTGTCGTTTAGATGAACCGTCCGCCCTTTCTGTCTTTGTCATTCTGAATGAGCCGGCATTCTGTAATGACCTCTCTCTGGATCTGCAGACTCAGAGAATAAACTCGTTTTGCACCTCCATCGTTTGTCAGTGCCTTGTTTAACAACCGATTTGACTGCTTCACCAGTGCACAATAATAATAATTCTTACGAGTGAGAAGATATCCAAATTCTCATTTAACATAGCGCTTTATCGTGTGAGTTAGCGGCCATCTTGGTAAGGGACGAGACCACCACGTGACCTCGTCCGCCATCTTGAAACCCTTCACACTACCTAGTTATCTTAGTTTATCACACACACTTATAGTCTCCCAGCATACATTTATATAAGTTGACACCACTTCCCATTTAATGTTTTATTTGCTTATGTTAGTCTAGTCGTCTTAATTAGTAATTAATACTTGTGTTAATAAATTCTGATAGATTCTAATAAGAGAAGGTGTTTGCGGTTATTTTACACCATTTTGTAACATCTGCTGGTTGAAGAGGTCACAACTCGTCTGTTGCTCTATAGCGCCACACCTGGTCACAGTTGGTAATAACCCTCTTTATGACTAAACAAGCGCGTTAGATGCACAATATAATTGGTGCCTTGTAAGAGACTTTAAGACACCAATTATGTTGAGCACCTTATAGGCACAACGTAATGATAACAAGCCACTGTCAGGAATCCAGTAAGGTCATGAAGGACGGCTCAAAGGTCAGGGATTCAGCTACAGGGCAGCTCATCACAGATCTGAACCAAATTCTACCTGAATTTAAGGTTACCTAACTGTACATCTTAAGACCAGATGAGGTATACCACTGATCAGACACTCAGTGTTCGTAAGCAAGAATCTGATCGCGCATGTATATTTGATTCATGGTCATTTTTTATCATGGAAAAAAAAAAAGACAAAGGCTGAATCAATTTGGCTTTGACACGTAGGATATCAAAACTTGATCTGACCGTTTGTGTTTCTTCTGAGAGGAAGGGATATATAAACTTTCCTCCTGGTTTTAGAGTGAAGCTACAAAAGAGTCCTGCGGTGAAAAAGAGATTGAAATCCCATCATGGTGTCCGTCCTCGACAGCTCCGATACCACAGCGAGAGCTCCACTTTCTGACTCTCAAAACAGCCCGAATCACAAAGCCCCGCATGCTTTGGTGTCTATTACGGATGAGCGACGGCGTCTGAAGTTGTTTTAAGGGCTTTACATGCCATCAGTAACACTGGTCCGTCTTTTTCTCTCTTCTACTGCCGGTGCGGTATCTCCAGGTGACGGGTGAGACATGCACACGGTTAATAAAACCTGTCTGCTCCACCTGTTGACGCTGCACATCTGGAGATTAACCCTTTAGGCGCCAGAGTTTTTTCAAGGAAATATACAATTTTGACATCAAGATTTCAAAAGGCTCTAACTTGAAAGCAGTTTGAGATAAAGGTATACTGTCAATGAGAAAATTGTTCAGTATGACTCAAAGTCTGTGATGAGAGTGAAATAATTCATATAATTTTCATATTATGACGTCACAAGGTGGCAGCCATATTGGAAAATGTTCAATTTTGATATCAAGGTTTCAAAAGGCTATAACTTTAAAGTGGTTTGAGATAAAGGCATACTGTAAATGAGAAATATCTTCAGTATGAACCAAAATTTGGAAAGGAAGTAGTTTTGTCATGTAATTGATTACTGATTATACATCACCTGTCCAAACCTGCCCAGTAGTCCTCATTTTCAGATTTTTCCTGCAGCCCCATGCACAATGAAAGCTTTCATTTCAGGGACAATCACATCATAAAATCATGAAATCTGGAGTTTGGTTTCAATAGTTCCCTTTCAAAGAACTGGTGGCCTTTTATATTTGTTTGATTGGTGACGAAGCTCCAGAATTCATCATTTGGAAAAGGGATGATGGGCTCAGAATTTGTCGGATCGGCTCCATAAAACAGGCTCATCAAAATTTAGGCTCCACTTTCGATACTCTTGCCTGTTATATTCAGCAATGTTGCTTGTTGCAATATTGCGACTTTGGCACTTAAAGGGTTAAAGCAAGAGGGAAAATGAATTTTCTGTCCGGACCTGCCTCTGATCTGCAAGCTGGGCTTTTACTTTGCTTCAGTGTTCCCCTCTGTGTTCATGTCACGGTGCCCTGCGGCTCGCTTGAGCACAATGACGCCGTGGCGTCTCACGTCAAGGGATTTCCAACGCGTTCACCCCCAGAATATAAAGAAATGGGAGAGACACAGAGGCGTCCGTCGAATCCGAAACGTCTCGGGGGGTGAAAAGGGAGGCCTCTGATTTAATGTGGAACACTAAAACAGACACATCACCACTAAAATGTTATTAGCCAGCTTTTGTTATTCATCTGCAATGAGACGCTCTCCGTGGCAGGAAACACTTACACGATTTGCGGACGATTTATCAGCTGCGGATAACTTCTGATGCCTTGTAAAATATTACCGCCCCCCATTCAAAACACGTCCAGCAGGACTTCAGCTGTGAAAGCTCCATTATGCCGTGGTGAATGGAGGGAGTAAAACTGTCTCCGCCGTTATCTCGGCCGAGGTGACGGCCACCGCCGGCATTCAGTTATTTGCCATTCACGTGGCACAATGGGCTTTGATGTTAGGGCGTACGGGCGATAAGCGTGAGCCGGGGAAGGCGAAGGTTATGTACGTAAAGGAGCAATGTCGAGCTTTTCTGCAGCCGTCACCGCCCTTTCCAAACATTTCTGATAAACTCCAGGTCAGAGTAAGCGGGAAGGATTCGTGACCTTGACAGAAAGACAACAGCTGAGCATCAAGCTCCTTCCCTTTTTAATACTCAAACAAAAAAAAAGGCAGTTTGGTCTTTAACTTCAATAATGACGACGCCGGATGAAGGAATTTGGCGACGCTCGAACAGGTTAACCCTCAAAGTTACAAGCCATTGTGCAATTTAAATGCTAACTAAATAATCAATGTTAACAACTTGAGTCACTTAAAAAGAACCCTTAACGGTGCGCGGCGTTAACGCCTCAGCCTTTTCCCATAAACAGGGTCTGCAATGACACGACCAAAAAAGAGGCCTGTCACACGGCGAGCAGAGACTCGCAGGTCTGTGTAATTAGAATCAATAATTCATTTTCCCCTTTTCTGCCACCGTTCCATTCAAACAAGCCCTCACACACAACCGACAGAGCTCCCAAATCTCCTCAGGGTCATGGTAATTGGACTCTCTCTCTTTCTTTTCCACTCCTTCTCTTCGCACTTGACCGAAATCTCATCAGCTAAATGCAGAGGAGAGCATTCTCCTCGGGGTAATTGTCTTCGACGGCCACGTGAAGCTTTTGATGCCGGTATTGTTCTTCTCTCTCGGGCTAATTTGAGGAGCGGCTGAAACTTTAGGTCACGCCGGACAATCAGGGTGTCATCCCATTCAACCCCCTGCCCCCCCGGCAGTAATGGCGCCTATTAGAGGCATCTGAATCGGAGCGCTTGCAAGTCGGTAAGTGGATGAGGAATAGAAGTTTCATGTGAAGTGGCTGGAATAATTACAGCACTTCTCACATCTTTTTTTTTTCCACTTGCATGGTGGATTTAATCACCGTCAAACAAGGAGCCACCCCACTGTGTGAATGCATTCATTCAAACTCCCCGGCCCTTCCTCGATCTGCGCATTTCAGCAAAAAAGGTAATTACATCTTCTTCTAATGTAATGGACTTCCTTTGCACATTTTCATCCCACCAACAGTCGGGGCGATGTTCCCCTGACGAGTCTATCGAGATCATCCTGCATATTCGTCACCAGCCACGGCGCCGACTATTGACTAGGGTTGGGCATCATTTGGATTTTAACGATTCTGATTCCGATTCCGATTCCGATTCTCTGTTTCGATTCCTGTTCAAAACGATTCTCAATTCCCATTCTTTGATGTGTAGGTCAACAGATTGCGATTTTTCTTACACATGCTTGCATGCACATATGCACACACAGAATTAACTTACAGCCTAAATGTTAAACAACTTACAGTTGGCAGTTGGCCTCCAAAATACATTTTGCCCAACAAAAAAATGAAGATGACCATATCTGCTCTTTCAGAAACAGACAGATAAATGCCGACAAAAACATAACCTCCTTGGTGGAGGTAAAAATTGTTTGTTTACCTGGGTTGCTGGGTTACGCTCATACAGACATGGGGCCCTCCTAGCCAATGGGATGCTAGGAAGATGCTAGCCGATAGCCAATGGCAGAGCAGCTACAAGTATGTTTACGTTCGGTAAACTCTGGGAGCTGCGAGTAGCAGCGCTACTGTATTTTTGCCTTTTGTATCCTGAAATTTCTTTCGTAACGAGAGGGAATATTTTCTCGTTGATGCGTTTCGTAACATCATCATTTGTTTCTCTTAATTGTTATCATCATCGATCGTATCAGTACAGCGACTGCAATCACCGTCATTAGCCGAACGTGGCCACCGTTGAATGCAGGGCTCGAGGCGCTTTCAGACCTGTGAAGCGAATCGCAGCCTGTGTCGAGCAGGAGATTGCTCTGGGACGCCGCAGAGACCACGGCGGCCCGAACCCGTCTTCGCCCCCGCACGTGCACATTTCTATCTGTGGGTGTCACCCACAGAGACATAGATAATGGCGGCTGCGACTGGCTTCTCCGTCACTCTGCCATCCCTGTCTCCCCGGCTGGGATTTAATGTGACACTTATAGCTATTGCACGGCTCTGCCCCCAGATAGCGGGGAGTCACGCCTGAAAGGAAATGAGATTGTCATCTGTCAGCTACACACCCGTCAAACCAGTGGGACTCTGACAGGAAGCGAAGGAAAAGATTAAGAGGGATACTGGGCCGATGGAGAGGAGGAGGAGGAGGAAGAACCCTGTAGATGCTCCTTGCGCTGGTTCATCATCAATGGGACCTTTTATCCGACGGCAACAATGAGTCAGACGACGCAGAATACAAATGGAGTCACGAGCAAACATCCTCGCAGGTCTGTCACACGCCAGGGACAGGACGTACGAACTTATGCTGCAGTAAAGGGGGGAAGGAACATTTCTAAAGCTGGGAGACGGTCAATGATGATGAATGTATAAATGAATACCACAATATGGGTCACTGTCATCACCTTCATCCTTTTGGGTGACATCATCATAGCTTCAGTCCCACTAAAGGCTAACGGTCCCAGTCTCCACCAGCTTAGAGGCCACTGATGATTTACAGCCAGATATAATAATAAAACTAATGCTTCCAGAGTTGCTCTGTTGGCCTCCGAGCTAAATGACAATGAACAAAAATACTTCATTTTATTTCTTTGTCCTTTGTTTCAGACTCGCCTAAAGTGGATTCATCCCGGTCTGTAACGGTACTCTCCAGCGATGAGGCAGAAACAGGTTTTTGGTGCTTTGTGTTAATGTCAGACCTTTCATTTAGGACTCGGTTAAAGCACCTTCTGGCACCGGCGGGAGCCTCGGATCTTCCTGGTAATCACTCTAAAAGCTTGGCGCGCCCCCTCTTCTGGAAACGTCTCCGCGACGCCGGCCTCAAATTAAATCCTCGGCCAGAGCCGAGTCTGGATGGAGAGAGGCAGCGCGCAGCAGTTTTTATGTTCCTCCAGAGATGCTGCACTGGGATCAGCTCCTGGGTTCAGCTCCTTCACAGGGAAGCTCCACCTCTGCCTCGCCCCGGCGCCAAGAGACGCCCGACTGGTGGAGGCCTGCAGGTATCCGTCTCTCTCCTGCCTGCGCAAGGAAATTTGGATGTTGCCCAGAAGACAGAAACACTTTTAAAGGCCGTAGGACCTCCTCCAGTAAGTCCTGGGAACCGGCTTCACCAGCTCTTTCTGCGAGAGCGAGCGCCGTCGCTGCCCGGTGTGTCGCACCTCCATATCCAACCAACGACAGTACGGTTTACCATCTGGACGAACCAGTCCAAACCTGCATCGTTGATGGGATGCTAAGAAATGCTACTTTATAAGAACAAGGGGAACTTACTGCAACAGCGAGAACTTTAAAAAGGTTCCTGCTTCCCAAAAGCACCTGCAGAGTTTGTTTCCTCTATTTCTTAGTTCAATACAATTAAATTAAAAATTAAATGCAATAATACTTTATAAATTGCTAATGGAAAACAGCTGTTTTATGGGTTTATTCTGTATCCTTCCCCAGATCTGCATCTAATAGTTATAGCCATAGTTGTAGGAGCTAAGACTAGAGTAGCTTCGTCATAGCTATGCTGTTATAGGCCTACACTGCAGGGAGACGCCAACATGATCTGCTGAGCGGTGTCCCCATCTCTCTCCTCCTTTTCCTCCTCCCTTCTTCCTCCTCCAGCTCAATCCATCGTTAATTAGGAGCACCTCGTTATTGTAACTGTGCTCCATTTTCTTTCCTGTAGTTTGTTGTGCTGTTTTCCTCCTTTTTTCGCTTTTCTTTCTGTATGCTTGCAGGCCAGAGTTTCCAGAGTTTCATGCTGACTTGCAGTTCCCTCCTCTGTCCATCCCAGCGTTTACCTCCACCTGTGTGTGTAGGTGTGTTCAGGGTGCCGGTTGGCGTGGTGACCAGTGATCTAGTCCTCTGACCATCTCACCTCAGTGCTCTGTAAAGTGCCTAGAGATAATTGGCATATTAACAGACGCTATACAAATAAAATTTAATTGAAATAAATCTGCACCTCAAGGGTTACCTATCAACTGGGTGTTGGTACAAACACTGAAATCTCATTGATGTCGGTAAAGTAGAAGCTTGAAGTCCTTCAAAGTCTAACAGGCAACATGTCACCTGTGTCATTACCAAAGGTTTTAGTGCCAAAATTCTAATTATTTTAATCTCAACTTGCAAGTCCTGTTTTCGCTTTGCCTTCACAGAAAACTGCCTGCTTTCTTCCGTATGCCACTCATCAGTTCAGTTTATTCCTGTCATCTCAGTTTGTCTTTAAAGTGACACTTTTCCAAAAGTGAAAGCTTCACGGCTCATTTGTAGGATCCCACTTTGAATAAAAGGGCTTAAATCATGATAAATGACCTAAAATCCCAGAGCAACGTGACCACTGAAATTATTAAATCTTCACACAAACGTCAGAAATATAACGCTTTCCAATCGGTATCATACCTGGAGCAGCCAAGGAGGCTCATCCAACACTCTTGAAGGTGATGCCAGAGGAGAGCGAGAGGCCAGCGAGCCAAAATCAAATTAGCATCACAATAAATCAGCGGCAGAGAGACAGCAGCCGGAGTAAAGGTGAGAGCAGAGGGCCATAGATTTTCTTCCGCGGGGGCGACTTGCTGTCAGTCAGCCGCCTGGAGGAGCACTATATTTGAAGAGCAAAACCACAAAAGGGACATTTATAGACACACAAACCCACACGGACAGACATCTTCATGTTTGCAGACCCGCGGTGACGGCCTACTGGCGTCCACGCACACCTTCAGCCACGAGAAGCAACCGACCAGCGGCCAACTTGACGACGGGGGGATCGATACTGGTGTCCCGGATCGCGGTGAGGGCAGGGATCACCGATGTGGTATCGCGCTTGCACGCGGCAAGCGTGGCAGCGTTTTAGCTAAACACGCACACACAAAAAACCGAGCGGTAATTAGTCAGCCTGACGGATCGTCCCATGGTGACTGAGGACGGCTGCAGCTGAATCAGACCAGAGAAGCTGCAAACATGCACACAGACTCACCAACAGTCGCCGGGGACGGTTTCTGCACGGTACGAGGGCCTAATTAAGACGCTGAGATAATTGGGGGGGGGTCAGCGTATGTGTGAGCCTGTATCTTTCAAAGAGATCTTCAATTACTCAAAGCAACAGTATATGCACACAAATCCCTACAGCGTTTTCCTGTGGGGGGGGTCAGTCAAAGGAGGAGGAAGGTGCTGCAGGGGGGGAGCAAAAGGACAGCAGAACATGGGAAAAACAAAAATAAAAATAAAACACATACAGAGGATGCACTCTGATGGGATATATGCCAAATTTAGCAAGAGAGAGGCAGGCTGAGAGGTCACGGAGGGAGAGAGGGAGGAAAAAAGTCGGGGGGGGGGGGGGCAGCAGATGAAAAATGAGGCTAGCTCGCACACGGACCTCAGACCTCACCACATCCTCCCAACGTAGCAGAGCCTCGGGGACGCACAAGAAATTTTGGGTAATGCGGAGCGACTTGCCACAGCTCAGCGGCCCCCTGACTGGCTGCTCCAACCGGGACGGGGGGAGGGGACGAAGGTTCCTGATTGGCTGTGGCAGCCTGTTACATCACAGCCTGTGTGGGATTGTCCTCAGACTGAAAGGTTGTGAGGAAGCTGAGACGCGGCTATGGTGCATCTATCAAAAACTCCTTCGTTGCATCGTCCTCCGTATCCGTCCTGACAAATCAGCTCCTCACGTCTGAAAGTGAAATCTTAATGTTTTGCTTCAAGACCGAGGCAGAGAGAAGAAGGATCCAGGCACCAAAGGGCCTCAGGCCAGGATTTGAAGCCGGACAGGCTCGGCAGGGGGCGAGTCCCTGACAAGGACGACCAACCAGTCGAGCTACCGTGCACCCTGGCTAGCTAAACATGGATTTATTGAGTTTTAACAGTTTACAGAAAGGAGATAACATTTTAATACATTCAACAAAACTTTTAATTTTAACTATAAAATATTCCACCCCCCCACCCCAAAAGTGACTACAAAACAATAAAACAAAACAAAACAAAAAACAACAATAACAACAAATGGTCACACACAGCTTAGCTTCAACAGTTTAGTTATCAGCTTTTTGGCAAATATCACAGTTTTCCAAAAATGTAAGAAAGGGATTCCAGATCTCTTTGAATTTGGCTAATTTCTGTTTTGTTGTATATGTTAACTTTTCAAGGATAACACATGAGGATAGTTCTTTCAGCCAGCGACCAACAGAGGATCTCTTAACATCTTTCCAGCATAGAGAAATCAAACATCTAGCTTGCACTAAACATAAATGGTTATTTTCTTCTCTTTGCTGTTGAGCATACAGTCCTTTAGATATAAATTAAGAATACAAAGTTCAGAGCAGGATTACACATCATATTAGAAATGCATTTTATAATGTCTTTCCAGAACTTTTGTATCTCACAACAGTCCCACAGACAGTGAAACTTTGCATTTAACACAGATATCAGAAATATTTGGATTTATCTTATTCAATCTATCTAGAATTATATAAACTCTCATGATCCATTTATTTTGAATCAGTCTGACAGTATTTATTGTTAGAAGTTGAGCTTTTGAACATATCAGTCTCCAGTCCTCTTCCGAAATATCTTTTTTCAAGTCAGTTATCCATTGAATTTTCCTATGTTCAGTAGAGTCTTTATGATTTCTAACCAGTATTTTGTAAAGTAAGGATATCTGACCCTATCTGACAGTTTTTCAATGCGAGGTTTTCTAATAGGGACAAAGGGGGTTGTGAGTAGGAGTGCATTTGTGCATAAACAAAACTTCTTGGTTGCAAGTATTTAAAGAAGTGTGTCTGAGGGATATCATATTCAGATCTGAGCTCCTCAAATGAAACTAGTTTGCCTTCCTTATAAAGATCCATAACTTTACAGATACCCTTTGTAGCCCATATTTTAAAACCATTCTTTTCTGCCAGGGGAGAAGTCATCGTTCCTCCATATCGGTGAGAAGCCTGAAAACAAAGTAGATTCGCCAAGAAATGACCGTACATTATGTCAGACATTAACTGTGTTTCTCACAGAGGGGTTATCAGTATTGGTCCATTTTTTTGACAGATTTAGAGTATAAATAGGTGTCAAGTCGAAGGCCTTTAGTGCGAATATCTCTATTTTGAAGAATAACCCTAACCCTGACTGATGGAAATACATGCATCAGAATTACAAACTGAAAAGGATTAACATTTAAAGGATTTTGACTTGTTGTTCCATTTAAATTAATACCTTTAATTAAAGTAAATGAGGTTCAGTGATTTTTTAGTTTTTTTAATCTCATGGAAGCTTTAGATGAGAGAGATGAGGGGAGGGGAGACTGCTGCTGGCCTGCGCACGTTAGCATTAGCTCACGTTAGCGTGATTTCAAAACTCCATGGAAGTGATTGTTATGTTGTAGGTGGCTGATCAGGTTTTACGTATTAAAGCTTGTGCTTCCCTCCTCGTAGAATTCACTCGGAGGATTCGTCACAAATAACACCAAACTATCTTCTTATGAAACTTTAACGAAGTTCCACGCCGCCATGTTTGTTGTGATCAGTACTCTGTGCTGCAGGCTGCATTCAAGGTGTAACGTAAATTCTGACGTTCCCCTGTTTGCTAGTCGTTCTTTCAGCCTTTTCTATTTTTTTTCTTTTTTATGTGTAACATGTGGGAAAAATACTGCGAATATCGATTAAAGTCAGCAACTACCAAAATTATGACCAAGTTAACGAGTTGTTTCCTGGCATGAGGGGTATTCTTGATTTTCCTTATTGAGTAATCGCTTTTCTGATTATGCCGACGTTACTTGAACATAACATTCACCAGAGCATGTGAGCGGAGTGGAGCGGCGATAATTTCCGCTCCTCGCTCACAAAGGTTGTCAGCGCTCCGCTCTTCCCTCAAAGTCGCAAAACGCCGCTCCACCCATAACCGCTCAGCGCTCCAGTAACACTGCACCCGCTCCGCTCCGCTCTCTGCTCCAAAAATGTTTGCATGCATATAAAATGTACATGTTTACCTGCCGGGCATACACTGTGCGATATTTTAAATCGTTTGATTCAGCCCTATCTCAAACTGCACGACTAGATCGCTGAGTTCAAAAGTTCGCAGCCCACGAGTAATGCTCTCACACTGTACGGCCCGATGCTCTGATGCGACTTGACTGCTTACACTATACGTTCATAACGCACCTAAAGGTGCGTTCGAAATGAGCCAGGCCTGCGCAGAATCGATCACCGGCGGTCGGTGCACAATGCAGATAAGAACACGTTTCATGCAACAGGAGGATCACTTTTATTTTAACTTCAATCAGCGATCGAGGACACTTTATCTAAGAACGTGGTCTGCAAACTAGGTGATCTAACAGGAAGTAAGTGTCTCCTCCTGTATGTGCTGGAAACTGTCCGACGTGACTGCAGCTTTTTGTCTCCACCTCCTGCTGCGGCGCCTGATCTCGTCTACTCGCCAGGCGAGCCGCAGTTCATCTCAAACGCACCTACTGCTTCTACTGTGCGATACCTTCACGAGCGACCAGGATTTCAAACAAGTTTGATTTTCTTGCGAGCACACGACTTGTGATCGGGAGCTCGTCGGGAGGTGTTGATCTCTCGTCGTTACCCCACGTATACTGCACGAAGCACGACCCACGATAGGGTCGAAATTCGGTCCGATCCAAAAAATACTCGCACGACTGGAAAATCGGCTCAAAACGGGCCGACAGTCGCACAGTGTATGCCTGGCCCGCAGAGCCGACAGCCGTTTTAAAGTCCAAAAAATAGATATTTACTGACAAGAAAAATAAGAAAATAATTTCACCTAACGGAATTAGCTGGTTTAATACACTTTTGTTTTTTATTAACTATTTTTCATTCACTGTTCTCCTCCTATTGTTATACTTGAAGACCGTGATATGAGCGGTAACGGAGCGAAACTGAAGCGGGATGACGTCCCGCTCCACCCGAATCATCCTAGAAAAAAAACTCCCGCTCTGCGCTCCTTTCAAAATTCGTCCGCTCCGCTCCTCGCTCGCTCACGCTCCGCTCCGCTCCGCTCACATGCTCTGACATTCACTGCCGGTCATTCAAGGCTCAGAGGGAGCGAGGCACTGCCGTGTTGACAAAAATATATATGTTATCGGGGCTATTCGTCGTGATATCGGACTTATCGGAATGACATCATAATTTCCTGTTATCGGCCCGATAGTTATCTTGCACCCCTATTTACACCCTATAGTTCCAGCGGCAACTCCAAAGAGACCAGTCGCACCTGAAGAGACAGCGTTCAGGTCTGCTGCAGGATGGGCCGGACAGAGATTTCTGGTGAGCGTGACCTTCTCAGAAAAATAGTTAATGCCTTTGACTGGACTGGGGGGGGGGGGCAGCCCAACACAGCAGGACAAACAATAAGAGCCGGTGTCTGCTGTGCGTGCAGGTAAAAGTCGATCCATCACACCCCTCTCCTCCAGCAGGCTGGAGTTTGTCAGTTTCAGACCCTCCGTGTCAGTTAATTGTAATTAAAGGTTTCGGTGGGCTGCGGAGATTTTTCACATTTCAAATTTCAAAAATGAACTATTAAGTTCATATTTTGAAATGGTGAACTGAACTAGTTCATTTTAATTTCTATGAACTATGAACTTAACTAGTTCGTGTAGAAAGTGAACTTGCCCAACACTGATACACACGTGGACAAAATTGTTGGTACCCCTCAGTTAAAGAAGGAAAAACCCACAATTCTCACTGAAATCACTTGAAACTTACAAAAGTAACAATAAATAAAAATTTATTGAAAATCAAATAATCAAAATCAGCCATCACTTTTGAATTGTTGATTAACATAATCATTTAAAAAAAACAAACTAATGAAATAGGGCTGGACAAAAATGATGGTACCCATAACTTAATATTTTGTTGCACAACCTTTTGAGGCAATCACTGCAATTAAACGATTTCTGTATTTGTCAATGAGCGTTCTGCAGCTGTGAACAGGTATTTTGGCCCACTCCTCATGAGCAAAACTGCTCCAGTTGTCTCAGGTTTGATGGGGTGTCTTCTCCAAATGGCATGTTTCAGCTCCTTCCACAGATGTTCAATGGGATTCAGATCTGGGCTCATGGAAGGCCACTTTAGAATAGTCCAACGCTTTTCTCTCAGCCATTCTTGGGTGTTTTTGGCTGTGTGTTTTGGATCGTTGTCCTGTTGGAAGACCCATGACCTGCGACTGAGACCAAGCTTTCTGACACTAGGCAGCACATTTCTCTCCAGAATGCCTTGATAGTCTTCAGATTTCATTTTACCTTGCACACATTCAAGACACCCTGTGCCAGATGCAGCAAAGCAGCCCCAAAACATTACTGAGCCTCCTCCATGTTTCACCGTAGGGACAGTGTTCTTTTCTTCATATGCTTGGTTTTTGAGTCTATGAACATAGAGTTGATGTGCCTTACCAAAAAGCTCCAGTTTGGTCTCATCTGTCCAAAGGACATTCTCCCAGAAGCTTTGTGGCTTGTCAACATGCATTTTTGCAAATTCCAGTCTCGCTTTTTTATGATTTTTTTTCAGCAGTGGTGTCGTCTCCCATGAAGTCCTCTTTGGCTCAAACAACGACGAATGGTGCGATCTGACACTGATGTACCTTGGCCTTGGAGTTCACCTTTAATTTCTTTGGAGGTTGTTCTGGGCTCTTTGGATACAATTCGAACGATCCGTCTCTTCAATTTGTCATCAATTTTCCTCTTGCGGCCACGTCCAGGGAGGTTGGCTACTGTCCCGTGGGTCTTGAACTTCTGAATAATATGAGCCACTGTTGTCACAGGAACTTCAAGCTGTTTAGAGATGGTCTTATAGCCTTTACCTTTAAGATGTTTGTCTATAATTTTTTTTCGGATGTCCTGGGACAATTCTCTCCTTCGCTTTCTGTTGTCCATGTTCAGTGTGGTACACACCTTTTCACCAAACAGCAGAGTGACTACTTGTCTCCCTTTAAATAGGCAGACTGACTGATTATGAGTTTGGAAACACCTGTGATGTCAATTAAAGGACACACCTGAGTTAATCATGTCACTCTGGTCAAATAGTTTTCAATCTTTTATAGAGGTACCATCATTTTTGTCCAGCCCTATTTCATTAGTTTGTTTTTTTAAATAATTATGTTAATCAGCAATTCAAAAGTGATGGCTGATTTTGATTATTTGATTTTCAATCAATTTTTATTCATTGTTACTTTTGTAAGTTTCAAGTGATTTAAGTGAGAATTGTGGGTTTTTCCTTCCTTAACTGAGGGGTACCAACAATTTTGTCCACGTGTGTATATTGCATGAAATACAATGAAATGACAGTTGACTGATTCATCACCTTATATACCCGCTGTATCAAATTTGATACTTTATTTTCAACACAGTTTTACTAAACTATAAATTAGGACATTTTCAGTATTTTCACATTGCATCATTCCAGTAAATGTTCCTGTTGATGTTTCAGAAAAAAATGAATGTTTTTCTTACCTTAAGCTTTTCAAACTTGGCAAAGTTCATCTTCAAAAATCACCTGTGTTGAACTCTCGAGTCATAACAATCTTAATCTCGCTAATGAGCGAATTACTACCCCCTGTTGGATTATCTGGGCACTGCATGTATCTGATTGTATACATCGGGTTTTTCAGGGAAAAAAAATATCACACTACTCATGTGGAGCGTGGAAAAAACTCCCGTTATAGGGTTTAGACATGGTATTACTGGTGTTTCCAACATGTCACCAGTAGTTTTCCAGTATGTTTCCAGTATGTATGTAAATCCTGAAGAGGTCCAGACACACCAGGTGCCTCAAACACGTGCTCACCATGTTCTCCTTTCAGTGGATGATAATAACATGCAAGCGCCGACGTATTTACAATCTGCGGCTACTTGTGGATTCCAGGCGAAAGCCCTTAGAAACACTTACCAGCAAAACCATAAAGCACGTGGAACGATATCAGTTTAACGCAAGGCCATGATGAATTAGGAGCCAGGATTAGCCCCACGGCATTCGGATGCGGGGGATGTATCCCGTCGGTGCCAACCGTCCGTCCACCGGTTAGGGTTAGGGTTAGGGTTAGGGTTACGGTTAGGGTTAGAGTTAGGGTTAGGGTTAGGGGTCATGGTAAGGGTTACTGTTGGGGTTAACCCTAACCCTAACCCTCAATCACCGCAGAGGAGCCCCCCCGACTGTTCAAGTGGTGTTCGCCCGCTAAATGGCTGCTTCTGCCCGCGGCACGTGGCGTCAGTGAGCATCATGCAGATGGTGTAAATGACATATGTAGGTATTCTGATAATGACGTTTCTGATACAACAGATGTCTGGCTCGTTTGTGGCTGTTAATGGAAACGAACGGCAGTTCATGGGAGCGTTGGCTCCTCATGAGTGAGTTTGGCTGCGTCCTGAAGGATGACGTCTCCTTTATTGATAGGGAAAGATTAAATAACACGAAGCTGTAATTTCACTGCTGGGGATGGTGATTAATTTACATAATCAGGCGCTGAGTGTTCTGCAACGAAAACGGCTGCGAACAGACATCCAGGGCCATGTTTCGTTCATTAACGTGCTGAAAGGAGCTGAGAGCAATAAGGTGAGCGCATCTTTATCTGTTACTTAACTGCTACTTAAAGCAGGAGACGTCATCTACCAACCCTGCCGGAGGGATGCCACAAAAGGAACGAACTGGACTGAAGTTTTAAGGCAAAGAAATGGTCAGGATTCCTTCAAATTGGCATTGGCATGTTGTTTAAGGACTGACATCTGAAAAGTGAGAAGCATCCGCATGAGAGAACTGACAGCAAGACAAATGCGATGTGTTCTGTTTTTTTTTTAGCGAGGATGTTGTATTTACTGTTCGCTCATTCGTCACGTGCCCGCAGGAGACTGACTCCTCGCGCTAATGAGGTGGTCACGTTTCCAGAAATATCTCTCCATTTCAGCCACCCGACACACGGAGCAAAAATAAAACCGGTGCACGCGGGCGGCGTTGTCGCAGGCGGTGGCGTCTGCGCGCCGGAGAACCTCCGACACGAGCCGCGCTCTGAACTTTCCTGTCATGCCTCATCAACGCCGCGAATGCACCCGCATAACAAGCAGACTTCCTGCGCCCGCAGGTGCGTGGATTATTTGGTGGCCATTAGGAGGACGGCTGCGGCCGTGGGATTGTTGTTATCGGCAAAGATGCTCCTGAGATTCACTCTAAATGCAGATTTCATAAATTGTTTGAGAAGCGCAAGGAGACGAGCCTTTGTGGAAATGACCTCAACTGTAATGAAATAAAATAATAAAAATGAAAAAAAAGACAAGAGCACTTCAGTTCCTCTGAGCTGCTTGACAGGTGAGCGGACTGTTGGGACTTCCTGTCGATACCTGGCCAAAGGTTTTATTGACTGAAACATATTCTAGTGCATTTCGTTTTTTTTCAATACAAATTGCCATAAATCCGTTCCCTTAAAACAGTTTGAGCATACCTGCTGGTGTTGGTGATGATGATCTGATCACCTGTGAATAAATGTCTTTTTAAGCTCTCTAGATTTGATTGGCTGATGAAGCTCCATAGAGAATAACTAAAATCAGAAAATTCTGCGTCTTGGGCTTCAACTTTTTGCCGTGAGCCTGTCCTGTACTGCACTTGGGTTTAAGGCAGTCCTTCTCAAATAGCGGGGCGCAACCTCTTGGGGGGGTGTGACCCCTTGGGGGAGGGGGCGCAACCTCTTGGAGGGGGCGAGAAGTCTTGGGTGAGCAGGCGTGACCTCTTGGGGGTGGCACCACCTCTTGAGGGGGCGCGACCTCTTGGGGGGGCGAGAAGTCTTGGGTGAGCAGGCGTGACCTCTTGGGGGTGGCACCACCTCTTGAGGGGGCGCAACCTCTTGGAGGGGGCGAGAAGTCTTGGGTGAGCAGGCGTGACCTCTTGGGGGTGGCACCACCTCTTGAGGGGGCGCGACCTCTTGGGGAGGTGAGAAGTCTTGGGTGAGCAGGTGTGACCTCTTGGGGGTGGCGCCACCTCTTGGGTGAGCAGGCGGGACCTCTTCAGGGGCGTGACCTCTTTGGAGGAGGGGGCGCCAACTTGTGGGGGGGATGCGTGCGTGCGATCCCGGAAACATGCCTTTTTTGCCATACTGGAATAAAGTGTGATTGGACATACAGTACAGTAGGGGGCAGTGGTGCTCCGTTGTCAGTGTGCGCAGGGAGTTTTAGCTATATTGTGTCAGGTTTTTTGCACGGCTATGCTCGGACGCAGCACAGAGCAGGAGATGTGAAGTGGACAAACCTGTCAAGAGACACCGCGAAAAAATATGTAACGGGGATGAAAAGAAAGACGGAAAGAGACGGAGATAATGAGACAAACAAAAGTCAGCAGGAAGTTAAGATGAGGAAATATGACGATGCTGATGTAGCGCTTGGCTTCACTGTGACTACGGTGGGATTGATGCACTTTAAATCTTCACAGACTAAAAAACTATTTTAATTAAGTTATTCTTTTTTATAAATTGATCTATATTTCTTTCTTTGTTGTTTCCCTTAATGTTAATAAGGACACAGTGTTGTGCAGAGGTAGACTGAGAACTATTTTATAGACAAACGAATTGGGGGGTCGTGAAATGTTTCTTCTTCCTGAGGGGGATGGAGGTAGCAACAGTTCAACTCTTCTACCCGAACGTGTCTTTATTCCTACTTTATTACGACTCGTCTGCGGGCGCGCCCTCATGTGTGAGGTTTCCTGGGTGAGAAGTGCGACGTTGTTTGTAGGCCAACGCCTCTGCATGTGTTTAGTTACGTTTACGGAGCTCATCCATCACAGCTACCTGACATAGGAGGAACACCCCCCCCGAGGCTGTCGTGACACCACCCAGATTTCTGGGCTCCTTTTATCCTCCACTGTCACTGCTGCATTGTTGATTCGTTTCGAAGGGTGGCAAAGTTAAGAGAATATGTAAATGATCGCGGATCAATACCTGCCAGCGCTCACAGAGGAACGGAGGTTCAGCCCGAGCTGCGGCGCACCCCTGCCAGTCAACCGTACTCTTCTTCCTTAAACGGAAAATCCAATACGTGTTGATGGGCCTCCAAATATCGTGATTAATTGCATTTTCGTCACGCTGACAGTCTTTTTTTCCCCACTGGTGAATCACACGGTGGGTTCGAGTCCATCTTCTGTACTGTTGTCTGCCCCCCCCCCCCTTCCAAAAAAAAGGCAAAAAGTTAAAACAACAGCAAAGTGAGAAAACTGACGAGTTGCTGTCAAAACAAGTCACTCATTGCAATATCGTGACAGAACTGTAAATACGATATTCATGAGATCAATCCCAGCAGCCTCTCAGTCCTGTTTCAAAACGGAAACATATGATTGACTCGCTTGTAATCATCTCGGTCATCAATCCAGCGGCACTGACAAGGACAAAAAGGACTCAACAAAGGCGTGGAGCGCGAACGGATGCCAGGGCTCGCGCCGAGCTAACAAACAGCGCAAATAAACAGCCCCCGTCCCGCCGTTTGAGTTATTTGATGAGGAAATTAACGCTCCAAAAATGAAGGATGATTCATAAATTGAGCAAACACGCTCCTCGTGAAAATAATCTTTAATCAGGATATTAATGGAAGGCTGCGCACCGTGCGTGTTTTTTTAGCGCTCGGAGGGTCCAGTTTAATTATGAGTTTTCCCTCTCGTGTCTCTGCAGCCTCCTCTGCAACCTGTTGCCTTGGAGACAGCAGCAGCGCTCCGAAACAGCACCGCCGTGGCAGAAACAAGCAGACGGACGTCTGATTACTTTTTCAATGATTGAAAAAATTGTTACAGAGCTGTGTGTTTTGTCCCGGGCTAACCCTAACCCTAACCCTAACCCTAACCCCTAACCCCAAACCCCAACCCTAACCCCAACCCTAGCCACAACCCTAAGCCTAACCCCAACCCCTAACCCTAACCCCTAATCCCAACCCTAACCCCAACCCTTAATCCCTAACCCTAACCCTAGCCCCAACCCCTAACCCTAACCCTAATCCTAACAGGCTTATGTTAGATTATGTAAAGCTTATTGGGCATGTAAATTCATCAATAAAAATTAAATGAATACATATCTATGAAAAGCACATATAGTAGAGTCTAGATTTGAAATTTCATAATTTTAGCTAAAAAATTACGTGTTCTATAAGACTTTTTCTAATTTTCATAAAAGGCGATTGGAAGCGCAAAATTAGAATCGCGTAAAATGATTCGGTTTTAAAAGCCACAGAGGGGCGGGTATAAATAGAACTATGATGTTCTAGTTCATTCATTCTTGCTCAAGCCAGGAAACTTGTTGGAACTCAAACCTGAAGACCAAGCCATTTTGCCAGGCCTGAAGAAGACCTTTTTAGGTCGAAACGTTGCTGCAGCACACTTCTTTCTTTAATTTCAGATTAAAAATAAATTCATTTAATTTTTTTAATTTGATTTAATTTCATTTCATTTATTTATTTAATTTAAAAAATCATTTAATTTCATTTCATTTTTTTAAAAAAAGGATAAAACATGTCCATTGCAGGACGAGGGGTGGACGGTGGTCCAACGCGGGAGGCGTGGAGGTCGTCCTCGTGCACCTCGTTATTTTCAGGGTCCACCGCCACCCCAACAGACTTTTTCATACAGGAGGGGGGGAGGACGCTGGGGGATGGACCGTGCCCGTCCCTCCTCCCGTATGAGGGGAGGGTGAGTTCAGTCTCCTTCCCCTAACCCTAACCCTAACTCCTAACCCTAACCCTAACTCCTAACCCCTAACCCTAACCCTAACTCCTAACCCTAACCCTAACCCTAACCCTAACCCCTAACCCTAACCCTAACTCCTAACCCCTAACCCTAACCCTAACTCCTAACCCTAACCCTAACTCCTAACCCTAACCCCCCAACCCTAACCCTTTCACGTGAAGGATTTGATCGGTAAGAGGCTCATCCCGTCACACAAACACCATCCCAACGTCGGCCATCAGTTAACGTCTGCCTGCAGCGGCGAGGCGGCCAGTTACTCCTCACAGGCTGCACCTTGGAAATCATTTCACTCACAGTCGTCTGGAGAGCTGTCAGTGTCGGGCCGAAGCCACGTATGAAAGGCAGAGAAGTTATTTTTGATCCAGTAAAGGAAATTGCAAATATTTATTATCTGCAAATTAATAATACCTTCACTGCTCCAGCTCGCAATCCGCTTCCTCTTTCTACCGTCTTCGTCCTCGACGCCTGACCTGGGCCGAGCTGCACACATTGATTGCGAGGCCTCCGGAGCTCATTTGAACCTTTCCCCACCTCTGCCGCCTCGACGAGAAGCAGGGGAACCGACAGATGAGCGGACCTCGAGTCTGTCGCTTCCCAAAAGAAATCACACCCTGAGGATTTTACAAGCACGGGGGGTTTGAAAGCAAGCCTTTCCCTGACAGATGGCCCAAACCACTATCCATAATTACCTGCTTGTTAACACTGGAGGCGAATAAAGCGGACTGAGAGGAGGAAGTACCATCTCGTCTCCTCTCGTTATGGGAAGCCCTTAAAGTGTTTCCCCCCCTATTGTGTCTTGCTCAGCAGCAGGAGCACTACTCATCAAGGCTTGGCTTTGGGACAACCGGGATACAGTCAATGTCACAGAGCGCCGGCCGGCAGCTCCGGACCAACAGATTGATGCTGTTGTTGTTGATGAATGCTGGAGTCCACCCGCCCAGGTTAGTGGAGGCCTGACAGCTTTATTGATAAATTAAACACACGGCCACATGAAAAGCATCAATCTTTCAACTCCTCTCATCGCCCCCCCCCTCGTCCTTGAGCATTGATCAGAGCTAATCTAGAGTGGTGGTTTGAAGTACAGTAGCTGTTTCATTGGCGTCTACTCCAAAAAAAAAAAAAAGCCTTTCATAGTTCATGGAGTCGCTGGACTGGAACCTTCGCGTGAGCTTCAGAGCGCTTGTTTCGTTCACTTTCATGTCTTGGTTCAATGGTATCAAACGTAACTCGGTGGATGTAAGCAGAGCTGATGCAAAAGAGTCCAGAGAGAGAGAGGGAGGGAGAGAGGGAGGTTTTGGCGGTGAAACCGGTCAGGTCCAACACAACAAATTAGCGGCCTATGTAGGTCACGGACGCTCTTAAAATTCACCATCATTACTTGATCAGAGTTAACAAAGCTGATCAAATAAGGCAAGTGGAGCGGGAGGGAAACAAGTCTCAAACCGAGGGCCTGGACCCAATCCATCAGGGATCCGGGCGGGATGAGAGGAGGGGCGTCGAGATGAATTAAATCAAAGGGAACAACACGCAGGCTGAGATGGAGAGATAATGTCCCAACACACCCCCCCCCACCCTCACATCCCCCTCCGACGTTCCTCCTACCAGACAGATGGATGCACTCTTGAAGAGGAGTCTGTGGAAACTTTTTAATGAACAAGAAACAGGCTGAAGGGGCTTTCTGAATTATCTCACGGTCGATAAGCACCCCCGCAGCATAAATGGCACAGCGAAGGGCTTCGGTCAGATAAACAACATCTTTTCAGAGGAAGAACAGAGGACAGAGCTGACACTCAAGGGGAGATTAGCCAAGTGTCTTTTCAAGGTTTGTCAGGTCCATTAGACGGGAATCGAAACTGTGGAGGAGATCGGGGGGAGCGGGGGGGGGGAAAGTTTCGTCCTCCCCACCTTCGTCTTGAGCGCGCAACGGGAATTTATTTAAGCTTGTTGCAGGAGCGTTTTGTGTTTTTCTTTGCAACGTCTTAACATTTTCTGCAGCATTTTTTTTTTCTCTGCAAGAACATCCATTTCTGAAGCTCTTTCCTTCATGACTGATTAAAGGGTTTCTGTTGGCAATCCTGGCACTTCAGCATCTGTTACGATGAGTAACCATGACAACAGAAAGGCTCATCACAACAGCCATTGCAAAAAAAAAAAAAAAAAAAAATGGGGCACTGTGCGAGATGTAAATAAAACCAGAACGCAGTGATGTGCAGATCTCATTCATCCATATTTTATTCCCGACGGAACATGAAGAACGTATCAGATGTTGAAAGGGAGACGATGTCTGAACAGGAGCGACGTAAGGCTGGAAACGTAGCTGGTGCACATTAAAAACAAGTGGGAGGAGCTTTTTTCACAACCAGTTAGGTTAACCGACAACAGGTCAGTAGCATGACTGGGCTAGAGAAGATCATCTCAGAGGCAGAGCAGATGTAAAGACGGGCAGATGTTCACCGATCTGAGACTAACTGCGTCTAAAACCTGTGGTGCAATTTCAGGAATATGTTTCTCAATGTTCAACTGCAAAGACTCTGGAGACCCCAGCATCTCTGTTCCATGATATCACCAACAGATTCAGAGAATCAGGGGGAGGTTACCGTCAGAACTGGATGTGCACGGTGGTCAGGGCCTTGGGTCATGATTGAGTCCAACTGAACTGTCCTGCCTGCAGTCCAGGCCTTTCACCAGGAGAAAACATCTGGAGCATCTTCCATCCATCCATCCATTATCTATGCCTGATTAATCCTCTGCAGGGTCACGGGTTTCTGCAGGACCCCAGATGTTTGCAGACAGATGTTAAAAGAAGAGGAGATGCTACACAACGGTTCTAACTTATTTGACATGTTGCTGCCATCAAAATGAGCTAATATTTTCCATAAAATGATAAAATGTCTCAGTTTCAACATCTAAAATATGTTTCTTATGTTTTTGAAAATAAAAATGGGTTTATGAGATTTTCAGATCATTGGTATCTGTTTTTATTTACGCCTAACACCAAATGTGTCAAACACAGGGCCCGTGGGCCAAATTCAATTTCCAGTTCAATTCAATTTTATTTATATAGCATCTGTTACAATGACAATTGTCTCTAGGCGCTTTACAGAGACCCAGAGCATGACCCCCGAGCAAATATCATTCACTAAGATTATATCATTAAATCCAATCAATGATAATGGCAGGTAAAAAACTCCCACGTAGGGAGAAAAAAAACCTTTATACCAAACAGTGGCAAGGAAAAACTCCACTTTAAGAGGAAGAAACCTTGAGCAGGACCTGGCTCATATGGGGGGACCTTCCTGCTGAAGGCCAGCCGGGTAGAGAAAGAAAAGAGGGGAGACAGGACAGAGAGAGGATGTAGGACAGAGAGAAGATGGAGGACAGACAGAGGATGTAGGACAGAGAGAGGAGAGCACAGAAAAAGTAAAAAATAATAATAAAGAAGTAGTGGAATTGTTGTAGGGTGAATGCAAACGGGATATGGAGGGCCCTTGGGCGTGTGGTCAGCATAATGAGCCATGATAGGCTCTTGAGTATCAGTAATGTGTGGGTGAGTTGTAACACCAAATGTGGCCCGTCACGTCATTTTATGTGGCCCTCGAGAGCTTGGACATTATTGGCTTAAATTTTAAACCAATATTTTAAATCTTAAAATAAGCTTGCACTGCTTTAAAGCGCATTTTGACAATAAACTACATCTACCATCATGCATTTTGTCATTACCCACAACGATAACGGCAGCTATGAGCAAGACGATTTTTAAGAACTGATGGACTTAAGAAAAACCTTTTACTAACTAACCCCAACATGTCCAAGAAAAGAAAAATTGATGCACAAAAGTATAACTTTTGTGTAATGTGTGTCAGTCGTGAAAGAGTTTAATCTACGTCGGCATTTTGACGGCAAACACGGAGCTAAGTATGCTAAATTTAGCCTGCAAGAAAAACAAAGAACTGCTTCCGCTTCTAAAACCAACATAATGGATACTCTTACAACCACAAACCCTGAGTTTAATATAATAATGACTTAAATATTTGAAACTTGAATACATAATAAATAGAGAAACCAGTATTTAACATTTATAATAAGGTGTAGTTTAATTTATTTTGATTTTCATTGCATTTTGTTCATTCATTCATGCTGTCAATCTGGCCCTTCGAGGGCAACCATGATGTTGATGTGGCCCTCAGTGGAAATGAGTCTGACACCCCTGAGTTACACAGCATCCCAACTTTTGTGGAACTGGGTTTGGGCGTACAGAAGCGACTTACTCATTTTCCAACGTTCAGATAACGTCCCAGTCAAGATGGTTGTGAAGAGGAAATGTTGAAGAGCATTAAATAAAATGAGACCAAGGAGAAAGAAGTGTGAGATCACATTCAGATGAACTCGGAGCGCTAATGAAGCCAAATTAGGAGAGTTGAAAATGTCATAGCAGGAGCTGATATGGTTATAGGAACGTATTTTCATATTTGGACTCAAAGCCTTCTATCCCAGCTTTCATATCCACGGACAGACCATTAGCAGAGAAGATGAAATTGCACGTGACTCCCAAACTGCTTGGCTGTGAATCTGCAAGCAAGATGAGAAAATACAGTGAGTGTCTCACTGGAGGATGCAGGTGGTGTCGGGGGGGGGGGGTGGGGGGGGGGGGGGGGCTTTTTATAGACATGGGTAAAATTCCCTTATGGTCTTCATAACTATTCAGGCAGCATAGATAGTTTGTTCCAGTCATCTGCTCCTGGGAGACAAAACATCTACTTCCTCACGAGCTGCAGGGACTCATAATATGTGAGACAGCAACCCTGGACACGACTTCCTGTTGGGGTTTGGTCCCTCCCCTGTGTGACTCCTCCTCCGCTGTTTGTGCTGCGTTATTTCTTTGGTCAGATGTGCAGCCCTGTGCATTCAGTAAACAGGGACATCAGGAGTGCAGAGTTTGGGGTCCTAAATCATCCAAAGGCTCCATCTTCTCTCAACGATGTCTTGCTCTGGCTGTTAACGTCATGGTGAACTGATCTGTCATCCACTCACGTTCTTCCCACGTTTCTTGATTTATTTATCCATTCTTTTTTTATGGTTTCTTGTTTTCCCTTGACGTGTCGGTTGTCATCCGCTCCTCTGGCTACCAGCTAAGCTGCCTTGCCCCACAAAGTGGCCGGCGTTCCCAACTAGGGATATGAAAAAAAAATCAATTTGGCAATATATCGCGATTTTCGGCCGCCCAATATAATATCGATTTTTCAGCTCCTAATATCGATTTTTTTTTTGGTTACTAAAAAACACTAATAATTGACAATAAATAGGTTGTTTTGAAGCAAATAGTTTTGACTCAATTTTTCCTCTGATCAATATCATCTGATGAACATATACAGTGATCCCTCGCCAATTCGCGCTTTAACTTCCGCGGTTTTAGTTATTCGTGGATTTTTCAGAAATATATAATTTATATTAAAAAAAAATTTTAAATAGCAGAAACATCACAGGATGTTGTGCACGTTCTCTCACAGTGAAGAAATGCTGTGAGCCAGCCTGGCCACTTTAAGAAGGTGACCTTATGGGTAATGGTGTTGCCTTATGGGTAATGTAGTGTGTGTGTCGTGGGACGGCAGAATGAAAACGAGGTTAGATGAAAAGTGTAGTGAGCATCAACAGCAGCCCAGCGTGTATAGATTTACATTCTCTGTTAACCGACAGGAGCCCAACAATACAACCTGTGTGATGTTACAAGTTCCTGCAGTGCCAGAATAAAGTTCTCTTTCCATGCAGAGAAAATCAGACTGTTTCTTTTGTTGTTGTTAGCGTGTTAGCCGCTAATTACGAGCCAAAAATAGCACAATACCAGCAGTTTCTTTACTACGGTTCAGAGACCAGAGGCTGTGAAGGTAACAGAAAGATCACAGTTGAGCCTTTGTCTTGTTTCGCTGCAGTGACTCGCTACTTTTTTGCGGTTTTTAAACATATTTTAAACACATTATTTAGGCTCGGGGGGGGGGCTCCAGTTTGCGGATTTTGATTCTCGTGGGGGGGGGGGATGTACAGCAACTTGATTTTTCATCTCTACTTTAAATTTTGATATTAACTGGGCAGAATATTGCAATATACCGTGATATCGCGATAATATCATATCGTGACCCAAGTATCATGATACATGTCGTATTGCGAGGTCCTTGCCAATACTCACCCCCATTCCCAACGGGCGCGTCTCTTCCACGTGCGTCCTGGTTACGGCATCAGTGCCGGGTGGAACAACTAAGAGCTCGCCGGTTCCTGCAGCCGTACGAACGCCATCCCACGACTGCTGATGATCACAATTTTCATTTCACACGAGGAAGAAGACTTGTAGACGGAGATTAAAATTAAGAAAAAGAAATATAAAAGAAAATTCACACGTGCGTTGATGCTGAGAACTTGAGCTCCAAGTTATACAAAAAAAACCAACCTTTTCATCCAGAGATGCTCTCATCATCGTACGTGTGTTTATGGGAGGCCGTTCGTCTTCCTGAATTATCTGACAAAATGCAATAAAATAAAAAGACACTGCGACGCGGCGTCGGGAGTGAATTATGAAGGAGATCTCTGGAAGTGAGAGAGCGACGTGACATTTTTCATTGTGTCAGTACGGGGGAGTAAATCTTGAACTGAAACGGCGTGCGCCGTGAAATCAGATCTGCCATCACTCACGGCATTGCAGATCTGGCCGATACCTTTCTTCTTTGATGCAAAGAGTTAATCTGCTTCCTCTGCAATACCAACAGATGCATCAGAAACCGTCTCTGGGTGAACTGGACAGGGTTAGGGTTAGGGTCAGGGTTAGGGTTAGGGACAGGCGTACAGCCTACAGCGCGACAACCCCGGTGGCGTACGGCGGAGATCTGCAGTAAACTCCTGTTGGTCCAAGTGATTCTGCAGCCGTCTTGGTCGATTTGAATTCCCTTGGAAGCTTCTGTACCAGTCATTACGTAGAGCCCCCCGCTGCCCCACTGTGATTAATTTGATTCGCTGTGGACCAGTGGAAACGGCTGTGAACAGGAGGGGTACCAGACCCCTGCAACGGGGGTGAATGGGTAGGGTTGGGCAAGCTGTGGCAGATCAGAAGGAACAATCAGCTGCACACTTCATTTAACCTGAGCAGGTTAATGGTCGCCCTCCCGTTGGGGGCTGAAAACGTTGCAGACAGTAACTGCATGTGCATGTGTTACTTGGTGAGGACGGTGTGTGGGTAGACTGCAGAGATCAGCCTCTGGGGCTCTCAGGCAGCTCTGAAGTCTTTATTGACCTGTGAAGGCGAGGGTTTCAATGCGAGGAGGCCACTCCGCGGTTAATGTGGTAAACTGCTCGCACCCTTAACGGAGCTGAGCTCGTGCACGTTAAGTCAGCTTTTTCTAACCTAGACGTCGGGGGACGGGTCACCTGTAACCAGGCCTGGAAATTCGTGATTTGAGGGACAAGGCCACTTTACTTTCAAAGGGGCATTTTTTTGAGGGCACACAGGCCAAATGCCAGGGCAACACGGCCATAATAAAAAAACACAATATTAAAAACATATTTAAAAAAAGATCGAGGATTTAAAACATATTTGTTTAATTTTAATGACCTCTCACGGCCCACCTGCAGTACCGTGACGGCCAACCAGGGGGCCGCGGCCCACACTTTGGGAATCACTGGCCTACTGATTATTCAAATGCTGAAGCCACCCCGGAGCGTATTTCTGTAATGATACGTGTTAAAGAGTTTAGGTTTCACTTTTGCGCACCTGAAGTTTCAGAGAAGTTTATCGTGTATAGAACACGGAATATCGGAGTTTGAAATTCAATTTAATGGCATCCTGATTTTGGTGATGAAATGAAGACTTACAAGCAAAGCTATGCTAGGGCTGCACACATAGAAGAGAGACAGAGAAGTTGATTTGGCGAGAAAGGGATTATGTGAAGGGTTTAATTTACGATAAAACAGCTGATTGCAGGAGACCATTTACTTGGGTTGCCTTAGCAACCATAGCTCAATATTATGATGTGTTAAGATTTATAGTCCTGGGTTCAATCTTTAAAGTCCTTAGGCTCATTGACAAGCTATTTGATCCAGAAAACAGATGGCTTTTTGAACACTTACCTTTAATGTCATCTTCGTGGTATCGTTGTGCTGTTTATCCCACAGACAGAACGTTAATGGAAATAGATGCTGTGCGGTAGAGTTATGGACGGATCCCGCAGTAGGACACTCCTCCACTCCGATTGTTTAGCTTTAATACAGGTAGGCCTACCGATGGGCACTACGGCGCAAACTTGATGATAGCCGAAGGAAGGGGAGAGAGCAGGGCACCAAGGCCACAGTGGCCGTTAAGCAACCGATTTTCAGAAGGGCATCATGGCTAAGAAGAAGGGCTACGACGGCCATGGCTGCCGTGAAATTCCTGCCCTGCCTGTAACACAACATTTTTAGGGCAAGAAAAATATAAAAAGAAAAAAAATGCGGCGCCGTCCTCCGCAGTGAGCGGTAAACAAAAGCTGTCAGCCCGGGTTTGATATTTCACCAAACAAAGTTCTGTCCCCGTGAAAAGCCCAGTTAAGCCCGATCTATGCCAGCGAGCCGACACCCACAGATGAGTCCGTTAGAGCCCCTTAGCTCGGAGGAGCTATCTGTCTGATCTGAGCACACGCCAAAAACGGGCGATATGCAAACATAATATCGTTCGCTCGAGTTCCTCATGCATGTAATGCAAGTTGTCAGGAAGGCAAAGAGGATGGAAAAAGCAAAGAAGTTCGTTTGGATGATTACCATTTTTCTTTAGTTGCTGCATCTCCTTAATAGGCGCAAAATGGTGGCACGTTGAAGATGATCAGAACTGCAGAGATGAGATGATGCATAGGTGTTCAACAACGCTGAACGTTTTACCTGACGGCATCAAGCATGGAACTTTCAGCTGCTAAAGGCCGATACCGATAACTGATAACACACACATATACCTAAGATCTTTACATCAATACTATGAACAAAATCAAAAATAGTTTGGACTCTTTAAGTAAACATTTTTTTTTTCCAATGAAAAACTATTGTCAAGCCTCTCAAACATTTTCATAAAGCTATCAAACAAACCTATTTGATATCTCACATCAACTTAAATAAGGTTCATTACTGAATGATATAAAAAAAATAAAGGCTCCTTGAACTGATAGAAATACATGCATCAGAATTACTAACTGAAAAAGATTAACATTTAAATGATTTTGACTTGTGGTTCCATTTCAATTAATATCTTTAATTAAAGTAAATGAGGTTCAGTAATTTTTTTTGTTTTATTATTTCATGGAAGTTTTAGATGAGAGAGATGAGGGAGGGGAGAGACTGCTGCTGGTTTGCGCACGTTAGCATTAGCTCCCGTTAGCGCGATTTCAAAACTCCATGGAAGCGATTGTTATGTTGTAGGTGGCTGATCAGGTTTTACGTATTAAAGCTTGTGCTTCCCTCCTCGTAGAATTCACTCAGAGGATTCGTCACAAATAACCACCAAACTATCTTCTTCTGAAACTTTAACGAAGTTCCACGCCGCCATGTTTGTTGTGATCAGCGCTGTGCTGCAGGCTGCATTCAAGGTGTAACGTAAATTCCGACGTTCCATCGTTTGCTAGTCGTTCTTTTAGCCTTTTCTATTTTTTTTCTTTTTTATGTGTAACATGAGGGGAAATACTGTGAATATCAATTCAAGTCAGCAACTACTAAAATTATGACCGATTTAACAAGTTGTTTTCTGGCATGAGGGTATTCTTGATTTTCCTGATTGAGAAATCATTTTTCTGATTATGCCGACGTCACTTGAACATAACATTCACTGCCGGTCATTCAAGGCTCAGAGGGAGCGAGGCACTGCTGTGTTGACAAAAATATATATGTTATCGGGGCTATTTGTCGTGATATCGGACTTATCGGGATGACGTCATAATTTCCTGATATCGGCCCGATAGTTATCGTGCATCTCTAGTCGATCAGACAGAGACGAGCCTGTGGTGTTGAGGATCATTTTGAGCCTTGACTCGATTGAAAACTACGACACTCAACTGCATCCAGCCAGGATGCATGAGAGATACAGAAAAAGAGCTGCAGTGTGAATTATTTCTTCATCACATATATCTGATGCAACCCAGAGCTGCTCAGACAGAGTCCTTCAAACCAGTGTTGGTGTTGCCTCGGCAGATTTTTGCAGGTCAAGGGGAGCTGGGCGCAGCGGGACGTTATGAGCTCTGTGGGAAAAGTCCAAAGCGCCAGAAAAGGTCTGAGGAAGGGCAGCTTTTGATTAATACCTTTCTACTACAATGCTTAGTCGGAATTTCCACCTGCACGCTGCTGTTTTAGCGCAGCAAGGTCATAAGTATTGGCAACCCTGTTAGATTTTAGCTCCGGGTCAAAAGTGGGGTGCAGTGGCGATTGAATTGTAAAAAGCTGTGCTGGTAGTTTCATTTGAAAAAAAAAAAAAAAATAAATCAAGGTAAAAATGTTTAGGTCCTTGTGTGTCCATGTTTGCAGGTGTTTGAGCTGCATTTGTGCAAGAAGGTCTATTGAGAAAGCGCAAAGTTGCAATCAATTAATCATTTTCCACCTGAGGAAACATGCAACTTTAAAGTACTTGAAGGCAGAGCGAGGAAAAGAAGAGAACTGGTCTTAAAAAAAAAAGATGGAAGTTAGCCCATCGCATTCATTTAGCCAAGTAAACGTCATTATCGAAGTCTGGAAACCCAACAAACTCCAACTCACATCTACAGTCTTAACTGAATACGTTTCATCCAGCTCGAGTATCAGCTCCAAAAACCTCCCTCACGGGTTCAAGGATCTGGAGGTTCTGGGACTGGAGAGACAGCAGATGACACCTGAGTCCAGGCACTGATACCTGGTCAGGGCTCAGCGGCGCAGGCTGATGGACCACCCAATGGGAACGTGAGTGGGCGCCGGAGCATGGCGAGACATGGAAGACAAGATATGGTTAGTTAACTTTCAGCTCTGATGGGAGGATTGAGAAGGAGTGAGCACAAAGAATGATCATTTTCAACTTTATTACATTTATCTGGCAGCTGCAAGAACAACAAGAGTTTTAAAAAATGCTGCCTCTGTTCTTTTGTTCTCCATTAAATGGCCATTTTATTCACTTTTTTATGTGAACTTTCGTAGCTGCTGCTTTTGGCTTTTGGAAGACCAAGGAACACACCAGGCAGGCCCCAGATACTGTTGTGGAGAAGTTTAAAGCTGGATGTGGATACAAAAAGATTTCCCAAGCTTTAAACATCTCAAGGAGCTCTGAGCAAGCAATCAGACTGAAATGGAAGGAGTAACAGACCACTGCAGATCTACCAAGACCCGGCCGCCCCTTTAAACTTTCATCTGGAACAAGGAGAAGACTGATCAGAGATGCAGCCAAGAGGCCCATGATCACTCTGGATGAACTGATCTACAGCTGAGGTGGGACAGTATGTCCAGAGGACACAATCAGTCCTACACTGGACAAATCTGGCCTTTATGGAAGAGTGGCAAGAAGAAAGACATTTCTCAAAGAGATCCATAAAAAGCCTGGTTTTAAGTTTACCACAAGCCACCTGGAGACTCATCAAACATGTGGAAGAAGGAGCTCTGGTCAGATGAAACCAAAATCAAACTCATCACCCTGAACACACCATCCCCACTGTCAAACACGGAGGTGGCAGCATCATGGTCTGGGCCTGCTTTTCTTCAGCAGGGACAGGGAAGATGGTTAAAACTGATGGGAAGATGGATGGAGCCAAATACAGGAGCATTCTGGGAGAAAACCTGTTGGAGTCTGCAGAAGACCTGAGACTGGGACGGAGATTTATCTTCCAACAGGACAATGATCCAAAACATGAAGACAAATCTACAATGGAACGGTTCACAAATAAACGTATCCAGGTGTTAGAACAGCCAAGTCAAAGTCCAGACCTGAATCCAGTCCAGAATCTGTGGAAAGAGTTGAAGTTATGTGAAGTGAGGACACCTGGGGCCTGACAGAGTCTATTAAAGTCCCCTCCATCGCTGGTCCTAAAGGGGACTCACTCAAGACCTGAAGGATGACTGTCTCTGGTTCTTCTACACGCTGCTAAATCAATACATTTATTCAATGTATCGGTGTCTTCAGACGTCAACCATCGGATCCACCGAAGTTCAACGGCTCTGCTGCTGGCAGAGGAAATTTGGCAAATCTTTCATGGGTGGAACCCGCATACTCACATGTTCCTGACAAATGTGTCTCCATTTAAAAGGGGAAAAAATAAAGCTCAGGAGCTTCGTTACAACGAAGAAACAACCTACCGAACAACTTCCTTCGCTTTGGTGCTCAATTTAGTCATCCAGAAATCTGCTTTATTCTTTCAAGGGTCACATGTGACTATTAGCAGCCTAAGTGATCTGAAGTGACATTTAGTGTAAGAAAAAGAGCAAAGTTATAGCAATTAACCCCCGTCAGCGCTGAATAAAAGGCAGTTTTTGTATTTTTTCTCTCTGTTTCCTGTTTGTGTGGGAGGAAAAGCTCTGCACTGTTAAAAAACAACCAAAAAAACGTGACAATAGTTGTTTGAGGTGTGTTTGGTGTCAGGATTATAACAACTCTGTGGTTTGGCCTTCAGCTGAGACCGAGGCAGGATACATTCAGGGTTTTTTTTTTTATTATTTTCAGGTGGAACAAAGTGTTCAGAACATCTGAGTGTTGACAGAAAAACCTTCTCATCTGAGTCAAACGATATCATTGAGATGATTCAGAGCATAAAGCAGCTGCAGCAAAACACAGTTTTGGATTTTCCAAACAGGAAATGGCTCCGTTTGACTTGACACCTCCAATGACTCTCTAGTCTGGAAACTACTGCGTCTTATCAGCACAAAGAGAGACAAAGACGAAATACGAGAAAACGGATAAAGGCGTCTGCGAAGCGAGGAGGCGGAGACGTCCGAGAAGACGGATCCTGGTTTCAAGACGCCAACAGAAGGCAGGAATTTTAAACGCCACAGTTACAGTTTGAACTCTGAAGCAACCGGACAGCGGAGCAGAACCTGTTGACACATAAAGCGCTTCGGGTTTGCAAGATTTACGTCGCAGGAGGCTTTCGGTCCGACGTCACGCAGGAAGCAAAGCTCCCAGGCCGCAACACGCCGAGGCGAACGGAGAAGAACGAGCTGACATTTTGATTAAGGCACCGACAAATTTCATCCGCGCTCTGGAAATGTCTCCCCAGTAATTCCCAGCGGACCCGTGAGGCTGGGCGGCACTGCTGTCAGGCATCGATCCTCCCCAGATTACACATCAGCCGCGGCCGCCGCCGCTTCCCAGCAAGACGGGCGTCTAAAATAATGGAGCAGCTAACACGTGGAGGCCTCATCTCCAGGGCGGATTTGCAGCGCTCCTAATGGCGGGACTTAACGTAAAAATCTGAAGCGATGTAAAGGTCAACGGCGTCAAAAACGTGGAGCCGGGACGCTATTGACCTTGAGCAAATATCAGCTCGGTGACAATTATTCAGAGCGTGGATCTCTCCCACTGAAGCAGAGCGGGAGATCTGGTGATGTCACAGCACCGGTGTGAACCCCAAACCCGCTGCTGGACGTCACATTTCAGGGCCGACCCAGAACAGCGGGGTCCGTTTCCCCGGCGGGTTTGCAGCTCATCCTGCAGGACCGGTGAATAAGAAGTGGGTCCTCGCAAACACGCCGAGCCCCCCCGGGACTGTCTTTGGTCGTGTTTACCGGCGGACCCGTCTCCAGTCATCCGATTCGTCCAGTCCCCCCCCACCCCCCCCCCCCCCCCCCCCCGTCGTCCCCGAGTACCCACTTAGACCGAACCAAAGTAAGTAGGACAAGTGTGAGCTGAATAATCATCTCGTCTAAGTGATGCTGGGAATCGCTTTTGTTCTGTATCAGATGAAGAAAAATAAATAAAATAATAAAAAAATCAGGGCACGGATCTGATTCTGGAGAAGAAGAACCTTCCTGCTGAGGACACGTGAACGCAGTGATCCGTTTTTTTTGTTAGAGAGCTCGACGCGTTACAGGCCGTAAATGTTCCCCATCGAGGGTCTTATCTGTGATGTGTATTGTCGAGCTTTGCCTGCCTGACAGGAAATGACACGTGCAGCGGTCGCTGTGCCAAAAAGGGGGAAACTTCCCGTTTACTCCTTTATAAAGACTTCACCTGATGTGCCCCCTCCCCTCCCCTCCCCCCTCCCAGAGCTCAGCCCTGAGAGGATGAGGAAGCCCATCTCCTTGCTGCTCCCTCTAAATCCGACAGTCTCTCTCTCTCTCTCTGAGGAGAGGAATTTTTCTCCCCCCTCCATCCTCTCTTTCCAGAGAGAGACGGGTGAGCGCTACGCTCGTAGCCTCTAAGAGGATCACACGGCAATGCTGAGGAGTTGGCCATTTCATGGCGACTCTCCGCCGTGACAGATGGGCCACTGCGCTGCTGCCATCGCCCGGAGGTTAAAAACCCAAGCTGCTTACCAAGTGAAAGAGGTGGACGGGGAGAGGTGGCGGGCAGGGTGGGAGAATATGACGGGGGGGGGGGGGGGGGACATGTCAAATGAGACATAAACACAGCGGTTTGACAGAGAGGAGGAAAGGGTGCCGTGACCTGGAGAGTCACAAAACGAGGACAGACTGGGACGAAGGAAGGGCGGGAACGACTGACGGACGAGAACGTCAGCCTTTCTCAACCTTTTTTCAGTCACGACACCTTTCAAAAGTGAATAAAATCTCACGACACCCCAGAGTAAAATATAATCCAAAGCCACACTGCATCACTCCGACTGTAAATGCATACGTCCCGTTTATTTAGTTTAAATAACCTGAACAGGATAACTGCACCAGAGTAGGCCTCAGCAGGAAAGCTTCTTTTCATCCGTGATGTGCTTGCTTCCATCCATCATCCTTGTATCACCTCTTTTTAGCCTCATCGCTAGCAGCTAGCTTTGGTACCTATGGAGCAGATTCAAAGCTGGTGGATGAAGGCTTGATGAAGAAGTAGGCTCCTCTGTGATGTTCTGTTCCTGTGGGGCTTTTCTTTTTAGAAAACCATCCATGATGCTGCTAAAAAGTTCTCTTTGCTATCTGTGAAATAAAATTCCAGCGGTTAAATGATATTATGACTTAAGCTAACTGGGCAGTCACGTTGACCTTACGCTGACCCAGTACTGACGTTGTTAACATTGGGAAATGGGCATGTGAGACATATTTTTATTATTCATTTCATGTCCAATTATGTATCTTATTTATTTATTTATTCATTCATAGGCAAAAAGTATGTATTTATGTATGCATTCATATATTTATACAGTGGTACCTCTACTTACGAAATTAATTGGTTCTGGAAGTAGTTTCATAACCTGAAAATTTCTTAAGTAGAGACGTGTTTTCCATGTAAATGTTCTAATCCGTTCCAAGCCCCCCAAAATTCGAACATATATATATATTTTTTATAAATCATTAATAATACATGAAATGACAAAAACCTGTAAGAAATACATGTTAGAACTAAAAAAGCACTCAGAGAGCGCAGACCTCCACTAAACGCAACAATTATCGAAAATTTGAAAGTGATCCAGAATCCAGGATTTCTTCCGGATCACACCCCAAATGAAATCAGTTCTTCCTTTTCACATTTCTGACAACTCCTGAAAATTTAATCAAAATCCATCCATAACTTTTTGAGTTATCTTGAACACAGACAGACAGATAAACGCAGACAAAACATAACCTCCTTGGTGGAGGTAAAAATTGTTTGTTTACCTGGTTGCTGGGTTACGCTCATACAGACAAGGGGCCCTCCTAGCCAATGGGATGCCAGGAAGATGCTAAATGATAGCCAATGGCAGAGCTGAAAACTGAAATACAGAGCCGACAGCTATGTTTACGTTCAGTAAACTCTGGGAGCTGCAAGTAGCAGCGCTACTGTATTATTGCCTTTCGTATCCTGAAATTTCGTAACGAGAGGCAATATTTTCCTGTTGAGGCTTTTCGTAACCTGAAAATTTCGTACGTAGAAACGTTCGTAAGTAGAGGTACCACTGTATATGAAATGTCAGAATAGGTCATTTTTTGACGACACACCTGAAGCAGGACACCCCAGTGTGCCGCGACACCCCGGTTGAGAAAGGCTGACGTAGAGGGAGATGCATCTAATCTCCACCTGATGGGGAAAGCAAACGTACAGTAGCGGGCGAGTTTTAAATTCGCTCCCTGCAGGGAGCTCATCTGCTGCAGGAGCTCTCAGTCACAATTCAAATGAAGAGGATTATTTGACTTATTCCCGTGCTGACTATTGATTTTCTCTGCCAGAGTGGGACGGACCCCTGACTGCTAATGGAAGAAAGTTGCTGGAGTAACTTTCCCACCATCAACAACACACCAACAGCATCCGAGAACTACTTTTTCCTCTTTTTTTTTTTCGTGTTTTTAATGGATGTTTTACACAAAAACCACTCTGCAGTGAGTGTGTCAGACGTTCATAAAACTGTGACTGTGATTCACAGTCGCGTCGCTTTACTCATTTCATTGTGAGCTTTAATTGTTTAATCAGTGCCTCGCTGTCGTCGCTTGTCAAGACGGTGATAAATTTAATTACCTCACGGAGTGACGTTGTTTTAGTCCAGCTGTTCAGATCTGAAAGGTCACAGTGCCTGCTGGAAAATCTTAAAACTGAAATTGGACCATGTTTGGGCTGATTGGACTGAGGAGCATCACGCAGAGGTCAGGCGGTGAGGAACTCAGCTCCACGAGGACGACTGAGTGGAGAAATTGTTCAGCAATATGAGAACAGCAGTTTATTTTCAAAACTGGAAATTTAAAAAAGTGAATAATTGGATCCTGTTTCCACAACATTTCTGATGTCTTCAGTTACTTTTCTGAAAACAGTACAGGATTTTGATTTTCCTGCGCACATTTTTATTGCTCTTTTGCCCAAACAAATGTTATCTGGTGCACAGCGTTGCACATTTGAGTCCCTACAGCAGTTTATAATCCCGATATCATCTTCTAGTCTCTGCAGCATCTTCTAGTTGCATCTTCTAGTCTCTGCAGCGCCTTCTAGTAGCATCTTCTAGTCTCTGCAGCGCCTTCTAGTCTCTGCAGCATCTTCTAGTCTCTGCAGCATCTTCTAGTTGCATCTTCTAGTCTCTGCAGCGCCTTCTAGTAGCATCTTCTAGTCTCTGCAGCACCTTCTAGTTGCATCTTCTAGTCTCTGCAGCGCCTTCTAGTAGCATCTTCTAGTCTCTGCGGCATCTTCTAGTCTCTGCAGCGCCTTCTAGTCTCTGTATTACCTTCTAGTAGCATCTTCTAGTCTCTGCAGCATCTTCTCTCTGCAGCGCCTTCTAGTAGCATCTTCTAGTCTCTGCAGTGCCTTCTAGTAGCATCTTCTAGTCTCTGCAGCATCTTCTAGTCTCTGTAGTACCTTCTAGTTGCATCTTCTAGTCTCTGGAGCATCTTCTAGTCTCTGTAGTACCTTCTAGTTGCATCTTCTAGTCTCTGCAGCATCTTCTAGTCTCTGCAGCACCTTCTAGTCTCTTTAGGACCTTCTAGTAGCATCTTCTAGTCTCTGCAGCATCTTCTAGTCTCTGCTATCTTCTAGTCTCTAGTACCTTCTAGTCTTGCATCTTCTAGTCTCTAGTCCCAGCATCTTCTAGTCTCTGTAGTACCTTCTAGTTGCATCTTCTAGTCTCTGCAGCATCTTCTAGTCTCTAGTACCTTCTCTTCTAGTCTCTTCTAGTCTCTGCAGCATCTTCTAGTCTCTGTAGTACCTTCTAGTTGCATCTTCTAGTTCTGCACCTTCTAGTCTCTGCAGCAGCATCTTCTAGTCTTCTAGTCCTCTAGTCTCTGCAGTAGTCTAGCCTTCTAGTAGCATCTTCTAGTCTCTGCAGCATCTCTTCTAGTCTCTGTAGTACCTTCTAGTTGCATCTTCTAGTCTCTGCAGCATCTTCTAGTCTCTGTAGTACCTTCTAGTTGCATCTTCTAGTCTCTGCAGCGCCTTCTAGTAGCATCTTCTAGTCTCTGCAGCACCTTCTAGTTGCATCTTCTAGTCTCTGCAGCGCTTCTAGTCTCAGCATCTAGTTCTAGTCTCTGCAGCAGCTTCTTATAGTTGCATCTTCTAGTCTCTGCAGCGCCTTCTAGTAGCATCTTCTAGTCTCTGCAGCACCTTCTAGTCTTGCCATCTTCTAGTCTCTGCAGCGCTTCTCTAGTCTTCTAGTCTCTGCGGCATCTTCTAGTCTCTGCAGCGCCTTCTAGTCTCTGTATTACCTTCTAGTAGCATCTTCTAGTCTCTGCAGCATTCTATCTGCGCAACTTCTAGTAGCATCTTCTAGTCTCTCTGCAGTGCCTTCTAGTAGCATCTTCTAGTCTCTGCTAGCTAGCATCTTCTAGTCTTCTTCTAGTACCTTCTAGTAGCATCTTCTAGTCTCTGAGCATCTTCTAGTTCTCTAGTAGCTACCTTCTAGTAGCATCTTCTAGTCTCTGCAGCATCTTCTAGTCTCTGCAGCACCTTCTAGTAGTCTCTCTAGTCTCTACCTTCTAGTCTAGTCTCTGCAGCATCTTCTAGTCTTCTGTAGTACCTTCTAGTTGCATCTTCTAGTCTCTGCTAGCATCTTCTAGTCTTCTGTAGTACCTTTAGCTTGATCTTCTAGTCTCTGCAGCATCTTCTAGTCTCTGTAGTACCTTCTAGTTGCATCTCTAGTCTAGAAGCATCTTCTAGTCTCTGTAGTCTCTAGTTGCTCTTCTAGTTCAGCATTTCTAGTCTCTAGTAGCATCTTCTAGTCTTGCATCTTCTAGTCTCTGCAGCACCTTTCTAGTCTCTGTATCTACCTACGTAGTAGCATCTTCTAGTCTCTGCAGCTCTTCTAGTCTCTAGTCTCTGTACCTTCTAGTTGCATCTTCTAGTCTCTGCAGCATCTTCTAGTCTCTGTAGTACCTTCTAGTTGCATCTTCTAGTCTCTGCAGCGCCTTCTAGTTGCATCTTCTAGTCTCTGCAGCACCTTCTAGTTGCATCTTCTAGTCTCTGCAGCGCCTTCTAGTAGCATCTTCTAGTCTCTGCAGCACCTTCTAGTAGCATCTTCTAGTCTCTGCAGCACCTTCTAGTAGCATCTTCTAGTCTCTGCAGCACCTTCTCTCTGCATCTAGTCTCTAGTGCACCTTCTAGTAGCATCTTCTAGTCTCTGCAGCACCTTCTAGTTGCATCTTCTAGTCTCTGCAGCACCTTCTAGTTTGCATCTTCTAGTCTCTGCAGCATCTTCTAGCATCTTCTAGTCTGCAGTTCTTCTTCTTCTAGTCTGCAGTACCTTCTAGTAGCATCTTCTAGTCTCTGCAGCACCTTCTAGTTGCATCTTCTAGTCTCTGCAGCGCCTTCTAGTAGCATCTTCTAGTCTCTGCAGCACCTTCTAGTTGCATCTTCTAGTCTCTGCAGCGCCTTCTAGTAGCATCTTCTAGTCTCTGCAAGCCTTCTAGTAGCATCTAGTCTAGCATCTTCTAGTCTCTGCAGCACCTTCTAGTTGCATCTTCTAGTCTCTGCTAGCACTTCAGTGCATCTTCTAGTCTGAAGTACCTTTTAGTGCATCTTTGCAGTCTGCAGTCTTCTGGTAGCATCTTCTAGTCTCTGCAGCACCTTCTAGTAGCATCTTCTAGTCTCTGCAGTACCTTTTGTAGCATCTTCTAGTCTCTGCAGCACCTTCTAGTAGCATCTTCTAGTCTCTGCAGCATCTCCTAGTAGCATCTTCTAGTCTCTGCAGCACCTTCTAGTAGCATCTTCTAGTCTCTGCAGTACCTTCAAATAGCATCTTCCTAATCTCTGTAGTCCCTTCTAGTTGCATCTTCTAGTCTCTGCAGCACCTTCAATAGCATCTTCTAGTCTCTGCAGCACCTTCTAGTAGCATCTTCTAGTCTCTGCAGTACCTTTTAGTCTCTGCAGCATCTTCTGGTAGCATCTTCTAGTCTCTGCAGCGCCTTCTAGTAGCATCTTCTAGTCTCTGCAGCACCTTCTAGTAGCATCTTCTAGTCTCTGCAGCATCTTCTAGTAGCATCTTCTAGTCTCTGCAGCACCTTCTAGTAGCATCTTCTAGTCTCTGCAACACCTTCTAGTTGTATCTTCTAGTCTCTGCAGCGCCTTCTAGTTGCATCTTAAGTCTCTGCAGCACCTTCTCGTTGCATCTTCTAGACTCTGCAGCACCTTCTCGTAGCATCTTCTAGTCTCTGCAGCACCTTCTAGTAGCATCTTCTGGATGTCTCTGCAGCGCCTTCTAGTAGCATCTTCTAGTCTCTGCAGCACCTTCTAGTAGCATCTTCTAGTCTCTGCAGCACCTTCTAGTTGCATCTTGTAGTCTCTGCAGCACCTTCTAGTAGCATCTTCTAGTCTCTGCAGCACCTTCTCGTTGCATCTTCTAGTCTCTGCAGCGCCTTCTAGTAGCATCTTCTAGTCTCTGCAGCACCTTCTAGTAGCATCTTCTAGTCTCTGCAGCGCCTTCTAGTAGCATCTTCTAGTCTCTGCAGCGCCTTCTAGTAGCATCTTCTAGTCTCTGCAGCAACTTCTAGTAGCTTCTTCTAGTCTCTGCAGCACCTTCTAGTAGCATCTTCTAGTCTCTGCAGTACCTTTTAGTAGCTTCTTCTAGTCTCTGCAGCATCTTCTCTCTTAGTCTCTGCAGTCCTTCATCTTTAGCATCTTCTAGTCTCTGCAGCACCTTCTAGTAGCATCTTCTAGTCTCTGCAGCACCTTCTAGTCTAGCATCTTCTAGTCTCTGCAGCAGCATATCTTCTAGTAGCATCTTCTAGTCTCTGCAGCACCTTCAGCATACTCTTCTAGTCTAGCATCTTCTAGTCTCTGCAGCACCTTCTAGTAGCATCTTCTAGTCTCTGCAGCATCTTCTAGTAGCATCTTCTAGTCTCTGCAGCACCTTCTAGTAGCATCTTCTAGTCTCTGCAGTACCTAGTCTAGTGCACCTTCTGGCATCTTCTAGTCTCTGCAGCGCCTTCTAGTAGCATCTTCTAGTCTCTGCAGCATTTCTAGTAGCATTCTTCTAGTCTCTGCAGCGCGATCTTTTAGTAGCAATCTTCTAGTCTCTGCAGCACCTTCTAGTAGCATCTTCTAGTCTCTGACCTTCTAGTAGCAGCAGTCTCTGCAGTATCTTCTAGTCTCTCTCTGCTAGCGTCTCTACTAGTTAGCATCTTCTAGTCTCTGCAGCACCTTCTAGTAGCATCTTCTAGTCTCTGCAGCACCTTCTAGTAGCATCTTCTAGTCTCTGCAGCACCTTCTAGTAGCATCTTCTAGTCTAGTCTCTGCAGTACTCTTCTTATTAGCATCTTCTAGTCTCTGTTCTTAGCACTCCTTCTAGTTAGCATCTTCTAGTCTCTGCAGCACCTTCTAGTTGCATCTTCTAGTCTCTGCAGCACCTTCTAGTAGCTTCTTCTAGTCTCTGCAGCACCTTCTAGTAGCATCTTCTAGTCTCTGCAGCGCCTTCTAGTAGCATCTTCTAGTCTCTGCAGCACTTCTAGTCTGCAGCACCTTCTAGTTCTAGTCTCTGCAGCTTCTTAGTAGCATTTCTAGTCTCTGCAGCACCTTCTAGTTCTAGCATCTTCTAGTCTCTGCAGCACCTTCTAGTAGCAGCATTCTAGTCTCTGCAGCACCTTCTAGTAGCATCTTCTAGTCTCTGCAGCACCTTCTAGTTGCATTCTTCTAGTCTCGCAGCCTTCTAGTAGCATTCTAGTCTCTGCAGCAGCATCTTCTAGTTCTAGGCGCCTTCTAGTGCAGCATCTTATCTAGTCTCTGCAGCACCTTCTAGTAGCATCTTCTAGTCTCTGCAGCAACCTTCTAGTGCATCTTTAGTCTCTGCAGCACCTTCTAGTAGCATCTTCTAGTCTCTGCAGTACCTTTATAGTTCTTCTAGTCTCTGCAGCCATCTTCTGCAGTAGCATCTTCTAGTCTCTGCAGCACCTTCTAGTAGCATCTTCTAGTCTCTGCAGTACCTTTAGTAAGTCTCTGCAGCAGTACCTTCTAGCCTTCTAGTAGCATCTTCTAGTCTCTGCAGCACCTTCTAGTAGCATCTTCTAGTCTCTGCAGTACCTTCTAGTAGCATCTTCTAGTCTCTGCAGCACCTTCTAGTAGCATCTTCTAGTCTCTGCAGCATCTTCTAGTAGCATCTTCTAGTCTCTAGCAGCACCTTCTAGTTGCATCTTCTAGTCTCTAGCTTCTAGTCTCAGCATTCTCTTCTAGCATCTTCTAGTAGTAGCATCTTCTAGTCTTAGTCTTGCAGTAGCCTTCTAGTAGCATCTTCTAGTCTCTGCAGCATTCTTCTAGTGTAGCATTCTTCTAGTGCAGCATCTTCTAGTCTCTAGCAGCACATCTTCTAGTACCTTCATCTTCTAGTCTCTGCAGCATCTAGTCTAGCATCTTCTAGTCTCTGCAGCACCTTCTAGTAGCATCTTCTAGTCTCTGCAGCACCTTCTAGTAGTCTTCTGCATCTTCTTTCTGTAGTCTTCTTCTAGTCTCTAGTCTGCAGCATCTTTCTAGCAGTCTCTGCAGCGCCTTCTAGTCTCTAGCATCTTCTAGTCTCTGCAGCACCTTCTAGTAGCATCTTCTAGTCTCTGCAGCATCTTCTAGTAGCATCTTCTAGATCTCTAGCACAGTTCTAGCAGCATCTTTAGTCTCTGCAAGCACCTTCTAGTAGCATCTTCTAGTCTCTGCAGCACCTTCTAGTCATCTAGTCTAGCTTCTAGTCTTCTAGCAAGTAGCATCTTCTAGTCTGCAGCATCTCTTCTATGCATCTTCTAGTCTCTGCAGCACCTTCTAGTAGCATCTTCTAGTCTCTGCAGCATCTTCTAGTCTTCTGCAGCACCTTCTAGTAGCATCCCTTTTGTCTCTGCGTACCTTCCAATAGCATTCTTCTAGTCTAGTACCTTCTAGTTGCATCTTGTAGTCTCTGCAGCACCTTCTAGTTGCATCTTCTAGTCTCTGCAGCACCTTCTTAGCATCTTCTAGTCTCTGCCTTCTAGTAGCATCTTCTAGCTCTCAGCACCTTCTAGTAGCATCTTCTAGTCTCTGCAGCACCTTCTAGTAGCATCTTCTAGTCTCTGCAGTCTTCTAGTAGCATCTTCTAGTCTCTGCAGCATCTTCTAGTCTCTGCAGCTTCTAGTCTCTGCAGCATCTTCTAGTAGCATCTTCAGCTCTGCAGCATTCTTCTTCAGCACCTTCTAGTAGCATCTTCTAGTCTCTTCTAGGCATCTTCAGCTTCTTCTTCTAGTAGCATCTTCTAGTCTCTGCAGCACCTTCTAGTAGCATCTTCTAGTCTCTTCAGTGCCTTCTTGTAGCATCTTTTAGACTCTTGAGTGCCTTCTTGTGGCGTCTTATAGTCTCTGCAGCACCTTCTAGTAGCATATTCTAGTCTCTGCAGCATCTTCTAGTCTCTGCAGCACCTTCTAGTACCATCTTCTAGTCTCTGCAGCACATTTTTATGCAGCACATTTTAGTAGGATCTTCTAGTATCTGCAGCACTTTCTAGTAGCATCTTCTAGTCTCTGCAGCACCTTTTAGTAGCATCTTCTAGTATCTGCAGCGTCTTCTTGTAGCATCTTCTAGTCTCTTCAGTGCCTTCTTGTAGCATCATCTAGTCTCTGCAGCACCTTCTAGTAGCATCTTCTAGTCTCTGCAGCATCTTCTCTGTCTGCAGCACCTTCCTGTAGCATCTTCTAGTCTTCTGCAGCATCCTCTAGTAGCATCTTCTAGTCTCTGCAGCACATTTTAGTACCATCTTCTTGTTTCTGCAGCGCCTTGTAGTAGGATCTTCTAGTCTCTGCAGCGCTTTCTAGTAGCATCTTCTAGTCTCTGCAGCACCTTTTAGTAGCATCTTCTAGTCTCTGCAGCGCCTTCTAGTAGCATCTTCTAGTCTCTGCAGCATCTTCTAGTCTCCGCAGTGCCTCCTAGTAGCATCTTCTAGTCTCTGCAGCATCTTCTAGTCTCCGCAGCTCCTGCTAGTAGCATCTTCTAGTCTCTGCAGCATCTTCTAGTCTCTGCAGCACCTTCTAGTACCATCTTATAGTCTTTGCATCACCTTCTAGTACCATCTTCTAGTCTCTGCAGCATCTTATCCTCCCTGCAGCACCTTCTAGTAGCATCTTCTAGTCTCTGCAGCACCTTCTAGTAGCATCTTCTAGTCTCTGCAGCACCTTCTCATTGCATCTTCTAGTCTCTGCAGCGCCTTCTAGTAGCATCTTCTAGTCTCTGCAGCACCTTCTAGTTGCATCTTCTAGTCTCGGCAGCACCTTCTAGTAGCATCTTCTAGTCTCTGCAGCACCTTCTAGTTGCATCTTCTAGTCTCTGCAGCACCTTCTAGTAGCATCTTCTAGTCTCTGCTGTACCTTCTAGTAGCATCTTCTAGTCTCTGCAGCATCTTCTGGTGGCATCTTCTAGTCTCTGCAGTGCCTTTTAGTAGCATCTTCTAGTAGCATCTTCTAGTCCTCTGCAGCATCTTCTAGTCTCTGCAGCATCTTCTAGTAGCATCTTCTAGTCTGCATCTTCTAGTCTCTTCAGCACCTTCTAGTAGCATCTTTAGTCTCTGCATCTTCTAGTAGCATCTTCTAGTCTCTGCAGCACCTTCTAGTAGCATCTTCTAGTCTCTGCAGCACTTCTAGTAGCATATTCTAGTCTCTGCATCTTCTAGCATCTTCTAGCTCTTAGTGCCTTCTAGTAGATTTCTAGTCTCTGCAGCACCTTTAGTAGCATCTTCTAGTCTCTTCAGCACCTTCTAGTAGCATCTTCTAGTCTCCGCAGCACCTTCTAGTAGGATCTTCTAGTCTCTGCAGCATCTTCTAGTAGCATCTTCTAGTCTCTGCCAGCACCTTTAGTAGCATCTAGTCTAGCAGGGTCTTCTGTAGCATCTTCTAGACTCTTGAGTGCCTTATTGTAGCATCTTCTAGTCTCTGCAGCACCTTCTAGTAGCATATTCTAGTCTCTGCAGCATCTTCTAGTCTCTGCAGCACCTTCTAGTAGCATCTTCTAGTCTCTGCAGCATCTTCTGGTACCATCTTCTTGTCTCTGCAGCATCTTCTAGTAGGATCTTATAATCTCTGCAACACCTTCTAGTAGCATCTTCTAGTCTCTGCAGCACATTTTAGTAGGATCTTCTAGTATCTGCAGCACTTTCTAGTAGCATCTTCTAGTCTCTGCAGCACCTTTTAGTAGCATCTTCTAGTCTCTGCAGCGTCTTTAGTACCATCTTATAGTCTCTGCATCACCTTCTAGTACCATCTTCTAGTCTCTGCAGCATCTTATCCTCTCTGCAGCACCTTCTAGTAGCATCTTCTAGTCTCTGCAGGACCTTCTAGTACCATCTTCTAGTCTCTGCTAGTAGCACATTTTAGTACGCATTCTAGTCTCTGCAGCAGCCTTCTAGTAGCATCTTCTAGTCTCTGCAGCACCTTTTAGTAGCATCTTCTAGTCTCTGCAGCGCCTACTAGCATCTTCTAGTCTCTGCAGCATCTTCTAGTCTCTGCAGCATCTTCTAGTCTCTGCAGCACCTTCTAGTAGCATCTTTTAGTCTCTGCAGCACCTTCTAGTAGCATCTTCTAGTCTCTGCAGTACCTTCTAGTCCCTGCAGCATCTTCTGGTAGCATCTTCTAGTCTCTGCAGCGCCTTCTAGTAGCATCTTCTAGTCTCTGCAGCATCTTCTAGTAGCATCTTCTAGTCTCTGCAGCACCTTCTAGTAGCATCTTCTAGTCTCTGCAACACCTTCTAGTTGCATCTTCTAGTCTCTGCAGCACCTTCTAGTCTCTGCAGCATCTTCTGGTAGCATCTTCTAGTCTCTGCAGCTAGTAGCTTCATAGTCTTCAGCCTTCTAGTAGCATCTTCTAGTCTCTGCAGCACCTTCTAGTAGCATCTTCTAGTCTCTGCAACACCTTCTAGTTGCATCTTCTAGTATAGCATCTTCTAGTCTCTGCAGCACCTTAGTAGCATCTAGTAATCTCTGCAGCGCTTCTAGTAGCATCTTCTAGTATCTGCAGCCCTTATAGTAGCATCTTCTAGTCTCTGCAGCAGTCTCTGCACCTTCTAGTAGCATCCCTTTTGTCTTCTGCAGTACCTTCCAATAGCATCTTCTAGTCTCGTAGTACCTTAGTGCATTTCTAGTCTCTGCAGCATCTTCTAGTCTCTGCAGCATCTTTCTAGTGCATCTTCTAGTCTCTGCAGCACCTTCTAGTATGCATCTTCTAGTCTCTGCAGCACCTTCTAGTTAGCATCTTCTAGTCTCTGCAGCACTTCTTCTAGCTCGACAGCATCTTCTAGTCTCTGCAGCACCTTCTAGTGCATCTTCTAGTCTCTGCAGCACCTTCTAGTAGCATCTTCTAGTCTCTGCTGTACCTTCTAGTAGCATCTTCTAGTCTCTGCAGCATCTTCTGGTACCATCTTATTGTCTCTGCAGCGTCTTCTAGTAGGATCTTATAATCTCTGCCAAGCACCTTCTAGTAGCATCAGCATCTTAGTAGGCTTCTTCAGCAGCACTTAGTAGTAGATCTTCTGTATCTGCAGCACTTCTAGTAGCATCTTCTAGTCTCTGCAGCTCTTCTAGTAGCATCTAGTCTCTTCAGTGCCTTCTGTAGCATCTTCTAGTCTTCTAGCACCTTCTAGTAGCATATTCTAGTCTCTGCAGCATCTTCTAGTCTTCTAGTCTCAGCAGCATTCTAGTACCATCTTCTTGTCTCTCTTGTAGTAGGTCTTCTAGTCTGCAGCCTTTCTAGGCATCTTCTAGTCTCTCTTTCTAGTAGCATCTTCTAGTCTCTGCAGCACCTTCTAGTAGCATCTTCTAGTCTCGCAGCTAGCAGCTTCTAGTAGCATCTTCTAGTCTCTTTTAGTAGCATCTTCTAGTCTTGTCTTCTAGCGCCTTCTAGTGCAGCATTCTTCTTAGTAGCATCTCTAGTCTCTGCAGCACCTTTAGTAGCATCTTCTAGTCTCTGCAGCACCTTCTAGTACCATCTTCTCTGCAGTACCTAGTCTCTGCAGCTTCTAGTAGCATCTTCTAGTCTCTCCTTCTAGTACCATATTATAGTCTCTGCAGCAATTTTAGTAGATCTTCTAGTCTCTGCAGCGCCTTTAGTAGCATCTTCTAGTCTCTGCAGCACCTTCTAGTAGTTCTGCAGCGCATCTTCTTCTAGTCTCCGCAGCACCTTCTAGTAGGCAGTCTCTTAGTGTCTTCTGTAGCATCTTCTAGACTCTGCAGTGCCTTCTAGTAGCATCTTCTCTAGTCTCTGCAGCACCTTCTAGTAGCATCTAGTTCTAGTCTCTGTAGCATCTTCTAGTAGCATTTAGTCTCTGCAGCATCTTCTAGCATCTTCTTGTCTGCGCATCTTCTAGTAGATCTTATAATCTGCACACTTCTAGTAGCATCTTCTAGCAGCACATTTTAGTAGGATCTTCTAGTATCTGCAGCACTTTCTAGTAGCATCTTCTAGTCTCTGCAGCACCTTTTAGTAGCATCTTCTAGTCTCTGCAGCGTCTTCTAGTACCATCTTATAGTCTCTGCATCACCTTCTAGTACCATCTTCTAGTCTCTGCAGCATCTTATCCTCTCTGCAGCACCTTCTAGTAGCATCTTCTAGTCTCTGCAGGACCTTATAGTACCATCTTCTAGTCTGCAGCACATTTTAGTCATCTTCTAGTCTCTGCAGCGCTTCTAGTAGCATCTTCTAGTCTCTGCAGCACCTTTTAGTAGCATCTTCTAGTCTCTCTCTGCAGCTTCTCTGCAGCACTTCTAGTAGCATCTTCTAGTACCTTCTAGTCTTCTGGTAGTCTATCTTCTAGTAGCATCTTCTAGTCAGCACCTTCTAGTAGCATCTTCTAGTCTCAGCAGCCTTCTAGTAGCATCTTCTAGTCTCGCACACCTTCTAGTTGCATCTTCTAGTCTCTGCAGCACCTTCTAGTCTCTGCAGCACCTTCTAGTAGCATCTTCTAGTTCTGCAGCAGCACCTAGTTCTCTAGTAGCATCTTCTAGTCTCTGCAACACCTTCTAGTTGCATCTCCTAGTCTCTGCAGCACCTTCTAGTCTCTGCAGCATATTCTGGTAGCATCTTCTAATCTCTGCAGCGCCTTCTAGTAGCATCTTCTTGTCTCTGCAGCACCTTCTAGTAGCATCTTCTAGTCTCTGCAGCATCTTCTAGTCTCTGCAGCACCTTCTAGTAGCATCCCTTTTGTCTCTGCAGTACCTTCCAATAGCATCTTCTAGTCTCTGTAGTACCTTCTAGTTGCATCTTGTAGTCTCTGCAGCACCTTCTAGTTGCATCTTCTAGTCTCTGCAGCACCTTCTAGTAGCATCTTCTAGTCTTCTAGCATCTTCTAGTCTCTGCAGCGCCTTTCTAGTAGCATCTTCTAGTCTCTGCAGCACCTTCTAGTTGCATCTTCTAGTCTCTGCAGCACCTTCTAGTAGCATCTTCTAGTCTCTGCAGCACCTTCTAGTTGCATCTTCTAGTCTCTGCAGCACCTTCTAGTAGCATCTTCTAGTCTCTGCTGTACCTTCTAGTAGCATCTTCTAGTCTCTGCAGCATCTTCTGGTACCATCTTCTTTTCTCTGCAGCGTCTTCTAGTAGGATCTTATAATCTCTGCAACACCTTCTAGTAGCATCTTCTAGTCTTTGCAGCACATTTTAGTAGGATCTTCTAGTATCTGCAGCACTTTCTAGTAGCATCTTCTAGTCTCTGCAGCACCTTTTAGTAGCATCTTCTAGTCTCTGCAGCGTCTTCTTGTAGCATCTTATAGTCTCTTCAGTGCCTTCTTGTAGCATCATCTAGTCTCTGCAGCACCTTCTAGTAGCATCTTTTAGTCTCTGCAGAATCTTCTCCTGTCTGCAGCACCTTCCTGTAGCATCTTCTAGTCTCTGCAGCATCTTCTAGTAGCATCTTCTAGTCTCTGCAGCACATTTTAGTACCATCTTCTTGTCTCTGCAGCGCCTTGTAGTAGGATCTTCTAGTCTCTGCAGCGCTTTAGTAGTCTAGCTCTCTTTAGTAGCATCTTCTAGTCTCTGCAGCGCCTTCTAGTAGCATCTTCTAGTCTCTGCAGCGTCTTCTAGTCTCCGCAGCACCTTCTTCTAGTAGCATCTTTTCTAGTCTTTCTAGCATCTTAGTCTGCAGCGACCTTCTAGTTGATCTTCTAGTCTCTGCAGCGCCTTCTAGTTGCATCTTCTAGTCTCTCAGCACTTAGTACCTCTTATAGTCTCTGAATCACCTTCTAGTACATCTTCTAGTCTCTGCAGCATCTTATCCTCTCTGCAGCACCTTTAGTAGCATCTTCTAGTCTGCAGGACCTTCTAGTACCATCTTCTAGTCTCTGCAGCACATTTTAGTACGATCTTCTAGTCTCTGCAGCGCTGCCTTTAGTAGCATCTTCTAGTCTCTGCAGCGCCTCTAGTAGATCTTCTAGTCTTGCAGCCTTCTAGTCTCGCAGCACCTTCTAGTAGCATCTTTAGTCTCTGCAGNAGCATCTCTAGTCTCTGAAGCATCTTCTAGTTCCAGCAGCGTCCCTGCAGCATCTTCTAGTCATCTTCTAGTCTTGCAGCACTTCCAGTAGCATCTTCTAGTCTCTGCAAACCTTCTAGTTATCCTAGTCTCTGCAGCACCTTAGTAGCATCTTAGTCTGCATTTTCTAGTCTTCTAGTCTCTGCAGCACCTTCTGTAGCATCTCTAGTCTCTGCTAGCGCTCTAGTAGCACTTCTAGTCTCTGCAGCAACTTTAGTAGCATTTCAGCATCTTCTAGTCCTCCAGCACTTTCATTGCATCTTCTAGTCTCTGCAGCATCTTCTAGTAGCATCTTCTAGTCTCTGCAGCACTCTGCAGTCTCTGCAGCACCTTAGTAGAATCTTCCTTGCAGTCTAGTTGCATCTTCAGTCTCTGCAGCACCTTCTAGTGCATCTTCTAGTCTCATTTCTAGTCTTGCAGCACCTTCTAGTAGAAGGCATTTGTAGCTTCAGCGCTTCTAGTAGCATCTTCTAGTCTCGGCAGTTTAGTAGATCTTTCTATTATCGTTTGCATCTTCTAGTCTCTGCAGCGTCTACTTTAGCATCTTCTAGTCTCTTCAGTGCCTTTTGTAGCACATCTAGCTCTGCAGCACCTTCTAGTAGCATCTTCTGTCTCTGCAGTAATCTTCTCTGTCTGCAGCACCTTCCTGTAGCATCTTCTAGTCTCTGAAGCATCTAGTAGCATCTTCTAGTCTCTGCAGCACATTTTAGTACCATTCTTAGTCTCTGAAGCGCCTTGTAGTAGGATCTTCTAGTCTCTGCAGTGCTTTCTATAGCATCTTTAGTCTGCAGCCCTTTTAGTAGCATCTTCTAGTCTCTGCAGTGCCTTCTAGTAGCATCTTCTAGTCTCTGCAGCACTTCTAGAGCATCTTCTAGTCTAGCATCTTCTAGTCTCCGCATGCGCCTTCTAGTTGCATCTTCTAGTCTCTGCAGCACCTTCTAGTACCATCTTATAGTCTCTGCATCACCTTCTAGTACCATCTTCTAGTCTCTGCAGCATCTTATCCTCTCTGCAGCACCTTCTAGTAGCATCTTCTAGTCTCTGCAGACCTTTCTAGTACCATCTTCTAGTCTCTGCAGCACATTTTAGTACGATCTTCTAGTCTCTGCAGCGCCTTCTAGTAGCATCTTCTAGTCTCTGCAGCACCTTTTAGTAGCATCTTCTAGTCTCTGCAGGCCTTCTAGTAGCATCTTCTAGTCTCTGCAGCATCTTCTAGTCTCTTCTAGTCTAGCATCTTATAGTCTCTGCAGCACATTCTAGTAGCATCTTCTAGTCTCTGCAGCCCCTTCACTTCTTGCAGCAGGCATCTTCTAGTCTCTGCAGCGCCTTCTAGTAGGATCTTCTAGTCTCTGCAGCACTTTCTAGTAGCATCTTCTAGTCTCTGCAGCACCTTTAGTAGCATCTTCTAGTCTTCTAGTCTCTTCTGCAGCGTCTCTTGTATCTTATAGTCTCTCAGCCTTATAGCATCATCTAGTCTCTGCAGCACCTTCTAGTAGCATCTTGTAGTCGCAGCTAGTCTCTGCTTCTAAGCATCTTCTAGTCCGCAGCCATCTTCTAGTCTCTCTAGTCTCTAGTCTCTGCAGCGCATCTCTCTAGTAGCATCTTCTTCTAGTCTCTGCAGAGTCTTTAGTCTCCGCAGCACCTTCTAGTAGCATCTTCTAGTCTCTGCAGCATCTTCTAGTCTCCGCAGCGCCTTCTAGTTGCATTTCTTCTAGTCTCTGCAGCGCCTTATAGTCTGCAACTTTAGTCTCGGCAGCACCTTCTAGTTCTAGTCTCTGCATCACCTTCTAGTACCTTCTCTAGTCTCTGCATTCTTAGTCTCTCCTGCGCATCTTCTATAGCATCTTCTAGTCTTGCAGCACCTTCTAGCATCTTCTCTTGCATCTTCTAGTCTCTGCAGCGCCTTTAGCATCTTCTAGTCTCTGCAGCGCCTTCTAGTAGCATCTTCTAGTCTCTGCAGCATCTTCTAGTCTCCGCAGCACCTTCTAGTAGCATCTTCTAGTCTCTGCAGCATCTTCTAGTCTCCGCAGCTCCTTCTAGTAGCATCTTCTAGTCTTTGCATAATCTTCTAGTAGCATCTTCTAGTCTCTTGCACTGCCTCCTTTAGTAGCATCTTCTAGTCTCTGCAGCACCTTCTAGTTGCATCTTGTAGTCTCTGCAGCGCCTTCTAGTAGGATCTTCTAGTATCTGCAGCACTTTCTAGTAGCATCTTCTAGTCTCTGCAGCACCTTTTAGTAGCATCTTCTAGTCTCTGCAGCGTCTTCTTGTAGCATCTTATAGTCTCTTCAGTGCCTTCTTGTAGCATCATCTAGTCTCTGCAGCACCTTCTAGTAGCATCTTCTAGTCTCTGCAGAATCTTCTCCTGTCTGCAGCACCTTCCTGTAGCATCTTCTAGTCTCTGCAGCATCTTCTAGTAGCATCTTCTAGTCTCTGCAGCACATTTTAGTACCATCTTCTTGTCTCTGCAGCGCCTTGTAGTAGGATCTTCTAGTCTCTGCAGCGTAGCTAGTCTTCTAGTAGCATCTCTCTAGTCTCTGCAGCTCTTTTAGTAGTCTCTAGTCTTCTAGTCTCCGCAGCACCTTCTAGTAGCATCTTCTAGTCTCTGCAGCATCTTCTAGTCTCCGCAGCGCCTTCTAGTTGCATCTTCTAGTCTCTGCAGCGCCTTCTAGTTGCATCTTCTAGTCTCTGCAGCACCTTCTAGTACCATCTTATAGTCTCTGCATCACCTTCTAGTACCATCTTCTAGTCTCTGCAGCATCTTATCCTCTCTGCAGCACCTTCTAGTAGCATCTTCTAGTCTCTGCAGCACCTTCTAGTACCATCTCTAGTCTTGCAGCACATTTTAGTCTCTAGCGCCTTCAGATCTTCTAGTCTCTGCAGCACCTTTAGTAGCATCTTATAGTCTCTGCAGCGTCTTTCTAGTAGCATCTTCTAGTCTCTGCAGCATCTTCTAGTCTCCGCAGCACCTTCTAGTAGCATCTTCTAGTCTCTGCAGCATCTTCTAGTCTCCGCAGCTCCTTCTAGTAGCATCTTCTAGTCTTTGCATAATCTTCTCTCTCTGCAGCACCTTCTAGTGCATCTTCTAGTCTCGCACCTCCTTTTAGTAGCATCTTCTAGTCTCTGCAGCACCTTCTAGTGCCTTGTAGTCTCTCTAGTAGCATTTTAGTCTCTGCAGCATTTCTCGTGCATCTTCTAGTAGTCTTCTGCAGCAGCCTTCTAGTAGCATCTTCTAGTCTTGCAGCACTTCTCGTAGCATTCAGCTCTGCAGCATCTTCTAGTGTCTGCAGCACCTTATAGTAACATCTTCTAGTCTCTGCAGCACCTTCTAGTTGCATCTTTCTAGTCTCTAGCAGCAGCAGCATCTTCTAGTTCTGCAGTAGCTTTTAGTTCTTTCTAGTCTCTGAGCACCTTCTAGTCTCTAGAGTAGCATCTTCTAGTCTCTGCAGCATCTTCTAGTAGCATCTTCTAGTCTCTGCAGCACCTTCCAGTAGCATCTTCTAGTCTCTGCAACACCTTCTAGTTGCATCTTCTAGTCTCTGCAGCACCTTCTAGTCTCTGCAGCATATTCTGGTAGCATCTTCTAGTCTGCAGCACCTTTTAGTAGCATCTTCTAGTCTCTGCAGCACTTCTAGTATCTTCTAGTCTCTGCATCTTCTAGCATCTCCTAGTCTTGCAGCACATCTTCTGTCTCTGCAGCACTTCTTCTAGTAGCATCTTCTAGTCTCTGCTCTAGTAGCATCTTCTAGTCTTCTGCAGCACCTTCTAGTAGCATCCCTTTTGTCTCTGCAGTACCTTCCAATAGCATCTTTTAGTCTCTGTAGTACCTTCTAGTTGCATCTTGTAGTCTCTGCAGCACCTTCTAGTTGCATCTTCTAGTCTCTGCAGCACCTTCTAGTAGCATCTTTAGTCTCTGCAGCACCTTCATTGCATCTTCTGCAGCAAGTAGCATCTTCTAGTCTCTGCAGCACCCTTCTAGTTAGCATCTTCTAGTCTCTGCAGCACTTCTAGTTGCATCTTTAGTCTCTGCAGCACCTTCTAGTAGATCTTTAGTCTCTGCGTACCTTCTAGAGCATCTTCTAGTCTCTGCAGCATCTTCTGGTCCATCTTCTTGTCTCTGCAGCGTCTTCTAGTAGGATCTTATAATCTCTGCAACACCTTCTAGTAGCATCTTCTAGTCTCTGCAGCACATTTTAGTAGGATCTTCTAGTATCTGCAGCTTTTTAGTAGCATCTTCTAGTCTCTGCAGCTTTAGTAGCATCTCTGCAGCAGTCTTCTAGTCTCTTCATCTTCTAGTCTCTGCAGCACCTTCTAGTAGCATCTTCTAGCTCTGCAGAATCTTCTCCTGTCTGCAGCACCTTCCTAGCATCTTCTAGTCTTCTAGCAGTCTCTGCAAGCATCATTTTAGTACATCTTCTTGTCTCTGAAGCGCCTTGTAGTAGGATCTTCTAGTTCTGCAGTGCTTTCTAGTAGCATCTTCTAGTCTCTGCAGCACCTTTTAGTAGCATCTTCTAGTCTCTGCAGCGCCTTCTAGTAGCATCTTCTAGTCTCTGCAGCTATCTTCTAGTTCTGCAGCATCTTCTAGTAGCAGCGCCTTCTAGTTGCATCTTCTAGTCTCTGCAGCGCTTCTAGTTGCATCTTCTAGTCTCTGCAGCACCTTCTAGTACCATCTTATAGTCTCTGCATCACCTTCTAGTACCATCTTCTAGTCTCTGCAGCATCTTATCCTCTCTGCAGCACTTCTAGTAGCATCTTCTAGTCTTGCAGGACCTTCTAGTACCATCTAGTCTCTGCAGCACATTTAGTCATCTTTAGTCTGCAGCGATCTTCAGTTCTGCAGCCTTCTAGTAGCATCTTCTAGTCTTGCAGCATCTTAGCACCTTTAGTAGCATCTTCTAGTCTCTGCAGCACCTTCTAGTTGCATCTTCTAGTCTCTGCAGCACCTTCTAGTAGCATCTTCTAGTCTCTGCAGCACATTTTAGTAGGATCTTCTAGTATCTGCAGCACTTTCTAGTCTCTGCAGCATCTTCTGGTAGCATCTTCTAGTCTCTGCAGCGCCTTTTAGTAGCATCTTCTAGTCTCTGCAGCACCTTCTAGTAGCATCTTCTAGTCTCTGCAACACCTTCTAGTTGCATTCCTAGTCTCTGAAGCACCTTCTAGTTCTCTGCAGCTCTTCTGGGTAGAATCTTCTAGTCTCTGCAGCGCCTTCTAGTAGCATCTTCTTGTCTCTGCAGCACCTTCTAGTAGCATCTTCTAGTCTCTGCAGCATCTTCTAGTCTCTGCAGCACCTTCTAGTAGCATCCCTTTTGTCTCTGCAGTACCTTCCAATAGCATCTTTTAGTCTCTGTAGTACTTCTAGTTGCATCTTGTAGTCTCTGCAGCACCTTCTAGTGCATCTTCTAGTATCTCTGCAGTCTCTAGCACCTTCTCATTGCATCTTCTAGTCTCTGCAGCGCCTTCTAGTAGCATCTTCTAGTCTCTGCAGCACCTTCTAGTTGCATCTTCTAGTCTCTGCAGCACCTTGTAGTAGCATCTTCTAGTCTCTGCAGCACCTTCTAGTTGCATCTTCTAGTCTCTGCAGCACCTTCTAGTAGCATCTTCTAGTCTCTGCTGTACCTTCTAGTAGCATCTTCTAGTCTCTGCAGCATCTTCTGGTACCATCTTCTTGTCTCTGCAGCGTCTTCTAGTAGGATCTTATAATCTCTGCAACACCTTCTCTAGCATCTTCTAGTCTCTGCAGCACATTTTAGTAGGATCTTTAGTCTCTGCAGAGCATTCTAGCATCTTTAGCATCTCTTCAGTCTTGTAGCATCATTCAGTCTCTGCAGCACCTTCTAGTAGCATCTTCTAGTCTCTGCAGAATTCTCCTGTCTGCAGCACCTTCCTGTAGCATCTCTAGTCTCTGCAGCATCTTCTAGTAGCATCTTCTAGTCTCTGCCACATTTTAGTACCATCTTCTTGTCTCTGAAGCGCCTTGTATAGGATCTTCTAGTCTCTGCAGTGCTAGTAGCATTTCTAGTCTCTGCACCTTTTAGTAGCATCTTCTTTAGTCTCTGCAGTGCCTTCTAGTAGCATCTTCTAGTCTCTGCAGCGTCTTCTAGTCTCCGCAGCACCTTCTAGTAGCATCTTCTAGTTCTGCTAGCATTCTTCTGCAGCGCAGCCTTCTAGTTGCATCTTCTAGTCTCTGCAGCGCCTTCTAGTGCATTACTTCTGTCTGCAGCACTTCTAGTAGCATCTTTAGTCTCTGCACCATTCTAGTACCATCTTCTAGTCTCTGCAGCAGCATTTAGTAGATCTTCTAGTCTCTGCAGCGCCTTCTAGTAGCATCTTCTAGTCTCTGCAGTCCTTTCTAGTAGCATCTTCTAGTCTCTGCAGCAGCCTTCTAGTAGCATCTTTAGTCTCTGCAGCATCTTCTTCTAGTAGCATCTTCTTCTGCAGCACTTCTTCTAGCTAGCTAGCATCTTCTAGTCTCTGCAGCACCTTCTAGTGCCATCTTCTAGTTCTGCACCTCCTTTTAGTAGCATCTTCTAGTCTCTGCAGCACCTTCTAGTAGCATCTTCTAGTCTCTGCAGCACCTTCTAGTAGCATCTTCTAGTCTCTGCAGCACCTTCTAGTAGCATCTTTCTCTCTCTAGCATCTTCTAGTCTGCAGCATCTTCTAGTCTCTCAGCACCTTCTAAGCATCTTCTAGTCTCTATTCTGCTCTCAGCATCTCTCTAGTAGCATCTTTAGTCTTCCTAGGTAGCGCCTTCTAGTAGCATCTTCTAGTCTCTGCAGCACCTTCTAGTAGCATCTTCTAGTCTCTGCAGCATCTTCTAGTAGCATCTTCTAGTCTCTGCAGCACCTTCTAGTAGCATCTTCTAGTCTCTGCAACACCTTCTAGTTGCATTTCTAGTCTCGCAGCACACTTTAGTCTCTGCAGCATCTTCTGGTAGCATCTTCTGTCTCTGCAGCGCCTTCTAGTAGCACCTTCTAGTCTCTGCAGCCTTCTAGTAGCATCTTCTAGTCTCTGCAGCTAGTAGCAGCTTCTAGAGTAGCAATCTTCTAGTCTCTGCAGCGCCTTCTAGTAGCATATTCTTGTCTCTGCAGCACCTTCTAGTAGCATCTTCTAGTCTCTGCAGCATCTTCTAGTCTCTGCAGCACCTTCTAGTAGCATCCCTTTTGTCTCTGCAGTACCTTCCAATAGCATCTTCTAGTCTCTGTAGTACCTTCTAGTTGCATCTTGTAGTCTCTGCAGCACCTTCTAGTTGCATCTTCTAGTCTCTGCAGCACCTTCTAGTAGCATCTTCTAGTCTCTGCAGCACCTTCTCATTGCATCTTCTAGTCTCTGCAGCGCCTTCTAGTAGCATCTTCTAGTCTCTGCAGCACCTTCTAGTTGCATCTTCTAGTCTCTGCAGCACCTTCTAGTAGCATCTTCTAGTCTCTGCAGCCTTCTGCAGTTGCATCTTCTAGTCTCTAGCTAGCACCTTCTAGTAGCATCTTCTAGTCTCTTCTAGTAGCTAGTCTTCTAGTAGCATCTTCTAGTCTCTGCAGCATCTTCTGGTAGCATCTTCTAGTCTCTGCAGCATCTTCTAGTAGCATCTTCTAGTAGCATCTTCTAGTCTCTGCAGCATCTTCTAGTCTCTTCAGCACCTTCTAGTAGCATCTTCTAGTCTCCGCAGCACCTTCTAGTAGGATCTTCTAGTCTCTGCAGCATCTTCTAGTAGCATCTTCTAGTCTCTGCAGCACCTTCTAGTAGCATCTTCTAGTCTCTTCAGTGCCTTCTTGTAGCATCTTCTAGACTCTTGAGTGCCTTCTTGTAGCGTCTTATAGTCTCTGCAGCACCTTCTAGTAGCATATTCTAGTCTCTGCAGCATCTTCTAGTCTCTGCAGCACCTTCTAGTACTCATCTTCTAGTCTCTGCAGCACATTTTAGTACCATCTTCTTGTCTCTACAGCACATTTTAGTAGCATCTTCTAGTCTCTGCAGTACCTTCTAGTCCCTGCAGCATCTTCTGGTAGCATCTTCTAGTCTCTGCAGCACCTTCTAGTAGCATCTTCTAGTCTCTGCAGCACCTTCTAGTAGCATCTTCTAGTCTCTGCAGCATCTTCTAGTAGCATCTTCTAGTCTCTGCAGCACCTTCTAGTAGCATCTTCTAGTCTCTGCAACACCTTCTAGTTGCATCTTCTAGTCTCTGCAGCACCTTCTAGTCTCTGCAGCATCTTCTGGTAGCATCTTCTAGTCTCTGCAGCGCCTTTTAGTAGCATCTTCTAGTCTCTGCAGCACCTTCTAGTAGCATCTTCTAGTCTCTGCAACACCTTCTAGTTGCATCTCCTAGTCTCTGCAGCACCTTCTAGTCTCTGCAGCATCTTCTGGTAGCATCTTCTAGTCTCTGCAGCGCCTTCTAGTAGCATCTTCTTGTCTCTGCAGCACCTTCTAGTAGCATCTTCTAGTCTCTGCAGCATCTTCTAGTCTCTGCAGCACCTTCTAGTAGCATCCCTTTTGTCTCTGCAGTACCTTCCAATAGCATCTTCTAGTCTCTGTAGTACCTTCTAGTTGCATCTTGTAGTCTCTGCAGCACCTTCTAGTTGCATCTTCTAGTCTCTGCAGCAGGCAGCACCTTCTTCATTGCATTCTTCTAGTCTCTGCAGCGCCTTCTAGTAGCATCTTCTAGTCTCTGCAGCACCTTCTAGTTGCATCTTCTAGTCTCTGCAGCACCTTCTAGTAGCATCTTCTAGTCTCTGCAGCACCTTCTAGTTGCATCTTCTAGTCTCTGCAGCACCTTCTAGTAGCATCTTCTAGTCTCTGCTGTACCTTCTAGTAGCATCTTCTAGTCTCTGCAGCATCTTCTGGTAGCATCTTCTAGTCTCTGCAGTCCTTCTAGTAGCATCTTCTAGTAGCATATTCTAGTCTCTGCAGCATCTTCTAGTCTCTGCAGCATCTTCTAGTCTCTGCAGCATCTTCTAGTCTCCGCAGCACCTTCTAGTAGGATCTTCTAGTCTCTGCAGCATCTTCTAGTAGCATCTTCTAGTCTCTGCAGCACCTTCTAGTAGCATCTTCTAGTCTCTTCAGTGCCTTCTTGTAGCATCTTCTAGACTCTTGAGTGCCTTCTTGTAGCGTCTTATAGTCTCTGCAGCACCTTCTAGTAGCATATTCTAGTCTCTGCAGCATCTTCTAGTCTCTGCAGCACCTTCTAGTACCATCTTCTAGTCTCTGCAGCACATTTTAGTACCATCTTCTTGTCTCTGCAGCACATTTTAGTAGGATCTTCTAGTATCTGCAGCACTTTCTAGTAGCATCTTCTAGTCTCTGCAGCACCTTTTAGTAGCATCTTCTAGTCTCTGCAGCGTCTTCTTGTAGCATCTTCTAGTCTCTTCAGTGCCTTCTTGTAGCATCATCTAGTCTCTGCAGCACCTTCTAGTAGCATCTTCTAGTCTCTGCAGAATCTTCTCCTGTCTGCAGCACCTTCCTGTAGCATCTTCTAGTCTCTGCAGCATCTTCTAGTAGCATCTTCTAGTCTCTGCAGCACATTTTAGTACCATCTTCTTGTCTCTGCAGCGCCTTGTAGTAGGATCTTCTAGTCTCTGCAGCGCTTTCTAGTAGCATCTTCTAGTCTCTGCAGCACCTTTTAGTAGCATCTTCTAGTCTCTGCAGCGCCTTCTAGTAGCATCTTCTAGTCTCTGCAGCATCTTCTAGTCTCCGCAGTGCCTTCTAGTAGCATCTTCTAGTCTCTGCAGCATCTTCTAGTCTCCGCAGCTCCTTCTAGTAGCATCTTCTAGTCTCTGCAGCATCTTCTAGTCTCTGCAGCACCTTGTGGTACCATCTTATAGTCTCTGCATCACCTTCTAGTACCATCTTCTATTCTCTGCAGCATCTTATCCTCTCTGCAGCACCTTCTAGTAGCATCTTTAGTCTCTGCAGCACCTTCTAGTAGCATCTTCTAGTCTCTGCAGCACCTTCTCATTACATCTTCTAGTCTCTGCAGCGCCTTCTAGTAGCATCTTCTAGTCTCTGCAGCACCTTCTAGTTGCATCTTCTAGTCTCGGCAGCACCTTCTAGTAGCATCTTCTAGTCTCTGCAGCACCTTCTAGTTGCATCTTCTAGTCTCTGCAGCACCTTCTAGTAGCATCTTCTAGTCTCTGCTGTACCTTCTAGTAGCATCTTCTAGTCTCTGCAGCATCTTCTGGTAGCATCTTCTAGTCTCTGCAGTGCCTTCTAGTAGCATCTTCTAGTAGCATCTTCTAGTCTCTGCAGCATCTTCTAGTCTCTGCAGCATCTTCTAGTAGCATCTTCTAGTCTCTGCAGCATCTTCTAGTCTCTTCAGCACCTTCTAGTAGCATCTTCTAGTCTCCACAGCACCTTCTAGTAGGATCTTCTAGTCTGTGCAGCATCTTCTAGTAGCATCTTCTAGTCTCTGCAGCACCTTCTAGTAGCATCTTCTAGTCTCTTCAGTGCCTTCTTGTAGCATCTTCTAGACTCTTGAGTGCCTACTTGTAGCATCTTCTAGTCTCTGCAGCACCTTCTAGTAGCATATTCTAGTCTCTTGCAGCATCTTCTAGTCTCTGCAGCACCTTCTAGTACCATCTTCTAGTCTCTGCAGCACATTTTAGTACCATCTTCTTGTCTCTGCAGCGTCTTCTAGTAGGATCTTATAATCTCTGCAACACCTTCTAGTAGCATCTTCTAGTCTCTGCAGCACATTTTAGTACCATCTTCTTGTCTCTGCAGCGTCTTCTAGTAGGATCTTATAATCTCTGCAACACCTTCTAGTAGCATCTTCTAGTATCTGCAGCACTTTCTAGTAGCATCTTCTAGTCTCTGCAGCACCTTTTAGTAGCATCTTCTAGTCTCTGCAGCGTCTTCTTGTAGCATCTTATAGTCTCTTCAGTGCCTTCTAGTAGCATCTTCTAGTCTCTGCAGAATCTTCTCCTGTCTGCAGCACCTTCCTGTAGCATCTTCTAGTCTCTGCAGCATCTTCTAGTAGCATCTTCTAGTCTCTGCAGCACATTTTAGTACCATCTCTTGTCTGCTGCAGCGCTTGCTCCACAGCCCAGTTCCTTTTTAGGATCTTCTAGTCTCTGCAGCGCTCTTTCTAGTAGCATCTTCTAGTCTCTGCAGCATGCCTTTCTAGTTTAGCATCTTTTAGCATCTCTAGTCTCTGCAGCGCCTTCTAGTAGCATCTTCTAGTCTCTGCAGCGTCTTCTAGTCTCCGCAGCACCTTCTAGTAGCATCTTCTAGTCTCTGCAGCATCTTCTAGTCTCCGCAGCGCCTTCTAGTTGCATCTTCTAGTCTCTGCAGCGCCTTCTAGTTGCATCTTCTAGTCTCTGCAGCACCTTCTAGTACCATCTTATAGTCTCTGCATCACCTTCTAGTACCATCTTCTAGTCTCTGCAGCATCTTATCCTCTCTGCAGCACCTTCTAGTAGCATCTTCTAGTCTCTGCAGGACCTTCTAGTACCATCTTCTAGTCTCTGCAGCACATTTTAGTACGATCTTCTAGTCTCTGCAGCGCCTTCTAGTAGCATCTTCTAGTCTCTGCAGCACCTTTTAGTAGCATCTTCTAGTCTCTGCAGCGCCTTCTAGTAGCATCTTCTAGTCTCTGCAGCATCTTCTAGTCTCCGCAGCTCCTTCTAGTAGCATCTTCTAGTCTTTGCATAATCTTCTCCTCTCTGCAGCACCTTCTAGTGCATCTTCTAGTCTCTGCACCTCCTTTTAGTAGCATCTTCTAGTGTCTGCAGCACCTTTTAGTATCATCTTCTAGTCTGCAGCACCTTCTAGTAGCATCTTCTAGTCTCTGCAGCGCCTTTTAGTAGCATCTTCTAGTCTCTTCAGCGCCTTCTAGTAGCATCTTCTAGTCTCTGCAGCACTTTTAGTATCATCTTCTAGTCGGCAGCACCTTCTAGTAGCATCTTCTAGTCCTTGCAGCACCTTCTAGTAGCATCTTCTAGTCTTTGCTGCATCTTCTCCTCTCTGCAGCACCTTTTAGTATCATCTTCTAGTCTCTGCAGCATCTTCTAGTAGCATCTTTTAGTCTCTGCAGCACCTTGGTGAAGTATAGATGTTTATCTAAGTTTCTGTAGGTGCATCCAAGTCCAAGTCTAACACAAGTTTATATACATTAGTGCACTAACAAATAAACTTAAAGTCTGTTTGAATTAAAGTCTCTTTAAAAGTAAATATGGATAAAAGAAATAAAAACATTATAATCATTACCATATGAAGCAGTTTTATACACTGCATGTGGTTTTGTCATATTATCTAAACCATAAAACCTCTGGTAGAGGAACAGAGCATCTGAGCTTCCTCCATCAACTTTGGATGCTCTGGTAGAGGACAGAGCAACTGCCTGTTTTTTTTTTTTTTATTAAGATACAAACAGAAAATGCAGTTAATATCAACACTAGAAAGATTAATCACATGGCCTGTTATCGGCCCTTATTAAAAAAAAACATATCAGGCTCAAAATCTTATGTATGCTTTATAATGTTCAGAAAAAAATTCTACAAGCAAAACTCACTTTATAATGTGATGATCTGAATTTAATTTCCAAAAGGACTCTTATATAAATAAATGAATAAATTATAAATTTTTGATGTCATTGAGGTTTCAGAGAGACACATTCTTCACTTTTCTGTTTGTATCTCTAATAGACTGGAAGATAAACATGTCATGATAACTATAATAATTAAAAAAAATAATAACACTGTACATGTGTCAGTCAGGAGGGACAGAGATGGAGAAAACAACAGAAGTTCTTGGTGAAGCTGAGGTCTAACCACCGACAGAATCAACTGATCTGAGGCAGAAATCAACCTGCGGCAAACAGACGCTCACACATGCTCCTGAACGCACCGCTGACGCTGAGGAGAACAGATCAGGCCCCGCCCCCCTGGACCACGGAGGGCTTTGGTCGGGGTCCGGAGAGACTCAGCCACCCCTCCCCTCACAGAAACACATCTCCTGCAAGGCTGCTGGGTTTCTGCTGCCTTTAATTTACTGTGAATGAGCACCTGTCCTGCCTGGGGCCCCCCCGGTAAACACTGCAAGTGATCCTGCCTACTTCCCTTAATCTACCAGTCATTTCAGACCTCCTACTTAAGCAACTTCCAAGAATCGATTTGAGTCATTGGATGCAAGTGACAACACGCCGGAAATGGAACAAAACAGCATATTTCAAGAGTAAATCTCCTGCCCATCTGTTTTGTTGAGGGATTAGAAAGGAGACGAGAAAACGGGAGCAACAGGGGAAAACTGTGTGGGAATGGAGGGGTGGGGGGCACGAAATAAGAGCACACGGAGGAGACGAGGCATGCGACCTTCATAAGCTCCCCATGCATTGCAAATCACGCTTGCGTTATGCACCCATCATCTTTTATGCAAATTATTTTGAGTGCAGCAGGAGCGTTATACATATTCATGTCGCAGGAGGAACGCGGCACCTGTCTGCGGGCCGGCTGGTTAGGTTAAACCCCCGTGTTGGCGTCCGGCCGCGTGCAGAGGGCGAGTTGATTTTACACGCTAGATAGATGCTTCTTTTTTCTTTTTTTTTTTCATCCAGAAGCCAAACTTAACGTGAGGTGACAAGTGATGAAAGCGCTCATAATTCTGCAACCTGATTTTGAACGGCTACGTCCATGTGTCTCGTGCAGATCCCTATTGGAGCAGTTTAACGCGCACCTGGGATGGAACGGTAAAGCGCGGTAAAATCTTACCAGATAACGATTACCATTTATGTTTGACTTCATCTCATTATCGCGGTCGATTACCGGGATATGTAATATCAGCCTCATTCAGGTCTGCAAGCGACTCACGACTGTGTCTCGTGCGAATTTATAGCTTGTAACATCGGTATCGTAACGTTAGCATGGCGGAAAGTGGTGATAGCGCGCAGGACATTTACCAACCCACTAAAAGGATGAAATCCGAGGTCTGGGCATTGTTTGTTTTTTTTAAAGAATGCAGAGGGACAACTGGTGGAGGACAGTTATTTTGTCTGCAGAGCACTTGTTTACATTTTATTGTAAATTGTAGAAGCAACTTGAAGGAGCTAAGGCTAATGCTTCAAGCTACTGAGATGTTTGACCAAGAGTAACCTGGTCAACGCACTACGCTAACTCACATTTCGTAAACGTTACCGTTGCGTGTTGATCGAAAAATGACCGGAACGATGTTCTTCTGATGCAGTTAAAACATTAATTTATTCCATTAACTGATCCGACAACCATAACGCCAGCAGTTAGCGCCACAGCAGTCAAAAACCTTTTGCCCTTCCGGGTCAAACACCTAACCAATAACAGGCAGCTACCTTTATACCTGACCCTCAGGTAACAACACAGCGACACCCACAGACACACAGAGTGAACTACAATTCAGAACAACATATTTGGCTCCTTTACAACTGTTTCTTTATTTACACATTTATACGTATTTAAGGTTCATCTTAAAGTCAAAAGTTTATTTCATTTGAACTTGAACTATAATCTTTGTTCCTGATAATTGTTTGCATATTTTAACCTACTATGGTTGTTAAAGTGTTTATTTAAATTTGCACCAGACAAATAAGCTTTGTTCCCGTTATTTATTTTTGTTCATTTAAAATAAAACCTCTTTCTGTGCCAGATGTTTGCCCTTTTAAAGTGAAAGTTTAATTTTGATAAAAGTTTGGCTTCTGATGTTTTTGTATGACAAGAAAATCACAGGATTTTGTGAAATTATTTAAATGTATGTGTTTTTGGACATTTGTACATCAATGAAGAATACCGCGATAATATCGTAAACCGTGATAATTTGGTCACTATAATCGAGATATGAAGATTTTCTATATCGTTACATCCCTACAGGTTAGTCACGGGACGGCAGGTTGCGTAGATGGAGGGAAAAGGAAGCCTGGCGGCGTCACTGCAGAGCCAACAAACAGTCTGGCTGCCTTCAGGACCGACAGTGAAAACTCGGGGACAATTTAGGTTATTGCTTCACAAGAACGAAGAAAAAAAAAAGACACTCCTCCGACCAAAATGGAACCGGACAATGCAACAGCTGGAGGTCGTCGGTCCTCCCTTTCACCTCCTTCTCCTCTCGCCTCCTGAAAAGACGTCTCTGCAAATTTCACAGCGGTGTAATTATCCCTTCGCTCTGAAGTAGACATTAGTGAAGACGTTCTGTCACTCTCGCAGGGATCATATTAAGACGCGTAATTAAAGGCGGCACAAAGGAAAATTGGCTGAGAAACGCATATTGAAAAGAGCCTCAAATAAGGGCAATAAATCTCCCGCCCGTCTGTCGCCGGGCTGCTCTGTTCGGCTGTATTATTTAGGAGACTTTCTTTTGGCTGAGCCCCCGCAAGAAACATATGCTGACAGGATGGGTGGGGGGGGCAGAGGAGGTAGCCAAGAGGTGGCCATCTTGTACGTGACCTACTTCTGTTTTAATGAATCGAGGGATGGAGGACGTGAGGAGGGTTCATCGGTGTACAGTGTGGAACAAACGCGTCGCAGCAGCGGCGGCGTCTGCAGGTGGAGGCGATGCTTTTAAATTACGTCGACGGCGTCTCATTCAGTCCACACGTCAGCTGATAGAACAGAGACATTCATCATGAGCCCTCTCGATTTGCATCCCGCGCCGTGTTTTGGCTAGCTCCGCCACACCGAGCCGCGTCGATGGCTCTAATCACATTACGGCGTTCATCACCTCGGATCCTCCTGAAGGCTCAATCCTTCAGCCGCTGATGAGTGAAGACACCACACATCGATCTAACGTTCAAGTGGGGGGGAAACAAAAACAACAACAACAAAAAAAACAAGTAGCATCTTGAAAGAAGAACTTGTATTTTTATGGTTCCTGCATTCAGAGCTTGTCTGTAAATGTGGAACGAGCGGTCTGCAGAGACCGTTTTAGTCTCAAAAAGCTTCTGAAACTTCTGACTGATGGAGGTCCAGCTCCACAACCTCCAGTCCAACAGCGGAAGCAGCCTGGTCCTCCAGTCCTCAGACCCTCTCAGGACACCTCCAGGTGGACCCACCAGACAGCCGGACCGCCAGGCCACCAGGTGACCGTGGGCCTCGGCTGGAGCAGCAGTGCCAGCGCTCGTTTTAGATGTTGGTTAGCTAGCTGGCATCGGGAGACTGCAAGGCGACTGTCATTTAGCATCAACTCGTCTTAAAGCAACACTGCAGAAGAATTATCTTCAAGTTGTTTCAAGTTGTTCAAGTTTCAAGTCATGGCGGGCAGGAGCGAAGTCGATTAGGTCTTTGGCGGCCAGAAGCAGCTGCCTTTGCTCCTGATGCTAACTGAAGGACATCTAGCTCGACCGCCAGGGACGGTCCTCAGATCCTTGGACCGTTCCACAATAGCTGTCCATGGTTAGCTGGACAGCTAACCATGAGCAGAAGACTGGTCTCCACCACCAGGCAGCTGGGTGGAGCTGGAGCTGGACTGGTTCTGGATGGACATTTGACCACGGAGGTCCATGGAGACTGACTCAGCTCTGCACCCTAGTGGCCAGTAGAGGGAACGGCAGTTTTCCCCGGATGTCGAGCTGTGAGCAGCAGCAGACCGAAGACGAGCAGTGGGATGAAGGTGCCAGGGTTATATTAGTTTTGGATTTTCCATTAGTTTTAGTTTTGAGGTTTAGTTTTTCAAATTCAGTTAGTTTTAATTTGTTTTTAGAGCAGTTTTGCTAGTTTTTATTCGTTTTTGTTTTGAAATACTTAGTTTTAGTTTAGTTTTTATTAGTTTCAGTGTTAGTTTTAGTTTTATTTTGTAAATTAGGGTTGTAATCTTGGTTGGAGTGAAGCACTGAACTTTTTGAAGGCTATCGAATCACATAGTCATGTTTACATTCAGGTCTCAATAAACATATTTATCAATGCATCTTCCCTCTTGTGGTGTTCCGGCGTATTTACTGACCAGCAGCTATCTGGTCTCCGTGGAAACAGTCCATTATAGTTGCTGTTTTCTCCCGTTCCTTCCCAACGCTGACTGGCCTGCAGCTGTAGCTTCTTTCCATGGGACTAGCTTAGGCTAGCTTATCCAGCTAGTCTTGGTTAGCCTTCTTGTGCGAGCTTTTCAAATGGACTTTCAGATTCAAGGGTTTTTTTCTCCTTCAGAAGTGAAGTATTCCACACATTGTATCACCTGCTTCTACAACAAGGCACTTATTTTTATCGTTAACACAGTCATAGTCAAAGAAATCCCAAATAGGACTGAGACGCTTTCTCCCAACTTTTGCCGCAGCCATCACTGCTGATCACTTTTTAAATTTTTTTTTTTTTTTGCGGTTGTTGTTGTACGACGGAGCGAAGTTAATAGATTTCAAACGTTTATGAGAAAAAAAGTTACAAACACGAAAACGAAGGACGTTCTTGATATTATTATAGTTAATTTTAGTTAATTTTATAAACACATAATACAGTTTCAGTTATCATTTTTTTTAAAACTCATTTTAATTTTATTTCAGTTAATGAAAATGTTTGTTCAATTCTAGTTTTCGTTATTTCGTTCGTTTTCGTTAACGGTAATAACCTTGGGACAGGCAGTCGATTCTCATCCGAGCTCCCGCCGCTGCTGGAGTATTTGTCAGTCCGGGTTCCCGCGGCCACCGGGGGGCTCAAAATAAACTTTGGGACCTCGGCCCTGAACGGGAGCCCGACTTGGATTCCTATTTGGACTGCAGAGAACTTCCCTGAATCATCCGTAATGTGGACAAATGACTCCCATTATCTCCCTCTGAATTGAATACCAGAGCGCTGGAGTAGGCCTGGAGGAGAGGCAATCTGATTGAAGACGGCCCGCTCCGTCTTCCGTCCCTCCTTTTTCCTTCCTTTTGCTGCCTCCTTCATTGTCTGTGATACACGAGAGGATCCAGCCTGGAGAGTTCAGGGATGCACACTTCAATTCATGAAACATGAATAAACAATGGAGTTTCCATGTGCAGGAGAGATTTCCCCTGGCGGCGTTCGCTCACGCACACACACACGGGCACGCGTACACGTGCGCATGCACACATTACAGCGGGGGGGAACACCGGCGCAGAGGAGCGAATCTTGACAAAGATACTGGGTCCCATGAAACCACGTGAAGTATCTGCACTCGCAGAACATCTCAAATAAACCTTCGCTGGGAAAATAGAACAAATTCATTCACGCACGCTCACGCGGACGCCATGGCAACGATATAGTTTTACGAGTCGTGATGGGGAGCGCAGGATCACTCGAATGGGGTCACGCTGGAAACCGCTGCGAACGCAGATTTGGATGATGATCATACGCGAAGATGCACCGCCAGCCTCCGAACACACGCCGCCAGCGGAGGTCTTTGCTGACGGATCTCCTCTAGGGATGGAATTGATAAGATCTTTCTGATTCCGATTCCATTATCAATACAGATTAACAATTCAATTCTTTATCGATTCGAACAGTTTTATTAGCATACATTTTTATTTACTTAGAAGTCACGACCTTACAAACTCAACAGCGAGGTCAAAAGAGGCCCAAAGCCTGGATAACGTGTTAACTGTTGTAATATGTAACTGTGCAAATACACAAGAATGTGTAACATTTTACTAACAGATTTTCTGATAAGAAATGAAAAAATATCCCTTTTAAAAGGATATATGAGCTCACTAAGCACTCAAAAATAATAATAAAGAAAGATAAATTCTATCAAATACAACGGAACAGCGCATAGTACAAATCTGCAAATACTATGAAGAATTAACAATTGTTTTGCAGTAAAATAATCATGTCTTCCAGCCTCTGAACCAGCCAGACTCTCTCTCTCATCACGGTCATCTTCTAAATGTAATGCAGAAGACATTCATTTAACAGCATGGCGTTAATGTTATAGCGTGTTTTACAAAGAAGCACATAGGCAGCGGGATAGCTACTAACCAGAGTTACCAGAGGTGATCTTAGCTTGGCTACTGCTGCTGGGTTGAGATCCATCAGTCCGAAGCGTCAAAAACACGACACTCGTTATCGCATGTTGTGTGTTCAAATGTTTCTGCATGTTAGCCGTGTTCCCTCCAGACGCTGTTATCTCCACTTTACAATGACTGCTAGTTGCCTTGTTGCCATCTTTCTTTGGTGAAGTGAAGCCAAACTTTGGAGCGTTTGAACCTGGTGGGCGCCATTGTTGTTTACAACTGCAATACGCGTGCTAAACCGACGTAACTTAATCACGTAAGTGCTTTCTGGAATTGACTGTGTGTAACTTGCGTAAATTACGTGAGATTCGTGCTGGTTGGAATCGATAAGAGAATCGCTGGATAAACTGCCAAACGATTCCATGGAATCGAAACACATGGAACTGGTTCTCTACAGGAACCGGTTCTCTACAGGAACCGGTTCCTGTAGAGAACCAGTTCTCTATAGGAACCGGTTCTCGATTCCCAACCCTACTCTCCTCAGGGGGGTGCACACCTCGGCGTTAAGAGGCCCAGCACGAGCCTCCGGAGTTGCGCACGAGTGGTCATCTCCACATTTCCGTGTGACGTTCACCTTCAGGAAAGGGGGGATCTGTGCATGTTTGCCCCCGTCGGTCGTTGTCTCTTTAATTCTGTGAGCTAAGATAATGAGAGTTTTATCTGCAGCTCCTCTGAGGCGTCAGGTGGGGGTGGGGGGGTCTGAGTGAATGGGAGCAGACTGTAACGGATGAGACGAGCGATAGCGGGCCATCTAGGTTCCACTCAAACACGCCAAGACACAGCTGGCGTCGTCCGCCGGGACACGAACGCAACCCTTTATTTGACAAAACTGGAGCCTCTTTGGCTGCGAAGGCTTCCAGATGATTTGAAACGACCGCCGCCCATTTTGCCCATTAACATTTTCCTTAATGATGTCCAGCTTTCCCGAAATCAGAGCTGCGGCCCATAATTAATAAGATTAATCAAATTAATGAAACCGTACGACTTCTCCTAAATATGGAAAATCGGCTGAGCCAGAAATCTGTGCTCCACTAGAGTAGAGCTGAGCGATTTTATCGATTCTGCGATATATCAATATTCTAAGCTTCTTTCAACCCCCCCCGTGTTCCACCTTTAAAAGCTTGCAAGCAACAATTTGCACTGTTTAAATAAATGAAACTATTTTTCTCAACACATCTTTTATTAATTTTGTCCAGCATTTGCAAGCTGCCTGTCAGCCATATAATGTGTAATTGATGCTTTCAGTTCAGTTAATTCAAACAAAGTCATTGGAACACTCACAAGATGTCACCAAAATCACTTTGTCCCTGTAAAATCTTTCAGAAAATGATGTAAATGTATTGTAAGATGAATATCGATATATATTGTATCGTCAGCTGAATATCGTGCATCGTATCGTCTCGCGAGATTAGTGTATCGCTACAGCCCTACACTAGTAAAATCTCACGATGCGATGCGATACGATACATGGTATTCGGCTCACGATACGATATATATCGTATCATATTGCATCGCATCGTGAGATTAGTGTATTTCTACAGCCAATTTGGCTAAAAATAAAGACGGAAATTACAAGATTAAGTACAGTAAAGCGGATTGTCAAATTACACATACGATCATGCTAATTCAAATTAAAACACCTTTCTCCTCCTAAGCTAACATAAGAAAATTTTTTTCAACACGCTGCATGTGTTGTCATACGACGGAGCCATCAGTCTTTTCTCCTTTTTTGTTTAAACTTTCTGTAAAAGGTGACGGCGTCCTCTATGATACCCGATACACGGCGCCTAATCTCATTCCTTGTTCTCTTATCCTCGTTAGCTCTCCTTGTCAGCCGGCGATAAGGATGCCAGGGAGAAAAAAAAAAAGTGTTTGAAAATGAATTATTCTGAAGCTTCACGGCTCGCTATCAAATAAGAATCCATCTGCATCGGCGCTCCTCTTCTTCACGGCGGCGCGGAAAATTAGTCTCTCATAATGAAGGGGAAAATAAGAAAAGAGAAAACAGGCGCAAAAAAAAAAAAACTTCTCAGCTGGCTTGTCTGGATGTGAACCTGATGCGTCTTCGCTCCGGTCTTGTTTGTTAGCTTCGGCTCTGTGGGATTTGCGCTAATCATCAAACCCTTTTATTAGTGAAGAAACGCATCTGAGATTCATTAGACACATTCATAACAATGGCTTTCTTCAGATAATAAATCAGATGAAGAGCACAGATGAGATTTAAAAAGAGGTAATTTAGAACCAATTGGTAAAAATCACGCTGGGGGGGAGGGGGGGAGGAGGAGGGGGGATTGCTGACAAGCAGGGGCTAATGGGAAAAAGTGTTTTCTGCTGCTCAGAAAATGAAAACACAGCCACCTCTGAGGAGAACAATCATCTTCATGGAGGAGGAGTACGAACAGGGATCATGTTTCAGACTTATGAGGACCGATCTGCAGCTCAGAATAAATGTCCACAGCAAACAGTCATTTAGCTGCAGGGAAATGTAACCGCGTCAGCATTAAATAGAGGTTTTCCTTTGCTGCTGCAGGTCCTGCAGGATTTCTGCTGGTCATCCTGAAACTTCTCTGCGTCTGCATCAATGAGCAACATCCTCGCGGGAGCTGAGCCCTCCAAAGCCCGAGTAATTCCCAAAATAAGCCTCCAAATCCAGACGAGCCCAACGGGAGACGGTGAGGACGCAGGAACAGGGCCGGAGGGACAGGACACTCTGGCTTCGTCCAAGAGACGAGTGGGAATAATGAGGCAGGTGGGAGAAGAAGAGCTGAGAGCACCGGTGGCTGCGTCGATTAGGGGTGTGAGAAAAAATCGATTTGGCAATATATCGCGATTTTCAGCCACCCAATATAATACGTTTTATCAGCTCCTAATATCGATTTTTTTTTCAAAAACACTAATAATAAACAATAAATAGGTTGTTTTGAAGCAAATAGTTTTGACTCAATTTGTCCTCTGAATGATCAATATCATCTGATGAACATATACAGCAACTTGATTTTTCATCTCTACTTTTAATTTTGATATTAACTGGGTAGAATATCACAATATATAGTGATATCATGATAATATCGTATCGTGACCCAAGTATCATGATACATATCGTATTGCGAGGTCCTTGCCAATACTCACCCCTAGCATCGATGTGGAGGAGATCAAAGGGGTGTTCGAGGGCAGGATCTTGAGAATGATACGACGTCTGACTGGAAACCAGTGAAGCTGCTGAAAGACATCAAGAGTGTAGGGTTGGGAATCGAGAACCGGTTCCTGTAGAGAACCGGTTCCATGTGTTTCAATTCCATGGAATCGTTTGGCAGTTTATCCAGCGATTCTCTTATCGATTCCAACCAGCACGAATCTCACGTAATTTACACAAGTTACACACAGTCAATTCCAGAAAGCACTTACGTGATTAAGTTACGTCGGTTTAGCACGCTCATTGGAGTTGTAAACAACAATGGCGCCCACCAGGTTCAAACGTTCCAAAGTTTGGCTTCACTTCACCAAAGAAAGATGATTTGTACTATGCTCTGTTCCGTTGTATTTGATAGTATTTATCTTTCTTTATTATTATTTTTGAGTTGCTTAGTGAGCTCATATATCCTTTTAAAAGGGAGATTTTTTTCATTTCGATTAGAAAAATCTGTTCGTAAAATGTTACACATTCTTGTGTATTTGCACAGTTACATATTACAACAGTTAACACGTTATCCAGGTTTTGGGCCTCTTTTGACCTCGCTGTTAAGTTTGTAAGGTCGTGACTTCTAAGTAAAAAAAATTTATGCTAATAAAACTGTTTTTCCCCAAATTAGAATCGATAAAGAATCGAATGATTAAACAGTATCAATAAGGGAATTGGAAAAATCTTATCAATTTCCATCCCTAGAGAGGTGTCCACTAGGTGGCTGCACCAGTCGAAGACGCTGCATCTGGACGATACGAAGACGGATTTAGTTAGCCTTCCCGCCAAAAGACGATCGCTGAGGCTGACGCGAGCGGTGATCCTGGCTACGTACATGTCAGCATCCGCGGTAGCCCCTTGTTGGAGGAGGTGGTTCTCTGTGATGATGCGTGCAGGAGAGTTCTGGACCGGCCGGAGTTTCAGATCCAGCATCCACGTGCTGCTGGGCAAGAGGGAGGAGCGGCCGGGCTCGTGACACTGAAGCAAAAACGTTCCTTTCTGCTCTGGGTCCAGACTCTTATCTCAAATCAACCGGCAGCTGCATTTTGACGATGCTGCAAGAGCGTTCCAGTCTGGTGTGGACTCGATGAAGAACTGAACAAAAGGCTGAACGAAAACACAACAGGAAATGTGGCGGCTGAACGAGTTTAAGGAAAGCGACGAGGCCTGGGGTTTACTCACTGATGTACTCTGAGAAACCTGAAAAAAATATGTTTTATCGCTCAGTGGAAGGAGACAAACTGTTCAAAGCAGCTCCCAACCAACATGTGACGTCAATGAAATGTCAAAGAATACTCACCATTCACATGACGGTTTTTTAAAAATCACCGTTCTGACTTCATTCGTCTGGACGTACCTGCATGACTCAGATCTTCCGAGATACGTTCGGATGTTAAGCCTTTTGCAAAAAAAAAAATGCATTACGGCAAAACCTGTCAACATGTCACAGGCGCGCATCCCTCAGATTTAAATCTGTCAGTCCGATAACAGCGACTTCAACGGCGTGATGTCGGAGCTCCGTCTCTGCTTCTCCCTGCAGCCAGGCGTGATTGACTTGATGAACAAACCCTTCAGGTCCTGCTGCGTAACAGGTTTTGTTTGGCTGAGGAAAGTGAATACTCTAATGGCTCAATCTATAAAACAAATTCAGAGTCAATATTGGGTCCAAACTGAACAAACTTCAAGGTTGCTGAGACTGTTGATTAAAGTAGAACAAAAGAATTAATGATCTGAACCCTGGAGGGGAGAAGCAAACTTTGACAGGCCAACAAGAATGGAAAGCAACTCACGAAGCTCATGAACTCATATTTTACTCCTAACAGAACATTTCGGATGTCAAAACTGACACCTTTGATCGTTTTAGAGGGAAATATTTGACTTTGACGGCAGCAACACGTCTGCAACAGGAGCAACAAAAGGCTGGAGGATGAACTGGAGGAAGCTTTAAAAACAGACGTGATCCTCTGCTGGACATCACTGATGGACTGATGGACTTCCAGAAATCCCCGTCTGTCCACGCGGTTCAGAGGTGAGAGTTTTCCCCTCTGATAAATACGTAATAACTCGATGTCCATATCCGCGTCCAGCTTCAAGCCCCAAAACCAAAGTTTCAAGCCTCAGGTATCTGTTTGAAAATGATCTTTGGCCTCCATCTCTCTCGGTGAGCAGCTCACCAGATCAATGCGTCGATGGAGAAGTGAGGAATCACTGGAAAATCAGAAGAGAGAATCTGTTCAAAAAGTACAAAGAAGAAAAAACACTTTGAGTAGAACAGAGGAAAAAATGCCTTTCCCACTGGGGGGGGGGGTGTTATGTTATTCTTTACTTTCTGTTTCCACTTCTTCTGATAGTTGTTTTTTCCTTTAAAGGTGTTGACTGATGGAGCTTCAGCAGCTGGATGTTGTCTCCCTGCCTTCTAAACTTCTGTCCAGACCATCTAAATCTAGTCATCTCTTACTGTATCTCTATGACCTTTGACCCTGTCTGTTCTCTGGATGTGTTCATCCATCCATCCTCGTCATCCTCTAGGGCCGCTGTCCTGCACGTCTCAGACGTTCTCCCGCCACAACACACCTGATTCCAATGAATGGATCACCGCCAGCTCGTCATCCAGGTCTGTTAACGACCTGTTCATCTGAATCAGGGAAACATCTAAGACACATGTGTCAAACACAAGGCCCGCGGGCCAAATGTGGCCCGCCACGTCATTTTATGTGGCCCTCGAGAGCTTGTGCATTATTGGCTTAAATTTTTAACCAATATTTTAAGACTTAAAATAAGCTTACGGTGGTTTAAAGCGCACACGGACAATGAACTACATCTCCCATAATGCATTTCGTCGTTACCCACAAGATAACAGTATATAACCATGAGCAAGACATCAAGACGATTTTCAGAACAGACGAACTTAAGAAAAACCTTTACAAACTAACCACATGTCCAAAAAAAGACAAATTTGCTGCAGAAGGAAGAAAACGAATACATGTTTGTACCTCAAGGTGAAGAGTATGCTAAATAGATTGAGTATGCTAATTATGCTAAATTTAGCCTGCAAGAAAAACAATCACTTCTGCTTCTAACCATCACCTGTGTGAGAGCAGGTTTACAACCATAAACCCTTAGTTTAATATAATAATTGTTATAATAATAATTATAATAATTGTTAAATATATGACACTTGAATACATAATAAATACAGAAACTGTTATTTAACAAGGTGTAGTTTAACTTATTTTGATTTATATTGCATTTTGTTACATTCATGCTGTCAATCTGGCCCTTCGAGGGCAACCATGATGCTGATGTGGCCCCTGGTCTAAGACCTGCAGGACGGCGGCCCTCAAGGATCGAGTTTGGGCCCCCTGATGTAGACGATAATGACCTCATCTAGTTCAACAGGGAGCCGTGACAACCTGAAAGATTCACTCACGAACCTCCAACACCTGAAAAGCACAGATATGAACGAACTAAAAAGCAGAGTTTTATCCAAATATAAATCTAACAGAGCCACACACTCTGCTTTCAAGAAATGTATTCTATAGACAAGTACAACTGACTTAGAACAGTATTTCCACAAATGAAAGAAATTATAAGACAAAACCATTGTTCTTAATTGTATTTAACATAATAAAAAAAAAAAAAAAATTAGCTCTTGTTCCGTTGTGGTCAAAAGACTTAATTTTCCCCCGTGAATTAGCATAATGAGCACCGCAACGCAAGAAATAATATTCACACGGTGGTATTGTTCTGGCCTTTGAAAATCAAATAAATTGAAATACAAAGCTTCGTCTGTGACTGCGGGGCTGAAAACGCAGATCCATTATCACTTCCCTCAGCCTGCTGAAGACAGAAAAATCAAAAAATAAAAAATAAAAAACTGCTGGCTTCGTATTAAAAACAAAAAATTATAAAAAAGTAATTGGTTTATGGGAAAGTTTCTCACATTGAAGGCGGTGCGGGGGCATGCGCCATTTTCTGTTGTTAGCCATCTACGCACATGCTCGTAGCTGCCCCCCCCCCCCCCCCCCCGTTACTGAGACAACAGCACCCAGATGTGAGGTTTTCTCTGTCGATGTGATTGACTGAATCACAGACGCTGCGAGCAAGGACAGACAGGCGGCTGCAGGGGGGGAGGAGGGGGGGGGCGGGGGGTGCCGCCCGCCCTCTCTTCCTGTAGGACAAAATGATCTACCACTCGGGGCGCCGGCCTGCACTACGGGGCGGCCGGGTGCGCCCATTTATCAACGCCGGGCTCGTCCAAAGTGCTGTCTCTCTGTCTCTCCGTCTGGCAGGGAGGCAAACCAAACAGAAACCGGGGAGGGGAGGGGGGAGAGGGGGGAGGGGGGGGAGCAGAGGTCCTTGAGCCAACCTCAGGTTTAATCAGGTGAACAGATACACATCAAATCAAGACCCAGATGGAAAAATCCAAAAAGGGGCGCCGCCGGAGAGAGAGGGCTCAACTGCAGAGTTCGGCTCATTACATCCTTTTTACACCCTGCATGCATCTCTAACTGCACCCCCCCCCCCCCCCCCGACCTCCCCCCACGCTGCATTCATCTCCACTCGACCTTTTTCTTCCATCATGGCTCCTCCTCCAGCTCTGATTATCTACGTGCCTCCAGTTTCTCTCCTAGCGGCCATCACGCCCTCTCCCTCTCATCCCGCCATCTGAACTCCCTTTCTTTAAATTGGTTCCTCTCTCCCCAGAGCAATTCTCCTTGATCACCTCCACAGTCTCCTTTCCGCCTGTTACCTCCCTACGGAGGACAGTATATTGTATATATTAAGACTTGATTACTTTTGCAGATTTTTATCCGGAGATTTAATACATTTATGCACGTAAATGACATTCATTTGGAGCCCTTTAATAAATGCCGGCCGCTCCGGATCTTTACAAATGCGTCTTCATATGTGATTTTATTGTCCCACGACCCCCCTCGTATGGTCTCGCCTGGCTGAGTCGGCGCTCTGCACAAGGCTGGCGGCGCCCATTACCTTAAACCGGATCGAGGGGAGGAATGAATATCGCTTCTTCGGCGCGAGCGGCGGGTCACGTGCCCATAAATCACCTGCCGGCGCTCTACAGCCACCGACGCCCCTCCGGTGTCAAAAAGTCCGCGACCCGACCAGGATTTTACCATTGTGCCCCCTCCCTCCCCGCCGTCTGCTCCTTCCCTTATCATCGCTCCACTCTGCTGCACACTTCTCCATCACTGTCTCTTCCTATCTCTCCTACTCTTTTTAGCTGCCTTTATCTCACGCTTCCATCTCTCCTGCAGCCGTCCAGTTCAGCTCACCATCTCCAGCGCTATTCCTTATGCCCCCCCGTTCCTGTCTCATATATTCTGGAGCCTTCGGTGGGACCAGATGGAGGAAGGAAACCATCCTCCATGGTTGTTCTTGCACTTAAATAACCAGCGGCAGAACATGTCACTGCCGGGCCGGGGGCGCGCCACATGACCGGGCCCTTTAAACCCAATAAAGCTTGTGATTACATCGTTTTACAACACACACATGCCTGCAACAGCGGGGTCTTACAAGCATTACTACATTTTTGACACATGGCTTAAAGCATTTGATAGTAAGAGTTCGACACCACGAAGAGCGACCATGTCATTCTGAAATCAATCAAACCTGTAGTATTATGGAATAATATATTGTCTAAAATGTATTCGGCGGTATGCAGTTGTGACGTCACGCGGGAGACGCACTAGTTATTGTTGTAGTAGCTACCGCATTTATTCGTCGCCCTGACGCTCTGCGCCTGTAAATAACACACCGCCTGTTGCAAATGAGGAAAATGTGGCGCGTCAAAAATGGTCTAGGATTAAATACCTTTGTTCTAAATGTCTTTAACCGAGAAGATTAGATCAAACTTTAACGATCCCCGTGGGGAGGACTGGGTCCTGCAACCGTACGATGAAAATAAGTAAGACAGAAAACATGTGGCTGATGACGGCAATCAATACAAGCCACCGCTCATAAAATTACTTTTCAAAAAAGGCGGACCATAAACGTCCAAATGAATGCGAATAAAAGCTCTAACGCCGCTTTGGCGCTGGCAGCCGTGCGCGTTTGTTTCCTTTTTAATCTTCAATAAAACCACCAAGTACATAACATAAATATTCACCGTCACGCCGGGGCCAAATTAAAGTGATCCGCGAGTGAAAACTAACAGTAAAAACCTCGATTTATCTCTTGGATCATTTTTTCAGGTTTTTTTGGAAGCAAGAAAAAAAAATGTCTGCACACTTAGATCCTTTTGTTCATTTAATAGCCAAGCTTTTGGTCAGAGACCTTCGTCAGGGCACAAACAGATGGAGCGTACAACAAACTAATCAATTAAGATTCATTAAGGTGCTCAGTCACACCTGCACAGGTGAACTGTAGTCCAAGTGTGGGAGTTGTAGTTCGGTCTCTGACCGAAAGCTTGGCTATTAAATGAACAAAAGGATCTATTTTTTTCTTGTTTCAAGAGCCTTTTGATTTTGTTTTGCACCTTTTCATCGTGACTGCGGTGTAAATTTGTTTATATGCAGGTTTTTTCGGAAGAAAAAAAAATGAAACGCAACATTAATAGAAAGAAGCTTGGAGTCCATCTTTCCCCGGCAGTCTGCTCTGCGTCAGAGGTTAATGTGTCCGAGCGTGAGTCGCGGTCTAACGGGGGTTGTGACATCATTAGGAAGGGTCTCTACTGTACTTTATCCTGCAATTATTAAAATGCCAAAGTGTCTCCGTACGAGACGGGGATGTGAATTGCTCCGACGGGCCTCCGTTTCACATCTGGCTGCTTTGCAGCAGGAGTATCTGCAGAGTCATTTGCAGTCTGAGTCGGGGCATTAGCTCCATTTTCAGCTGAAATACTCTCCGCAGTTCATCCTCACGCTCAGAGAACCCCAGAGTTTTATAACGAGCCAATAATGGAAAAGGAGTCTCCCCAGTCTCCCCCACCACTTCCCGTTTTCTCCCACGTAGACCACACACACCACATCATTTTCTAATCTGGTCAAGTTATGGAGCAGTTTTCCATTCCACTAACTGTGGCGCATCAACATACAGAAAAGCAGAAAAAAAGATGATAATAAAGTGATGGAGGGGAAGACAGAGAGAAAGGAGGTCAGAGATGGATGGACGAGGAGGCCATGGAGAGAAATAAAAATGAAGAGGCAGGCCCATCATCCGAGCGCCGCTCCTGCCCACGGAGCGACAGCGCCGACGCTCGAGGCAGGTGGATGACGAAGCACCGCCTCCTGCGTCTGCGCGTGTCATCAATACCGTCCAGGTGGACCCCCACTAATTACAGCGTGCCAGTGGTAACAAATGCGTAGGTGACGGCACACAGAGTGGTCTGATGGTGGACGGACGCCGCCATGTCCCCGGGAGCGACGGAGATGCGTCTTCTGTGTCTCGTCCTAAAACAGCAGACGCCGTGAAGCCCCTTGTAATTAACAATTAATCATCTAATTGCAATTGAAAAATGGGGGTGATTTGCACAATGGTCATAATCGCCTTCTTTACCTGTTTGAGGACAGAAGTGTGAAACCGACAGATGTAGATACTCTTTTAAATGGAATTTATTTTAGAAAGTCTAATAGGCATATAATTAAAATCATTATCCCCTTTTTCTAGGAGCTACATTCGCTTCATCCTGTTCAACGTCAGAGGGGCTGCAGTCCATCTCGGTTGTTACTGGACAACCGGCGGGTAACTGGGAGGGCTGCCGGTCCATCACAGCGCCACCCAGGAAAAAATCAATTCCTCCCCTTATTCATCCACACATTCCTCAACTCATTCATCCGCCCATTCATCCACTCATTCATCCACTCATTCCTCCACACATTCATCCACTCATTCCTCCCCTCATTCATCCACTCATTCATCCACTCATTCATCCACTCATTCATCTACTCATTCATCCACTCATTCCTCCACACATTCCTTAACTCATTCATCCGCCCATTCATCCACTCATTCCTCCACACATTCATCCCCTCATTCATCCACTCATTCCTCCACACATTCATCCACTCATTCCTCCCCTCATTCATCCACTCATTCATCCACTCATTCCTCCCCTCATTCATCCACTCATTCATCCACTCATTCATCTACTCATTCATCCACTCATGCATCCACTCATTCATCCACACATCATCCACTCATTCATCCACACATTCAATCCACTCATTCCTCCACACAGGCATCCACTCATCATCCTCCACCATTCATCCACTCATCATCCAGCCACTCATCCACCCATTCATCCACTCATCATCCACACATTCCTCCACTCATTCCTCCCACATTCATTCATCCACACTTCATCCCACTCAGTCTCCACACATTCATCCACTCATTCCATCCCACATCCCCACACTCATCCACTCATTCATCCACACATTCACCACATCCTCCACTCAGGCACTCATCATCTCATCATCACTCATTCCTCCACACATTCATCTACTGGTTCCTCCACACATTCATCCACTCATTCATCTACTCATTCATCCACACATTCATCCACTCATTCCTCCACACATTCATCCACACGTTCCTCCACTCATTCATCCACTCATTCATCTACTCATTCATCCACTCATTCATCCACTTATTCATCAATTCATTCATCCACTCATTCCTCCACACATTCATCCACACGTTCCTCCACTCATTCATCTACTCATTCCTCCACTCATTCATCCACACATTCACCCACTCATTCCACCACACATTCATCCACACGTTCCTCCACTCATTCATCTACTCATTCATCCACTCATTCCTCCACACATTCATCCACTCATTCTTCCACTCATTCATCCACACATTCATCCACTCATTCCTCCACACATTCATCCACACATTCATCCACTCATTCTTCCACTCATTCATCCACTCATTCATCCACACATTCATCCACACATTCATCCACTCATTCATCCACTCATTCATCCACACATCATCCACTCATTCATCCACACATTCATCCACTCATTCATCCACTCATTCATCCACACATTCACCCACTCATTCCACCACACATTCATCCACACGTTCCTCACTCATTCATCTACTCATTCATCCACTCATTCCTCCACACATTCATCCACTCATCTTCCACTCATTCCTCCACTCATTCATCCACACATTCATCCACTCATCCACTCATTCATCCACACATCATCCACTCATTCCTCCCCACTCATCCATCATCCACTCATTCATCCACACATCAGCCACCATTCATCCACTCATTCATCCACACATTCATCCACTCATTCATCCACACATTCATCCACTCATTCTTCCACCCATTCATCCACACATTCATCCACCCATTCATCCACTCATTCATCCACTCATTCATCCACACATTCATCCACTCATTTATCCACTCATTCCTCCACACATTCATCCACACATTCATCCACTCATTCTTCTACTCATTCATCCACTCATTCATCCACACATTCATCCACTCATTCATCCACTCATTTATCCACTCATTCATCCACTCTATCATTCACTCATTCATCCACACATTCACCCACTCATTCCTCCACACATTCATCCACCCGTTCATCCACTCATTCATCCACACATTCATCCACTCATTCATCTACTCATTCATCCACTTATTCATCCACTCATTCATCCACTCATTCATCCACACATTCACCCACTCATTCCTCCACACATTCATCCATACATTCATCCACTCATTCATCCACTCATTCCTCCACACATTCGTCCACACATTCATCCACTCATTCATCCACACATTCCTCCACACATTCATCCACACATTCATCCACTCATTCATCTACTCATTCTTCCACACATTCATCCACACATTCATCCACTCATTCCTCCACACATTCATCCACACATTCATCCACTCATTCATCCACTCATTCCTCCACACATTCATCCACTCATTCATCCACTCATTCATCCAATCATTCATCTACTCATTCATCCACACATTCATCCACTCATTCTTCCACACATTCATCCACACATTCATCCACTCATTCCTCCACACATTCATCCACTCATTCATCCACTCATCCATCCACTCATTCGTCCACACATTCATCTACACATTCATCCACTCATTCATCCACTCATTCAGCCACTTATTGTCTAACAAACGTTCACGTTTTTGGGTTTTGGAACAAGCTTGAGTGAAGGCAGGTGAAGAACGTGTGAACTCTGTTTCTGCAGCTCCTCATGGTTGACGACTTTCAGGCGGGAAGTGAAATCACTAAAAACGCTACCAGGACTAGCGCTCCATGTTCCTGACCGGCAACAGGAGTTGGTGACGTTCACGAGACTCACGTGGAAGCTTCAACCGGTCCGAGGACGGCGAAGACGACGGCGGCATCGTGTCTTTTTCAAAGCAGTTATATGCAACTTGTGACACGTCTCTTTATCTTTATGACGAGGAGCCTCTGAGTAAGAACAAATTAAACCACCAACACGGACCGTATCTTTTACTCCAGATGTTGAAAAATAGAGCCAAGGTTTCAGTAAGTTTTAATGCAAAGCCATAGTTTCGTCTTTGTCTTGAAGCTTTTTTCTCCGATATGACCGTCTGTGAGATCAATCTTTTGGATTTAGTGTGGCTTCTTCGCCGCCGTACGCTGTATTTTTCATTTCTGATTGATCTGTAATTTTCTGGTGACGTGTAATTTACTGACGTGGTAAATTAAGAGCGATCCTGAGGATGCTTAAACATGTGGAGGAGGCAGATAAATGGATAAAACAATCAGCTAGTTATCAAAGCAGTTACCTGTTAATTACCTGTCACTTCTTTTTTTCATTTCAGCTCCAGTCTCAGGGTATTCCATACATCTAGCTTCGCTGTAATGATGTTACTTTTAAAAAATAACCATTTCACACTACTGCTCTCATCAAAAAGGATTTAATTAAGCTGCCTCACTGAATGAGGGAAAAAAAAGTAAATTGTTTGCGTAGTTTGGAGTTATCAAAAATGAACCTCCACTTTCTATTCCCTGCGCTTGCCTGTCATTTTTCCAGGAGCACGCAGCCTAATTTAAATCTCTTTAATGCAACACGTCCTCCGCCGTGCAGCTGAACACAAGTCGCAGTTCCCCCATCGACTAGGGGCGGTTTTTGCTATGAGCAATGTGGGCGACTGCCCAGGGCGCAATCTATTTGGGGGCGCCAGTTTTCTAGATTAATACCGCTCATTTCCACATCAAGTTAGCAGAGTAAGCGCTGGGGCGCCCCTACTATGACATAACCCAATAATTATCTATGTAAAATCTAAAAAAAAAAAAACAAAAAAAAACAGGAATCTGCGGCTGCATCAACGTGTGTTTGGTTACATCACGTCAATCTTGACTCTGGGTGATTGACGGACGGAAAAGGTGATGATGTCGAGTCGAGTCAAGGGTGCTGCATCATGGACAAACGACCAGAAAAACCATCAGGTGCCCAGTTCAGGAAGAGAAGGAAAGAAGAAGAGGAGTTCAAAAGATAAAGGTATGCAGGTCTCTATGAGTGATGTTAATTTAGCATGTAATGAAACAGTAGCCTACACGCTATGTATTATCCTCTTGCTAATATGTTGCTACTTAACCACAGAAGACGGCTGTATTTGTTTTTTTAGCTTTGCTGAACTAGCAGCTAGCATTTCACCAGTAGGCTAGTTTGTGTTTACAACACAAGTGCAAGTTCACACTGGCTTATTAGTCTGGGAATTTGGTAAACAATAGTACGCCCTGACTGTGGAATTTTTAATGCTATACGTGGGTCTATGCTAACTTAAATAACATTCATGTCAACATACACTGACGTGACGTTTTGTAAGCTTTATGTGATATAGCTTTTTGTGTTATGCTCAGTTAATAGAATGTTGTCGCCCCCGGAGCAATCTGCCCTTCGCCCAGACGTGTGCTTTTTCACCCACGCGTTGATCTAAACCGGAGCGCTTCAACGATTAAAAACCCGTTTTTGCTCACATGCGCAAAAGAACCCGCGAGCTTGGACGCCGTCCACCGGTACACGTTTAACTTCCGTGGAGTTTGAGAGAAACAGATGTTGTGCAAGGATTTAATGGTTGTACGGCATTAGTTACGAGGAAAAAAAGCAACTCGAGTACTTGGCCACACCAACACTGTTGCAGCAATTTGTCACTTTGCATTAACTAATCTGAAGCAGGTAATTAAATACATGTCTGTGCAGATCCAGGAAAAAAGAAAAAAAATGAAAAAGTCCAGCCCCCGTCGGTGGTGAGACCTCATCTCAGGCAACTGATTCAGGTAAAAGGGTTTAAAGCATCATCAGGAATTCTCTCCACGCGGGTCTGCCGAATCCTGCAGAATCAAGCTAAGCTAAACTGTCACAGTCGCATCGACGCCGACTTAATGAGCGGCTTTAAATTCGTCTGCCAATCACGGCGCCTTAAAAACTCTGAATCCCGGGCCCGAAAGGTTTCTACCTGCGCGCGTCTGGGAGCGACTGCATCGAACGCCGGCGGCGGAGAGGGCCGCGATCGCTCATCGGTATGAGCGCGGGGGCCCGTTAAGCTGCATTAAGCTCCGGCGAGTTTATTAAGCAGCATGAGGAGGGAAGGACTGACAGCGGGACGGACGGACCGCCTTGATCGATGCAGGTGAACGTTCTGCACCGCTGCAAGAGCGGGAACACAGTCTGAGGTGAATTAACATGCAGATGGGCACGGCAGAGGAAGGAGGTGGGGGGAAGCATAGGGTATGGTTTTAGTTTAGTCATTTATAACAGCAGGGGAGGAGGAAAATCAGAGCGTACAAGCCCACTCAAACACAGACTGCGTTTTCTGTAGAGGTGGGCGAATCGATCGAAATATCATTAATATCGATATCAACGCTGGTATTGATATCGCATGATACTCATGTAAAAAGATCGATATATAGGCTTTTTTTTTCTCTCCCACAACACTAAGAATTCATTGAAGTCTGTGTCTGACACGCTGTCGCTGTGTCCTCCTCCCCCTCCCCTCCCCTCTCCTCTCGTCTTTTGACGTTGCATCATCACGTGGCTCAGCGGCGTCGGCCAAACAAGCACACAGGTAGACTCAGTCTGGCCCTTCCCCCCAGGCCCGCCCACTTAGAAAAAACATTACGAACAGAACAATTCAACTCCAATTTACGGATCCCCTCTGGTGACTTTTGATAAAAAAAATAACACATGGCCACAAGATAGTTAATATGTGCCCACGAGATAATTATAGTAGCCATTTCCAAGCAGAGATTGGTTGTTGCTTGCTTGATTCGTACTTTAACCAACAAACATGGACACTTTTGACATAATTTCATTTTATTTTAATATAGGAATGAATTACAATGACATTCTTAAGGCACTTGCGGTTAGGCATGGAGTATTGGCCATGCATTATTTTTTTTTTTTATCAAATGTCACCAGAAGGGCTCTCTACCAATCAATATTTACACAAAAATGTTAATTGTGATAATAAAGTATTTTGCTGTCACCTTTAAAGTTTGCCGAGATGTTATCCTAGGTTTTAACAAAATAATCCAAAGACAAAAATCACAAAAACGCCAAAAGGTCAGCAGTTTCGTGATAGATTAAGCTTAATATGAAAAAGTATCGGTATTGGTATCGGTATCGGCGATACTGGCCCTGTATTTACTTGGTATCGGATCGATACCAAACTTCCCAGTATCACCCACCTCTAGTTTTCTGTTACTGGATGAAATCCTGCAGTTTGAGGTGTCAACCAGATGGGCACAAAGAAAAAAAAACACACCCAGCAAACATGACAGAGACACAACATAATGCCTCTTCTTCGTGAGGAAGACCGCGACAGGCGCGGTGATGATATCTGGGTCAAGGCAGAAGGTAGAGAGAATGATGGGGACGAATGAGACTGAAAAACTCTCCCGAAGTAAGAACACCGTCGAAAAAGGAAGAGGAGGCCTGGAAAAGGCTGCTTCACCGAGCTGGGGGGTCGTCCTCAAAAACGGGCCACAGGAACGTCGGCTGAAAACTCTCAACTCCAAGGAGGAGGTGAAGGAGGCCTACTTACATTTAATGTACTTGATATGTGCCAGAAAATCTCAAAGACAGATGCTGCTATATCATTTGAATGCATTTGGGTGCTCGCTGGCTCAGCGGGCGAGCTGGCAGCGCCCGCGGTCCCAGTCCTGATCATTATGATCGCATTCCAGTATGTCAGCGCTGCTCTATTTTCACTGTGGGCTACTTTTTTTTACAGTTTATTTCTGTTGATCTCGTATACTAGATTTCACCCCCGTGAGGTAAAATGCACTCCGGGAGACTTCGGCACCAGTCAGCCTCTGAGCAACAAAACTTTAAAAGGAATATGATAATTTGTCGAAGAAAAACATCGAGAAACCCCGTTGCTCACGAATCGGGACGTGCACGGTGTCAACGAGTAACTGCTCGGGAACTGAAATAACCAGAGACGCTCTCTCTGAGGGAAACTGATGTATAAAACAACTGAGAAGACAGTAGAAAAACCACTTCAAAAAGATCTCAGCGCTGCTCGCTGAGCATACGGGAATTAAAAGGGCACCGAGGGTGAAGACCTCCGCCGACGTCTGCCGTCGACACAAAGGAAAAACTTCACAAAAACCTGCTGATTTAATAAACCGAGTTCACGAAGGAAATCCTGAATCACAGGAGGGACGGCAGCATTTATGTCCAGAGAGGCGTCGGAGGTTAACTTCACCTCCGCCCTGCTTCAGTGTTGGACGGACGCACCTACGCGGATCTCCACCTCGACTTTGTCTATTTTCTTTCTGTATGTTCGCAGTCGAGGTCTTCACGGGTCCACTTTCATGGATCCGAACCCGAATGGACCCTTGAAAATCTGACCTGAAACCGACCCGATAACTATTATAAGTTCGGGAGTCCGAACCCGAATGGACTCGCAATATTTGGACCCGGAATTGACCCGACCCGGGTCTTTAGTTTCCGACCACGAACCGAACCGAGTTACCTGAATAGAACCAAGACAATCCAGCCCATAGTTGCTCATGTTAAAGTTGTCTAGCGTTGAATAAAACTTGATTTTCTTACCTAAAGTTGTCTTCTTCTACCGGTTCAGTTGCAATAAATCCATATCGTTATTGCTTTGTGGATGCAGATGCTATTGGGAGCAGATGCTAATGCTAATAGCCTACACCGGTCAGGACGTGTCGTGAACATATTATCTCATCCAGCGTTGTCATGTTGGTGATCCGTTGTGCTTTACAGCTGCCGGTCATCATGCTAATAACAGGCTACGGCAACACGATTGTTTCATGACAAACACGCCACGTTAATGAATAATTAATTAAACTGCACCGAGTCCTGACATTAGCTGCCACAGCCAATATCTTTACTTCTCTCTGGTAAATGCGGACCTAGCCTGTCAGAGAGCACCGACCGGACCTGAGACTAACTGTACCGATTCAGACACGAACCCGGAGTCATGTCTTTTAAATGGACCCGAGACCCGATTCGGGTTGGAACCTCGGGTTTTTGGGTTCTGAAGACCTCTAGTTTGCAGGCCAGAGTTTCCTGAGTTTCATGCTGACTTGCAGTTCCCTCCACCTGTGTGTGTAGATGTGTTCGGGGTGCCGGCTGGCGTGGTGACCGGTGATCTAGGGCCAATTCCAATCCCTCCCTTAACCCTCAATCTTGGCCCTCCAAAGTAAGTTTAAGGGTTATCTCGTGACTTAGAAATGGGACACCCCTTGAGTGCAGTTACGTCTTCAGACTGTGGGGGAGGGCTTACTCCAAAGCTAAATTCAAGAAAATGACACTGATGAAGAAGAAGGAGAAGAAAATGTAGAAGAAGAATAAGACAATATAAATATATATAACGAAGCTGAAGTAAGATCGTTTTGTAACATTTATATCTTTATTAACTACTAAAATACGTACATTTGTAGCTAGCTTTTTTTGGCACCATCCTTTTCGAAGACATCTTGACAAAAATACGCAATGCCTTCTGGGTAGCCCTTACTCCCAAGGGTGGTGCCGGAAAATCTCAAAATTGAGGCCCTCAAACTTGTCCCTCAACTTGACTTTCTAAGCATCGGGACACTTGCACTTCATGGGAGCGTACATTTTTGAGATTGAGGGTTAAGGGAGGAATTGGAATTCACCCCTAGTCCTCTGACCATCTCACCTCAGTGCTGCTACCTGCATCTGTTTATGTAGTCATTTCAGTCAATCATTTGTGTTCTCTCCTCTCTCTGTCCTCCATCCTCTCTCTGTCCTGTCTCTCCTCTCTTTTTCTTTCTTTATCCAGCTGGTCTTCATCAGGAAGGTCCCCCCATATGATCCAGGTCCTGGTCCAGGTTTCTTCCTCTTAAAGTGGAGTTTTTTCTTGCCACTGTTTGGCTTAAAGTTTTTTTTCTCCCTCTGTAGGAGTTTTACCTGCTTTTATTCTTGATTTGGATTTAAATGTATCATTTTAGTTAATGATATTTGCTCAGGGGTCATGATCTGGGTCTCTGTAAAGCGCCTGGAGACAATTGACATTGTAACAGATGCTATATAAATAAAACTGAATTGAATAACATTTAATTGGATGGATGACCGGCAAATTCCAAAGGACATCCTTTACGCAGAGCTATCATCTGGCAAAAAGACAACTGGCTGCTCTCTGCTTCGTTTTAAGGAATGTCTGCAAGCAAGACCTCAAAGCATTTAACATCAACCTAACCACCTGGGATGATGGCGCTCAGGACTGTCACAAATGGCAGCAACTACTCCACTGTACGCTGCAGAGCTATGAAACCACCTGGGCTCAACATCGAGAAACCCAAAGAAAGTTAAGGAAACAACAAGCCACCACCATGATCTCAACATCACCGCTTCCGACCTACACATCCGACATCTGCCTCTCACGCATTGGACTTCTCAGCCACAAAAGATGGTCCTCCAAAACCTAACCCCCATGAACAAGAAAACCACGGTCTTCTGAGACTGCGATGCCGATGATGAAAGCCGATTCCTGCCTGGCCGAATCAATCCAGCCGTTCAAGCTTTGGGACTGGAGCCCAGCAACTGCACAACCAGGTACTTTGAGCGCAGTCGCACCTACGTGGATCTCCACCTCGACTTCGACTGACGTGACACCACAGGGAGCTGGAGGTTCGTCGCCCCTTTTTGAAAAGAAGGCAACAAATCTTGAGCTGCTGCTCAATGGTGTCCACCCCCCAAAACTGTTGAAAGTAAAGCTGAAGTCGGCGAAAACGGCCTCCAGTCACGGCGACCCAGGGACCGCGGCGGAGAATCCTCCTCTCCAGGCTTCACTATCATGTCAGATCCCAGACGGTTGATTGTGCGGTGAATTAATCGCAGCCCGGAGGATTCCTAAATCAGTAACAATGAGAGGTTACGAGGGCGAGGCTCGGGCGAGACCCAGAAACAAGTGCTCTGGTCCACCAGCAGCAGACTGAGATCTGACAGCGTGAAGAGCTCTACAAACACGAACATCTGCTAATATCCGGTCCCCAGCGGTGGCGTGTCTTGACCCGACGGAAGAGAAATGAATAAATCACGCTCCATTAAATGTCATTACGCCTGTTAGCAAAATCTAATTCTACAAAAGTTCAGCGTCGGTTTACAAATTGAATGTAATTGCCCAGAATGCAAATGGGCCGGGCTGTTTGTGTGAGCGCAAGGCCGAGCAAGAAAAGAGAGAGAGAGAGAGAGAGAGAGAGAGAGAGAAACAATGCACGAGTGGAGGGAAACCGCAGAACGGGCGACAATCAGAAATCTGAGACGCCGCAACGCCGGGAAATTATGGATTGTCAAAGCTCGTCAGGAGCGACTGTCAGGGGAAAAAAGGAAGAGAGGAATGACGGCGGGGAATGTAATTACCCAGCGAGAGCTGCGTGGGAGTTTTACTGTTTTATAATTATCCCTTAAAGGCACGCTGAACTTTTCCAGAGCCTTCTGCGTTAAACTCAGAAGAAGCAGCAGAGATGTCGGCAAGACGACAGCAGATGAGTGTGACAGAGAACAGGAGTCTGATGAGTCTGAAGTTGGTTGGACGACGCAAAACACCCCAACGCTCGCCCCGAATCCACCTTTCTGGGTCACAAAACGCTTTGGCTTGTGATAGTTTCTATCAGAGTAAAGGTTATACTTCTTCAAGGAAGCACCGTTTTCAGCTCAGAGATGAGAAATCAAACGGTCGCTGTGGGGGGGGGGGTGGGGGGGGGGGGGGGGGGGGGGGGTGTCTCCGTTCGGTAAGAGCCAGCCGTCAAAATAAAGTAGGAGCATCCTTCACTTCAAAAAAAGAAAAAAGAGAGAATACAGTGATCCCTCGCCAATTCGCGCTTTAAGTTCCGCGGTTTTAGTTATTCGTGGATTTTTCAGAAATATATCATATAAAAATAAAATCACGGAAACATCGCAGTATGTTGTGCCCGTTCTCTGGCACAGTAAAGAAATGCTGTGAGCCAGCCTGGCCCCTTTAAGAAGGTGGCCTTATGGGAAATGGTGTGGCCTTATGGGTAATGTAGTGTGTGTCGTGGACAGGAGCCCAACAATACAACCTGTGTGATGTTACAAGTTCCTGCAGTGCCAGAATAAAGTGCTCGTTCCATGCAGAGAAAACCGGACTGTTTCTTTTGTTGTTATTAGCATGTTAGCCGCTAATTACGAGCCAAAAATAGCACAATACCAGCAGTTTGTTTACTAGTTCAGAGACCAGAGGCTGTGAAGGAAACAGAAAGACCACAGTTGAACCTTTGTCTTGTTTCGCTGCAGTGTCTCGCTACTTTTTTGGGGTTTTTAAACGTATTTTAAACACATTATTTAGGCTTGGGGGGCTCCGGCTCCAGTTTGCGGATTTTGATTTTCGCGAGGGGGGGGGGCCGGTCCCCAATAACCGCGAAAAATAAGAGATCACTGTACTCGAGAGTTGGCTAAGCTCCTGTGCAGCTGTGGTTGAAGTGAAGATGCTGCTCTAACCTGCAGAGGTGTGATGTCACTCACCTGTTGCTGCGTTAAAGGCTACAACTCTGTGTCGGCATGTTTGTTTCCTTCTAGAAACTTGATAATATATAACTCGATAAGTGATAAGGGGATCACTGTACTGTCATCCTTAATGAATGTCTGAATAAATATGCGTCCCGGGATTAAACGTCCACTCTTTCGCGACTCATCAAGCTCCACCTTTTTATTATTTATCTGTGTCATCACTGACGGCATCTTTGGATGTTGCCCTGGGTAACCCCCGTTTATCCCAGAGGCGTTAAACCCTCATTTCTTCCCGGAGCCATCAGCTGAGCTGCTTCATCGGTGGCGTCGGTCCTTCTGGTTGATGGAGGATGGCCTGACGCCGTGAATGAGGGAGACTCTCTCAGAAACACATCTGCATGCGTTCCTCTATTAGCTTGCAGGATGCTGTTCCTTTACGCCAGAGAGCCAATTAGCGGGCGTCAGCCTGACACCCTCCTGGTCAGGACCGGCGTGCTCATACATGTTAATTGTGGTCTTGAACGGCTGCCGAGGCTTCCGCTGCCTCATTACAATAGAGACATGAAACCGAACATGCACCCCCCCCCCCCTCGTATTCAGAGTTGGTGAAAAAAACACTTCCAAGAAATGACCTTCACATTAAAAGTAAAGATCCTTCCTGATAAAAAAAAAAAAAAAAAAAAGAGTGAATAAAAGGAGCCGTAACAGAAAACCCAGTCCAGGAGAAGTCGGGCTGTTATGTAAAACGGAGATAAAACAGGATTCGCAGGTCTCACTAAGCCATGCTGCATTTAAACGAGAGAGAGCACGGAAATCTCCTCGTTCTGAATTTCAAATCTCAAAAAATAAAATTAAAAAAACAACAAAAGTGGTTCTAAAAAGAAACACCTGGAGGAACATCTTGACGCTAATGAGGTCAACTGGTAACAGGTCAGTGTTTCATGAGGAACCTGGAGGAGTCTCTGTGTGGAGGGGACAGTGATGACTGTTACGACTGGATTAGAGGTCTTCGGAACAACCCGACTACCTGAAAACTGGAGATTCCGACCCGACCCGAATCGGGTCTCAGGTCCATTCAAAAGACGTGACTCTGGGTTCGGGTCAGAATCGGTACAGTTAGTCTCGGGTCCGGTCGGTGCTCTCTGACAGGCTGGGTCCACGTTTACTCCAGAGAGGTAAAGATATTGGTGGTGGCAGCTAATGTCAGGACTCGGGGCAGTTTAATTAATTATTCATTAACGTGGCGTGTTTGTCATGAAACAACCGTGTTGCCGTAGTGTGTTATTAGCGGTTTGCCCGGCAGCTGTAAAGCACAACGGATCGCCAACATGACAACGCTGGATGAGAGAACATATTCACGACACGTCCTGTCCGGTGTAGGCTATTAGCGTTAGCAGTTGCTACCAATAGCATCTGTATCCACAAAGAAAATAACGACATGGATTTATTGTTGTTTACATCACGTAGCCTATGTAGCAACTGAACCGGTAGAAGAAGACAACTTTAGGTAAGAAAATCAAGTTTTATTCAACACTAGACAACTTTAACATGAGCAACTATGGGCTGGATTGTCTCGGTTCTATTTGGGTAACTCAGTGGTCGGAAACTAAAGACTCGGGTCGGGTCTGTTCCGGGTCCAAATATTGCGGGTCCATTCGGGTTCGGACTCCCAAACTGATGATAATAGCTCAGGTCAGGTCGGTTTCGGGTCGAATTTTCACAGGTCCATTTGGGTTCGGGTCCATGAAAGTGGACCCGTGAAGACCTCTAGACTGGATGTCCCTGATCTTCAGGCCCGCGGGGCGGATCTGCATTAAAAACAGAGTCCAGATGTAACCCGCGAGACACGAGGTCCTCCAGGCTGAAGATGGACCAGGACCATCTGACTTACTAAACCAAACCTCGGCCCCTTTTTTAAACAAGTTGCTGTCGTCAAACTTGAAATTACCTGTAATTTTTCTCTTCTCACTTTCCTGTTTTCTACATTGTAGTGCCAATAGTTTGATATTTTCAAACCACTGCTTTCTGTTATCTGTGTTTTATATGCCACACCATCCTTTTTTTTTGATGCAGGAGACTTGACGGTTCACAGAACCAGCTGGTTTATATTCTCTAAATATGTTATAAACGTACATCCACTTCGCTTCACTACACCAGAAAAGCAGCGCTGAAGTGCAACAAGAGCAGACGGGTCTTCAGGGAGGAATATGTTGGTAAAGCTGAAGCTGTCTGGGTTTAATGAAAAGGATGAACAAACTGTCAAAGTTTGCGGAAATTGGTCGGAATTGCAGGAAAGTAATAAAAAGAAGATGACAAGAGATGAAGTTCAAGTGAAGAAACAAACCACTTTTTTTATTCATCCACTTCAAAATGATTCGTTTTCGGCTGCAGGTTTAAACAGAGACACAAATCTGAGAACATCCAACATCATCTGACTCCTCCAGGAGACGTACACAGCTGTAGTATTACCAGTTTTAAGATTAAAAAACACAACAAAACTGTAGTCTCAGTCATACAAAGTCTACTTCACGTCCTGAGAGCTTCACATGGACGCTGCAATCCGACAAACCCTGAGGGACACCGCCATCAGTTGGGTTTCGGTTCGATGATCTGAAAGGTTGAGTGAAGCAACAAACAGATTTACGACCATCCGAGGAGAGAACGAACAGAGAGAAACCTCTACAGCGCTGAAGGTAAGTGATGTCATGTAGAGAAAAAATAAAGAATTATCCAGATTAAAAAATAGAGCTAAAAAAACAAGCCTTGTGATGGAGATCAATGTCAGAAAAGTCTGAATGTTTTATTAATGAGATCCAAGTCTTCAAAGTCTTTCAAAAGTAAGATTGTTTCTGCTGGACTGAATCCCGACACTGATGAGGTGACAATTACTTCTCGTTGACCTGCCTGGATTAAAATATTCTCTCTTTTTTTATTTTTTTAAAAAATGATTAGAATGCATTAGTGTCCTTGGTCACCAATTAATATTTCCACTACAGCCTTTGCACTCATGCAGCCCTCCCTCTGCTTTGGAGACCCACCTGGAGACCCACCTGGAGACCCACCTGGAGACCCACCTGGAGACCCACCTGGAGACCCACCTGGAGACACACCTGGAGACCCACCTGGAAACACACCTGGAGACCCACCTGGAAACACACATGAAGACCCACCTGGAGACCCACCTGGAAACCCACCTAGAGACCCACCTGGAGACCCACCTGGGGACCCACCTGGAAACACACCTGGAAACCCACCTAGAGACCCACCTGGAAACACACCTGGAGACCCACCTGGAGACCCACCTGGGGACCCACATGGAAACACACCTAGAGTCCCACCTGGAAACACACCTGGAAACACACCTGGAAACACACCTAGAGACCCACCTGGAAACACACCTGGAGACCCACCTGGAAACACACATGAAGACCCACCTGGAGACCCACCTGGAAGACCCACCTGGAGACCACCTGGAAACACACCTGGAGACCCACCTGGAAACACACCTGGAGACCCACCTGGAAACACACATGAAGACCCACCTGGAGACCCACCTGGAAACCCACCTAGAGACCCACCTGGAGACCCACCTGGGGACCCACCTGGAAACACACCTGGAAATCCACCTAGAGACCCACCTGGAAACACACCTGGAGACCCACCTGGAGACCCACCTGGGGACCCACATGGAAACACACCTGGAAACACACCTGGAAACGCACCTAGAGACCCACCTGGAAACACACCTGGAGACCCACCTAGAGACCCACCTGGAAACACACCTGGAGACCCACCTGGAAACACACATGAAGACCCACCTGGAGACCCACCTGGAAACCCACCTGGAGACCCACCTGGAGACCCACCTGGGGACCCACCTGGAAACACACCTGGAAACCCACCTAGAAACCCACCTGGAAACACACCTGGAGACCCACCTGAAGACCCAACTGGGGACCCACATGGAAACACACCTAGAGTCCCACCTGGAAACACACCTGGAAACACACCTGGAGACCCACCTGGAAACACACATGAAGACCCACCTGGAGACCCACCTGGAAACCCACCTAGAGACCCACCTGGAGACCCACCTGGGGACCCACCTGGAAACACACCTGGAAATCCACCTAGAGACCCACCTGGAAACACACCTGGAGACCCACCTGGAGACCCACCTGGGGACCCACATGGAAACACACCTGGAAACACACCTGGAAACCACCACCTGGAGACCCACCTGGAAACACACCTGGAGACCCACCTGGAGACCCACCTGGAAACACACCTGGAAACCCACCTGGAAACACTGGAAGACCCACCTGGAGACCCACCTGGAAACCCACCTGGAAACCCACCTGGAGACCCACCTGGGGACCCACCTGGAAACACACCTGGAAACCCACCTAGAGACCCACCTGGAAACACACCTGGAGACCCACCTGGAGACCCACCTGGGGACCCACATGGAAACACACCTAGAGTCCCACCTGGAAACACACCTGGAAACACACCTGGAAACACACCTGGAGACCCACCTGGAAACACACATGAAGACCCACCTGGAGACCCACCTGGAAACACACCTGGAGACCCACCTAGAAACACACATGAAGTCCCTCCTGGAGACCCACCTGGAAACACACCTGGAGACCCACCTGGAAACACACATGAAGACCCACCTGGAGACCCCCCTGGAGACCCACATGGAAACACACCTGGAGACCCACCTGGAAACACACCTGGAAACACATCTGGAGACCCACCTGGAAACACATCTGGAGACCCACCTGGAAACACACATGAAGACCCACCTGGAAACACACCTGGAGACCCACCTGGAAACACCTGGAAACACATCTGGAGACCCACCTGGAAACATCTGGAGACCCACCTGGAAACACACATGGAGACCCACCTGGAGACCCACCTGGAAACACACCTGAGACCCACCTGGGACCCACTGGAAACCACCTGGAGACCCACCTGGAAACACACATGAAGACCCACCTGGAAACACACCTGGAAACACATCTGGAGACCCACCTGGAAACACACCTGGAGACCCACCTGGAAACACACACGAAGACCCACCTGGAGACCCACCTCGAAACACACCTGGAGACCCACCTGGAAACACACCTGGAGACCCACCTGGAAACACACATAAAGAGCCACCTGGAAACACACCTGGAAACACATCTGGAGACCCACCTGGAAACACATCTGGAGACCCACCTGGAACCACATCTGAAGACCCACCTGGAAACACACATGAAGACCCACCTGGAGACCCACCTGGAACCACATCTGAAGACCCACCTGGAGACCCACCTGATAACACACCTGGAGACCCACCTGGAGACCCACCTGGAGCCTTGGAGCTTCTCCAGCTGATAACCCAGTTGCCACTGGTTTTTGACCACAGAGATCAGAGACCGACTGGACCGGCCGATCCCACAAAATTGGACATTGGACAAAATCTGACGCTTAGCAACCTGGAGGAGCCTCCACCAGCTGGTGTTTCCCTCTGACGGTTCCTGGTAGGATCTCAAAATCCAGCAGCAGTGGGGAAACTGGAGCTGGAGCACCACTGCGTGTGTGGAACAACACGCAGTGGTTACTGCTTCGCTGTGAATGCACATCTGGACAGCAGAGGCGGAGTCTCCAGTGTAGCCAGTTCAGGCAAAACTAATCCTGGGTTGAACGTGTCTCTTCCCATGTTATTCCCCAGACAGTATTTCAGGTCACTAATATGCAGGTCTCTTCACATCCTGTCAGTGTTCTTGGCCTCAGTCTAAACCAGAATACCTCATACATCCTTTCTCAACAGTGAAATGCTGTTTATCCCGTCTAACTAAATCATTTATGTAAGCCATTATAAAAACAGCGAGGACATGCAAAATGCATTCACACGGTGAACAATGCAGCATTTCTGTATGAAACAGCAACATATCTGCTGTGGAGTTACATTCTGTTAATTCCACAGACGGTTTCAGTCAAAGTGACTCACAAGGACGCCGCTGAGGAGACCGGGAGTTGTGATTTTCAACTTAAAGAAACAAGTGAACTAAGTGAAGAAGAGCATAGCCATGATGGCACGGAGACAAAGCTTGGTTCCTCTTTTATAATCACAGGAGGGAAAGAGTTGGAATAATAAGAGCTGGAAGCTCTGCAGCGCTGCTATAATATCAGTAAATACTAAAGGCCTAATCTTTTGCCAGATCTGCTATTTAGGGTTAGCGGGTAGCGGGAGGGGCGTTCCCCCGTAAAGAACGCAATCTTCCATCTTGCTAAACCTGCTATCCCACTTGCGCTACCTGCTACATTATCCATAGTAGTGGTTAGGGCGTTCCACCTGTTAAACCGATCAGTGTGTCAGTAGCCTTTAAGAGCAGGTTGCGCTACCCGCTAACCGCTATGGAGCGTCTTTTCATCCAGATCAGAGCAGCTCTTATGTGCAGCTCGTCTGGGACTCTGCTGTAGAGCTTCCTCCTCTTCCTTCCTCCTCCTCCTCTGCACTGATATTAACATATAAATATTTCTACACAGACAATTCCTAGCGGCTACCTGAAAGTCCCAGATAGTTGGTGTCCTCCCAGTAAACACGCTATGGTCGTCTATGGTTTAACTGGTGAGGAAGCCATTTAAGACGATCTCTGCTATTTTCTCAGGGGTTCAACTGAGGCCAAATCACGCTTTTATACAAGAGTTAATTCCAGAGGTGGAGCCGTTTGTGCACGTCCACATGTGATCAGGTGTACGCACATTGATGCCATTTGGACGCACTCTTGTACGCGCCGACATGAGGGTTGCAGGTAGCGGGTGGTCTGACCACCCGCTACCTGCAACCCGCGATCGCAAGATACAGATTATGCAGAAAGGGCAAACGACATGCCCATTGCCACGCCTACAAAGTGAGTAAGGGAGTCATCATAACGGTTAGCGACGTTAGCGAGCGGAAGATTGCATTAGCGGTTAGCAGAGGTTCCTAAACCCACAATTTGCGGGTAGCGGTTAGCAGGAAGTGTATGATTGGGGCCTATATCTCTAACAGTCTATACCTTATAAATTATGCAGATTGAAACATTTGTCTCTTTTTATTAATTTTTTTAATAAATTTTTTTACCCAATAAAAACTGGTGAAATATTTTTTTTCCTCCATTTGTATGAGTTACTTCTAGGAAGTTAGGAAGTGATTAATTTGTCTACTCCTTTCAGAAGTCCACGCCTCTCATGCACTAACGATGACGAGCTTTCTCTTCTACGATTACTTTCTCAGTCATTTGCAAGAGACTGAAGGGAGTCTGGAGCTTCTTTTCCTGGTTTTATCGCTGAAAACGATGCTTCCTTTTTTAAAAGGAATGAAACAGAAATTTATATTTAAACATGCCTTAAAGCCACTCTGTGTAGGAATATCACCTCTGACCACATGGGGGCACCATATAGCAAGAAAGTTAATGCAGAAGACATGATGAAGGTGTACCTGCGGGCACGAGACGTGCCGGACCGGACCATCAACCCAGCAGATCCGTATGCCCCCATGTGGTCATGTAGTGCTAATGCTGCATAGCATGGCTTTAAATTTCCTCCTCATTGAAGTCCGTTTCCATCCTGGCCTTCGGTCTGGGCATTCAGGGATCATTCAGGGATAATTCTAGCCACTACTTGAGCTTTGGACACCTCCGTTCCTCCTGGATGCAAACAGAAGTGCCTGAACTATCAACAGAAATCCTTTAAAGTGCTGCAAAGGAACTTTTGCAATGTGTAGAGGGTTTCCCCTTCGGCATGGAGGTTAAGCGGCTTTTACAACACTGGCTTACCCCCATTTGGTCTCTAACTGGGTCGACCTCTTGTTTTCGCTTCCATCATTACTTTACCTCTGCCACGACGTCCTCCAGCACCATAGTCGCTGATCTGTGACCTGGTGCCGTTTCTTTCTGCAAAAGAAAAAAAAAAACAGGAAAAACAACTCTCTCGCTGGCTCTTTTGTTCAGTAAAATACACTAAATGGATCTGAAGTGTCTGCCGAAGTGGCTGACCACAGGAGCCCGTGCCGATACGAGGAGGTGGTTTTTATAGACCCGACCACTGTAACGGTGGGCACTAAAGGGTAAAGGTCATCAGACTGCAGGGCATCTTCGTCTTGATGCGTGGGTCACTCTGCAGGGTTTTAATATCATACACATGCATTAGAGGTCTTCAGAACAACCCGACTAGGTAAAGATATTGGCGGTGGCAGCTAATGTCAGGATGGGGCAGTTTAATTAATTATTCATTAATGTGGCGTGTTTGTCATGAAACAATCGTGTTGCCGTAGCGTGTTATTAGTGGTTTGACCGGCAGCTGTAAAGCACAACGGATCACCAACATGACAACGCTGGATGAGAGAACATATTCACGACACGTCCTGACCGGTATAGGCTATTAGCGTTAGCAGTTGCTACCAATAGCATCTGTATCCACAAAGAAAATAACGACGTGGATTTATTGTTGTTTACATCACGTAGCCTATGTAGCAACTGAACTGGTAGAAGAAGACAACTTTAGGTAAGAAAATCAAGTTTTATTCAACGCTAGACAACTTTAACATGAGCAACTATGGGCTGGATTGTCTCGGTTCTATTCGGGTAACTCGCTTCGGTTCGTGGTCGGAAACTAAAGACTCGGGTCGGGTCGGTTCCGGGTCCAAAAATTGCGGGTCCATTCGGATTCGGACTTCCGGACTTATGATAATAGCTCGGGTCGGGTCGGTTTCGGGTCGAATTTTCACGGGTCGGGTTCGAGTCTATGAAACTGGACCCGTGAAGATGTCTAACATGCATTTAAAATAAAACCACACAAAACTTAACCACTCACATGCTGCAGCCATGCAAACAAACATGATGACGTAAGACCTTTCACGTCCTGGTAGTCGGTCTCGGACCAGACCGCCGTCGCCGTGCTTGAAGAGCGTCCTCAGGCGAAATGTGTTATTTTTCTTGTGTTTTCTGCAGGATTGGCTTTTTCTCGCGACACTTGGAATGTGGCGAATCAGAATAAACGCATCTGTCAGTTCCAGTCGTGGAGGTTCCTCCCAGAGTTTTAGTAAGAAGTGATCTGCAGTCGTACGAACGAGAGCTCACCGTCTTTGATCTAGAAGTGAGTTAAATAGAACCTGAGGAAGAAGAGATGAGATGTTACAGTTTCATTATTTATTTATTTACTGAACAAAGACACAGAAGACGTGTGTGGAAAAAACTGAATTCACGTGACTGATCTTCACTGGATGTGTCCAAGTATCTCCACTTTTGTTCCAGATGCCTTGTGGCCTCTTCTTCTTCTTTTTAAACTTGAAATAAGGCTTCCTCGTTGCAGTGAAACAGGTTGTACTTCCTGCTGCAGCTCGTAGCAGCAACTTAGAACAGAAAGTAATTCAATTGAAAAGCCTCCTCAGTTCTTTTACAGAAAACAGCAGGTCTACAACACTGTAATCCAATTGAATACATTACAAAATGAAAAAAAGGCTTTAACCTTTTAAAACTGTGTGGACGCAGACATGAGGCACCGCATGCACTCAGAAAACAACTGAATATGTGGAAGTGACACACAAACACACACCGTTCTGCACGCTAAGCCACATTTTCCTGCCCAAACCATCTAATTTCTTTGTCTGTGGCTTAAGAAAAAGGGAGATAATTGCAGAACGGCGCAGGAGAGGAGGGACAGATACGAAGAAGGGAGTGGAGGCAGCTGGCGGGAAATAAATAAGCCCCCGTTGGTATTAAGCCGTGTTAGCAAGCGTTACTCACGGCTGCTTTTGGCACTCGGTTAAAAGGTTCAAAAGCTGCATATTAGGTCTTTTTAAGGACTGTGTGTGTTTTTTTTTTTTTTTTGCAAGTGCATGAATGTGCTTCGAAACGAAGCAAATGTGAGCTGGATGAATGTCTGCATTCACCGATATCTTTTTTCTTATTTTGTTTTATTAAATATTTTTGTTCATCTTCATCCTGGTGTTGCTTAAAACCAGCAGTTCTGAGTATAAGACCTGCAGGGACTGTGAGCAGAACTGGACCGCGGATCCTTCTGGACCAAACAGCCTCTGTTCTGGCGGCTCGCTGCTCTCGGTACGTTTGACACCAAAGACTCCAGGAGAAGCTGCTGGACCGCCAACACACAGAAAAGTCTGTGGTGGAGACGTGAGAGCATCGCCGCTAATTCATTAATTCCTCCTGTTTAATGCGACGCCAGCTGATTGAACGCTGCAACAATCTGCTGCAGTTGAGAGGGATTCACTCTTCTCCTTCACTGCTTTATAGTCTTGCTTCCATGTTGGAAAAAAAAAAAAAGTAATTTAGTCTCTGAATGTGATCAGTGGGTGCGTGATCTTTATGAATTTTAACAAGAATGTGGAAAGTAAAACAGCGAGAACATTCTGATGCAGAGACATCCTTGAACTCCTCTGCAGCTTTTTCTCCACATCTCTTTCTGATTTGTACTCGGTAATGAGAGAGGATGACTAACGGCTGTAACTGAGAGCTAATGCTGAAGTGTCGAGATCATTCGATTTATTTATTTTTCTCACGTGCCTCTCCATGTGAGATCATAAAGTCACGCAGCAGAAAAGCAGAAGAGTTGACCGAGTCAGTCTAGAAAAATGAACCTGTAAGTACATACCTGCCTGGGCCATGACATGCTAACCAACCTGGAAGCGAGAAGCTGAGACACATGGCGGCGAGCTGAACGGCCTGTAAATAAAGCGGCCGGTTGTTGTTTGTCCGCGGCGGCAAAGCGTGACTGTCTTTGGTCACATTTACATTCTCCTTCGCTGTCCGCCGAACTACGGGAGCCCCTTTTGCTCAGACAGGTGCCGTACACCCGGTAGCTGGGTCGGCCCGAAGGTCTGGAGCTTTCACCCCACAAACAGATCAGAGTTCACCGACAGCTGTACCGAGACCACGCCACCTTCTTCTTCTGGACCGCTCTCGGTACGACTGTTCCAGTTGTTGCGTTCACACCTGACCCAGGTGAACCGGACTCATGACCAAAACCCTTTTGGGGTGCAGGTGGGGTGTGAAAAAGAAAAAGACCACATATTCACAAAAGGGATTTCTTGAGTTTTTTTTTTTAATTTTTTGCCTGTTCACTAGGGGGTGTGAAAAAAAATTGATTTGTCAATATATCGTGATTTTTTTTTTTTTTGCTCCTAATATCAATTTTTTAGTTAAAATTACATTCTATTTATTTTATATTATTTATTTATTAAATGTGCAAAAACACTAATAATAAACAATAATAGTAGTGCACCTTCAGTTCACTCCACCTTGCAGCTCATTGAACTACTTGTCATATTGCTCTTGTGTGCTTATGTGTCATGTCCTGGGTCGCCATGGCAGCCCTGTGTGTGTCTGTGTCAAGCTGGCGTCTCTCCCTGTCTTTAGTGTTTCCTGTTTTACTTTGAAGGTCTGTCTTGTCTCCATTGTTTTTCTGCTTTGCTTCCTTCCCCTCGTTACCACTGATTCCCTGCACCTGCCTCTCGTTTGTTCCTCTGTGTATTTAAGTCCTGTCATTTCCCCTGTTCTCTGTGGGTCCATTGTCGTGAATGCATGTTTGCTGTCCTGTTCATTTTTCCTCTCGTTATCCATGGATTAAGATAAGTTTATGTTTTTGTATTTTGCATTTTGGATATTTCTGTTTTGATCCTCGACCCTTTTATGTTTTTGGGAATAAACCTTTTTGCATTTGAGATCTCCTGCTCTCTGGTCCTCCTTCAGCCCTCTGCAAACCATGACAATATGTGTCTTATAATTATATTGTAAATAGGAATACTTTCTGTTTTTTTTTTTTTATATTGCTATTTATTATTATGTATCATGTCTTGCTGCTGCTACACTGCAGTTTCCCAGTTTGGGATCAATAAAGTACATCTAGCTATCTATCTGTCTGAAGTACATCTATAAATAGGTTGTTTTGAAGCAAATAGTTTTGACTCAATTTGTCCTCTGAATGATCAATATCTTCTGATGAACATATACAACAACTTGATTTTTCATCTCTACTTTTATTTTGGTATTAACTGGGTAGAATATCGCAATATATTGTGATATTGTGATAATATCGTATTGTGACCCAAGTATCATGATACATATCGTATTGCGAGCTCCTTGCCAATATACAGCTGCACACATACAGGCACAGTGTCTCAAACTGGTGGGAACATTTCATTTCCCAGAGCTCCTGTTTGCTCAGCGGTCTCCAGTCCTGCTCCCCACCCACCCGTGGGCGGGTTCACGGCAGGAAAGTCTGTCGGCCCGAAAACATTTTCAGGCAAAGTAAAGTTAGCGCTGCTGAAGAAAGAGCAGCGTCAGGGGTGACAGATGCGGTCTCTGCCAGGAAAACGGCAGGGGAGACACGAGAACACACAGCTTATACCGGTTTCTAAATTTCATGACACCAGCAGATGAAGCCGCACGCTAACGGAGAGCAGAGTGTTCGGCCTGACAGAAGTTTGCAAATCTTGCATATTTGACTATCGTGCACTCAGTGTCTCATGAATAATGAAGCGCAAAGCTGCGAGTTCAAGCTAAGAGCTGGGACAGCCCACTGAATCATTTAATGGCAGGTCTGAAGCAGCGACATTACTGTTTGAAGGACGCTGAGTCGATCCGGTAGCGCAGGAGTGGAGCAGGGTTATAATAGTTGTGGATTTTCCATTAGTTTTAGTTTTTATTTAGTTTAGTTTTTCCAAATTCAGTTAGTTTTAATTCATTTTTAGAGCAGTTTTGCTAATTTTTATTCGTTTTTGTTTTAAAATACTTAGTTTTTCTAAATTCAGTTAGTTTTAATTCGTTTTTAGAGCAGTTTTGCTAGATTTTATTCGTTTTTGTTTTGAAATACTTAGCTTTAGTTTAGTTTTTTATTAGTTTCAGTGTTAGTTTTGTTTTGTAAATTAGGGTTGTAATTTTGGTTGGAGTGAAGCACTGAACTTTTTGAAGGCTATCGGATCACATAGTCGTGTTTACATTCCGGTCTCAATAAACATATTTATCAATGCATCTTCCCTCTTGTGGTGTTCTTGCGTATTTACTGACCAGCAGCTATCTGGTCTCCGTGGAAACAGTCCATTATAGTTGCTGTTTTCTCCCGTTCCTTCCCAACGCTGACTGGCCTGCAGCTGTAGCTTCTCTTTCTAGGGGGCTAGCTTAGGCTAGTTTATCCAGGTAGTCTTGGTTAGCCTAGGCTAGCCCCCTGCAGCTGTAGCTTTTCTTTCCAGGAGGCTAGCTTAGGCTAGCTTATTCAGGTAGTCTTGGTTAGCCTTCTTGTGCGAGCTTTTCGAATGGACTATCAGATTCATGGGTTTTTTTCTCCTTGAGAAGTATTCCACACATTGGATCACCTGCTTCTACAACAAGGCACTTATTTTTATCGTTAACACAGTCATAGTCAAAGAAATCCCAAATAGGACTGAGACGCTTTCTCCCAACTTTTGCCGCAGGCATCACTGCTGGTCACGTTAGTTTTTTTTTTTTTTGTTTTTTTTTTTTTTGTGGTGGTTGTTGTACGGCGGAGCGAAGTTAATAGATTTCAAACATTTATGAGGAAAAAAAAAATTACAAACACGAAAATGAAGGACGTTTTTGACATTATTATAGTTAATTTTAGTTCGTTTTATAAACACATAATACAGTTTCAGTTATCGTTTTTTAAAAAACTCTTATTTTATTTCAGTTAACGAAAAAGTTCTTTCAATTCCAGTTTTCGTTATTTCGCTCGTTTTCGTTAACGATAATAACCTTGGAGTGGAGCAGCTTATGCTAACTCTCGGGATGATACAGGACCGTCTACGAAAATGGTTGTAGACTTTGCTTCTCTTTCCTGCCTTGAAACTTTTCTCAAATTTTATCGATGAGGGGGTGAGGGAGTTTCACACCTTCCTCGTGCTTCTGATCCAAAATTATACGATTGATTGCAGGGCGTTGTAGTCCAACGTACATTTTTAACGCTAACAACCACACTGATACCCCGTCACTGTTTCGTACTGCTTTGTAGTTTGAAGTTTCAGAGTTGGTTTCCACTTGAGATGGTGACTTCAACAAACTTCTTCCCTGACTTCTTATCTCTCTGTGGATCAAGTTTTTGATGAGTTTGCCCTCTTTTGGGGGGGGGGGGGGGGGGGGGGGGGGGGGGCTTTGCAATCAAATGCATCACTGCATCAGCCAGCCTTAAATGTCCCTATAAAAGAGGGGGAGAAGTGGGCGAAGGCAGGAAGAGAGAGCAGCTATGTGTGGACGGATCGATGGCGCCGCCAGAGTGACCAGCCATGAAATGGCTGCTGTCCCTGCGGCGGGTCCGGCGGGTCCCGCGGTCCCCCCGCCTCCACGGGGCCCAGATTACTGCAGATGCACAGCCGATAAATAACGCTCTCCATGCGTGATGATAATGGGATCCACGCCAACGAGCATGTTGCTCTTCATTTTTTTTTTTGTGCGTTGACGAGCTCGACCGCCGCCACGGGACTCTGAGCGCTGCTGGTTACCTCCGCCTGTCTGTCTGTGTTCAAGATAACTCAAAAAGTTATGGATGGATTTTAATGACATTTTCAGGAGTTGTCAGAAATGTGAAAAGGAAGAACTGATTTCATTTTGGGTGTGATCCGGAAGAAATCCTGGATTCTGGATCACTTTCAGATTTTCGATAACATTGCGGTCAGTGGGGCCGAAATTTTTTTTTCTCAATATCTCCGTTAATTATTACCCAAAACCCATGAAATTTGACTCAGGGATTCACAATGGGAGCCTCTATCAAATCTTAAAGGCTGATCTGGATCTGATCCAGAGTGCTTTTCTAGTTCATTCCCATTTCTCCCCCTCCCCCCCCCCCCCACTAACCTCGACACCGAACACCAGCTCAAGTCACACCCTGGAAGCAAAAATGACATTAATAGTTGTTGTTTTGTACGGCTTCCTGTGCTGATTTTGCACAGTTAATGTAAATGCACTAAATATTTAATGTCGCCCCAAAGAAATAAAGCTTTGTTCCTGCTTGCACTTTGCACTTTGCAGGCGGTGCTGATCCAGTCGGTGACTGCCTCTCCCCTGACCATCCAGAACACCAGCCTCCCTTTGATCTGCATGTTCACATTATGAATAATAAATATTTTAAAAAAAATCCAAAGAAATCTTCACACTTGAGGAACATGTCTAGAAACCATGACTGAGTATTTGTGCGTTGAAACCTACTGGTCAAATGAACCATCATAATTCTGATTCAGCACAGGCCTCAGTATTTATGTTTAACCAAGCTGCTATAAAAGGAAATCAAAACTAACATGAGGTTATAACATTTAATCATTACTTATCTGTTTATTGATTTATTTTTTAAACTCCATTCTCTGACCTTCCATCCCTCCAAAACATGTTGTAGTAAAATAAAATAAGTAAAATAAATTAATAATAAGAAAATAAATAAATAAATAAGAAGTTCAGCATACTAAAAAGAAATCAATTAATTTATTAAATAAACAAAAACATTTTAACAACCAAGCAAACAAAAGGTAATAAATGAAAAAAAAAAATTAAAATAAAACAGAAATAATAATTTCAAAAATACAGATCAGTAAACATGTTCTGGATTGTTGCATTTTGTTTTTATTTAAATTTTTAGATATCATTCTACATTTTGTGAAAATCAAAATCAAAATTTAGTTTCAAATATAACACTTTCCCTATAATAAAAATAAAAATAGAAAAACGTCTTCCGTCTGCTCTCTTTTTATATACTGGTCTACATGACCTCCTCTTCAACCTGTCAGCATTTAAGATCATATTCTGGTCTTTGGAAAGTTCACTCACACATGTGACCTTGTCATGTGACCTTGTCATATGATTTGCAGACATATGTAATCAGCATTCCGTCGTCATGGTGACAAACCAACAGTTTGGGGAGAAACATTCCGGGACGGTCAGTTCCTGTGTGACATCATATCTCGTGACATCATCAACCGTGGACTACTTGTGGATCAGAGGACAGAATTCACAGAGTTCTGACAAACACTGAAGATTCAACACCTTCTACATTCACGTTGCTGAAAAATACTACAATTCTGAGAAACAATGAGCCAAATTAATCAATCAGACGATCTCTGGAGACAACTGATGGCTTTACCAGCGGATAGATTTGAAATAACTTCTGGTAATCGGCCCTGGAGTGAAATAGTGGATGAGGAATTCGGAGAGCCCTCTGATGAATTAATTATTTATCCTTACGTAGACGAAAACGGAGAAACGTTTGAAGGATCCTCCGACGATTCTGATGAATCTGATTCTGACTGGACTGACTGATGACGATGATGACTGGATGATGACTGGACGATGAGATGATGACAGAGGACGATGATGATAGAGATGACGATGATTCTGATGATGATTCTGACTGGACTGATACAGAGGACGATGATTCTGATGATGATTCTGAAGAGATAATTATTCATCCCTTTAAAGGTGAGGACGAAGAAGAGGCGGAGGAACCTGCCGTCGATATCCAACCACCAGAAGAAGATCAAAGCACTGAAGAAACAGTTTTGACTGTAGTTGAAAAAGAAACAACTACAGATAAACTTCTTCAGAGTGACGTGGTGGAAAAAGATTTAGAGAATAAGACAGAAGAGATAATTATTCATCCCAAAGGTGGGTCCGAAGAAAGGGATGAGGAACCTTCTGTCGATGTTCAAAAAGATCAAAGCTCTGGAAAAACCCCTTTGACAGTAGCTAAAATTGAAACGTCTCAAAATCTTCTCTGGAGTCAAGTGGTGAAGAAGAATTTGAAAAATGTGCAGACAGAGAAGGAGAAATCCCAGGGTTCTCCTTCTTCTGGGACTCCTGAGTTAGAGGTGGTCCAGGTGGGAAACAGCAACTTTCCCGCCTCTGTGACTCCCCACTCAGGACTCATTCAGAAGGACGACTCTCACCACCAAGAAAGAGCAACGTCCACTTGGAACTACGTCAAACCTGAACGTGATCGCTCCCAGGCCTTTGTTCCCAACAGGACAACCGATTCAGGATCCGTTCAGAGGCAGAGAGTCCCCTTCCAGGAATATCAGCACAAGCAGAGGAACCACCAGAACCAACAATTAGAGATCAGAAGGAACCCCCTGCTGGAAAAGAATTTACTTCTCACGCAGGAAAAAGAGAAGAGGATCGCTGCAGAGGAGGACTGTCAGCGGTTCTGGAAAAAGCTTCAAGACGTGGAACTCAGCTTGGAGGAAGAACAAAAGCGGGGGTTGGACCACCAAAACGAGGTCAGCCGCTGCAAAGACGTTATCCAGAACCTGCGTCAGGCCTCCAAAGATGCTGCAGCGAAAAGAGAAGCTCAGTCCAAACGTGAAGAGGCCCAACTGTTGATTCTGGAAAAAGAGCGGGAAAAGCTGAAGAAGCAAATCCAGGAAAAGATCAGCTCTAAAGTTGAACTGGAATCTAAACTGAGAGCACAGAAAGAGAAGACAGAAAGTCTGGAGTGGAAGGTGGCGGAGCTCAGGGTGCAGCTGAAGACCACCTTGGTTCCTGACAAACACCTGGCTGAGGTGAGCGCAGGTGCACCTGAGTCCTCTGAAACACAGACAGATGTTTCAGAACCACAACCTGAAGTCTGTGGTTCTGGAAACATCTCTGGAGCAAAGGAAGGCTCCAAGCCGGACCTCCGTGATGCTGTCGATGGTTTCCTTAAACCAGCTGACTGTGTTCCAACCACAAACCTGGTGGCCCCAAAAGATCTGGCTCCAAAAATAGAAGCTGCAGAACCACAAGAGGTCTCTGAGCCCGTAGAGATCATTGAAACAGAATTTGTCCCAAAACCAAAAGAGCTGTCTCAGGTGTTTCGGTTTGGAACCCAAACCGAACCAAAAGAGCCAACAGAACTGATCTCTAAAATCCAGAAGGCCTCCCAACCACCAGAGATCTCCCCAAAAATAGAGGTACCCAAAAGAATAATTAAGAAGGCCGTACGTGGAAGGAAGAAGATACAACTCACTGATAACAACAAGCAATGTGAGATTGTAAAGGAAATCCCTAAACCACCAGAAGTCGTTCTCAAAGAGGATCCGGTTGTTCCAGCAGAACCGGTTGTAGAAACTGAGGTCTCAGAGCCAGAAGAAGTCATTGCTTCTGATGTGATCTCTGAAAAAGAATACAAACCCTCTTTGTTGAGACGACTCAAGAAATTATTCACTCCGTCATGTCTGCGCCAATACAAACACAAGAATAAAGACTATAATTAGGACAAAGCGCCAGAACACAAAGACTGTGACAGATGAAAGGAGTCACAGAGCTTTAGTGTTCACATACAGCAGCAGTTCAACGTTTGGACTCACTCATTCATTCACTATGAATTCAGTCTGTCCAGACTTTTGACTCCTGCTGGATGTTACCCCCTCCATTTCATTTAGGTTTTCTCCGGGTGCTCCGGTTTCTCCAACTTTTTTTTGATTCGATGTACAAACAATTTGATGTAAATTGATAAATAAAAATGCAATGAAATTTCATTTCATATGTCTTCAGTTGTATTTGTGAAAAAAGGGAAGTTATATTGTTGTATATTGGTGGACTGTTGTAGCTGAATGTTCATAGATAAATAAAATGAATGTTCCATTGTTTATCACTGACTCTTATCCAGTTAAAAAATATTTGTCATTGAAAATATCTACTCACATTAAGGAAATCTTTGTTATTTACCTTTATATTTGACATAATTCTTTTTTTAAGCAACTGTCAACAATTCTCTTGTCAAAAAACGTAAATATAATATAATATTTCCTGGACAAATAACACTTCCAGATATCTGAAATTAGCATTTTTTTGAGAGTAAATGTATGTCTGGATGTAGAAAATAGATAAATAGAAAAAAAAAATAGAAAAAAATCACAGAGATAACATTCTGCTGTACTGGTAATCATCTTAATGATTTCATCTTTTTTAGGAAGTATGGTACCATACTTAAGGTAAAGTACGTGTCAGGTTTCCATGTTATATAAGATCAAGAATAGTACTATTTAATATACTTTATTCTCTTAAAATCTGAGACTATGACTGAGTGAATCAGCAACAACCATGTAGCTCAATAACTGCATTAATGATGCCAATAACTGCATAACCATCAAAATTGAGTTATCTTCAATTTCAAGAACAATATTAACAATTCAGTCTGTAATAAAAGAAGAAAAAATCTTCACTGCAACAAAACTTCTAGCCACTTTGTTTAATGCAGTCACGTGGTTCCTCCATTTTCCATCAGATCTGCTCCATGCGTTTAATGTCATACTGGTTACTTCGGGGCGGCTCCACCTAGTGGTGCAGATGTGTAATTACAATAGAAAAGTCTTGACCTGAATTATAAGACGAGCCCTATTTTTACCCTCCGCCAAAGAGGTTATGTTTTTGCTGGCATTTATCTGTCTGTCTGTCTGTGTACAAGATAACTCAAAAAGTTATAGATGGATTTTAATGAAATTTTCAGGAGTTGTCAGAAATGTGAAAAGGAAGAACTGATTTCATTTTGGGTGTGATCTGGAAGAATTCCTGGATTCTGGATCACTTTCAAATTTTCGATAACATTGGGGTCAATGGGGCCGAAAATGTTGTTTCTCAACATCTCTGTTAATTATTGCCCACAACTCATGAAATTTGAGTCAGGGATTGACAATGGAAACCTCTATCAAATTTCAAAGGCTTATCCGGATCTGATCCAGAACGCAGATTTTATCGCAATCTGTAAATCGCTATATGGGGGAATTGTTGCACTTGGCGGAAGTCTGCGCTCTCCGAGTGCTTTTCTAGTTTTAATTGTGATGGAAAGTAATATAAGCAGTATACGTTTTACACCTGGTGTTCCCAGGTGAATGCAATTAAGCCCAATTAACTGTATCGACTGGATACAGTTAACTAGATCCGTCCATCCAGGATCCCTCCAACCAGGATACCCTCCAACAGAGGTACCCTCATATCCTCCAACCAGGACCTCTCCATCCAGGATCCCTCCAACCAGAATACCCTCCAACAGAGGTACCCTCATACCCTCCAACCAGGACCTCTCCATCCAGGATCCCTCCAACCAGGATACCCTCCAACAGAGGTACCCTCATACCCTCCAACCAGGACCTCTCCATCCAGGATCCCTCCAACCAGGATACCCTCCAACAGAGGTACCCTCATACCCTCCAACCAAGTACCTTCATACCCTATATCCAGGAACCCATCAACCAGGATACCCTCCAACAGGGGTACCCTCATACCTTCCAGCCAGGATCCCTCCAACCAGGATACCCTCCAACCAGGGTACCTTAATTCCCTCCAGCCAGGATCCCCCAACCAGGGTACCCTCATACCCTCCAGCCAAGGTCCCTCCAACCAGGGTACCCTCATATCCTCCAGCAGGGATACCCTCCAACCAGGATAGCGTCCAGCAGACCCCCATAAGTGTGATCAGTAATAAGCAGCTATAAATGATGGATGGATAGATGTTGTGAATCCATCCAAATCACTCTGCTCTATGTCACTTAATATGTGGATTTCTTGTAGCTTCTGCAGTACGTTACTATTATCACATCACAGTTGAATTTCCCTTCTGGGATAAATAAAGTATTTTTCATTTCACATCTCTTGTTCTATTATAAAGCACATTCTTGATTTCTGACAACTGAAGATTGAAAACAAATTCTTTATCGCAAACTAAAAGCAGAGTTATTTAGCAGAAAGGAAGGCCTTGAAAAGTCTTTTTTCTTTATCTATTTTATAAAATAGATGAATAATTGAGGATCTTTGGAGTTTTTTCCAGCCTCGGTGCTGCAGTTTGATTTTTCTCAGTTTAGTTAGCGGCCCAGGTGCATGGATGGCACACTTCTGCTGAGTTTCCACCTTCAACAAGGGTTGCAATCAGCGTTTGTGGGCCTCATGGGGTTTATCATAATGACACTGAGACTCCTTTATTGTTCCTGTACAAAATCAACTAAATTAATTGTGATGAACTGCACAAAGTCCTCTGTCTTTTTATGAAAAAAAAAAATCTAAATTGCTGGATTAGCTGTGACTTACCAGGAACGGTCGGATAAAGCTTCAGTAAACTTGCTACGCATGTCAACATGATTGTAAACACTTTTACTGGCTGAGTTTGAATGCAGCTGAATAAATAAATCTGTCCCACCGACATTTGAAACGTTGAGCCAGTAATATTGCCAACAGTTTAACGGCAGCCTGCGCACAGCGGTAACAGCGACGGGTAACACTTCACGCCCGGGCGGTAATGATGGAAGCGCCGCAGTCCCTGCCAGCCTCTCCGCTCAGCGACGGCGCCGCCACCGGGAGCAGGTTAAGAAGCTTCCCAGAGAGTCCAGTCTGGCGCTCAGCTGTGGCCGCGGAGCGTCGGGTTTCTACGCAGACGATCCGTCCGCCAGGACGTCAAATGCAAGGACAAAGACAATTTATCACCATGGCAGTACGGACATGCACAGAATCAATGTCCCAGAAACAAAAAGATGGGTCAACGGTTTCAGAAGAGAGGTTCATTTTATGAGTCACTTTTTACTTGACGCCATCTTTTCTTTTCTTTTACAAGAATAACGACAGAAAAGACAGTGAGAACTGCGTCTTTGACCAAACAGATCACGCCGTGACTTAAGCGTGGTTTACTCAAGAGCGTAGAGATTTACTGTGGGTGGGTGTTGTTAGGATTAAGTATAATTTAGAGAACTGTTTAACTGTTAAAACCAGGGCTGGGCAATGATAATTTTTTTTTAATCGTGATTAATTGCATTAATCCCCTGATTAATCACGATTAATCGCATTGTATACGGAAAATCAAATAATGAATTTAAAAGTAGTGTAAAGGTAACTTTTATTTAAATGTTCTGCTGCCATATGAACTAAAGTTCCATAACATTTGTTGTTCAAACACTTCTAACATCAGCACTTGTCAGTAACACATATTTAGTGTAAATTTCATCTTAAAAAAAAAAAAAATAATAATAAAAGCTTATTGCCACTGCCAGGGCATTAATGTCATCCTGTTTTTTTTTTAATTAAAAAATAAAAAACGTCTACCAACAAAATCCTAACAATCTCGAGACCACAATCAGAACATTAAAACAGGTAATTTCTGAGGTAACAGCGGAAACTTTTAACGGGGAGTTCAACTTGTCAGTTGTTACAAATAACCTTGTTTCTGTTGAATCCTCCATCTGGGAGAACTTTAAAATGAAAATGTCCATGTTAAAGTTCAGTAACTTTATTAATCCAAAATTATCTGTGTATCATTTTTTTTCCATTTTTGATTATCAATCTCATTCCTCCATCTTCACAAAAAATTAAAAAGTGACTTTTTATTTTTTTCTGTTTTTTAATCTAACCCCCCCACCCCAAAAAAAAAATGCCTGTTTTTTTTTTTTTATATATATATTTCAACTTTAGCAAACAGGCCACGGGACTGAATTTGTTATAAATATTTTACTGTCTGGTTTAAGTGACCCAGAAACAGCTTTGTTTTATAATCAAGGAACAGACTTTCTGTTGTCATTACACATCTGTGCCACTAGATGGAGCTGCACTGCAGTAACCAGCTAGAGAACAGCAGGACAGTGAACACATGGAGCAGATCTGATGGAACATGGAGGAATGACGCCATCGTCTTGAACAAAGGAGTTTGGAAGTTTTTTTTTTAGACAGAATTGTTAATATTTCTACCTGAGTCGCTACCCGAACTGTAAAGTTCACAGATTTTTACCGTTCTCCATGTCTGTTTTAGCTTTTCCGCGTGTTTGCTGCCAATTATCTTCCGGTTCTGCAGCAGCCAGTAACAGACTTTTCAAAACAAAAGCACATGATCAACATGCGTTAACGTGCGATAAAATAAATGTCGGCGTTAATAAATGAATGCATTAACGCGATAATAACGCGTTAACTTGCCCAGCCCTAGTTAAAACTAAACTTTATGGCATGTAAGAATGCAGTCTCTCTCTTTTATGATGGTGAGTCCTCAGTTTTGCTGCTTTATGACCTAACGACTGGAACATCCTCCCCGACCCCCAACAGTTTGTGACCAACAGTTTGCGACTTCCAGATAAACAGTTATCCTGGACTGTAAGACTGAAGAGCTGTTTACCATCTGGACTCGGAGACAAAGAGCAATAAACTCAGGAGAACGAGAGGATATGCTTTTTCTGTGACTATAAGAACGGACACCTCCTAACATCCGGGGTGCATTTCCTGGCATCCCTCTGTGGTGTTAAGGCTATGCATCATCAGCCGATTGAAATATTCTGCATGGCATATTGAATCTTTGAATTCATGATTGTATTAAACTCTTTAATTGACCTTTGTTTCTAATCTTGTCAATGGCACCAGATAAAAGAACACAGAAAATTACTTTCAGTGTCCTCCCAGTCACCTCACGTGTTGCTGCTCAGATGCATCCTCCGGATAATCCCGCCTGATTGCAGAACCCCAGAAAATGCCTCCAGAATGACAGTCGGGCCTGGATGGCTGCGTGCTGGCAGTTTCGCTTTATATGCAATCTGTCCCGTAACTGGCGCTCTCGCTTTAATGCGGCCTCGATGAAGACGGAGGCGCGTCTCTGCTGGCGCAGTCCATTTAACCGTCTGTTCGGCGGCTTTTTTGTGTGAAAAACACCCTTGTTTTGAAGCTTTTAGCTCCGCGCTGAAATTCCTCACCGAAGGACGGCGCGGTGGATGAATCTTCTGGAATTTCTCCAGCGTTGGCGGCACACACGGCGCCACCCGGCACGGTTGACGTCTTCTCCTGAATGCCCTTGCTTAAAGGGTTGATAAATCCCCTCCTGCAGACACTCTGCCCTGAATAAGTCGTCTCTCACCAGGACGCGACCCCAGATTTCACCCGTCTGCCGGGTTGCCTGGTTGCGGTCCTGATGCATGTTTATTAGCGAGGTTTCCCAGGAAGGATGGAGCGAACCGGCGGTACGAGCGCTCCTAACGCTCCTAACGCCACCCTGCAGATCGGTTATCTTCCCCCGGCAATGCTGCGCAGTGACGTTCGCCCTGATGGGAACATTTGTGCTCCCTTCTGTTTTAAATGCAGCCAGTTTTTCCCCTCACCGTCTGAGGTCACTGTACATTTCATTTCTCAGTCATTTTAAATGATTTATTGTTCAAGGCTCCCGGGTGGGCAGCCACAACCACAGAAGAAGACAATCCCGCCGTTTGTTCTCCCGTGCTTTGTTAATATTTTTAATCTGGCAGCCGCCAGTATCTTTAGGATCATCAGCTCATAGTTATTCATGTCACCATATTGTGGAAATTACAAGCCCACCGAATGCCCGAGCGATTCAGCGTCACGCTTTTCATTAAAATATGCTCGCAGAAAAAGAATGAGGACCACAAGAGGGAAAGGGGAGATAGTGGGAGGCGGTGAAATAGTCTTTCCATCAGCGGGATTTCTCATAAATATTGTAATTGTATGGTTATAGAAAAGGGAGCGGCCATGAGCGCCGTGATTGACTCTGAGTGAATGCTGTGTCACCTTTTGAATGAATTGAACATGAACACTGTTGTCAAAAAAAAAAAAAGAGGAAAAATAATGGGCTTTGCGAATGTGGCGAGGAAGTCATCTGATTCTGAGAAGCACAACTGCTTTTTTTTCTTCCCTTGTTTGCGGTCGCTGATATCTGCTGACTTGTTACTTTTATTTCTCAGTGTGGACAGCGTGAACTTTGTGAGATAACCGTTCGTGTAATGGAAAAGTAATCAGGACGGTCCATCTGGGTTCCCAGAGAGCTCAGGTGCTCCTACCGGGCCACTTTTGCCTCCTGATGTTGCTTAAATTTGCACAGAGAGGTCTTGGTGTGTTGGAGAGCCTCGGGCTTACCCAAGTCACCCAACGTCCTCTTCCTCCTGCAGGTGGATCGCCCATCAGGCTGCCTCAACGTCCAGGGAGTAAACGCGGCGAGACGCTGAGAAAATTCTTGATTCTTCCACGACATTTCTGTTGCCCCCAGAGGTTCAGGGATTAATGGTCGTCTGGAGGTAAAGCGCGGCACAGCTGTCGACCGTGGAAAAGTTTCTAGACTGGTGGAGCTCGTAACTCACAGCTCAGCGCAGACCTCAGTTTGTTACGGGAGATAAAACCTTTTCTGTCTCTGCAGAGATGAAAACAAAATGTAAAATTGGCCGTAACTCCTCCTGTAGCAGTTAAAGTGCTCTAATCCTGCAGCCTGTCTGTTTGCTTTCATGTACAGTTGTCTGAAGTTAAACCCTGGTCACACAAAAGCAAGACGCCTTGGTTCATCGGGGCGGCTGGTTGACTGAATACTACAAATCGTGTCCACAAAATTCTGAAGGTTTGAAGTGGCCATCGCATGCTTCTCGGCGTTTTCTGACTCCTCTTATCACCTTAGATGTTGTCGTATCCTTTTCCAGGCTGCAGAGGACGCTTACTTCTGGAGAGTATTTATCCCAATAAACCAATAAACGGCCCTGGGTGCGAAGCAAAGCACCACCAGGGGGCATCTATGTGCCCGGATCATTATTGGCACCACCGCTGCCTCCACACTCCACATCTTCTCCAGCTCTTCCTTCAGTCCTTGGTATTTCTGGGGCTTCTCACGTTCCCTTCTTCCTGATGTTCCCGCCTCTTGGGATGACCACATCCACCACTGTTGTCCTCTGATGTTCATCCACCACCACTATCTCAGGCTGATTGGCTCATCACCAGTTTGTCAGTCTGGATCTGGAAGTCCCACAGGATCTTGACCTGCTCGTTCTCAGTCACCTTTTGGAGGTGTCTCCCATCTTGACCCTGGGACCTCCAGTCCAGACTGGTGCAGATGTTCCTCTGTAGCATCTGCCTGCCAGCATCTTCCATCCTGCTGTGATGCTCTGTTTCAGGGTCCTCCCTCCACATCCTCCAGCTGGGGTCCTGTCTGGTCTGGTAGACCCCGGACTCTATAGATCTGGGGCCTGATCTTCAGCCAGATCTCCTAAAGATGCTATTTAGGGATAGCGGGTAGCGGGAGGGGCGTTTCCCCGCAAAGAACGCAATCTTCTACCTTGCTAAACCCGCCACCCCACCTGGGCTACCCGCTACATTATGCATGGGAGTGGTTAGGGCGTTCCACCTGTTAAACCAATCAGTGCGTCAGTAGCCATTGCCTTTAAGAGCAGGTTGTGCTACCTGCTAACCCGCTTTGGAGCGTCTTTTCATCCAGATCGGAGCAGCTCTGATATTAACATATAAATATTTTTACACAGACAATTCCTCCCAGCTACCTGAAAGTCCCAGATAGTTGGTGTCCTCCCAGTAAACACGCTCTGGTTGTCTATGGTTTAACTGGGGAGCAAGCCATTTAAGAAGATCTCTGCTATTTTCTCAGGGGTTCAACTGAGGCCAAATCACGCTTTTTATACAAGTTAATACAAGAGGTAGAGCCGTTTGTGCACATCCACATGTGACCAGGCGGACGCTCTTGTAACTGCCGACATGCGGGTAGCAGGTAGTGGGTGGTCTGACCACCCGCTACCTGTGATCGCAAGATACCGAGTTTGCGGAAAGGGCAAAAGACACGCCCATTGCCACACCTACAATGTGAGTAAGGGAGTTGGCATAACAGGTAGTGGCTTTAGGGAGCAGAATGATTGCATTAGCGGTTAGTGGAGGTTCCTATACCCGCAATTTGCGGGTAGCGGCTAGCAGGAAGTGTATGATGTTTAGGGCCTGTTCTTCTGCAGCTATGACCAGTGCCTCTGTGCCGTCTTTCAGTTCAGCTTTTTCCAGCCACTGGTATGTGTTTTTCTGATGTCGGCCACCTCTTTAGTTTGGCGGTGGTACATGCCATGCAGGAGCTTATCCGTCTGTGATAACCCCTCGGGTCCCTCCTCCATGCTGGGCTTCAGTTGCCAGAGGGCTTCACTCAGCAGGACATCAGTGGAGTTATCTTCTTCTTCCATGCAACCCCATGTGCACTATAAAGAGTTTCCTTGTCTTAACATCAGCATCTTGCTTCTCTTCCACTGACCACAATATCATGCCGGCAGGGTATCTGAATACTGCTAGGACAGAGGTGTTGATGGCCTGGATCTGTGGCTGACCTCCAAGCTGCCATCAGCAACCCTCCAGAAAGTCAAAATTTGTTGTTCTGAAGTAATTACAGGTTTCCGGAGCTATGCTGGGTGCGAAACTCCTCTAAAGAAACCAAATTAGAGTTAAAATTAGACGAAAATGAGCGTAACCTGGAGACTTGGCCAGAGTTGATGGGTTTACTATGACCAGCGAGCCAGTCCTCCTACCTACAACTCCCTGGCTGGAGCTTGAAGTCTTAAATACAGTGTGTCAACACAAATGGGCGTCGGGCACCGCTTGGTTTCCGAACCAAAGAAATTTAACGGTGAACGAAACAGTGCAGATAAACGGTTCCTTTTATTTCGCTGCATGTTTTATTCGGTCTACAAAAGGAGGCACTTTTGTTGCGACGGCACAGCGGGTCCTGAAACCGTACCGATTAATCACATTTATGAATTAACCAATTAAGAAGAGGAATGACAAGATGAAGGAGTGAAGGGAGGGACTGTCGGTGCCGGGTGGGGGGGCCTGACGGGTTTCCTCACGATCGTAAACGTGTGAATAGCAGAGCGAGCAACTATAAAAGCCGAAGTCGTCGTAATAATTATAGTTATTGAAAGGATACGTGGGGCCAATTCTGCCGAAGAGGACAAAGGGTCCGGAACTGAAACCAGCACAGTAACGCTGCTTCCCCGGAGCGCAGAATTACTTTAATTACATCTGCAATGACAGCAATTCAACTGCTGATAATCATGTTTCCTTTCTAGCTGTTATCCGTTTCTGTTGTGGACGTGGTTCGCTTCGAGTGGAAAAACACATTTTAAATCTTCAAAATGACCCCTAATTTCTCCAAGGCAGGACTAGAAGTGTTCCAGTGAGGGTAATATACATATAATATGTATAATGAAGGCTCTGTAATGTCGGTGATTGTGGTGGGTCTTGAGTCTTTCTAACACTGGCTGCAAATTGCTTCAGAAACTTCTCATACAAAATTGATTTGCTTGTTGAATCTCATTCCTTATGCTCTTTGATTTATTTTCATACATCCTTAAGTATCCGTTCTTAAATTATTCTCCAGTATCAGGACAGGAACTGATAATGAACTCGAAGGTTTCAGCGCCGTTGCTTCATCTCAGAAGCGATCGTCCGGTCGTGCGGAGCTTTTCTTATTTCTCATTTTCCCATCTTGTAGATCATCAGAGAGCAGTTTGTGAAACTTTGGCCCAGTTTCCTCTTATTATTTGATTCGGACCCCCCCCACCCCACCCCACCAAAAAAAACCAAAGCGCTCCATCACATGTCAGGAGCAGCCTTGCGTCACATAAAATCATGCTTTGTTAGTGCAGACGAGTGTGTCCGTGTCTCCAAGTCCTTCCAGCCTTGTGTGACTTGGGTTTTTTCCAGCGTTGCCAGATTTGGTTAAACCATTTCCGCCCAATCGCGTTCCAAAACCCACCCACTTCAGGAAAAAAAAGGCCCAATAAGTGTTTTCATATGAAAACATTTCATATTTGAATAAATGTGGATTCAATGCATTTACAGTATAAAAAAATTAAGCCTAAATGAATAGTATTTTATCATAGTGCATGTCCAGGCCCGAGTTAGCACAGCAGCAGTAACATCAACCACGTAAACACTATTTCTTATATTTTCTTATATTGCGCATCGGCGCGCTAAGGTTTGTTGAGGTAACGTCACGATAGCGCGTTGTTACAGGGACTGGATAACTCACTGCCATTAAATATTTTTTAAATTGGAGTGAGCGAAATATGAGTGAGCGAAGTATACTGAATTTTGTATTTGTACTGTTTTTAAACCATAAAATAACAGTTTGTTGTGCCGTTTTCACAATATTAAAAAAAACACCAGATGTTTGTAAAAGCAGCCCAAATTGCAATGCGTTTTTTCCCCACCAGCCAGTGTTGGGCAAGTTCCCTTTCTACACGAACTAGTTAAGTTCATAGTTCACAGAAATTAAAATGAACTAGTTCAGTTCATCATTTCAAAAAATTAACTAAATAGTTCATTTCTTAAAAATTATTTTTTAATGGTGCTGAGAGCAATTATTTGTCAAAATGATTACCACTGCCCATATACTACACCACCACAAATGGCAATTATTTTATCCATTTTAACTGTCGAAAACTATTGGTCCAATTCAGAATCCTGAACCAACCAGGGTTCACATTAGCATTAAAGGAACAGCCCATGTAAAACTGTAATTTCCGTTTCAGCTTCTCTCTACAGCAGCCATTCCCAAACTTCAGAATACCAAGGCCCAATTTGAAATGTGAAAAATCTCCGCAACCCACCGAAACCTTTAATCACAACTGTGATCAACATACAGGACCAGGAACCATGATCTGATATTAATGTAAGGGGTCAACAAATAAGGTGACACTTGTCATATTAAGTTAAGATGACAGTAGAATAACACTTAACTGGTTTGTTTTATTACTTCTTAATGTTTTTTAATCATGTCATGAATATTTTACAGTAATTAAAAACATATTTAAAAAAGATCGAGGATTTAAAACACATTTGTTTAATTTTAATGACCTCTCACGGCCCACCTGCAGTACCACGACGGCCCACCAGGGGGCCGCGGCCCACACTTTGGGAATCACTGCTCTACAGTAGATTAAAAATATGAGGAAAAACTTGCTGCCAAATGGTCTTTATTATAAGACAAAAACAGGTCCTTAAGGTGCAAATGTTTTTTCCCCCCATTTCAATATTTAAATCCCCCCCGGCAGTCGGGGGTCTCCTCCAGCTCTGGGTGACTGCAGCTTTCATCTTCCTACTTGTTTTAAACATTTGATGACATAATTGTTAGCGTGACAGCAGCAACAGCCGTGTTGCCATGTTTGATTGATTTCCTCAGATACATATCAGGCTCGTTTGTGGTGGATTTTAAATGGGGTTCGCTGGAAACCTGGAACGGTTTTGACCGTGCGTGAACTTTGATAGAGCGTCGTTCACAGCTGCCCAAATGAACTCGTTCACGCCCCCCGCTGGTGAAGGAGAAAGAGAGCGCGCTCAGTTCACGTTCGCACAAAATATGAACTAGTTCGTGAACTTTTGTTCAATGAATGTGTTCAGGTACAACACTGCCCCCAGCTGTAATCAAAAGTAGCCCAATTGCCCGCCCAATCTGGCAACCCTGATCAACGCACCCAGCTTCTTCTTCTCCTTCTTCTTCTTCCTCTCCTCTTTTTCTGTTTACAGGCCGTGCGTCGGGTCTGCAGTTGCATTATTCAGATGGGTTTTAATATTCATGGCTGTGGGCCTGCAGGAGGCTTCATGTCTGCGGTTAGTGTCTGAACCTCGCGCGCTGCATGACAATTAGTGTTTTACATAAGTGGCAGCCAGCCGCATGCCCACGTGGACGCATGCGCGACACGGACACGCAAATCCCGATCGTGCGCACGCAAAACAAAAACACATAAACACACAAACTCCAAAAGCACTTTTGCGCCTCGTGGGGGACGTTTCAGTGGGATTACCTCATACTCTCACTCCTTCAAGCTGTGTATTTAATTTCTTTAATCTTTTTTTTTTTTTGCTGTGCGTGACCGCGTTCTCGCCCGCTGCTGCGTCAGAGGAAGAGCGAGCTGGTCGACGCGCCTCCTCTCCGTCCTCCGCGGCCCCTGCAGTGATGCGTTGAACGGAGGAGCCCGATAAAAACCGTGAGCGATAAACTGATAAACCGGTCTCAGCACAAACGTCCACGCCATCCCCGAGGCAAACAGGCGGAACGCAAAAGAGGAGACGCCCGCCCATGGGGTGAAGGAGAAATGTGGAAACTAGAGGGAAATATGAGTGAAATTAGTGAGACGCTTGCAGTGGGAGAGCTGTGGAGACGGGGGGGGGGGGGGGGGGGGGAATAAATGAAATCTGTTCAGTTCCCTTGGTGATCTGAGTCATTTTTTTATTGGTCGGGCGCGCCGCCACACCGGCAACTGTTAGTCTCGCTCTGAGACCATGCGGTGCGTTTATACAGGAGAAAAGACGTTGCAGGGTCTTCTGGAAGCACGAGGGAAAGAAAAAAAATAAAAGACTTACGAGCTGGTGGAAAAAACCTGCATGTGCGCATTTTTCCTTTTACCGTATTTTCCGGACTATAAGCCGCTACTTTTGTCCCAGGCTTTAAACCATGAGGTTTATACAGAGATGCAGCTTTTCTATGAATGTTTCTTCAGCCCTCAGGGGGCGCTCTAGCAGGAAGTGCAAAAACCAAAAACAAACCGAGTAGTTAAAGGCTATTCTGTTTTTGTTCAGTAGCCTATGTTGGCTATGCTACTCTACATTCATTTAGCATCAGTACCTGTTATTATTGGACAAACTGATTAATCCAGGTGTGCCTGAACATTGTAGCTACTCAGACACACCTGGATTTATCAGTTTGTCCAGTCAGTTTGTTGGTTCCTCAGTGGATTTCAGGGTTCTGAGTGGACCCGCCGCAGAGGTAAGGTTTTAATCGCAGATGTGGACCCGACGCAGCGTGGAGCCAGCAGGTCCGCGATCCGGCTCCAAAGCGGATCCGGCACTGAGTGCAAGTGGACCCCGATACGGGTCCGTTTCACGGGTCCGTTCCGGATGTCTTTGCTGTGTGGGGGGGTTTCAGTACACAGGAGGAGGAAAAATAAAGCAACTTAATTTTAGTGTACAGGAGGAAAATGAATAAAACCATCAATGACTCAGCACTTTTACTGCTGTGTTACAGGTTCTGTTTAGAAACAATCAGTTCAGGTATGTGAATAAACACTTATGGTACAAAATCTTTCCATGTAAATATCTTATTTCTCAGCCTGGATACCGGCGGCTTATAGTCCAGTACAGCTTTTGTGACAAAATATATATTTTGTTTAAATTTTACTGGGTGCGGCTTATATTCAGGTGCGCTTTATAGTCCAGAAAATACGGTAAGCCTCCGATCTTCATACTCCATCAAGCAGCTGTGTTACCTTCTAACCAGGAGATGCAGTAAAAAAAATAATCACGGAGTATTTTGGTTCTCAGATAACTTTTTTTTGGAGGTAAAATTGGATCTAGGGCTGAAGAATTGAATGTGATGAGCGGCACAGCCGAAGCAATCCGCGCTCCTTCAATGAGGGCATTTATTGGAAAATGACGGATCAAATCCAATTGCCTCTTTTCTTACTTTAGACAGTCTCTTATTCATGGGCGGGAGTTTAATGAGGTTTGGACTGCGGGCTGATTCTCCTGTGGACGGATGAGTTGCGGCGTGCAGCCCATGAACGCGCCGGGATCGGAGGGGCGTATTGATCTTTCCCCAAAAATAAAGCAAAAAATTTCATTTAATATCTGGTCCGCTGGAATGTGAAGACGTTTCCGTTGAATCTGTGGTCAGCCAGCGGTGTGACGTAACGTCGTAAACCTGTCATCCATCCGGAAAGTAGATCCTCCCAATCTGAAAAAAAACTTTCCTTTTGATGGTCAACTTCTCCTCTCTTTTTCCCTCCTTCTTCCTTTCAAGCCGAGCTTATAAAATAAGTCTAATAGATAAATAAATCTGCGTAGCCCATTCCTGCTCCCTGAATTTTTTTTTTTTTTTGCAGATTGAATTATTATTACACTTTGCGTACTGCTGCACTCTCTGCCCAAGAGCAAGGGGGGGTGGTGGGGGAATAATAAAACTTTATCTCATATCAACATCCAAGCTTGTGGTTATAAACTTTTTTTTTTCTTTTTTTTTTCCCCTTCAAGGCCGTTAAAGGTTTAATGTAAATCAATGGTGAAGCAGAAATACAGCAATCTTTGTCATCTTTTGAACTTATTGTGTTTGTTTTCTGGCCAAGCCCAAAAAAAAAAAAAAAAAATTTAAATGCAGATCAATTTTTAAATGAAGCAGGCCCTGTTCATATTTAGCGCACGCATTAAATAATCGCTACTTGATTTTGCATGCAGAGACGCATCTAAGTGAAATCTAATAATCTTTCTCAACTCCCCCGCCACCTCAAACGTTCGCCGCTGGATTCTGGCGTGGGGGGGGCTGAGTATACCGCTAATGCGCCTGCAATTGAGATCTTAAGTGTCCCTTCACGCTCTAATCAGATTGATAAGGTGGTCCTGCTGCAAGGGCAATCTCAGCGTCCTCTGCTTTCAGAAACGCTTCACGTCTGGTTCCTCCATCTTCCGACTCCGTCTGGATTCGGTTCAAAGACGTTTCTGAATTCATTCACGGACAGTAGCCTTTGATCAGTTCATCAAAGCTCTCCGGCCGCTGACGGCTGCTGGAAGGTGACAGCAAATACAAACACATTAAGTCACAAACGGAAGAATGAAAGTTCAAAACAAGTCGCTTTTATAAAGTGTTATATAAGTGCGTGAACCCGCTGGAATAAACGGGTTTTTTCCCTTTAATTTGTCTTAAAATGTGATCTGATCTTCATCTGAGCCACAGTAGGACGCAAATACAACGTACTCAGCCTGATAATCCACCGCCATCAAACAAAGTGACCCTTCAGAACTGGTCCAACGTCCTTATGGTGGCGATGACTCCACCAAGCACTTCAGGACCCATCCCTGTCTCCAGAACCACTCTGGCGGTTTCTGGAGCTGTTCTGTGGTGGATCTATCATCACGTCATCCACCGTCTGCTGAGCTTCGGCCACCTTGACATTTCCCTACAGGATTATGGGTAAACCTGGGAACCTGTGACAGAAGGTCCAAGTCGTCCTTGGGTACCAGCGTAAGACGACCTCGTGGTGTTCCCTTCGCCGTGCTCCACAGCTGGGACGATGTGTTGATGTCGGGGAACTGTCACCTTTTCAGCCAACGACGCCAAGGTGTTGTTCTCCAACGTCTGTTGACCACAAAGCAGCTTCTCAGTAGCGTTACGAAGGTTCTCTTTGGCAGACGTCAGGTGCACATTGATGTCGTCTCTGTTCATTAGTCGTCTCCCATGGATGTTCCAGTCATGTCCTCAAGTCTTCAGCTGTTACTTGCTGATTCTTCTGTTCTTCTCTGATCATTTTATGTCGTTACCTTGCGCAGAGACACAACAACAGGGTAGGCATACTAGGCAATTGCCTAGGGCCCCGAGCTGGAAGGGGCGCCAGGACACCGCTGACATTGGTCCTTTTGTCAATGACAAAATGACTGAACTGCTTTAAACACTGCAACGACGATATGTTAAAAACCCCCTCGCATAGGGCCCCCACTAGCTGTCACTGCCTCGTGTGTTAAGGGACCCCCGAGACACGGCCAATTTCGATCCATATCAATGACACAACCTGAAACCTCCATAGACACTGCAGCGACATGTTTGGAACCCCCCCAATGGGGCCCCGACTGTCCGTGGCCGGCTTTCTGCGGTGCTTCAAACTGGATACAAGAAAAATGAAGCGACCATATCCATCAGGACAAAAAAAACAAGAAGATGAAGAAAAAAGAAAACGAGAAAGTGGTGAGTTCAAAGGTGTATAAGCTGACATTATTAAAAAATAAAGTTGTGATGTCACTTTGTCCCAGTCTGTAGTCTCAGGAAGCACAACTGCACATGAAATGTATACTGCACCTTAGCTTGGCTTATTTAAACAGTAATTAACAGTAATTTCCACCAGGACGTGGATATGGAACCAAAGACCACTAACTATCTATTTATTTTAATTTTTTTATTTTTTGCTTGACTGTGTTTTGTCAAACTTTGCACATTTCAGTTGTGTTTGTTATGTTATATTGTATTTTAAGTGTTCTTACATTATTGTGCACTTTAAAATAAGAGATTTTTGGATTGAATTATTTTCTTGGTGTTTTTGGGCCGGGAGGGCCCCCATGCCCACTCCTGCCTAGGGCCCCCAAAGTGACTAGAAACGGCCCTGACCTTACTGCTGTCTAGACTGGTCGCCCGCTTCTAGAAAGAGCAGCCACAGCGTGAAGCGTCTGGGTTCATGGATGCCGCTTCGATGCATCCTGGTGTCCGTCAGGACATCAGCTGCTCCTGACGCTGCGTCTTCAGACCCTTGCACATCCGGTCTCTAATTCCCTCCACATGGAATTCACATAAAAGCCTGAAGAGATTCTTTTGGCCGTCCATTTTTGTGGCTGGATGAAAAGGAAGTTGTTTGGGCGGCAAGAAGAATGCTCACAGTAGATGATGAAGACAAAAAATTGAAACTTCACCTCTGAGCCGCTGGGCTTCACAGCTTTGGTCGAATATACGGCACATTGAGCGGTAAAGCGTTAAAGACCTGACGGGGAACGTAAACGAGTCACTTGAAATATTGAAATGACTTTCAAAGCTGCTGCACCACAAACGATGTGCTTCTTGAGATCTGGAAAAAAAAAACCAAAAGTCTCCATAATTATGTGTTTACTGAGGTGAAATGTGTTTTAGTCGTTATATTACAGGGCTGCTGGCTGTGAATTCATGATATTAAAGGTAGAGCATCAAACGCAGTCGTCCTCCGTGAGTAACGCTGAGTAAGTGAGTCTGGAGCCAGGTGGATATCAAACTGTCTTTCTTCTCACCTCCAAGAGCTGACTAATTCTTTGGCGATTGTAAACCCCCCCCCCCACCACCACCACCACCACCACTTCACCTCGTTTCTCTCTTCCTCCATCTCTCTCCTCTCCTGTGGATTTCTCTGAGCTCTCTGATCGTCTGTCTCTCTGTTTTAAGATGAAGCCACCTTTCACTGCTGGAGATCAAAGACTGACTGAGCTTATATAGAGGGGGGGGGGGGGGGGCTGTGGATTCAGTTGAATAATCTAAAACAGAACGCTGACACTTTCCTGGAACTCGTGCTTTTGAAGACTCTTTTTATTTCATCCCGGACGTGACCAAGTTCGTCTTGTAGCCAGTTAGGACTTTTTATTCATTCATTACTTCTGGCATGTACCTTGAAAAAAAAAAGAAGAAGAAGAAGAAAAAAGCTTTTACATTCAATGTAAGATTCTGTAGTTGAACGTTTTTATTTCTTAGCAGTAAATGGAGCGCGGTTAAGACCGGGCCACGCTCACGTTCCTGCTTTCTTAATGGTCAATCCAGGACGTGGAGCTCCCTGGTTCCCTCCCAAGAGGAAAACTGAATGTTGCCCCTTTGGTCTTTAACAGCAGTCTTGATCAGTGTTCATAGGGAGGTGTGGCCAGTAGAAGGTCCGATAAACAGATTTAGAGGTCATCGGTCTGGTCGTTTGGACCCAGCGGGGGAATGGCGGTACCGCAGCTGTACGATCACGCTCTTCCAGTTAAAACGATGACCAGCTTTGTTCTGAACTATTTCACAGAGGAGATCGATCTAAATCTGCAGTGGACTGCAGTAATCTGAGAGTGGACTGGTTGTCCAGAACCGAGGGGCTCTGGACAACCTTCTGGGGACTGATCCAGAAGTTTTTGCTTTTCATTATTGGTATTAATATTGTTATTGATAACATTATTAATATTACGGTGTTGGAAGTATGAACCACATCACCTTTTCCATTATATGACACTGTTTTATAATTGTTCATAGTCTTTTATCATCTCATTGTCTTGTTTATTGAACTCTATGTCCACGTCAGATTGATCATAACGTTAATTTAACCTTCATTTTATATTAGAACTGTAGCAAACAGTTGTAGTCGGTTAAAACACGTGGAGGAGACAAAAAGGGGTGTGAAAAAAATCAATTTGGCAATATATCATGATTTTCGGCCGCCCAATATATCGATTTTTCAGCTCCTAATATCGATTTTTTTCAATTTTTTTCAAAAACACTAATAATAAACAATAAATAGGTTGTTTTGAAGCAATAGTTTTGACTCAATTTGTCCTCTGAATGATCAATATCATCCGATGAACATATACAGCAACGTGATTTTTCATCTCTACTTTTAATTTTGATGTTAACTGGGTACAATATCGCAATATATCGCGATAATATCGTATCGTATTGCAAGGTCCTTGCTAATACTCACCCCTAGAGGCAAAGAACTGACCCGGTAAACTAACTGGCCATATGGGAGGTTTAGTTTTTCTTCTTTTGATTGGATCAGAGGAGGATGACGATGGATTGGACAGACAAATGGGGGACCAGACCGGCCAATGGGAGAGCCAAGTCTAAACTGTGGCTCCTCCCCATCTAGTGACGGACATTTCTGCATAAATTGTTGTATTTGTATTTGTTGTAACATCTGTGTTGTACTGAGCTGACCCAGAATACACAACCAGAGTCTTTGAGGAAGGATTGAAACGAGACCAGACCTGCCAAGCCAGAATTTGGAGCTGAATACGTGTTACAGCAAAACTGTAGAAGACTGTTCTGCCTGTAAAATGATGGTTCTGGTGAGGTTAAAACAGTTGAATAACAAGACCTGGCTGTGAATTTTAATCCCTTTTGTCCAAAGGGAAGGTCGTTGCTCGCACCGATGAGGCAGCTGATGCAGGAATGACAACGAGACATCAAGAACAGCGGTTTTTAACGATGTCTGAAATCAAATGAACCTTGAGATAAAATCCTGATGGAGATGAGTCCGAGCCCTCAGACCAGTACGGAGACTGCAGTATCAGAGATGATGACATACCAAAGCTGGCATCAGGACCAGATGGCACCTACGTATTCAGGATATAAAGGTCTCGCTGACCTCGTGGCCTCCAAGCGACACTTTACCATAACGATAAGCCATGTGGTTTTTGTTTTACCCAACGATGTCGGTTCAAATTAGAGCCTTCAGTAGAGAATCAGTGTTGTTTGGATCAGTGGCATCTGCTGTGATCAACTAGGGATGTAACAATATGGAAAATTTGATATCTCGATTATAGCGACCAAATTATCATGGTTTACTATATTATCGTGGTATTCTTCATTGCTGTACAAATGTCCAAAAAACACATACATTTCAATAATTTCACAAAATCTTGTGATTTTCTTGTCAGACTAAAACCTCAGAAGCCAAAATTTTATCAAAATGAAACTTTCACATTGAAAGGTGAAACAACTGGCACAGAAAGAGGTTTTATTTTAAATGAACAAAATAAATAACAGGAACAAAGCTTATTTGTCTGGTGCAAATTTAAATAAACACTTTAACAACCATAGTAGGTCAAAATATGCAAACAATAATCAGGAACAAAAATTAGAGTGCAACTTCAAATGAAATAAATTTTTGACTTTAAGATGAACCTTAAATACATATAAATGTGCAAATAAAGAAACAGTTGTTTAGGAGCCAAATATGTTGTTCTGAATTGTAGTTCACTCTGTGTGTCTGTGGGTGTCGCTGTGTTGTTACCTGAGGGTCAGGTATAAAGGTAGCTGCCTGTTATTGGTTAGCTGTTTGACCCGGAAGGGCAAAAGGTTTTTGACCGCTGTGGCGCTAACTGCTGGCGTTATGGTTGTCGGATCAGTTAATGGAAGAAATTAATATTTTAACTGCATCAGAAGAACATCGTTCCGGTCATTTTTCGATCAACACGCAACAATAACGTTTACGAAATGTGAGTTAGCGAAGTGCGTCAACCAGGTTACTCTTGGTCAAACATCTCAGTAGCTTGAAGCATTAGCCTTAGCTCCTTCAAGTTGCTTGTACAAATTACAATAAAATGTAAACAAGTGCTCTGCAGACAAGATAACTGTCCTCCACCAGTTGTCCCTCTGCATTCTTAGAAAAAAAAACAAAATATGCCCAGAACTTTGTCCTTTTAGTTGGTTGGTAAATGTCCTGCGTGCTATCACCACTTTTCCGCCATGCTAACGTTACGATGCCAATGTTACAAGCTACATATTCACGCGAGACACAGTCGCGAGGAGACTTGAATGAGGCTGATATTACATAACCTGGTAATCGGCGGCGATAATGAGATGAAGTCAAACATAAACTGATGAAAAACAGAAGCCTTGGTGATGTGATGTGATAGATTACTCTATTACATTAAGATTAAATTAGATCTGATTAAATCAAAGTACCTGTGATGGACTGGTGACCTGTCCAGGTGGATCCTTGCCGTTCACCCAAAGAGAGCTGGGATATAGATGATGGATGGATGGATGGATGGATGGATGGATGGATAAATCAAAATAAACATGTTTTGAAGAGTCTTTACGTGAAGGTCTCCTGACAGGCATCCATGCAGCGTTGCTGATCTATTTTCTGTTGCACATTTACGTTTGGTGACAACATCGTTGATACTTCATGAATCTGAATATCTTTACTTCGGTTGACGTTAACAATCATACACCTCGTGTTGCCTCAGAGGACGCGAGACCTGTGACTTTGGAGCTTGAATGTGACTGAAAACTGTGTCGGGACCACGTTATCTCACCACCCAGCTGCTCCTCTGAGGAACCAGAGTGTTTGTTCTTTGTCAGTTTTACCAGAGTGAATCTCTTCCCATCATCTCCCCCGTGTGATGTCATCAAAAGCTGGAACAAACTGGGAGAACTGATCCATGCGTTTGTGGCGAGACTGATCTCACGTACCGGGAGGTTTTTACTGGGGAAACCTGTCCTGGAACCGACATACCCTTTGACGGTTTCAGCCTGGTTGAAGGTGTCGTGTTGACCCACTCCGTCGTTCATCGTCCCTGTTCTGACACATTCAGAGGAAAGTTAAAAAGAAGCTGTCATGGCCTCTTGGATCTCTCTCCAGGAACGTCCTCCTGTTAGCGGCTGAAGTCTCGACACGATGAGAGGGGCTTCGGTCTTTTGTTAGCATCTCTGGGGCGTTCTTTGTGCAACACCAGGTACAAAAGAGCTGAATAATGGAGGGAAAAAACTGTCCTGAGAGAAGCTCGGATTCTGTGTTGTTCTTGTCTCTTTTTTTTTTGCTTTCAAACTTCTCCACACCTGGACAGTTTTGCTCTCCGGTGCTGCGGTTGTCAGACAGTCTAGAAAGTTTTTGGTTAGAAGAGTCTTTTGGGGTTTAAAACGTGTTCTCTGATCAACTCAAACCTTTGCTACGTTTTGTGAGAACAAACATGTTTTCTCATTGAGTTTAAAATAGGGATGCACATTTTGGATTTTTTTTTTATGACCGTTAACCGACGCCCTTTAACAATTAATAATCATTAACCGATAAGATTTAAATGCCCTTCCATGCTGCCATTCTGACATACCACCATTTAGACACATCACCGTCCTGAAACACCGCTATTCCGACACACAAACATCCCACTGTTCCGACCTACCTGACCCGTCCGGGAGAGTTAGCTGCCATGATGTTGCACGCATGTGGACACTTTCCCACCAAGTCCCCGCGTCTCCACTGCATCAACCAGTTTAGCTGTGAGGTTATCAGCTGTGTGTCTACCCAGCATGCTCTGCGTTAACAGGACGGCAGAATTAGCTTTCCAGTACTCATCGATATAGTGACATGTAATTGTTACGTAGCTCTCTGTTGTGAGCGCGGTCCAGCAGTCCGTTGTAACAGCCACCAACTTAGTACTTGCAAGTCGCGTTTTCACTTCCTTTTTCCTCTCCTCTAATCGTCGGGTAATGGTTGGTCTTGATGGAATTTGGTAATTAGGCTCGATATAGCCCATTAGCTCCTGGAACCCTTCACCACTGACCACACTGATGGGAAAAATGTCTTTTTCCACCATTGAACAGATTTTTTCCGTTATCTTCTCAGACCGCCACGTGTCACACTTTCTCCCGGGCATCATAGAGGGCAAAGTTCGCTGCGATGGTCCTCCATCGTCTGATGCTGGACGCTTGTTTCTTCAGTGGTACTGCATTGTACTCGTACTGCTGGAGTTTTTTCCGGTCGAAATTGTCCCACACAGAACTCCTTTTTGCTCTCTTCATCTTCGCTGTAAAGTGGGCTGTGATGGAAAGCAGGTGATGGCATGTGTTGCACCTGTTGACACGCCCCCATGAGTTGATTGAATTAGGTAGCTTAAAAACAAAATTGACCGTTAGCATTAATCGGTTAGAGTCACTGTTATCGGTTAACGGTTAAACGGTTAACCATGTACATCCCTAATTTAAGAACTTCATCAGCTAAATAATTTACCAGAACTGACTTTTATTTTTTGGTTGTTGAAGATGGTCGATGCAGCCGGTTTTTAGTTGTGCAACTGTTAACATCGAATGATTTTCAGCGTTATGAGCATAAAAGAAGCACAACGCAGTCGAGACACGAACCTTCAATTAAAGCAGTCGTGAAACTTTTATCGAAGTCTAAAGAACGATTTTGGCTCGTTCACAATCACGGAGCAGGCTAGATTAAAGCGAGTCGAGTAATTCCCAGTCCCATTTCTGGTCCACCTTACCTTATTTTTTAACTTCATCAGTTTCCTGTTCAAGTATGAGTGTTGCTCTTGCGTGATCTATATGCGGATCCTCATCTAGAAAAGCCACTCTGGCTGCACCTGGTGGATGCAGGTGGAGCAGATGATGACCGGCAGGCTTCGAGGCTTCGTAGAGTCACGGTCGGGAAGACGGAGGACCGAGGGCAGAGCTTGAGTCGGTGCAACACGACCAGCGGTCATCTGCCTGGTACCAGAGAGGAACCAGAAAGGAACTTCATCAGTTAAATAAAGGAACCGGTCTCTGGTACCAGAGAGGAACCAGAAAGGAACTTCATCAGTTAAATAAAGGAACAGGTCTCTGGTACCAGAGTGGAACCAGAGAGGAACTTCATCAGTTAAAAAAAAGGAACCGGTCTCTGGTACCAGAGAGGAACCAGAAAGGAGCTTCATCAGTTAAATAAAGGAACCGGTCTCTGGTACCAGAGAGGAACCAGAGAGGAACTTCATCAGTTAAATAAAGGAACCGGTCTCTGGTACCAGAGAGGAACAAGAGAGGAGCTTCATCAGTTAAATAAAGGAACCGGTCTCTGGTACCAGAGAGGAACCAGAGATGAACTTCATCAGTTAAATAAAGGAACCGGTCTCTGGTACCAGAGAGGAACCAGAAAGGAACTTCATCAGTTAAATAAAGGAACCGGTCTCTGGTACCAGAGAGGAACCAGAAAGAAACTTCATCAGTTAAATAAAGGAACCAGTCTCTGGTACCAGAGAGGAACTTCATCAGTTAAATAAAGGAACCGGTCTCTGGTACCAGAGAGGAACTTCATCAGTTAAATAAAGGAACCGGTCTCTGGTACCAGAGAGGAACCAGAAAGGAACTTCATCAGTTAAATAAAGGAACAGGTCTCTGGTACCAGAGTGGAACCAGAGAGGAACTTCATCAGTTAAATAAAGGAACCGGTCTCTGGTACCAGAGAGGAACCAGAAAGGAACTTCATCAGTTAAATAAAGGAACCGGTCTCTGGTACCAGAGAGGAACTTCATCAGTTAAATAAAGGAACCGGTCTCTGGTACCAGAGAGGAACCAGAAAGGAACTTCATCAGTTAAATAAAGGAACAGGTCTCTGGTACCAGAGTGGAACCAGAGAGGAACTTCATCAGTTAAAAAAAAGGAACCGGTCTCTGGTACCAGAGAGGAACCAGAAAGGAGCTTCATCAGTTAAATAAAGGAACCGGTCTCTGGTACCAGAGAGGAACCAGAGAGGAACTTCATCAGTTAAATAAAGGAACCGGTCTCTGGTACCAGAGAGGAACAAGAGAGGAGCTTCATCAGTTAAATAAAGGAACCGGTCTCTGGTACCAGAGAGGAACCAGAGATGAACTTCATCAGTTAAATAAAGGAACCGGTCTCTGGTACCAGAGAGGAACCAGAAAGGAACTTCATCAGTTAAATAAAGGAACCGGTCTCTGGTACCAGAGAGGAACAAGAGAGGAGCTTCATCAGTTAAATAAAGGAACCGGTCTCTGGTACCAGAGTGGAACCAGAGAGGAACTTCATCAGTTAAATAAAGAAACCGGTCTCTGGTACCAGAGAGGAACCAGAAAGGAACTTCATCAGTTAAATAAAGGAACTGGTCTCTGGTACCAGAGAGGAACTTCATCAGTTAAATAAAGGAACTGGTCTCTGGTACCAGAGAGGAACCAGAAAGGAACTTCATCAGTTAAATAAAGGAACCAGTCTCTGGTACCAGAGAGGAACAAGAGAAGAACTTCATCAGTTAAATAAAGGAACTGGTCTCTGGTACCAGAGAGGAACAAGAGAGGAACTTCATCAGTTAAATGAAGGAACCGGTCTCTGGTACCAGAGAGGAACCAGAAAGGAACTTCATCAGTTAAATAAAGGAACCGGTCTCTGGTACCAGAGAGGAACAAGAGAGGAGCTTCATCAGTTAAATAAAGGAACCGGTCTCTGGTACCAGAGTGGAACCAGAGAGGAACTTCATCAGTTAAATAAAGAAACCGGTCTCTGGTACCAGAGAGGAACCAGAAAGGAACTTCATCAGTTAAATAAAGGAACTGGTCTCTGGTACCAGAGACGAACTTCATCAGTTAAATAAAGGAACTGGTCTCTGGTACCAGAGAGGAACCAGAAAGGAACTTCATCAGTTAAATAAAGGAACCAGTCTCTGGTACCAGAGAGGAACAAGAGAGGAACTTCATCAGTTAAATAAAGGAACTGGTCTCTGGTACCAGAGAGGAACAAGAGAGGAACTTCATCAGTTAAATGAAGGAACTGGTCTCTGGTACCAGAGAGGAACCAGAAAGGAACTTCATCGGTTAAATAAAGGAACCGGTCTCTGGTACCAGCGCGTGTTCAGACCGGATTGCAATGAGTGTCTTTCACATCTCAAAAACATCCTCCAATCCCTCCGTTCACTCACTTGTGCATTTTCCGTCCAAGAAGACTGCTCATGTGTTTTTTTAATCTTTTCCTGGCTTCTTCGTGATCATCCTTTTTTCCTTGTAGAGGTTGTTCCTTCAACCGTGCTGGACCAAAGAGCTTCCCCTCCAGTTTCTGTTTTCCTCAGCCTGCCTGCACTCCTTCACTCGGGCGCTTCCTCTCGACCCCGTGCATCACCACATGGGTGGAGGGTGAACCCGCTAGTGCAGGTCCTCCATCAGAGAGGCAGAGTTAAAGGCTACGTCCTCGGGGCTGCACACAACTGCAGCGGGTGTCTCATGGTGTCGTCATCCTCTGCAGTGGCGCACAGACGCCATTGCCTGGCAGTGCTTGATGGCGCCTCCTCAACGGGCTCAGGCGCACCACGACGGTGCCGCATGTTCGTCTGCACAAATTAAACACGCCGGGTTGTCCGGCTCTGACAAAATCCCTGCAGCATATTGCAGCAGATCATTTCGATCTTAAGCTTGATTGCAACAGACGGCGCTTCTACCTTCAAATTAAACTGTCTGCTTTTATCACGTGTACCAGCTTTACCCTCAGAGCCATTCAGCCAACAGTCACGTCTGCATTCTTGCAAATAGACCACCACGTAGTAACGATGGACTATTGAGATTGTTCCCTTAATTAACATTAACCCTTTGTCACTCCTGAAAAATTAGCATAAAACGCCTATCCAAGGCATACCCAAAGTAAATTGAAAGCTGTTCTTGAACCGTTTGTAGCACATGGATGGTTTTGGTCTCTTTTGAAAGGTAACACTCTGAAGTTTTTCCCCCAACTGTCAGAATCACTGTAAGTGCTACTAGCATTGAGTAATCTACGTTTGAACACACTGAAATAGAAGTTTTCTATTTCCGCCTAAATTCTTTTTTGTAAACAGATGTCTGCAGATGAGTGCAGCTGTGACTTATTAGCTGGAAAACACAATGGGACCACAGCATGAAGCCTTACCTAGTGCAAGTTCAAATTTGATAACAATACCACAAAAAATGAGTATTTTACACATGTTTTTGGAAGAGTATGTCTAGGCGTTTCCAAAAATGTCCATTTGGAGAATCCAAAAGAACCCTTATTGGCTGTTGTAGGCTGTGGACAGGACAGGGACGCTGCTATATGGCCGTATGAGGTGTCAATCTAAAGGTCAGCTGACCGCCTCCATTTTAAAATGAAGGAATGCAGTATGAGACGCACAAACGGCGAGTCACAGCGAACAAAACCCAGAAGTGCTGGAATGTCGACCGGCAATTTCAAATGATGCAGCGGCTGTTTGTGGTATATTTACTGGTATAATAATGCATTTTGGACTAAATACTTTACTGAATTGAATGGACTGGACCTTTGTGACCATTTTTGTGGGAATATTTTTGATCGGACGACTTCTATAAGGCTTCAATTGCTAAGTTGTGTCAATTTTGTAACTGTTTCTTTGTTCATTTGTGGTGTGAAACAGGTGTTAATTGTACCTGCTGTTATGATTATACCCTGAAATGGTTTGCATCGATTGAATCACAAGAATCTTAGCTTTCCAAAGACATGTCGCATGACTACCTCACGTAACATATGAGCTGTGTGAGCTGTGTAAATTTTGTAAATTACGCAAGTTACGGAGCCGCGGCTGGGCTGTCAGAATGCTAACGGGTTAAGGGAAGCAAAAAAGAAAGAAATATAGATTAACTCAAACAAAGAATAACATTATTGAAATAGTTTTTTAGTCTGTAAAGATTTTAAGTGCATCAATCCCACTCACGATGCTAATGTACTCAAGCGCTACATTAGCATCGTCAGATTTCCTCGTCTTAACTTCCTGCTGACTTTCGTTTGTCTCATTATCTTCATCTCTCTCCGTCTTTCTTTTCATCCCTGTTAAATATTTTTCCGTGGCGTCTCTTAAGGGTTTGTCTAGTTCATATCTGCTGCTCTGTGCTGTGCACGTGCATGTCCGTGCAAAAAAACGCAACACAATGTAGCTAATACTCCCTGCTCACACTTTGACAATGAGAGCGCCACTGCCCCCTACTGGAGTAAATGTGCAGTTACACTTAATGTGCAATTACTATTACAGTACAGCAAAAAAAAAAGCTAATTCCCCGGGGTGACACCCCCCGACATTGCACCGCACCCCCCCCAAGAAGTCGCACCCCACTGTTTGAGAAGAACTGCTTTAATGCATCACAGTTTGTTATTGAAACGGGTAGAAAGTGGTGAAATCGGGTTTTTCTTCTTAGCAATAAGCTACTACCATAAAGGTAACAATGTTAGTCATTTGTGGAGATGTTTTTGCGATGCTCCGCTACTGATTTAGTTTCTGTGTGTGGTTTTAAAACCTCTTAACAGCAACCCAAAGCAGTCGGGGGTTGAGTGTTTTCAGGTCGTCTTGAACGCCTCTTACTACACTCTGTTGCCGTCCGGCTGGTTTTTCATTTGATCTGAAATGCAGATGGACATCAGTTTATCGCATATTTGAACGCTTTTACTTCTGCTTCACTGTGTGGTCGAGTGTCGCGCTCACACTACGCCACCGTTTCCCTGTTTTTAGGTGCATCTGGCGTTTTCCAGCTGTGTCATTTTCTGCTTTTCCTACAGCAGACGGATCATGCGGGTGTCCAGTGGAGCCTGAAGACTCCCCGCGGTGAGGCGGCGCCCTCCCTCTGCTCCCCGGGTCTCAAGTCCGTGTTTTCCCAGAGTTTTTTCCGCTTTACTGATAATAAACCAAACATTATGGCTGCAGTCAATGAAGCCGTTGTGCTGTCAGCTGGCAGTCGTTAATAATCTTTAATAGTCACCCATCAGTCTTGTTCTCTTCTATCTGGAAGCCATAAAGATCACATTAGTGATTAAGTCCTTCAAGTCACTGTGCAGCAGAAATAAATATGCACTGAGTTTGTCATATTAGAGGGAAATGTACTGTTAACCACCGACACCTCCGTATCCACAACATCAGACGTGGGAAACCTCATCCAGGTGGAGTCCTTCAGACTCAGTCAAGATCTTTGAGGCGGGTTCACGCCACACGATTTTGGCCGTCTAGGACGAGAGATGCGCGATCGTGAGAACAACGGAGCCAAAAGCCGTCTGGCATCTGGTCGTGAGACAGAACGGACGGCGACGGATGTCAAGCAGCATCTCAGCAGGTGCATCCACCCGCCACCGCACCTGTGATCTCTGTCGGCTGACCGGCCAATGGGAACGCAGCGTGAAACCATACACGTGAAGCACAGCAGCGACAGCAGAGCCGAACACAACGGAGGAAGGAGAGAAAAATGAACTGGAATGAAGCCTCCTCTCTGCTCACATCTACACACATCTGCAGCAGGACGTGAAGTTTCTGCTCATTGATGCTGGATCATTATGTCCTGATCTGGATCTGCAACGTCCCAGCGTCCTGCAACGCCCCAGTCGCCAAAGGACATGTTTTCAGTTTCATTTTCGGCCTCGGGCGAAGTCATGGGGTCACGTTGGGTTTTTGAGTTTCCACTCACGCAGTTCGCCCAATTATCTGCTGACCCAAGGCGCCTAAAAGCATGACTCGGCTGTTTTTGAAATCCCTTTCGAGCCTTTCTCCATCAGTCTCCAGCTTCTTCTACAGATTAAAGCAGATGTCATCTTTGATTGTTACCTATTTATTGTTTTATTTTTCTGTTGACTCTGGTTGTTGTTGACTGATTTACAGGCTGGTTTCTGCCACTGAATGTCATTGCTTTTATTGTTCATGGTGATCAATGGATCGATCAGTTCATAAATGAAGCCCCACTGAGTCGTCTACCTGCTTCACTAAGTCATAAGGAACATTTAGGCCAGTGGCGGCTGGTGAAAAAAAATCTTGGTGGGGCTGGTGTGCCAACATTTTTCCCTGCCTAATCTAGCATAAGCATTAAAATGAACAGTCGGAAAATGACAACAGGTCCACAATAATAATTTTATTTCAGTTTCCAGTTTCAAATAAGAAGTAACAATTTACAGCTATATTAGACTTTATACTATCAAATACTATACAATCAAGGGGTAAATTGTCCCTCCGGAAGGATGCTGTGCAGCCTCTCCAATAAGACACCAGCTGTTGAATCCGCACAGCTGTTGGGTAGCTTGATGAATCAATAGAACCGCTCCTGTATATTGTTGGGTCCATCAATGTACCTCAGTACCGGGACTAGCTGACATTATGTCCCCACATTGCTTATTCAAAAGCACCACAAAATTTAACACAATTGATTATCTTGGACACAATATTACGGTTTTTATCTACCTCTTCATTGTGCCTTCTTTCAGTAATGTGGTGCCCATCATCTGGCTGCGTTGCTATGCTAATCTTTCCGAGCACTGCTAGCTTTACGCAGTTTTCCATGTGAACTTTGGATCTCTCATGTTTCTTGAACCGTTCAGAGGTGCTTTAAGTCAGTTAGTCCAGTCTTTGTCCAAGTCCAATCACATCTGTCACTTCTGAAGAGGATACAGGGGAAACAGAAAAGTACATTAGCTGCTCCACAACCTGCCAGCCACGTCTCAGGGTTTAACCAACTCTGACAAAAACTCAGATTGTATGATTTATCTTTCTCCTTCGTTTACTGGAAAATGATAATTTCAGGCTTGTCGGGTCCCAGCTCCTTAACGAGAAGTTTTTTCTCCGTCGTCCGTCTCACAAAAGGGAACATTAATAATGATTTCACCGAATTAGGTGGAAGCTGCTCTTGAACTCCAGTTGTCGCTATCTCTCTTCCTCGTCGCCGTATTTTTTTTCTCCCGACGTAGGACAGAGTCTGGGAGTCGCTCTACGAAATAAAACTACCGCTGGCCCTTCACGTAGCTCTAGCTCATAAACCTTCACGCATTTTACGTAGCTGTTGGGGCGACATTTCCAGCGCCCCATCGGCATTAAATTTGGTGACGTTGATAGGCCAATTATCAATCATTTTACCTAGCAACCATAACCGGATTGGCTATTTAGCTGCAGGTCAGGGGCGCTTTGCCGAGCGCCCCGTGAGAGAATGACGCACTGTAGGTCGGTGGAAATTCACTGTTTAATGAGTGTCAGTTGGTGGAAATGTTTAAATTATTTAAATCGCATGTAGGCACACACATACTATTAATCTGATGCTGATCAAAAAAATAAATAAAAATAAAATAGAATAAATATTGTTCCCCTCCACAGCTGGTGGGGCGGCGCCCCAGCGCCCCCTATGGGCCAGCCCCCTCTGATTTAGGCCCTGATCGTACACTTCCCGCTAGCCACTACCCGTATAGGAACCTCCGCTAACCGCTAATTCAATCTTCCACTCCCTAAAGCCGCTACCCGTTATACAGACTCCCTTACTCACTTTGTAGGTGTGGCAATGGGCGTGTCTTTTGCCCTTTCCGCAAACTCGGTATCTTGCGATCACGGGTAGCGGGTGGTCAGACCATCCGCTACCCGCAACTCGCATGTCGCCGCGTACAAGAGCGCGTCCACATGGCATCATTGTGCGTCCACCTGCTCCGATTTGGATGAAAAGACACTCCATAGTGGTTAGCTGGTAGCGCAACCTGCTCTTAAAGGCAATGGCTACTCACACACTGATTGGTTAAACAGATGGAACCAGGGGCTCCGCTAGGGATTTTGGGCCCCATGAAAAGAATCTTTACCGGGCCCCCCAATACAGCGGCGAAATTTGTTGATGCTATTTTTGATCATCATTAGGGGCCTCTCTGGGCCCCCCTCAATCATGGGCCCCTATAATCCGTATCCTTTATCCCCCCTTTTCGGCGCCCCAGGGTGGAACGCCCTAACCACTCCTATGTATAATGTAGCGGGTAGCGCAGGTGGGATAGCAGGTTTAGCAAGGTGAAAGATTGCGTTCTTAGCCCGGCTATCCCTAAATACCGGCTTTAGGAGATCTGGCGGAAGATCAGGCCCTTAAACTAATAATCATTTGAACTTCCTGTTTCCAAAGGTTAAGTGTCTTCTGTGTCATCGCTGACACGTATCGCGTTTCCTCCTTTGAGGCGCCATCACCCGCCGAGCAGTCGGGAGGAGCTTTCAGGATCCGATTGGGAGATAATTTAACCTTTCGGATTTGATAAGTTCACGTGTTTATCCAGTGTCTCGGCCGCAGATAAAGACGATCCGTTATTTACTTGACACAGGGTTTAACAGCGGAGCCCGTTTGGACTTAAGAGCCTCTTACGGGGGATCAGATGGACGGAGGGGGGGTAGAGGGGTCATCGGTGCTAATCAGAGCTCTTCCTGTGACGGCTTTAATCACCTGCCTCCGAGACCCTCTGGGACGTTCTCTCTCTCCGTCGTCTTCCCTCCAGTTTGGGTTGATTGCATCGTCATCTTTTTTTTTTCGTAATAACTTTCCGGTCAGTGAAGTGGGTTAAAGGTCACGCCGGCTGCCACCAGGCGCGCAGGTCGTTTTCTGTTTGGGATTCAGTTTGGAGACAACGGCACAATCAGGCGAAGATTGAGACGGCGCTTTATGAGGGTCGGGGGGGCTGACAGAAAAATCAAAGACTCCGGTTCCTCTCGAGTTCATCGGCATGTCTGTCTGAGTCGGGATTCCTGTGGGAGACGCTGAGACGCTCCCGACGCAGGAGTGGGCGGTAAATACGAGTCCACGCCAACACGCGTGATCGCGCTCGCCAAGCTTTTGTGGCGGCACTGCAGTGTGATTTTCTTTTCTTCTTCTTCTTTTTTTGACAGTAATGATATGGGGGGGCCTTCACAAATTGAGAACAAAATTGAAGAGCGATTGAGAACAGAAACGAGGGGAAAAGAAAATAAGACGGCGATAGTCTGAAAGAGGAAGATCCTGTCACACAATGAAGCAACACGGGACAAAAGGCCTCGATGGAGGATCCGGAGACAACCTTTGTTGCTCAATTTTTCTTTGTCCCTTTATGGCTTTTCTCCTTTTGCTCCTGTCACGTTATCTTCCCCTCCTGGATGTTGATTCATGTAATCTTTAAATTCAAGGCCACAGACTGTCGTTCTCTTTCAGGACGGCCGGGTCCCTCCATCATCCCGGAAACGGAGCCGACTTCCTCCAACCTGCACCTGCAGGCGACGTGCCAGCATTCGCCAACACCTGTAAACAGAGAAGACGCAACGGGGTAAGCATTCTGGGCAATTTCCTAGGGCCCCGAGCTGGAAGGGGCCCCAGGATAGCGGTGACATTGGTCCTTTTGTCAATGACTGAACTGCTTTAGAAACTGCAACGACGGTATATTGAAAACCCCCTCGCATAGGGCCCCCACTAGCTGTCACTGCCTCGTGTGTTAAGGGACCCCCGAGACGCAGCCAATAACGTTCCATATCAATGACACAACCTGAAACCTCCACAGACACTGCAGCGACACGTTTGGAACCCCCCTAATGGGGCCCCGACTGCCCGTGGCTGGCTTTCTGCGGTGCTTCAAACTCGATACAAGAAAAATGAAGCGAGAGAGAGGCTCACAGGATGTGAGACGTTTTTGGACACGGAAGACATCATCACTTAATTTGCACAAGCCAAGCAAAGGTTTTAAAAACAATTTCCACCAGGACGTGGATATGGAACCAAAGACCACTAACTATTTAATTATTTTAAATTTATTATTTTTTGCTTGATTGTGTTTTTGTCAAACTTTGCACATTTCAGTTGTGTTTATTATGTTATACTGTATTTTAAGTGTTCTTACATTATTGTGCACTTCTGTTATTTAAAATAAAAGATTTTTGGATTGTTTTTGGGCCGGGAGGGCCCCCATGCCCACTCTTGCCCAGGGCCCCCAAGGTAACTAGAAACGGCCCTGCCTGTGAATGGGATCCAAAACCGTTCTAGTGCCCATCAATCTATGTAATCCATCGCGTTGCAGAGAACCGCGTGGCGCTGACTCTTCCGTTGACATGCCGGGGGCTCGCCGTAATGGGGAGTTTTGCACACCGCCACTGCTGACTGGACTCGGACGAATTGGAGAGCGAGGGAGTGACTGTACAGTGATCCCTTATTTTTCACGGTTAATGGGGACTGGAGCCCCCCCATTTCCTTCACAGCCTCTGGTCTCTGAACCGTAGTTCATCTATCTTTCATCTAACCTCGTTTTCATTCTGCCATCCCACGACACACACACTACATTACCCATAAGGCCACACCATTACTCATAAGGCCACCTTCTTAAAGGGGCCAGGCTGGCTCAAAACATGTCTTTGCTGCGAGAGAACGTGCACAACATCCTGTGATGTTTCCGTGATTTTTTTAAATTTTTTTAAATCATATATTTCTGAAAAAAAATCCGTAAATAACTAAACTGCGTATACAATGCGATTAATCGTGATTAATCAGGGAAATAATGCGATTAATCGCGATTAAATATTTTAATCGTTGCCCAGCCCTAGAAGGAAATAAAACTTTTTTGTCAGTGGGCAGAGAGAAATAGGATTTTTTTTGGATTATATTTAGTAAACATAACCTTGGTGGTGCTTGGAGTGGATGCCAGTGTGGAGAGGAGGCTGGAGGCTGGGAGCCATGTGTGTTTACTGGGGGGGGTATGCTTTTTGGAGGAGCTTTCTGTCTGCGAGGTGCATCGGCTTTGGAGAGCTCTTAATGAGCGCTGATCACGTTAGGCATGGCTTTAAAAAACAAAACAAAAAAATAAGCATTGGTTTGTGTAATCTCTCTCTCTTGCAGGCCCACGTGTTCAAATAGATGCAGAAATGTAGAATCAGGACGCGCGTTTAGTCACGTTTCCAATATTGATGCTGCATCTGTTGCACCTGCAAAGCGCAGGTGCGTCATCCAGGTATGTTTTTTTCATTCTTTTATTTGTGCATCTTAAAAAAGGGATTATTGAAGTATTTATATACCCCCCCCCCCCCACATCTCTTACCAGCCAGCCTCTTCAAACAGCGAGTATTTCTCTCTGTGTTTACTTTGCTCCATCTCTTTCCTCATCTGTCTGTATTGTGATCTCGTTTTAGTCGTTTTTTCTTCCTCTCTACCCTCTCTTCCTGCCTTTGTCCCGCTCCTCGGCTGCAGCATGCATCTCATTCACTAAACACAGATTCCCAAAAAGTCATTAAAATGCCGCGAGAGCAAGCGAAGTCCTTGAACCTCTGCCACCTCCCGCTGCTCGACCCCCCCTGGTTGCCATGGCGCTGCAGCCGCCCGCCACCGCAGCTCCGACGCAGAATAACAGAAGATGCTGTTTCGGTATCTCTTTCCTCCATCTGATGGTGTGAAAGTGTGAGATAATATTCTATCAGCTCATCCTGGAGACCTCGCTCTGATGTTCTGCATCTATTAACCTCATAATGGTGGACAGGAATAAGGGGGGGGGGGGGGGGGCACAAAAGATCTAAGTCAGGGGTGTCAGACTCATTTCCACTGAGGGCCACATCAGCATCATGGTTGCCCTCGAAGGGCCAGATTGACAGCATGAACGTAACAAAATGCAATATAAATCAAAATAAATTAAACTACACCTTGTTATAAATGTTAAATAATGGTTTCTGTATTTATTATGTATTCAAGTTTCAAATTTTTAAGTCATTATTATATTAAAATCAGGGTTTGTGGCTGTAAGAGAATAGAGGGTTTTCACTTACGTCAGGTTTTGGTCAGTGACCCGGATGCGCGGCCATCTTGGAGGTACTCGGATGTAAACACACCGCTGGATCAATGCTAACGACCGAGGATAAAGGATGGATAAACCACAGAAAGCTCTTCAAAAGGCGTTACAGACGCAAAAACATCCAGAGAAGGACTTGGTCCATGGGAAAGGGAACGATATTCTGAAAAGTTGCAGTTTGTCGGTGGTGCCCATCCGTATGAGTTAGCTCCCTCGTCTTGGAGCAATGACGAGCCGGAGAGCCTCCCTTCAATTACATACCCCGACTGGGGCACCGAAAAGGGGGGGTAAAGGATACGGATTATAGGGGCCCATGATTGAGGGGGGCCCAGAGAGGCCCCTAATGATGATCAAAAATAGCATCAACAAATTTCGCCGCTGTGTTGGGGGGCCCTGTAAAGATTCTTTTCATGGGGCCCAAAATCCCTAGCGGCGCCCCTGTACCCCAACATCGTAAACTACCTGGTTTCTCCCCGTCATTCCAACAGATGGACCCAATCTGGGTCATCCTTTTGATAAAGGTGAGACCTTTTACCTGGAATACAATGAGAAATATAGCACATTGTTGCTCTACATTTTAAGAACTGTGTTGCTAGTGTAGCTAGGTGGTAGCTTGATATTATCATTAGACTAGAAATTAAGAGCTTTTTTTCCTGATAATTGTTCATGTGTGAAATTAAGAGCTAACAACATTTCACTTAACTTACCTGACACGAAATGGGCCGAACAAATTCAGATGTTGTCCAGATTTTTGCCATGCAGGTCTTGGTTTAGCTTTGCTAACCACAAGCGCCTCCTTTCCTCTGACAACTTCTGGCTGATTTTTAATAACCTTTGGAAGTCTATAAAACTCCAAGTGTCTCTCGCGGTCTGTCCGGTTGGTACAGCCGAAACAACGGCAATAATCTACCATTTTCAATGAAGACGTCCGATTTACTCCAGTGTGTGCGCTTTGTTTATGTTGCCGCGCGCCTCCAAGATGGCGACTTCTGGTTGGATGACGTGCTGATGACGCGCCGTGAAAACCCTCTATTCATTTCTTTGGTTTTAGAAGCGGAAGCGGTTCTTTGTTTTTCATGCAGGCTAAATTTAGCATACTTAGCTACGTGTTTACTGTCAAAATGCTGACGTAGATTAAACTCTTTCACGACTGACACACATTACACAAAAGTTATACTTTTGTGCATCAATTTTTCTTTTCTTGGACATGTTGGGGTTAGTTAGTAAAAGGTTTTTCTTAAGTCCATCAGTTCTGAAAAATCGTCTTGCTCATAGCTGCCGTTATCGTTGTGGGTAACGACGAAATGCATTATGGGAGATGTAGTTTATTGTCAATATGCGCTTTAAAGCGGTGTAAGCTTATTTTAAGTTTTAAAATATCGGTTTAAAATTTAAACCAATAATGCCCAAGCTCTCGAGGGCCACATAAAATGACGTGACGGGCCACATTTGGCCCGCGGGCCTTGTGTGTGACACATGTGAGCTAAGTAAATGCCGAATGTAATGATTTGAAAAATCTCGTAAACCCTTAGTTTATTCACAATAGCACGAAGAAAACATGCCATGTGCTTAAAGTGTGACACTAATGAAATTGTATTGAATTTGAGTGCATTTTAAAAAGCTGGGACAGATGGCTGGGGATGGAAACGGCACCAAGTCATGGACAAGATTGAATGTTTAAAAAAAGAAGAAGAAGCTTAATTGGTGGAGCTTCACTAATCTGTTAAAAGACGCTTGAATAACAAAAGATTCTGAGAATCTGAAGGAATCTCTGTACGGCATGGAGCCAGCGGTGAATAAATGTGATCTTTGAGCCCTCGGTAATTGAAATATCGCCTGCTAAATGCAGAGCTTCATCCCCCAATTCATCACTTCCTCTCCTCCCGCTCTGGTCCCCGGTAAAAACAAAGAGCGCGATGACTTTGCAAAAGCGGCACCGCTAACGAGCTGACATCAGCAGTCCGTCAGCGCGCGGCTTCACAGGGGATACGGTCCTAATATCCACAAGATAAAGCACGTGGCCGTTTAACCCGTGACCTGCTTTGAGCTGAGGACGTCCCTCTTCAAGCACCTGCTGAGGACGTGAATCATCCTCCCCTCAGAGCAGCATCTGATTTGCACCGATGCTGCAGCCGTGAATCCGGGCGGCGAGAAGAGCCTGCAACTCTTCCACTTGACGTTAGATAAACGAGGTTTGGCCAAATCTGCTCTTGTGGTATTTTATGGCAGAACTTGGCGCTGTGATTGTGGACTGAGTCACCTGCCAAGGGTCTCAGCACTTTGCCCAGAACCTGTAATCCTCAGGCAGAGCTCCACTTGGCAGCTTTTGATTGAAAGCAAAAAAAAAAAAAAAGAAAACATATTGTCCCGTCAGTCCCTTCGCTTCTCTGCAGAGGGTTCGAATAATCTCTAATTTACTTGCAGACCTGCACACACTCACGTTGAGAATTGAGTTGTTAAAAAGTTACCTTTTCCTTTACTTCTTCATTTCCCGACTAGAACGAAGGATAAAGGATTAAAAAAACGGTTTTATATGACAGATGCCTCACAGGAGGAACGATCGCATCCTCTACACCACATGTGTCAAACACAAGGCCCGCGGGCCAAATGTGGCCTGCCACGTCATTTTATGTGGCCCTCGAGTGCTTCTGCACTATTGGCTTAAATTTTAAACTGATATTTTAAGACTTAAAATAAGCTTACGCCGCTTTAAAGCACACATTGACAATAAAATACATCTCCCATAATGCATTTTGTCATTACCCACAACAATAGCGGTATATCACCATGAGCAAGAACTCAAGACGATTTTCAGAATTTATGGATTTGAGAAAAACCTCTACAAACTAGTCCCAACATGTTCAAAGAAAAGAAAAATTGATGCACAAGGAAGAAAGTTTCATGAACGATGGGAAACGAATACAAGTTTTGTGTTATGAGACGGTGTCAGTCGTGAAAGAGTATAATTTACGTCGGCGTTTTGACAGAAAACATGGAAATAAATACAGAATCCCTTATTTAACAATATAATAAGGTGACGTTTTATGTACATTGCATTTTGTTACATTCATGCTGTCAATCTGGCCCTTCAACCATGATGCTGATGTGGCCCTCAGTGAAAATGAGTCTGACACCCCTGATCTACACGCAGACTCAAAGTTATTAGAAACTTTAGGGCGTTGCTTTTACTCGTCGTCTTGTTGAAAGAACGAGTTACGGTCCCGTTAAATGGAAACCAGATGGGATTCTGCTGCAGGACGTTGTAACAGCGAAGCTTCATAAACATGACCCGAGTTTCCAATCAGTCAAAGTTATTTGATGCAGCTCATTTAAAACAATGAGAGTTGATCAAATCATCAAGTAAAACAAGCAAAGCAGCCTTTAAACATCTCGTTTGCACTCACAGGCCTTTTTCCATAAGTTGGTCCAGCCTGACCCTACATGGATAACGGATGGATGGATAACGGATGGCTGGATAATGGATAATGCTCCAGAGTCTGAGGGAGGTGCTGGGTGAGTCGGTCGGCGTGCTCTTGGTCTGTTCGGACTAAAAATACCAGTAAAATGTCAAATTTGTAGGGAGTTTTACTGTCTAGGCTTCGATGGCGCCCGATGGCCCCTTACTTGGAGAAATCCTCGATCCGCCACCGCCGCCGCCGCCCAGACTCGTTCCGCACTGCAAACGCGGCCCATTACGCCGCAACAATCACCTGCGGCGGCTGAGGTCGGCTTTAACCTCAGCGGTGGGTGCGTTCAGCTCAGGTGATGGCCAGTCCTTCATTTCTATTTTTAGTTGCACACCGTGCACCCTCTGCTCACGGGCCGGTTTTCTTTTTTAAAGCAGCCCTTTGGAGCTCGCCGTAGATTTACATTTTGGGACACCACTATGTGTTTTTCTTGCTACTTGACGGTTGATTTGATCACTCTGCGGCTTTAAGTTTGCACCAAAGCATCTTCTGATTCATCACCGCCATCTTTCTCCATCTCTCAGAACCCCATCAAGCCGTGATGACGCGTTTAAGACCGCAGGTGTCACGGGAACGGTCAGGTTGGTGGCTGTTGTGGATGTAACGGTCCAGGAGGTTAGACGTTTCGTTGCAGTTGCACTCATGACCAATGCCTAAATGGCCCGAAGTGGCAACGTAAGCTTCCAGGAAACTGTAAAACGAGATGCAACCATCTAATGAACAGATGCATTTTAAAAAACTATATTTTGATCTGTGATCCTGCAGCGTCCCTGCCAACGGTGATCAGAGAGTTTAAAAACTGAAAGAGTAAACAGACTCGGTGATTCATGCATCGTGAAGACGTTTACAACCACTTACTCTGTTAAGTTCAATTAAGGTGCTTTTTCCAGACATGTAGAGCTAATTTCTGTTGGAGCTGGGATGGCAGAGAGCCAGCACGTCACTGAAGTTGGCTTTTGATTTGTAGCTTTGGATTCTGGATGTTATTGTCACCTTTTTTTTTTTTTTTCAATCAGTCTTTAACAATTAGAATAAAGGTTTCAAAACTTACCAACTGTGTTTTATATGTTCTTTACGATGTAAAAGATTGATTTAATCCAAGTTTGACAGGAATCAGATGCCACGAATCATAAAGCAACTTCAGCATCGCCGTTTACAACCTGAATTCCAGAAGAGGTGGGATGTTTTTTTGTTTTTTTTTTTTGAATAAAAGACTTTAAAATCACATGAGATGATATTTTATGCACAACAGAACACAGACAACAAAACAAATGTTTAAACTGGGAAGGTTTGATCTCAAGTCTGGAACGTGATCAGCTGTAAATGGATGATTAGAGAGGCGGAGTCTCTGAAGTAGAGGTGGACGGAGGCTCTCTAATCTGAGAAAGAGTCAATAAAAAGATGGTGGAACACTTTAAAAACAATGTTCCTCAACGTTAAAGACTTTGTAGATCTCATCATCTACAGATTTAGAGAAACTGGAGACATCTCTGTACCTCGGGGATGAGGACCAAGACCTTTACTGGATGTCTGTGGTCTTAAGACCCTCAGACGACACTGAATCACTCATCCTCATGATTGTGTCAATGACGTCACTAAATGGGTCCAGGAAGACTTCCAGAAACCACCATCAGTAAACTAGATCCACCGGTCCATCTGCAGATGACAACTAAAGCTCTACCATCAAACAGGAAGTTGTATTTGAACACGGTCCAGAAGAACTGTCGTGTCCCGTGGACCAAGACTCAGGGACGCTTGCATTTCAGCAGGTTAAGGAGCCGTAACGAAAATCCAAACCTCCAGCCGCTATGCTAAGCTAAGCTAAACTAAGCTAAGCTAAGCCAGTGGAGGCGTTATCAGATGAGGTTCGAGGAGACGAGGAGAATGGTCTACAGTGATCCCTTATTTTTCGCACTTAATAGGGACCGGCGCCCCCTCTGCGAAGATAAAAAATCCGCAAACGGGAGCCGGAGCCCCCGAGCCTCAATAATGTGTTTAAAATATGTTTAAAAATCGTAAAAAAGTAGCGAGGCACTGCAGCGAAACAAGAGAAAGGCTCAACTGTGGTCTTTCTGTTACCTTCACAGCCTCTGGTCTCTGAACCGTAGTAAACAAACTGCTGGTATTGTGCTATTTTTGGCTCGTAATTAGCGGCTAACACGCTAACAACAACATAAGAAAAAGTCTGGTTTTCTCTGCAGTGAACGAGCACTTTATTCTGGCACTGCAGGAACTTGTAACATCACACAGGTTGTATTGTTGGGCTCCTGTCGGTTAACAGAGAATGTAAATCTATACACGCTGGGCTGCTGTTGATGCTCACTACACTTTTCATCTAACCCCGTTTTCATTCTGCCGTCCCATGACACACACACCACATTAAACATTTCTCCGCTGTGAGAGAACACGCACAACATCCTGTGATGTTTCCGCGATTTTTTTCTTGATTTCTTTATTATATTATATATTTCTGAAAAATCCACGAATAACTAAAACCGCAGAACTTAAAGCGTGAATTGGCGAGGGATCAGTGTCTGATAATTGTTCCTGCTGAAACAGAAGAAGTTAAACTGATTCAGCATCTACAGGTGCGTCTCCTGTTCTTTTTGGCCACATTATCATCCAGATAAAAGCAGCTGAGATGCAGCTGTCAAAGCCTCCTGACAGAGAAGCACTTTTATAACAGAAAGGATCGGGGGGGAAGCCAGCATCCGTGCATGAGCGATGGCTCGCCTCTTTGGCCGTCTGCGTCTCAAACCACTGCAGTCATAAACCTCAGACTTTCAATTTACTTTTCCTTTATGAGCCATTACTCTCAAAAAATGTTTTTCAGTTTCACCTGCTTTTGTGCTGCTTGTGTGTTGCCTTAATATCATGTACAAATCAAAAACCCGCCTCAATCAGCCTCTCGTCTCTCGTTCTGCTCCTCTATTCGATATATATCTATATAGATATATATATAAATAAATGATAGATTGGAGTGGTGCTCGACGGCTCAGAGCACACTGTGGTTTCTTAAACAAAGCCAGAGCTCTGCAGTTTTTATTTCCTGACAGCCCAGACGCACCGCGGGAGTTGTAACACGCCGCCTTTGTTTCGGCCGGCCGCCAGAACTCATGCGGGAGCGTTAGCTTAAACACGTTGGCACTGCCTTGCTCACAGCTCGGGTCTTCGGAGGATTTTCTGTTTTTTTTCCTCCCTCTTTTTTGCCTCAGCATCGCTTCCCTTTTTCCTTTTATGAGATGTTTTCTGCAGTGCAACTATAAGGTTTTTAAACTGTTTTGTAAAGATACCCGCGCTCTCAAACGTTGCAGCGGTTATCTTTAAGTTGCAGAGCGACACGATGACACCTCTCACCTCTGCAGGCCGTAACTCGCCTCCAGATCTGCTTATTCACTGCCGGCGCCTGATTGGAATATTTTAATCGCTGATTTATCCTTTCGTCTGTTTTCGAACTTTATCATCGTCTCCCCTGTTTTTCCAGCCTCTCTTTTTTGTGGCGAGCGCAGCAGCCGCCTCCGCCGCCGTTTTGAGTCCACGCCCGCGATGACACGTACATCGATTTAATTATAATAAACAGGTAGGGGAGCTTGCCAGCGACTAATCTTAGTCAGCTTGATTAATGATGTTTGTGCAGCCAGAGTCTGAAATTAGCCGCAGCCTATAGAAGAGGGGATCTCCGCGCATACATACGTGTTTCGGGTTTCCAGCGCTGTCGCCGTCCAGTTGAGCGAACGGGGGCGGGCTCGCCTCGCCGTTTCCTCGCGCCGCTGATCTCTGAAAAACAATCCATGAATCCTCATTAGTCACTGTGATAATTATGTATTTTTTCCCAACAAAAATTACAATTTCAGATGTTCTGCTGCAGCGTAACCCCCCCCTCCGGTGCAGCAGAAGTGCTCGTTTGAATCTTTAATTTCTGTCACGACTGACGTCGATGGCGCGGAGCTGAACGGGGAAGATATCGACGTGTGCGCTTCTCCCCGTTATCGCTTCTCTTTTATTACCCGTTTTGTCTGTAAACACGTCAGCGGAGGGAAAAAAATGATTAATTCAGTACGTTTCCTTGCCAGCTTTAACAGTCACTGTTTGTTCGAGCACATTTTTGAGTTAATTTATTTTAAAGTTTCTGATCGAGGCATGGGTTCAGTCCCACGGAGCCGGTCCAGACTGTACGAAGGCTCGCGTGAGCCGCCGTTGGCTCCGGCGAAAAGAAAATCCACGCTCCAACGAACGCAGGAGACGGTAATTCGTATTGGGATTGGAAAACAACACGGCTCATTACGGCCATCAGTTGGACCGGAGTCGGGATCGGGCATTCGATGCCAGCTCGTTATCGTTTCAGTCAACTGGCACGACGGCGAATGCATCATTATTACAGCAATCTGTACCGTCCCGGAGATGATACCGACATGAAGGTACCGGGAGCGACGAGCAGCGACTGCTCGCTAGAGTCGGAGCCTGCGGACGCTCGCCGAGGTGGCGTTCGGATTTTTGAACAGCAGAAAGCTTCGCCCTCGTGCCTCGGCTGCTACGAGAAAAGCCCGCGTGTAGGAAGAGACGGCGAAGCCTGCCCCCGGTGGGACAAGCTGGCATTGCAGGACATGCCGGACTGACGTTGCAGCCACGCGGCCGGATCTAGCCAACAAAATTGTACATGGAGGCGGGGCTAAGTCGCCGTGGCTCATTTGTGCGTTGAACACGGAGGAATTCGACGGGTGTTTTTTTTATTTTGACATGCGACTACTCCAGAGTTGGTGCAGCTCCTCTGCAGCTGTGGTTGAAGTGAAGATACTGCTCTAACCTGCAGAGGTGTGATGTCACTCACCTGTTGCTGCGTTGAGGCTACAACCCTGTGTCGGCATGTTTGTTTCCTCCTAGAAACTCGGTCTAGAATTTATGAGGCGATCCATGAAGATCAATCAGAGTTCAGCAGTGCTGCGTTTCACTGCGTGATCACCTGATTCAGAATTTGCACCGCGCTGGCAGAACGTGAAGTCTGTTGTTCTTGTGAATATACAACATGCAGATAACTGTACGTGTTTGCGTGTGTAGCTGGAATTTAAACAACGTCGTGTTCACGTACTCAGCGTTCATGGGTACTTTTAGTGATACGCCAATTATCGTCAGAGGGTTTCTGTCCCTACTTCCAGATGAGGAGATGCTGCATGCCGGGCTAACGGGAACCCTCCAGACATGCTAACCATTTTCCTCTAACCTCCCTCATATTAGATATTAATGGAGGAGCTGCGGCGACTGAAAGTGAGCCGGTGCAGCTCTGGTTTCACTTTTGTTCAACAGGAAGGACATCACTCCTCCGAGCCCCTCACATCCTACCGCCATTAAACATTTGCTTTCACCATTTTCTCAAATGTTACACGGTGCACTTTATTCTCTCTAGACCAGGGATCACCAAATGGCGGACCTGGGTCCAGATCTGGACCAAGTAAAGGTTCTGTCCGGACCAGTAATCAGTGCCACATAAATACCGTATTTTCTGGACTATAAAGCGCACCTGAATATAAGCTGCACCCATTAAAATATAAACGAAACATATATTTTGTCACATATAAGCCACCGGTATCCAGGCTGAGAAATAAGATATTTACATGGAAAGATTTTGTACCATTAGTGTTTATTCACATACCTGAACTGAGTTTTTCCTCCTCCTGTGTACTGAAACACCCCCACACATCATCCGGAACGGACCCGCGAAACGGACCCGTATCGGGGTTCTACTTCCACTCAGTGCCGGATCCGCTTTGGAGCCGGATCGCGGACCTGCTGGCTCCACGCTGCGTCCGGTCCACATCTGCGATTAAAACCTTACCTCTGCGGCGGGTCCGCTCAGAACCCTGAAATCCACTGAGGAACCAACAAACTGACTGGACAAACTGATAAATCCAGGTGTGTCTGAGTAGTTACAATGTTCAGACACACCTGGATTAATCAGTTTGTCCAATAATAACAGGTATTGATGCTAAATGAATGTAGAGTAGCATAGCCAACATAGGATACTGAACAAAAACAGAATAGCCTTTAACTACTTAGTTTGTTTTTGGTTTTTGCACTTCCTGCTAGAGCGCCCCTGAGGGCTGAAGAAACATTCATAGAAAAGCCGCATCTCTGTATAAACCTCATGGTTTAAAGCGTGGGACAAAAGTAGCGGCTTATAGTCCAGAAAATATGGTACCTCAAAATAAATAGCTCAGTTTTTTTCCCAGTGCCTGGGGAAACTGTGAGCGCAGGTAAACGAGTCATTTGCGGCAATCACCAACCGTTTACAGGCGATGGCTCTGAGAGCCACTGAAATTTGTCTACTGCAGAAACAAACGAGAGAGAAGAAGAAGACATGGCACGCTCGACGGATGCGAAAAGTTGATGCTGAAAATCGACATCTCAAAAGTAAGTGGACGAACAACTATGAGTTTATCGTTCCGACCGGCAGTGGTAAACCGGTACGCCTAATATGCTGTGAAACAGTGGTATTAATCAAAAGCGGGAATATTTTTTGACAAAAACTTTCCACCGAAGTCTGACGTGAGAGCGCCGAAAATCAATGAGCTTCGGGCCCAGTACGACAGTGTTACCTGGTAAATAACTTCATTCTTCTTATGAGGTAAATAAGTTCATAATAAAACTGGCCTTCAATACCTCTTCAGCTGTTTGAATTTGACACCATTGTTGGGTTAATTGTTCTCAGGAAAGGAAAAAAGGCACTTCTAAAACCTTTGTTTACACCAGGGATTCCCAAAGTGGGGTGCGCGCACCCCCAGGGGTGCGCAAGCTGCCTCTAGGGGGTGCGCGAGATGAAAAATGTAATGGCGGTCTGATAATTTTTTTTTTGTTTTCACACAATAAAGATGTGTAAATAAACATTTCCTTTGTAAAATTTTAAATCAAAAACTGTAATTTTAATGAATAAATAAATGCAGGCTATTCAAAATGCACGTCATCTTAAAGTGAAGCGTAGAAGAAGAAGTTATATTCTTCTACCACTGCATTTGCACCTAGCTTGTGGCCTCTACTTTATTCATTCTCGCAAATATGATCAATTGGCTGAAATCAGGGAAAATATCTTTATTGGAACTTTATTGGAATAGAATTAAATTACTGGCGTTCAAATTTTATTTCCATAACCTGTGTTATGATGACGGGTTGTGTTAGTTCCACGGTCATTTAAACATCCATCAACATTTACATTTTTGTTCAATGTTCAAAATATTCTAACATTTTCCTCAACTTATCTGTTTTCTGACACTGAGTCTGAGCATGTCATCCATCCTCTTTGCTCTTAAAAGTGGAAGCCTGCGCATAACTTTGTTTCATTATATTGGAACTGTGTTACAGTGTTTAAGTTTAATTTAAATGCGAGAGCGCATTTTTGTGATTGTGATTATTATGTTATATGTGTGTTCTGGTCATTTTAGCATGAATAAACATGGCGACTTTAATATGGCTATAATAAAACTTGTTGCGTTTTTTTTAAGGGGTGGGGGATCGGGGGTGCGTCAACCCGGTTGAGACATAGAAGGGGGTGCGCGGCTAAAAAAGTTTGGGAACCGCTGGTTTACACCATTTCAGGAAGAGGAACTCTTGATTTTATAATGAAGAAATATTTTTTATCAGTTGTAATGCAGGGCTCAATTTCCCTGTTAGCTGCATGTGTCTCAATGTGAACACAAAAAAAAAAATATGTTGAAATGACATGAAAATATAAGATGTGCATTTGATTATCATGGACAGGGTGTATATGGTATGGGATGCAAGAAATATGTGGTTTGGACCTTGTGACAGAAGAAGTTTTAGTGACTGGACCCATTGGAATTTTGGATCATGTGAAACCTCTCTGGTGGCACCTCTGCCACCCCGGCTGGGTCGCTCCGTTCCTGTTTCCGCCACCGCTGATTTCCTGAATCCCTTAAAAAAAAAAGAAAGCGAGCACCGAGCCGAGCGGGGGACGATCGCAGCTCCGTGCTGATATAGCCCCGCGTCTCTCTTCTCAGAAACGGCGTTTGTCGAGCGTGCAGTGGCGCGAATGCAGGTCGGCGCCGGGCCTCGCTGGACCTCCGTATCTCGCCGCCAGCCTCCGTCCCAGCTCGCCCCGAGCCTTCCTTCGCTTATCTGCAGCTCTCACACCTGTGGCGGCTCGGCCCGTCGCGCCGGAGGCGCCGGACAGGATGGCTGCAGATAACCTTTAAATCGAACAGAGCAGAGGGAAGAAAGCTCTTCGCCTACTTGGTGCGGGTCTGAACCTCCGCCCTGAAGCTGGCCGACCAACCTGCTCCGACTTGCTTTGCAACGGCGAAGGCATCATCAAGCATCTTTAGGCCGCGAGTCCGATCGGTTTTGCTTGAAAACGGTCACTTACTGCACATCCGGCCCTTCTGGAGGGGAAAGCAAACGAGGAAGAGGAATTAGAGAACACGGAGGGCGAATTCAGAGTCCTCCGGGATGGAAATGACTCGGTTTCTGCAGAAGGAGGTGCAGGGAGGCTGTAATAAATTTTAATAGAAGGGGTTAGTGTGACTGGAGCCCCCGGGTGAAGTGTCTGTTCGAAACAACAACCCGTTGTGTTTGCTTCCTCCACCTCTCAATTTGCTGCCATTACTCATCCTGCTCAGCGTGCGCCCTGCCAGCTGCAACCATTCCCAAACTTCCAGAAAAAAAGAGAAAAAAATGCAGATGCTCAGTATTATTTAAACCAGTGCTTCTTCTTATCAGTTCCATCGGATGCAGATGCAGATCGATCGGGGCATGACGATGCGCTACTGCAGACGCAGCGGAGCAAACGTGCTAATTTACGGACACGCTGTGTTTTTTTAATATCTCCGGACGCCGCTGAATTCGACATTAAACCTTCCGACATCACGGACGGCGCCTGCGGAGGGCGGCGGGGTTTTTAATACGAGGTAATGTGGGTCGTGGCTCCGCGCCAGAGGAAGTATTGATGAGCGACTAATAAATGCTGTCAGTGACATCTTGTGTTTTTACATCGTCGTCAGGCCTTTTTCATTAAAACGCCATCTCATATTAACTCCTGAAAATAGCTTTATGCGTTGTAGCTGCTCCGCAGATCAGTGCACGTTCGCGTCTGTATACAGTTAAAAAGTTTCTATAAATGTGCGTTTAAACCTGCAGGACTCGGAACGCGAACCTTTTCGTCTTGTTATTCTGATGTTTCCATGTGAAATGATTTGCCCTTCACAAACTTAATTACTATTATCCTGAAACTCGTAGCTTTGAAAGGGCGCAGCTCAAGGGCAGGGGCGTTTCTAGTCACCATTGGAGCCCTGGGCAAGAGTGGGCATGGGGGCCCTATCGGCCCAAAAACACCAAGAAGATCATTCAATCCAGAAATCTTTTATTTTAAATAACAGAGGTGCAGAATGATGTAAGAAAACTTAAAATACAATATAAATTAACAAACACAACTGAAACGTGCAAAGTTTGACAAAAACACAATCAAGAAAAAAAAAACTATCACATGACCTGCAGAAAATTCAAGAAGACATATATCACCCTCTTCCAAATACAAATTAGTTACTGGTTAGCTTACTGTTAATTACTTTTTAAATAAGCTAGGCTAAAGTGTAGTAAAGAGACTACAGACTGGGACAAAGTGGCATCATAACTTTTTTTTTTTAATAATGTCAGATTATACATGTTTGAATTTAGCACTTTCCCGTTCTCTTTTTCCTTCATCTTCTTGATTTTTTTTTCTTTTAGCGTATGCTAATATTATGCATTTTATAATATATATATACATTTTGGTCACGTGTTTCCCATGAAAGTGGTGCCATTGTCCAGAGACTTCTGAACCTGACGGAAGTCCAGATGCTAATTAAAGGGAAAAGCTACGTTTAACAAAAACGAGAACGTCTTTTATAGGTGACGTGGAAAGAAAGAGCTCATGTTCAAGGAAATATCAGATTTCACTCATTGTGAATTTACTCCACTGAGTAATAAAATCTGTATGAACTTGACAGCTGATGAAATGTATTAGAAGGAGGTTTAAAAAAGCTCGTTTTCACCTGGTGTAATAAGCTAACGTAACAGACGGTTGTGGTACGACCATCGAAGAAGGATCTGCGTCAACACCTGGCTCAGACACGACTCATCTGACTATGCTCCGCCTACCGAAGATGACATCGCTACCAGGCCAGAGCTCGAGTCTTTAAAAAGAGCTCCAGAAAACTAGCACGTTTAACACGAAAAATTGGTTTTGTCCAGCGTTACGAGGACAATCGCTTGGATCCCACTCAACCCTGCGTTCCCTTTCTTGTTTGGTCTCTAATGCTGTCGGTTTTTTTGCACTTCTCGATTTCCTGGCGACACGAGCGCAATGAGGAGGAGGGGTTGGGTGGGGTGTGTCTGCCATAACAACATGGATCCTCAGGATTAATCTTCTGTAGACCATGACTCCAGCTCTGCAAATAATGTCACAACTTTCCAGTCACAAAAAATATAATTGACTTTGCCGAATTGGAGCCCGAAGACTGTATTGGATCAAGCTCTGCATGCGCTGGCGAAATCATCCGAAAGAGGACAGTCAACAAAAGCCAAAAACAATTTCAGAACCATAAACAGACGGTGGTTGTCAACCCCTGGCGGCTGCCGTTAATGGACACTCTCCGGCGCCGCCGAGGCCGCTGGTTAATATTAATGAAAGACGCACGCGGCACAAAAGGGCAAATTTATTCTCATATTTGCTCGGTGAACCGGGCGACTGGAGGCGAGCCTCCATCAATATCACTTCACCCCACCTGCGAAGCGCCGCTCTTCCCTTATTGAGCGTTAACGATGTCTACAGCTGCACCCGCGGCGCCGGACCCCCTCCTCTGGACGGCGGCCATCGCTCATCGATGGCGTTGGCCACGCGGGCCGCGGGCGCGACTGGCGGGGCCGAGCCGGCCGGCATCTGCCGAGGGGTCGACCGGGCTGCGGCTCCGGAGGGGCCCGGCTGCCTGCGCCGATTTATTACCGGACACAAGTCCCCCCCCCTCCCCCCCCATTAGGACTCTCTGCTCTGCAGGCTGATGGCGGGCTTAATCAGAGCTGACATGCTGAATGTCCTTCAGCAGGCTGATGTAGCCGTCACAGGTGTGGGTGTGTGTGTGTGTGTGTGTGTGTGTGTGTGACAGTCTGAGAGCAGGGGGGGTGGTGGTGGTGGTGGTGGTGGGGGGGGGGGGGGACTGTGCTTGATATGCAGAGCTATTAAAAAGCTGCAGGGAAAAAAAATAGATTCTTGTTAAGCCCAGAAATGTAACAAGTTGAGGGATGACGAGAATGATGTAATGCTAATGAAGTCATTTGTCTGTTTATGACCTGCATTTGAGCACAACTAGGGCTGTAGCGATACGCTAATCTCACGATACAATACACGATATTCGGATCACGATACGATATATATCGATATTCATCTTACATTTGCATCATTTTCCGAAAGATTTTAAAGGGACAAAGTGATTTTGGTGACATCTTGTGAGTGTTCCAATAACTTTGTTTGAATTAATTGAACTGAAAGCATCAATTACACATTATATAGCTGACAGGTATGGAGCCCCATTAGGGTCATAATTCAATGAATAAATGAGTCTATTATTAAGAAATACAGGTGTTTATTATTATGAAATATTTCCCATTATTATGATAAGGGTTTCATTTTTTATAAGATTGAGCTTTTACATAATAATGGCTTTGTTTTTCATAAGAATGATTTGTGTGTCAATCACAGCAGAGAGGGCGGAGCCATTTATGTGATTGGCTGCTCTTTCATTCAGGCATAAGCAACAGAACAGTGAATCGTCAAATCGGGTCAAAATAGTATCGCCTGATAAATTATCATTTTCGATATTGTCTGCTACCCTGGTCAACGTTTCCCGTAGCTCAGTCCAAGCTGCCATAGCTACAATCGGACTAGGAGCGCACCTTGATGACATCACGGCCCGCTGCTAACGGGACCTCACGGCCAAAACTAGTCGATGTCAGAGCGTAGAATGGAGAAGGATCAGCCAATGAGCGTGCAGGTCAACCACTGGTCCCGCCCACTGGCAAAATGTCATTATTATGTGAAAGCTCATTCTTATTAAAAATGAAGCCATTATGTAAAAACTCATTCTTAGAAAAAAAAACCCATTCTGAAATGAATTATTATGCATTAAACTTAATTAATTAATTAAATAATTAAATAATAATAAAAATATATTTCATAATAATTACTTTTTCATAATAATGGAAAATATTTCATAATATACACATATATTTTATAATAATGGGAAATATTAAATAATAATAAACATGTATGTCATAATAATTGGAAATATTTCATAATAATGGATACACATTTCATAATAATAAACGCCTGTATTTCATAATAATAGACTAATTTATTCATTGAATTATGACCCAAACAGGGCTCCATAGACAGGCAGCTTGCAAATGCTCGACAAAATGAATAAAAGATTTGTTGAGAAAAATAGTTTCTTTTATTTAAACAGTGCGAATTGTTGCTTGCAAGCTTTTAACCCCGGGGTTGAAATGGTGCATTACATTTACATTGGAAATCGGAACGTAGAGATCCGAACAACATAACCTCAGAACTGAGCGCTTTCCACTTTAAAAACTGGAACGTCATGGAACATGGAATTTTAAAAAACAAAAACAAAGTTAATGAAATGAAATTAAAACTCTGGTAGATGCTAGATTTCAACGCTTTTCCGACTTCAAACTTCCAATTTACGAGTACAGCTGAACGCAGCATTAGTCGTAGCAGAAACTATCAGATTGATCCGCTGAGCCGGATCACTTTCTGGATCCAGGAACTTTTAAAAAGATTCTTCATCATTGTAAGATAGACGAGCTGCTGGTGGAGGTCTGAGCTCTCCGAGAGCTTTTCTAGTTCCTATGTTTGGTGCCTACTTATGTTTTGGTGGTGGGGGGGGGCAGATAGGGATCAATATAAATCTGGGGGGGACATGTCCCCCTTCGTCCCCAGTGCCATCTGCGCCCTTGCCTTGGAGAGACCGCGAGGCCTGCCGTCGTGCCACGACCGGTAAAAAACACTTGTGATCACTGAAACAGAACTGAGTTGGCCCCGACTGCAGAGCAGCGGCGTCTTAAAAACCCCCGCCAACCGCCGCTGCGTTCGCGTCCGCCTGCACGTTTTTCACCGTGGCTCCGCAGGAAAGAGAATGGAGGCAGGAAAACGGAGCCTTAATACGAACGCGTGTGATACCCGGAAGCAGCCGCCCACCGAAAGCGACGCCACGGAGAGCTCGCTGATTTGACAGTTTTGTTCCGGAAAACCCCAACCTCCTTAAATCACAAAAGGGGGAAGGAGCCCGGCGGCCGCTCTGCAAAGTCTGCGGCGTGACGTTTTTGCAAGACGGCAGCGACAGAACCGAGTTAAATGCTCTTGATTTTGCACAGAGCCTAAAGGAAAACTGAAGTGAGCTCATGGAGGTGACTCAGGCTGCATCAAAGCGATGCACGTTTGGAGAATTCTTTAAAAAAGGAGGAAGAAATGAGATTACAGGGGGAGTAATCGAATTCATCACCCTCAGATGAACAAACGGCGCCAGAGAATTCACATTTTGGTTTTGTTTTTTTTTTTTCTTTTATCTGCAGCTGCTGCAGCTCCGAACTCTCAATGCCACATTTCAGGTGTGCTCGTGCTAGAACCGTGCAGCGGGGTCGGTGGCCACCTGCCAGGTGTGTTTTAACAGATGTGGCTGCTGTTGTCTTTGCTGTCCTTCTTGTTCAGAGAATCAATGCAAGAACAGTTAAAACTAGGATGTAAAATGAAAATTTTTCCGATTCCATTATCGATACAGTTTAACGATCCGATTCTTTATCGATTCTCTTATCGATTCAAATTGGGGGAAAAACAAACAGTTTTATTAGCATCAATTTTTTTTACTAAGAAGTCACGACCTTACAAACTCAACAGCGAGGTCAAAAGAGGCCCAAAGCCTGGATAACGTGTTAACTGTTGTAATATGTAACTGTGCAAATACACAAGAATGTGGAACATTTTACTAACAGATTTTTCCTAATAGAAATGAAAAAAACCTTCCTTTTAAAAGGATATATGAGCTCATTAAGCACTCAAAAATAATAATAAAGAAAGATAAATACTATCAAATACAACGGAACAGTGCATAGTACAAATCAGCAAATACTATGAAGAATTAACAATTTTTTAGCAGTAAAATAATCATGTCTTCCAGCCTCTGAACCAGCCAGACTCTCTCTCTCGTCACGGTCATCTTCTAAATGTAATGCAGAAGGCATTCGTTTAATAGCATAGCGTTAATGTTATAGCGTGTTTTACAAAGAAGCACATAGGCAGCAGGATAGCTACTAACCAGAGTTACCAGAGGTGATCTTAGCTTGGCTACTGCTGCTGGGTTGAGATCCATCAGTCTGAAGCGTCAAAAACACGACACTCATTATCGCATGTTGTGTGTTCAAATGTTTCTGCATGTTAGCCGTGGTCCCTCCCGACGCTGTTATCTCCACTTTACAATGACTGCTAGTTGCCTTGTTGCCATCTTTCTTTGGTGAAGTGAAGCCAAACTTTGGAGCGTTTGAACCTGGTGGGCGCCATTGTTGTTTACAACTGCAATGCGCGTGCTAAACCGACGTAACTTAATCACGTAAGTGCTTTCTGGAATTGACTGTGCGTAACTTGCGTAAATTACGTGAGATTCGCGCTGGTTGGAATCGAAAAGAGAATCGCTGGATAAACTGCCAAACGATTCCATGGAATTGAAACACACGGAACCAGTTCTCTATAGGAACTGGTTCTCTACAGGAACCGGTTCTCGATTCCCAACCCTACCCCACCGCTATTGCATGGAGGATTGCAGTGCACTTAAAACATTTGCTGTAGACCCTTCGGATATCTGGAAGCCGTCCATGTTAATGTGAAAGTGCTAGCCAAGCATCTACAGAAGACGTGCAAGATACGGAGCTTTCTCGTTGGGGAGAAAAAAAAAAGCAGCTTCTAAGTGTCTGCGTAGCTGACCACGACCGTTCAACCACACTGTCAGTGAGCGCAGTGAGTGCTGAGACTATAAACACAACTGACACGATCCCCCGCCACGGTGGTCCTTCAGAGCGCTTTTTCTCGAGAGCGCGGCACCGACGGCGTAATCAAGACGATGAAAAGCACTCTCCTGGAGGCGCTGGATGGACGCTTAAGTCAAATTAAGACTGAGCTACTCCACTGCCAGTCCTTGACAACCCCCCAACCCTCGATTAGAGCTGCTGTGTCTTCTTCAGTTCAAGTCAACTTCATTCATGCAGTGTCTCTCACAACCCAGACTGACTCCAGGCAAATGTCTCCAGCAGATATCCTTGACTGTAGCTAATATTATTGAATCTTAATTCAAGAAACAACGGCAGGTAAGGGTTAGGATTAGGGTTGGGTTAGAGGTTAGGGTTAGTGTTTAGGGGTTTAGAGTTAGAAGTTAGGGTTAGGGTTAGAGGTTAGGGTTAGGTTTAGGGGTTTAGGGTTAGGGTTAGGGTTAGAGGTTAGGGGTTTAGGGTTAGAGGGTAGGGTTTAGGGTTAGTGTTTAAGGTTAGCGGTTTAGGGTTAGAAGTTAGGGTTAGAGTTAGGGGTTTAGGGTTAGGGTTAGGGTTAGAGGTTAGGGGTTTAGGGTTAGAGGGTAGGGTTAGGGTTAGTGTTTAGGGTTAGGGGTTATGGGTTAGAGGTTAGGGTTAGTGTTTAGGGTTAGCGGTTTAGGGTTAGAAGTTAGGGTTAGGGTTAGGGGTTTAGGGTTAGGGTTAGGGGTTAGGGTAAGCTCAAAGGCCAAGCAGTGGCATGGAAACACCCCCCTCTGAAGAGGGAAGACATCTTGAGCTGGACCTGGATCAAAAGGGGGGACCGTCCTGCCAAAGAGCAGCTGGGTGAAGGAAGAAAAGAGGAGGGAGATGGACAGAGAGGATGGAAAGGGGCACAAATGTGTAATATTATATGGGACAAAGTATATTGATTGTAATTATCAAAGTCTCCGTGATCAGATCATTGACTAACAGAGACTTAGAGCCAAGAGTTCTGATATTCAGCAGTCCATAGCTGAATTTTTTTATCTTTTCCCACCGGACGTCCATGGACGTCAGGGTTAGGGTTAGGGGTTAAGGTTACCCTAACCCTTTCAGTTCAAGTATATGAATAAACACTTATGGTACAAAATCTTTCGATGTAAATATCTTATTTCTCAGCCTGGATACCGGCGGCTTATAGTCCGGTGCGGCTTATATGTGAGAAAATATATATTTCGTTTATATTTTAATGGGTGGGGCTTATATTCAGGTGCACTTTATAGTCCAGAAATATGGTAAATCTATACACGCTGGGCTGCTGTTTATGCGCACTCCACTTTTCATCTAACCCTGTTTTAGTTCTGCCATTCCATGACACACACTACATTTCCCACAAGGCCACACCATTACCCATAAGGCTACCTTCTTAAAGGGGCCAGGCTGGCTCACAACATTTCTGCGCTGTGAGAGAACGCGCACAACATCCTGTGATGTTCCTGTGATTTTTTTGATTTTTTTATTATATTATATATTTCTGAAAAATCCTTGAATGACTAAAACCGCAGAACTTAATGCGTGAATTGGCGAAGGATCACTGTATTTACTCATACATTTACGCATATTTCATGACTAAAAGTCACACTCAGCAGGTCCATTGAAGTTCCTCTGTCTCCATGGCAACCGCTCCTCTGGTTTCGTCTCAGGATGGTGCGTCTCCTTCATCCGTCTCGACCTTTTCTCCCGAACGGCCCTGATGGATCATCCAGCTGCCTCGCTGGCGTCCGTCTCCTCCATCTATCGACAGCCAAACAGAAACCCTAACGACCTGCGACGCCGTAAATTCATGCAATTCCCTACATTATTTCAATCGTCTGCGTCGTCGTGTGAAAATCGTTGTGGAATCCAACCGCGGTGAATCAGGCGTCAATGACCGTCTTTCTGTCGACCTTCTTACGTTTGGAGCCGCCTCTCGCTCTCTTTCTGCTTCGGCTTCGTGTAAACTGGCCGTGGCATCGGGGTAAAAGGAGGTCTTTGTCGATATCTAAATTGATTCCCGTTGTCACTCAGAGAGGATATTATCTGATTATGGGAACTGCAGCCAGGAATAAAAGAGACTGATGCACGTATGTGAAGAGCGAAGCTTCGATTCAGCTCTTCCGCTCCGCTTTGAACGTGGATTTATGAAGTCCATCTAGGAGAGCATTGACGCTCCACCAGCATCGCCACAAGTCCACACGTCCACGCCGCCTGTAACTCCCTCGGAGTCAAATCGAGGCTCAGAATCGTTCCTGGGTTTTAACGGCCGGTTTATTGACGGACAACGTCTTCATCACGTCTTACGTGATCTTTATTGCCCTCTTAAATGCTGTCAGAACTAAAAGAAATCCAAAACTAAAATGAGCTTCATAAAGAATACTTACATTATTAAAAACAGAAATACACGAGACAAATAAATAAGCAAACACTGAAAATTTAAAAGCTTAATTGGCTTCACATGATTTTACAGCAATGAAAAGTCAATAAAATGCACCTCATTGACCGCATTAACTCCTCGTGTGGCTCTTGGAGTGCAACAAAATTAAAATCTCCTGAGAAACATAGTGGCCAAGCAGAACTAAAAATTGGTTCCTCCATTATTATTTTAATTTAAATCAAAATACATGAAATATATTTAATGAATTTACTGATGATTGTAACCTATTTGTATTAAACATTTTGTGAAATAGTTAATTGTATTTATTAACCATTTAACTGAATATGAAATGATGAGCTTTGCCTCTGATGGCAGCTACGCCGCTGCTGCACGTGTGGACGCAAGGAGAGACTTGAAGAGTCTTCTGTGGCTTCTGTGGAAATATTTATATATCTTTTTTTTAGGGCTGTCAATTTCTCAAAATAATTAATCAGATTAATCGCATGACTGTCAATAGTTAATCATGATTAATCTCAAATTAATCGCATATTTTTATCTGTTCTAAATCTACCTTATACAGATCTTTTTCAAGTTGTATTACTCTTATTAATACAAGTCCTGTCTAGAACCAGGAAATATGACCATATTAGTCCAGTCCTGAGGTCTCTGGCTTCCTGTCACTCAGAGAATAGACTTTAAAACAGCTCTACTTGTGTTCAAGTCTCTTCATGGCCCCAAAGTCCATCTCTGACATGTTAGTTCCATATGAACCAACCTGGACTCTGAGAACCTCAGGTAGTGGTCTCCTGCTGGTGTCAGAGTCAGGACTAAACAAGGTGAAGCTGCATTTCAGTTTTATGCTCCTAAAATCTGGACCAGTCTTCCAGAAGATATGAGACAGACCTGAACTCTGACAATGTTCAGATCCAGACAGAAAACAGTTCTATTTAGACGTGAAGATGATGACTAGAAGGATTCTATCTACACTCTTCATTTTTAATTTAATTAATTAATTTTTTTTATTAATTAATTTTATTTATAATTGATTATTTTTATGCTTGTATGGAATGATTCTATTTGCCTTCTTGTGATTTTATGCATCTGTAAAGCACTTTGAATTGCCTTGTGTACGAATTGTGCTCTACAAATAAAGTTGCCTTTCCTAATATGAGAGTACACAAATGCTTGCCTTATGCAAAACAAATGCATGTTTATTTATTGCTACAATGCCAAATCCATTATACATTATTATCTCTTATGCTCTTCATACAAAATATTTTCGTGGTTTGCTTCAAACGGCGGGGGAAGGGGGGGGGGGGGGGGGGGGGCTCTCTGCATCAGCGCTTTGAGTAGCCGACAAGTGATATTTCAGTAGTCAGACTCCGGTGGTAACTAAATTCACATCGACAGCAAACACAAACAACATTTATCTTGTGGAATTGGCCATCAGGCAAGGTTTTGAAGCTAAACTTACCATTTAAAATAGTATCTTTTGTATCCATTTTATCCCAACTACTGCTAACGGAGGTTTGTTTACGTCTGTCTGTCTGCGGCATGGAAGTCGACGTCACTGCATGGCTTCCTATTTGACACACTATAGAGAACTACAGGACTACAACTACGGCGGGGCCCGAGGCTCATTAAATCTACTCTCCTCTCTACTATTGTACATCAACGGCAACGCGTTTATCGCGTGTTAAAAAAATTAGTTGCGTTAAAATTATTTTGCGTTAATCATGCGTTAACGCGTTAACTTTGACAGCCCTACTTTTTAAATATATTTTTTTGTGATGTTGTTTTCAATCTACTTTGATTCTGTGTAATTGTTTGAAAGGCATCTTAAACCACGGACAAGATGATTGAAAAGAAAAAAAGATGAGCAGATAATTTCTCTTTTCAGTGCTGACGTTTCCTTTCCAGATGTGCAGGGTGTCCACGCCTCCCCCCCACCCCCCGATACCGTCAGAGATGCAGAATTTTGAACCAATGGTCCCTCCAAAAACACCCATATGTGGTGTCCATCGTATCCAATAGAGAACTCTAAATCTTTGCATTTGATGGTTGGCAGGACCAGCTGTTTTCACAGACAGTGATTTTTATTTTATTTTATTTTATTTTATTTTTGGAAGTGTTCCTGAGCACGAGAACAGATTTCCATGTCTGTTTCTGATGCATCGCCGCCTGAGGGTCCGAAGATCACCTTTGTTTTACACCAGGATTTCTTGTAAATGTTTTTTTTTTTTTTATTTTAATGACATTATGTACTGTGGATCAGTGGTCCCCAACCTCCGGGCCGCGGACCGGTACCGGGCCACGCAAGTAAAAAATTTTTTTTAAGTTTTATTTATTATCTGAGTCTGAACGAGCTTTATTTTGAAAGATGACCGGATTCTCTCGGTTACATCTCGGTCACTTGAGCGCTAACATTTAACCCAGCTAGCAAAATGAGTAAGAAACAGACATCTTTGGAAAGTTTCCTTGTGAAGGAGAAAATGCAGTGTGAAGAGAAAGAAGAACAGCCTACGACTTCCAAGAAAAATAAAACTTTTAACAGACAAAACCAAGAGTCGTACTGAAATATGGATTTATCATGACAGGTGGTTCTAGTACCAAACCTGCTCTGTATGATTTATTTATTTAATGGGTACAGAGGACGTTACCAGACACTTTTTATCAAGCATTATCAAGCATTGACCGGTCTGCAGCTACATAAAGGTTTGGGACCACTGCTGTAGATGAAGACACGTTCAGGGAAGAGTATTTTGCAGGTTTCTGAGCCTCTGAGTCTCTGCCTCTCTTAAATGGTGTCTTTATACGCAGTCATGTCACCGACCTGCTGCCAGTTAACCTAATTAAGTGCAATATCCTCCTCCTTTGCCGCTCGTGTCTCAGCCTTTTTAAGGTGCGTCACTGCCATCAGCACCTAATAGTTTTGTCGTGAAACACTAAAAGGGTCTCGCTTTCTCTGCCCCGTTGTAAATGGATCAGGAGTTTATGAGATTCTCTCATCATTTTATTCAGTGTTTTGTTGATGGTTAGATTTTTGTTGCTCAGGTTTGTTCAGCACCGGACGAGCAAAGATGCTCAGTGGAAAAGCAGAGAAGACGAAGGTCGGGACTGTGAAGCATCAAAGACAGAGTGTGTAAAAAAAAAAAAAAAAGGCCGAGATGTCAAAGGAAGAAGGAACCTTGGTAGCGTCTTTGAAGGGATCTCAGAAGAGAGCGAAAAGGACGCGCCGTCTGTGAACGCCTCATCAGCAGCTGATGATGGGCAGCGTCACCTCGGGGCTAAATGGCCCAAGGTCCGACGATGTTTGATCCACGACTTCATCACCGACTGGCGCTGCCACAGTTCTGAGGCGTCGACAGCGAGACGCTCTCGTGGAGCCTTAAATATGAAAGAGAAAAGGAACCGGATGCTTTTACAGGGAGACGCTGGACTTTTCCCCCAGAAAGACTCGAAAACTGACCGAGAGAGGAAGAAACACTGACCAGTTTTTTGTAACACCGTCCTGTTTTATCATCTGTATATTTAGGCCCTGATCGTACACTTCACGCTAGCCGCTACCCACTAGCCGCTACCCGCAAATTAGGGGTTTAGGAACCTCCGCTAAAGCCGCTACCCATTATGCCGACTCCCTTACTCACTTTGTAGACGTGGCAATGGGCGTGTCTTTTGTTCTTTCCGCAAACTCGGTATCTTGCGATCGTGGGATAGCGGGTAGCTTGGTGGTCTGACCACCCGCTACCCGCAAGTCGGCGCGTACAAGAGTGCGTCCAAATGGCTTCAATGCGCGTCCATCTGGTCACATGTGGACGTGCACAAACAGCTCTACCTCTGGAATTAACTGTTGTATGAAAAGCGTGATTTGACCTCAGTTGAACCCCTGAGAAAATAGCAGAGTTCGTCTTAAACAGCTTGATCACCAGTTAAACCATAGACGACCAGAGCGTGTTTACTGGGAGGACACCGACTATCTGGGACTTTCAGGTAGCCGATAGGAAGTGTCTGATTAAAAATGTTTTTATGTATATATCACGCTCCATAGCGGTTAGCTGGTAGCGCAACCTGCTCTTAAAGGCAATGGCTGCTGACGCACTGATTGGTTTAACAGGTGGAACGCCCTAACCACTCTAATGCATAATGTAGCGGTTAGCGGAGGTGGGATAGCGGGTTTAGCAAGGTGGAAGATTGCGTTCTTTGGAGGGGAAAGCCCCTTCCGCTACCTGCGATTCCTAAATAGCGGCTTTAGGAGATTTGGCTAAAGATCAGGCCCATAGATCCACAATGTCTATAAAACTATTCTACTCACTTCAAACAACGATGGAACACATTTACACGGCTGAAAAAGAGAAAAAGCCCTGACTTTCATAAATATTTATCACCTTCTGTTAAACATTTATTGCCCCACTACTGATAGTTGGGGTTTTGAATCAATAAACACACTTTGCTCTCCAGAAGTGATTGTCTGGCTCGCTGTTAGAAGCACCGAACATGACATCGCTGCTAAAAAACAACAAAATGGGGCAGAATTTGGTTTAAAGCTACAAACTCTCCTGCTGGTAGAACAAGTGAAACACATTCGTGTGAGTTAACAGCCTGCTTTTGAAGATGTGCTGTGAAAGAGAAAACAGGGAAACAGAGTTGTATAAAAATGAGAAAATACAAGAAAAAGAAAAAAAATCAAACACAAAAAACCGACCAGATCTGTGCTTCTTTTTTTTTGTGTTCCTATAAAAGATAAAGCTTGTGAGAGTTCTTGCTGCTTCCACCCATCTTCCCTCTCCGTACATTTATCTATCCCTGACATATTTCCAGGGTAGATCTGGTTTCTTATGGGTTTTCATAAAAGCAGCGGCGTTCAGACCTCGAGTGCGTGTCCTTCCCGTCGAGGCAGAACCTCTGCCGTCCTTCAGCGATGCTGACAGACGATATAAATTCGTTACTCGCCGAACAGGACAGCCTGTCATCCCGAACACGGCCGCTCTGCATTTACTGGAGTGCGTGTTTGCGCGGGCGTGCCTGCTGTCATTCACCGCTTCGGCGCGTGGGCGTCGGTGCCGGTGAAGGTCGCGCAGGTGAGGCGAGCCGACTGGATCTGTGACGGCAGCTGTCAGAAACATTGACTGACAGCGTCTCCGGCAAATAGCTCCGCCTGGCGTGTCGCTGACATGAAATGTGAGACCCCCGTCAAAAAGACCACGATCATTTGCCTGCATTTGTCGCATGTCAGGTGCACTCAGAGAGCAGAGGCGGGAAATGACAGTTTCAATCTGAGGGGTGCGTGGACGCCGTCTTCCCTGAAGGACGATGACAGCCTTTCAATGTCGCTCTGCGGCGCTTTTAAGGACGCGGGCTTATGCTTTCAGGTGTAAAGTTTACTATGTCTGCATCCCTGGTGAGTGAGAGTCAAAAAACTGCTTATTTGAGGTCAAAGGTGAAGTTTGGGAACATTCAGCCACATTAGGACACTAAAGGAAACCACAGGGAATAACACTGTAAATCCTGCTCAAAGTCCGTCTTGTTCACTAACCCCTTGTAGATCTATGAAGTTGATGTCAACAGTATCGTACAATTTAAACCAACAGGAGAATTTGACTTTTGTTACTCACTGAAGACAACCTTTCCTTCTGTACGGGGGATTATGGGATGTATTAGTTAGGAAAGTCTATTTGCCTCACAGCGGTTCAACGGACGTCATGGACGTGAGCGCCAAACCACAGAACTGCGTCAACGGCACTGTGTTTCAGGCGTTCGGGAGGCGGTTGCCGAGAACATCGACGCGTGCGACGTCCGGTTCATCGACCGCGTGTTGAAAAAGCTTTCGTCGGTGCATCGGTGACATTCGTCACTTTTTACGTCACGTGCGGTCTGCTAGCGGAGAGGATCGGTGCGGAAAATTTGTCGGCGCCGTCCAGTGCATGGCGTCAAACAGCGCGCCTCCCTCTGTCGTGGTGGTTGATTTACGCCACTGGACTGCTGACGTCTGCTTGGTTTGAACAACATACTGGATTTTATTTAGTAGTTTGTCTGGTCCTGCGACTTATGTTAAAGTGGCTTATATATCCAAATATCCTCCATGTCTCCATGACAACAACATGACATCGTCTACGCTTACGACAACTGAACACTGATACTGAAAAAAAAGAAAAGAGTAAACCATAAAGACTGAGAAACACAGATATGAGACCAAAAAGAAAATCTCTACTGCAGAATTTAAAGTGAAGATGATAAAATCTGCAGCTGAAAACAGTAACGGAGCAGAAAGATGGAGAGATGAGAAACTAGTCAGAGACTGAAGAAAAGCAGAGGAACCCTCTGACAGCTATGAACCAATCAGAGAAGGAGAACAACGGACTGAAAGATGGATAAAGATGGAGGTACGAGTCCACAGACGGAGGAACAAGTCCACAGATGGAGGGATGAGTCTACAGATGGAGGAACAAGTCCACAGATGGAGGGATGAGTCCACAGACGGAGGAACGAGTCCACAGATGGAGGAACGAGTCCACAGATGGAGGAATGAGTCCACAGATGGAGGAACAAGTCCACAGATGGAGGGATGAGTCCACAGACGGAGGAACGAGTCCACGGATGGAGGGACAAGTCACAGATGGAGGGACGAGTCACAGATGGAGGAATGAGTCCACAGATGGAGGGATGACTCCACAGATGGAGGAACGAGTCCACAGATGAAGGGGTTGAGTCCACATATGGAGGAACGAGTCCACAGATGGAGGAACGAGTCCACAGATGGAGGGACAAGTCACAGATGGAGGAACGAGTTCACAGATGGAGGAACGAGTCCACAGATGGAGGGATGAGTCCACAGATGGAGGAACGAGTCCACAGATGGAGGGACAAGTCACAGATGGAGGGACGAGTTCACAGATGGAGATACGAGTCCACAGAAGGAGGAACGAGTCCACAGATGGAGGGATGAGTCCACAGATGGAGGAACGAGTCCACAGATGGAGGGACGAGTCACAGATGGAGGAACGAGACCACAGATGGAGGAACGAGTCCACAGATGGAGGGATGAGTCCACAGATGGAGATACGAGTCCACAGATAGAGGAACGAGTCCACAGATGGAGGAACGAGTCCACAGATGGAAGAACAAGTCACAGATGGAGGGACGAGTCACAGATGGAGGGACAAGTCACAGATGGAGGAACGAGTCTACAGATGGAGTTACGAGTCCACAGATGGAGGAACGAGTCCACAGATGGAGGAACAAGTCCACAGATGGAGGAACGAGTCCACAGATGGAGAAAAGAGTCTACAGATGGAGGAATGAGTCCACAGATGGAGGAAAAAGGTCCACAGATGAAGGAACGAGTCCACAGATGGAGGAATGAGTCCAAAGACGGAGGAAAAAGGTCCACAGATGAAGGAACGAGTCCACAGATGGAGGAATGAGTCCAAAGACGGAGGAAAAAGGTCCACAGATGAAGGAACGAGTCCACAGATGGAGGAATGAGTCCAAAGACGGAGGAAAAAGGTCCACAGATGGAGGAACGAGTCCACAGATGGAGGGATGAGTCCACATATGGAGATACGAGTCCACAGATAGAGGAACGAGTCCACAGATGGAGGAACGAGTCCACAGATGGAGGAACGAGTCACAGATAGAGGGACGAGTCACAGATGGAGGGACGAGTCACAGATGGAGGGACGAGTCACAGATGGAGGGACGAGTCACAGATGGAGGAACGAGTCCACAGATGGAGTTACGAGTCCACAGATGGAGGAACGAGTCCACAGATGGAGGAACGAGTCCACAGATGGAGGAACGAGTCTACAGATGGAGGAATGAGTCCACAGATGGAGGAAAAAGGTCCACAGATGAAGGAACGAGTCCACAGATAGAGGAACGAGTCCACAGATGGAGGAACGAGTCCACAGATGGAGGAACGAGTCCACAGATGGAGGAACGAGTCTACAGATGGAGGAATGAGTCCACAGATGGAGGAAAAAGGTCCACAGATGAAGGAACGAGTCCACAGATAGAGGAACGAGTCCACAGATGGAGGAACGAGTCCACAGAGGAGGAACGAGTCCACAGATGGAGGAACGAGTCCACAGATGGAGGAACGAGTCCACAGATGGAGGAACGAGTCACAGATGGAGGGACGAGTCACAGATGGAGGGACGAGTCACAGATGGAAGAACGAGTCCACAGATGGAGTTACGAGTCCACAGATGGAGGAACGAGTCCACAGATGGAGGAACGAGTCTACAGATGGAGGAATGAGTCCACAGATGGAGGAAAAAGGTCCACAGATGAAGGAACGAGTCCACAGATGGAGGAATGAGTCCAAAGACGGAGGAAAAAGGTCCACAGATGAAGGAATGAGTCCACAGATGGAGGAACGAGTCCACAGATGGAGGAACGAGTCCACAGATGGAGGAACGAGTCCACAGATGGAAGAATAATCTGATGTGACTTCTAGTCCAGAAAACTTGGTACTTCCAGCTAGTTGTGGAGGTTTTAATTCTAAGTCAGTCTGGCTGTACAATCAGCTGACACCATTGACCCCCCCCCCCCCCAAAAAAAAAAAAAAAAAAGAAAGAAAACACATGTGCTGACACACATGCAAAAAAAAATAGACTTTAAAGTGATTTCACCTTAAGCTCAGATCTAATAGAGTCATCAGAGCCCCAGTTTTTTTTTATTTATTTATTTTTATAAATATATATGTAGGTGTTATTTTCCATTCTCTTGCTCTTCTCATTTTCTACCTCTTTCCTCTGTGATTTATGACCGGGCGGCGCTGGGGAAGATATTGCTTTAATTGCATTTAAAACGGCCTCATCTACCCAATAAAGATATTCCATCACCACCCAATATGGCACGGACAAATGACGGCCATTAAGGTGCAAAGCCTGCAGTTGCACTTTGGCTTGAGCGTCTCACCTCGTGATTAGGCTGGGCCCTCATCAGGAGGACGATGAAACCGACTCAAGGAGGTCCCGATCTGTGGCCGGAGCCTCTGAAGAGATCATTATTCTGTTATTACCGCTTCAAACGAAGCATCAGGGCTGATCTTTGACGTTCCACTTAAGAGCACCTTGTGTAATTTCCGTCTTTCTCAAACAGAGGAGAAGACAAATAAAAAAGCTTTTCCGTTGACAAACTCGAACATATTTGGTGACGTGACCTCGGCAGGGTTCAGACGCAGACACGGTGATATTTCCCTCAAAATGTCATTGTTACTTTGATGCCATCCACAGTCCAAAATGAGAGAAAAAAAAAAGAAACTGAACAAGAACTGGGCAAATGAGACGTGCAGATGAGGATATTGGACTGAACGTCTGAGTTGAGGACAAAAGAGGAGAGTGGGCGGCAAGAATCTGAGAAGAATGAAGTAAATCGGAATAAAGAGCACATGAAAAGGAGTGGGCGGGACAGTTAAACCCGATCGACTAATCGCCGGAGCCCAGAAAGCCTGAGGGTGAGACGGAAAGACGAACACGCCGCCGTTGTGTCGACGCCGTCGAAGGCATTTCTGGATCGCTCTGGCATTTGGAGTTGATCGTAATCTTAAGGTCAAGAATGAGGGCTGGTCATTTGTTCAGCGTTGCGTGAACCCCTCTATCACCTCTGGAGAGATAATAAATAAGAAATCCTCTCTGTTACGCTGTTGTACCGTGAAGCACAACCGGAAAGGTTCCTCATACCACTGTAAAATTTTCCGCGACACGTAACCAGCGTTCGTACGGCTCGACAGGCGGCGATCACCTAGATCAGATCAAAGTAGGCTCCTTCATTTAAAATGACTGGAATGTTAAAAATGAGACATGCTCGACCACCTCTACTGGAGCATGCCCTTTTGACCGTTTACCTGGTCTTCGGCGTTCTGGTGCGCGTTCACGCAACACCAAGAGGGAAACGTGTCAGCGCCGTTCTCAGAGAAGCAACTGTTACTCAAACATCAATCTGGGAAATCGTGTGAGGTCATTTCAGAGCAGCCAGGAGTCCATTAGGGCTGTAGCGATGCACTGATCTGGCGATATGATACACGATATTCGGCTCATGATACGATATATATCAATATTCATCTTACGATACATTTACATCATTTTCTGAAAGATTTTAAAGGGACAAAGTGATTTTGGTGACATCTTGTGAGTGTTCCAATGACTTTGTTTGAATTAATTGAACTGAAAACATCAATAACACATTATGACTGATATGCAGCTTCCAAATGCCGGACAAAATGAATAAAAGATGTGTTGAGAAAAATAGTTTCATTTGTTTAAACAGTGCAAATTGTTGCTTGCAAGCTTTTAAAGATGGGACATGAGGGTTTTGAAAGAAACTTAGAATACTGATACCCACAGCTGAAAAAAAAATCGAAATTCAACACTTGATAAAATATCGATATATATCGCAGAATTGAAAAAAAATCGCTAAGCTCTACTGCCAGGTGTTAACCATCCCTGGGCTGCGATACTGGGATGCTAGGATCCTGGGATGCTAGGATACTGGGATGCTGGGATACTGGGATGCTGGGATGCTATGATGCTAGGATGCTGGGATGCTAGGATGCTGGGATGCTAGGATACTGGGATGCTGGGATGCTAGGATGCTAGGATGCTGGGATACAGGGAGATTGGAATACTGGGATGCTAGGATGCTGGGATGCTAGGATGCTGGGATACTAAGATGCTGAGATACTATGATGCTAGGATGCTGGGATGCTAGGATTCTGGGATGCTGGGATGCTGGGATACTAAGATGCTGGGATACTATGATGCTAGGATGTTGGGATGCTAGGATGCTGGGATACTAGGATGCTGGGATACTATGATGCTAGGATGCTGGGATGCTAGGATGCTGGGATACTAAGATGCTGGGATACTACGATGCTAGGATGCTGGGATGCTAGGATGCTGGGATAATAGGATGCTGGGATGCTAGGATGCTGGGATGCTAAGATGCTGGGATACTATTATACTAGGATGCTGGGATGCTAGGATGCTGGGATGCTAGGATACTGGGATGCTAGGATGCTGGGATGCTAGGATACTGGGATGCTGGGATGCTAGGATACTGGGATGCTGGGATGCTAGGATTCTGGGATGCTGGGATGCTGGGATACTAAGATGCTGGGATACTATGATGCTAGGATGCTGGAATGCTAGGATGCTGGGATACTAAGATGCTGGGATACTACGATGCTAGGATGCTGGGATAATAGGATGCTGGGATGCTAGGATACTGGGATACTAGGATGCTGGGATGCTAAGATGCTGGGATGCTGGGATACTATGATGCTAGGATGCTGGGATGCTGGGATGCTAAGATGCTGGGATGCTGGGATACTATGATGCTAGGATACTGGGATGCTAGGATACTGGGATGCTGGGATGCTAGGATACTGGGATGCTGGGATGCAAGGATGCTGGGATGCTAGGATACTGGGATGCTAGGATACTGGGATACAGGGATACTGGAATACTGGGATGCTAGGATGCTGGGATGCTAGGATGCTGGGATACTAAGATGCTGAGATACTATTATGGTAGGATGCTGGGATGCTAGGATTCTGTGATGCTGGGTTGCTGGGATACTAAGATGCTGGGATACTATGATGCTAGGATGTTGGGATGCTAGGATGCTGGGATACTAAGATGCTGGGATACTACGATGCTAGGATGCTGGGATGCTAGGATGCTGGGATACTAAGATGCTGGGATACTACGATGCTAGGATGCTGGGATGCTGGGATAATAGGATGCTGGGATACTATGATGCTAGGATGCTGGGATACTAAGATGCTGGGATACTACGATGCTAGGATGCTGGGATGCTGGGATACTAAGATGCTGGGATACTATGATGCTAGGATGCTGGGATACTAAGATGCTGGGATACTACAATGCTAGGATGCTGGGATGCTGGGATAATAGGATGCTGGGATGCTAGGATGCTGGGATACTAGGATGCTGGGATACTATGATGCTAGGATGCTGGGATGCTAAGATGCTGGGATGCTGGGATACTATGATGCTAGGATACTGGGATGCTAGGATACTGGGATGCTGGGATGCTAGGATACTGGGATGCTGGGATGCTGGGATGCTAGGATACTGGGATGCTGGGATGCTGGGATGCTAGGATGCTGGGGATGCTAGGATACTGGGATACTATGATGCTGGGATGCTGGGATGCTAGGATGCTGGGATGCTAGGATACTGGGATGCTAGGATACTGGGATGCCAGGATACTGGGATGCATGCAGTTTAATTAGTGATGTAAATACTTTTAAATTCTTACAAACATCGCAGTAATTCACATTAATCTTTTTTCTTTAAAAATACACGTTTCGTAATTGCAGGACTCTGAATAGATTCCTCCAGCTCTGATGGACCTGCAGCTCGGCCCCTTCAAAAGATTTGCTTTGCTTTTTTTTGCTGCAAAATCAGTCACTGACCAAAACTACAACATCTGGTAGGACGCGGAGACCTCGTCTTATCTGCCGAGGCAGCCTTTCTCTGTGCGCAACGTGCTCGTCTGTGCCGTCATCTCCCGCTCTTTAAACGCAAAAACCGCAGGGTGATTTGGTGAAGCCTGCAGATCCCCCGCAGCACCCTCACAGCACACCGCCAGTCTCAGCTCCACGGGTTTTTCAGGTCTTTTGTGCCTCATTTGAAATAAACCGAGCATCTCGTTTGCCAGTAAAGTGCAGAGACAGTGCAGTGACACTCTTTAATATTTAATATTTCTTGGCCACAGTAAGTTTTCTTCTATTCTTTGTGTGTCCGTAGGGAAACCAAATATCTGTATGGGAGGCCGGATCATCGACGCGCCACAAGGACACGGCGGAGGGAAGGCCACAGACCGACATGCCCGACATGCTAATTGTTCGCTTTAGTTGATAGTTTTCCTTCATCTGTTCATCACGGTCAGGAACCGCGGATCTGATTTGTGTCCCGTCACGTCTGGATACGTGATTCATCGTACCTTTATCAGCAGCAGATTTCTGCACATCCAAGACTAATTAATTTCCGGATTTTCGCACGCAACTGACAAGTTGTTTTTCCTTGTAAATACATCATCGTTTAGTGTACGCATTCATCAAGCGGGATCGGGGGGGGGGATAACATTTGCAATTTGCGGTGTGTTTTCCTGAGACAGCACATCCAGACGCTCGCTGACAAATCAAGCTGTCAGCGGCCGTCAATGGACCCCCCTCGGTCTGAAAACCAGAAACGTTAGAGGGGAGATTAAATCATCCGGGTTTCTTCGGCCCCTCTGTCGCCACAGATGTAACGAAAATACAATAAACACAAATGTGGTGGAGGATTTATCCGCCGTGGCAGCCTGCCGCAGTAAATCTGGCAACATCGTGTCTTCCTGCTTTTGATTTCCTCATGAGTTTCCTTCTGTTATTAATTATTTTTCCAACAACACTTTTTATTGGCGCGCCGCTCTGGGGACATTTCTGCCGGCGAGCCTCACGGATTTTTTTAAAGCGTCTGTAATGATGGGTCACTATGACAACAGGAGCGTCTCTACACCTGGAGGAGCGTCTCTACACCTGGAGGAGGGTCTCTACACCTGGAGGAGCGTCTCTACACCTGGAGGAGGGTCTCAACATCTGGAGGAGCGTCTCTACACCTGGAGGAGCATCTCTACACCTGGAGGAGGGTCTCTACACCTGGAGGAGGGTCTCTACACCTGGAGGAGCATCTCTACACCTGGAGGAGCATCTCTACACCTGGAGGAGCATCTCTACACCTGGAGGAGGGTCTCTACACCTGGAGGAGCATCTCTACACCTGGAGGAGCATCTCTACACCTGGAGGAGTGTCTCTACACCTGGAGGAGCATCTCTACACCTGGAGGAGCATCTCTACACCTGGAGGAGTGTCTCTACACCTGGAAGAGCGTCTCTACACCTGGAGGAGCATCTCTACACCTGGAGGAGGGTCTCTACACCTGGAGGAGCGTCTCTACACATGAAGGAGCGTCTCTACACCTGGAGGAGTGTCTCGACTCCTGGAGGAGCGTCTCTACTTCTGAAAGAGCGTCTCTACACCTGAAGGAGCGTCTCTACACCTGGAGGAGCGTCTGTACTACTGGAAGAAAGTCTCTACACCTGGAGGAGCGTCTCTACACCTGGAGGAGTGTCTCGACTCCTGGAGGAGCGTCTCTACTCCTGAAAGAGCGTCTCTACACCTGAAGGAGCGTCTCTACACCTGGAGGAGCGTCTGTACTACTGGAAGAAAGTCTCTACACCTGGAGGAGCATCTCTACACCTGGAGGAGCGTCTCTACTGCTGGAGGAGCGTCTCTACACCTGGAGGAGCGTCTACACCTGTAGGAACTTCTCTACACCTGAAGGAGCATCTCTACTCCTGGAGGAGCATCTCTACTGCTGGAGGAGTGTCTCTACACCTGGAGGAGCATCTCTAATTCTGGAGGAGCATCTCTACTCCTGGAGGAGCGTCTCTACTCCTGTAGGAGCATCTCTACACCTGGAGGAGCGTCTCTACTCCTGGAGGAGCAGTCTCTACACTTGGAGGACCGTCTCTACTCCTGGAGTAGTGTCTCTACTACTGGAGGAGCATCTCTACACCTAAAGGAGCGTCTCTACACCTGGAGGAGCGTCTTTACTCCTGGAGGAGCGTCTCTACACCTGAAGGAGTGTCTCTACACCTGGAGGAGCGTCTTTACTCCTGGAGGAGAGTCTCTACACCTGGAGGAGCGTCTCTACTCCTGAAGGACCATCTCTACACCTGAAGGAGTGTCTCTACACCTGGAGGAGCATCTCTACTGCTGGAGGAGCGTCTCTACACCTGGAGGAATGTCTACACCTGTAGGAACTTCTCTACACCTGAAGGGGCGTCTCTACTCCTGGAGGAGCGTCTCTACTCCTAGAGGAGCATCTCTACACCTGGAGGAGCATCTCTACTCCTGGAGGAGCGTCTCTACTGCTGGAGGAGCGTCTCTACTGCTGGAGGAGCGTCTCTACACCTGGAGGAGCGTCTCTACACCTAGGCGAGCGTCTCTATTCCTGGAGGAGCGTCTCTACTGCTGGAGGAGCGTCTCTACTCCTGGAGGACCGTCTCTACTCCTGGAGGAGCGTCTCTACTCCTGGAGGAGCGTCTCTACACCTGGAAGAGCGTCTTTACTCCTGGAGGACCGTCTCTACTCCTGGAGGAGCGTCTCTACTCCTGGAGAGCGTCTCTACACCTGGAAGAGCGTCTCTCACCCTGGAGGAGCATCTCTACACCTGGAGGAGCGTCTCTACACCTGGAAGAGCATCTCTACACCTGGAGGAGCGTCTCTACTCCTGGAGGAGCGTCTCTACACCTGGAAGAGCGTCTCTACACCTGGAGGAGCGTCTCTACACCTGGAGGAGCGTCTCTACACCTGGAAGAGCATCTCTACTCCTGGAGGAGCGTCTCTACACCTGGAGGAGCATCTCTACAACTGGAGGAGTGTCTCTTCACCTGGAAGAGCGTCTCTACACCTGGAGGAGCATCTCTACACCTGCAGGAGTGTCTCTACACCTGGAAGAGCGTCTCTACAACTGGAGGAGCGTCTCTACACCTGAAGGAGCGTCTCTACACCTGAAGGAGCGTCTCTACTCCTGGAGGAGCGTCTCTACACCTGGACGAGCGTCTCTACACCTGAAGGAGTGTCTCTACACCTGGAGGAGCGTCTCTACACCTGGAGGAGTGTCTCTACACCTGGAGGAGTGTCTCTACACCTGGAAGAGCGTCTCTACAACTGGAGGAGCGTTTCTACACCTGGACGAGCGTCTCTACACCTGAAGGAGCGTCTCTACTCCTGGAGGAGCGTCTCTACACCTGGAAGAGCATCTCTACCCCTGGAGGAGCATCTCTACAACTGGAGGAGTGTCTCTACACCTGGAAGAGCGTCTCTACACCTGGAGGAGCATCTCTACACCTGGAGGAGTGTCTCTACACCTGGAAGAGCGTCTCTACACCTGGAGGAGCGTCTCTACACCTGGACGAGCGTCTCTACACCTGGACGAGCGTCTCTACACCGGAAGGAGCGTCTCTACTCCTGGAGGAGCATCTCTACTCCTGGAGGAGAATCTCTACACCTGGAGGAGCATCTTTACACCTGAAGGAGTGTCTCTAAACCTGGAGGAGCGTCTCTACACCTGGAGGAGCAACTCTACTCCTGAAGGAGCGTCTCTACACCTGGAGGAGTGTCTCTACACCTGGAAGAGCGTCTCTACACCTGGAGGAGCGTCTCTACACCTGGACGAGCGTCTCTACACCTGGACGAGCGTCTCTACACCTGGACGAGCGTCTCTACACCTGGACGAGCATCTCTACTCCTGGAGGAGAGTCTCTACACCTGGAGGAGCATCTTTACACCTGAAGGAGTGTCTCTACACCTGGAGGAGCGTCTCTACACCTGGAGGAGCGTCTCTACTCCTGAAGGAGCGTCTCTACACCTGGAGGAGTGTCTCTACTCCTGAAGGAGCATCTCTACACCTGGAGGAGCGTTTCTACTGCTGGAGGAGCATCTCTACACCTGGAGGAGCATCTCTACACCTGAAGGAGCGTCTCTACTCCTGGAGGACCGTCTCTACTCCTGGAGGAGCGTCTCTACTCCTGGAGGAGCGTCTCTACACCTGGAAGAGCGTCTCTACACCTGGAGGAGCATCTCTACACCTGGAAGAGCGTCTCTACACCTGGAAGAGCATCTCTACACCTGGAGGAGCGTCTCTACTCCTGGAGGAGTGTCTCTACACCTGGAAGAGCGTCTCTACACCTGGAGGAGCATCTCTACACCTGGAGGAGCGTCTCTACACCTGGAAGAGCGTCTCTACACCTGGAGGAGCATCTCTACTCCTGGAGGAGCGTCTCTACACCTGGAAGAGCGTCTCTACACCTGGAGGAGCGTCTCTACTCCTGAAGGAGCGTCTCTACACCTGGAGGAGCGTCTCTACACCTGGAAGAGCGTCTCTACACCTGGAGGAGCGTCTCTACACCTGGACGAGTGTCTCTACACCTGGAGGAGCGTCTCTACACCTGGAGGAGCGTCTCTACACCTGGAGGAGCGTCTCTACACCTGGAGGAGCATCTCTACACCTGGAGGAGCGTCTCTACACCTGGAGGAGTGTCTCTACACCTGGAAGAGCGTCTCTACACCTGGAGGAGCGTCTCTACACCTGGAGGAGCGTCTCTACACCTGGAAGAGCGTCTCTACACCTGGAGGAGCGTCTCTACTACACTGGAGGAGCGTCTCTACACCTGGACGAGCGTCTCTACTACACCTGGAGGAGAGTCTCTACACCTGGAGGAGCGTCTCTACACCTGGAGGAGCGTCTCTACACCTGGAGGAGCGTCTCTACTCCTCCTGGAAGGAGCGTCTCTACACCTGGAGGAGCGTCTCTACACCTGGAGGAGCAACTCTACTCCTGAAGGAGCGTCTCTACACCTGGAGGAGCGTCTCTACACCTGGAGGAGCGTCTCTACACCTGGAAGAGCGTCTCTACACCTGGAGGAGCGTCTCTACACCTGGAGGAGCGTCTCTACACCTGGAGGAGCGTCTCTACACCTGGAGGAGCGTCTCTCTGGAGGAGTGTCTCTACACCTGGAAGAGCGTCTCTATCTACACCTGGAGGAGCGTCTCTACACCTGGAGAGCGTCTCTACACCTGGAGGAGCGTCTCTACTCCTGGAGGAGCGTCTTACACCTGGAGGAGCATCTCTACACCTGGAAGAGCGTCTCTACACCTGGAGGAGCATCTCTACACCTGGAGGAGCGTCTCTACACCTGGAGAGGCGTCTCTACACCTGGAGGAGCGTCTCTACACCTGGAAGAGCGTCTCTACACCTGAAGGAGCGTCTCTCTGTCTCTACACCTGGAGGAGCGTCTCTAACCTGGAGGAGCGTCTCTACACCTGGAGGAGCGTCTCTACACCTGGAGCGTCTCTCTACCTGGAGGAGCGTCTACACCTGGAGAGCGTCTCTACACCTGGAAGAGCGTCTCTACACCTGGAGGAGCGTCTCTACACCTGGAGGAGCGTCTCTACACCTGGAAGAGCGTCTCTACACCTGGAGGAGTGTCTCTACTCCTGGAGAAGCGTCTCTACACCTGGAAGAGCATCTCTACACCTGGAGGAGCGTCTCTACTCCTGGAGGAGCGTCTCTACACCTGGAGGAGCATCTCTACAACTGGAGGAGTGTCTCTACACCTGGAAGAGCGTCTCTACACCTGGAGGAGCATCTCTACACCTGGACGAGCGTCTCTACACCTGGACGAGCATCTCTACACCTGAAGGAGCGTCTCTACTCCTGGAGGAGCATCTCTACTCCTGGAGGAGAATCTCTACACCTGGAGGAGCATCTTTACACCTGAAGGAGTGTCTCTACACCTGGAGGTACGTCTCTACACCTGGAGGAGCGTCTCTACTCCTGAAGGAGCGTCTCTACACCTGGAAGAGCGTCTCTACACCTGGAGGAGCGTCTCTACTCCTGGAGGAGCGTCTCTACACCTGGAAGAGCGTCTCTACACCAGGAGGAGCATCTCTACACCTGGAGGAGCGTCTCTACACCTGGAAGAGCGTCTCTACACCTGGAGGAGGAGACTCCTGGAGGAGCGTCTCTACTCCTGGAGGAGCGTCTCCACGCCTGGAAGAGCGCTCTACACCTGGAGGAGCGTCTCTCTACATCCTGCCCTATGCAAATCCGGAGCGTTATTTCTCATACTTTAAACACCTGGAGGATTCAATAAAACATTCATTTTATGACAAAGAAAAAAATTCAAGAAAAAAAAACTAAAATAGGTAAAATCCATTTAAAGTGAAAAAAAGAAAGGAATTTCAACAGCTGTAAACTAATCATTTTAGCCTGTTTAATTTCTTCTGTTATCAGACATAGTTTGTCATGACGTACTTGACATTTTTCAGGTACGTCATGACAAACTATGTGTCTGATAACAGAATAAACTATATTTACTACAGCTGATGTAGATGCTATGAAATCCAAAGCACTGAACACTGGTTGTGTGTCAGTGTGATTTTTTATCTTTAGGTGTTCCAGCTGTTACAGCCTCTTTGTGTTTTGATCAGTGAGGGATTCTCGCCTTTTTATGTTTGTGCTTTTCACTCGTCCAGTGATCCTCGCACGTTTCTTTTCATGTCCATTCAATCGTGTCCTGGCTAAACTAGCAGAACACTGAATCACCAGACACATAATAATCTCGGAGAAACTGCTCTGTCCTGTACCTGGGAGACAGCCGGTAGTTCCTTCGCTTCTTCGCCGGTTTCTCGGCGAAGAAGAAACCGGTTCACATAGTTTGTCATGTTTGTCATGTTCGACGTGTTTTTTTTTTTTTTTTAATTAATGAGGAAAGCGGGGGCAGGAGAGCGCGCAGTGTCCCAGCTTTTCGTGACCCCCGTTGGAACATTTTCTTGAAAGAAAAGTTCCTTTCGGGCCGCCCCGGTAGAGCAGTGGTTTGGGCAGGCGGCCCATGTACAGAGGCTACAGTCCTCGTGCGGCTAATCGCGAGCTCGACTCCCGGCTTGTCGGCTCCTTGCCGCGGGTCTTCCCCGTTCTCTCTGCCCCCCTTCCTGTCTCTCTCCACCATCAATACAAGTCACTAGTGCCAAAAAAATCTTAAAAAAAGAAAAGTCACTTTTAGTCCGGAAGAAAAAAAAACAAACTTTTGCGCAAATTGCTGTTCAGTTCTGTTATATTGCGCATTTAAAGTGAATTCCGTTTTTAATCTCCAATTCCGCGATTCCGTCCGTGATTCCGTGATCACGGATTCCATAGGGCTCTACATCTCTACAACTGGAGGAGTGTCTCTACACCTGGAAGAGCGTCTCTACACCTGGAGGAGCATCTCTACACCTGGAGGAGTGTCTCTACACCTGGAAGAGCGTCTCTACAACTGGAGGAGCGTCTCTACTCCTGGAGGAGTGTCTCTACACCTGGAAGAGCGTCTCTACAACTGGAGGAGCGTCTCTACAACTGGAGGAGCGTCTCTACACCTGGACGAGCGTCTCTACACCTGAAGGAGCGTCTCTACTCCTGGAGGAGCGTCTCTACACCTGGACAAGCGTCTCTACTCCTGGAGGAGCGTCTCTACACCTGGACGAGCGTCTCTACACCTGGAGGAGCGTCTCTACACCTGGAGGAGCGTCTCTACACCTGGAGGAGTGTCTCTACACCTGGAAGAGCGTCTCTACACCTGAAGGAGCATCTCTACACCTGGAAGAGCGTCTCTACACCTGGAGGAGCGTCTCTACACCTGGAGGAGTGTCTCTACACCTGGAAGAGCGTCTCTACACCTGGAAGAGCGTCTCTACACCTGGAGGAGCGTCTCTACACCTGGAGGAGCGTCTCTACTCCTGGAGGAGCGTCTCTACACCTGGACGAGCATCTCTACACCTGAAGGAGCGTCTCTACACCTGGAGGAGCATCTCTACACCTGGAGGAGCGTCTCTACACCTGGACGAGCGTCTCTACTGCTGGAGGAGCGTCTCTACACCTGGAAGAGCGTCTCTACACCTGAAGGAGCGTCTCTACACTTGAAGGAGCATCTCTACACCTGGAAGAGCGTCTCTACACCTGAAGGAGCGTCTCTACACCTGGAGGAGCATCTCTACTCCTGGATACTGAACCCTGCTCTGTGAGCTTCCGTCCACGTGACCTACTGGCAGATCCAGATGTTGTACCAGAAGTCACCAGCTCAACTGTCGTCTCTTTACTCCAATCCAGATGTTCTTTGGAAAACTGGAACCTCTTTGGCACATGTGGGTTTTTTTTAATGATCAATGAGACTTTTAGGGGGCTTCTTGCTGATATCTTGGCTGATATCTTGGCCTGAGATGTTCTCTAATCCCCCTGCAGCTGAGTCTTTGCCACTGTTGTTGCTCTTCCATCCACTTGAACGGTCCATTTTCCATTTTCTTTGTCGTCTTTCTGGTTTCGGTTCCATTTTAAAGCATTTCAGATCATTTTAGCCGAGCAGCCTCATTTTCTTCTCTTCTTCATATGTTTTTCTCCTCTCCAGTCAACTTCTTAATCAAAGCCCGCTGTTCTTCTGAGCGGCGTCTGGAGCGACCCGTTCTACTCCGACTGTCAGAGAAACGCTCCACAACAACATCTGCTCCCTTTGTTCTTAAATAAGACTTCATGTTTCTTCATGTTCTCATTGGGAATAGAGCAGCGCCGTGTTGTGTTTGTGTGTTTGGAAATAGAAGTTATTAAAAGGATATACTTTACTTTACTTACCATCCATCTTTGTGATGCAGTATTTTAGCTTTTTCCCCAGATATATAAAAAAAAATATCTCCAGTCCTTATAGTTCTTGTTTTCTTTTTCATTCACATTGTTGTTAAGTTTCTATTTTCACCATAAAAGCGGCGTACTCATCTAGTGTTCGTCTACATCAACATATATTTTTAAAACTTTACAGAGGCAGAGCAGAGATTGGAGATCTTACTCACTGTCTCTGGTCTTGTTTAAAAATACAAAAATGCCAGGAAAAATATTTTACTTCACTGGATTTCGGACAAAGGCCCCTTGGTTGTGAGATGGCACAGGACAGTAGTGGAATATATACTCCTGGACTTATTGACCTACATACAAAAACTAATGTCTTTTATAGAATTTGAAGACCCTTTCTGGACTATACTGATGCAAACATATCTGCTATTATCTCTAGAGCATTTATATGGGCCCTAGCCATACCTGTAATGGGCTCCCAATGTCAATTATAAATTGTAATTGTAAGTTACTCTACTTTGTACTTTTCTGAGGTACCTAGAATTGTCACATCCTTTTATCCAACTATTTACTTTTTTGTTTTGCTCCCAGCTTGTCTTTGTTTTGTTTTGCTTTTTGTATGTGTCTATTTTGAATGTTGTTGTCGTCTGTTTGTTGAAAAAAACTAATAAAAATATCTAAAAAAAAAAAAAAAACTTTACAGAGGCACTGAAACAGCAAACGCCTCCAGATGCAATAAAATCAACAGAATAACCAGACATGTGTTAAGGATAGAGCTATAGAAATGAAGCAGGCGCTAACACTTACGGCGCTCTTAGAGGAGCGACGGATCTATCTGGGGCTGGAGGTGTGATGATTAATTCACAAACGGAGAACACTGAAGGCAGCTGCCAATCTTCCCGGGACGTGATGTCTCAGGGAGGTCACGGTGAGGTCAGACCATCCGACGGCGAAAGAAAAAAAAAAACCACAGCGCCACATCTCGGCCGCGCAGGCCTCAGTTAGCTAACTTTCAGGTAATTGCTAAAACAAAACCAAAAAATAAAATAACTGGATCAAAACAGGCACTGACAACAACTTGTAACGGCATTGTTTGTTTGGCGTTTGTCCTGCGGGTAAATGAAATATTTACTCGACAACACTGCTGAAGTTTGATTTGGGGAATTGAATGCAACATTAATGTGCTTTCTCAGGAAGAACCTGAAAGATAAAACCGCTAACGGTGGAGCTTCAAGATGTAGAAGACGTCTCATGTGTTGCGCTGCAGGTTTTTGTTTTTTAAATCACGTGCTTTGGTGTTTTTCTTCGAGCGTCTGAGTCCAAACTGCAGGTCTGCAGCCGGAAAAAAGTACATATAAGCAAAATCGCCTCACGCAAACTGTCAAAGCTCGTTTTTACAGCCAGAGGATCCTGGCAGCTCGCAGTCACCCAGTTGACCGTGAACTATGTATATCAAAGCATTTCAGAGTCAAATATATATCTGTGGGCCAAAGCTTGATGGAACTGGGTCACGAAATAGGACGATGATCCTGAGCGAACCGGAAAATCCACGACAGAATGGCCGGAAAAGCAGGAAGGTAAAAGGAAAAAAAACTGAGCTGCTTCAACAATGACTGGGGTGCACTTACTTTACTGACACGCTGATTATCTGAAACATAACGTCACGGTTTAATTGGCTATTTAACAGCACGCTTATGTGTTGTTGGTCACATGACGTCTCTTCACCTGATTCCAAGAACACGTAAGGACCCGGAGGATATTATAATTATTACCATGATGTGGGTCCAAAAGAGCAACAAACATGTTGACTCAGGAACACCAAAGAACCGAGACCGATCCAGGGATAACAAACCAAAGCTGAGAGAAGACGTGGATGAGGCCGGTATGAAGCCATAAATTAATCACTTTTATGTCCCATCTAGCGATGGAACGGTTATCGGTATTATGGTAAAATTTTACGTGATAACGGTTACCGTTTATGTTTGACTTCATCTCATTGTCTCGGTCGATTACCGGGATATGTAATATCAGCCTCATTTAAGTCTGCGAGCGACTCGTGACTGTGGTTCACGTGAATTTGTAGCTTGTAACATCGGCATCATAACGTAATCATGGCGGAAAGTGGTGATAGCACGCAGGACATTTACCAACTCACTAAAATGACAAAGTCCAAAGTGTGTTTTTTTTTTTTTTATATATAAGAATGCAGAGGGACAACTGGTGGATGACAGTTATCCTGTCTGCAGAGCACTTGTTTACATTTTATTGTAATTTAGAAGCAACTTGAAGGAGCTAAGGCTAATGCTTCAAGCTACTGAGATGTTTGACCAAGAGTAACCTGGTTGACGCGCTTCGCTAACTCACATTTCGTAAACGTTACAGTTGCGTGTTGATCAAAAAATGACCGGAACGATGTTCTTCTGATCAGTTAAAATATTGATTTATTCCATTAACTGATCCGACAACCATAACACCGGCAGTTAGCACCACAGCGGTCAAAAACCTTTTGCCCTTCCGGGTCCAACACCTAACCAATAACAGGCAGCTACCTTTATACCTGACCCTCAGGTAACAACACAGCGACACCCACAGACACACAGAGTGAACTACAATTCATAACAACATATTTGGCTCCTAAACAACTGTTTCTTTATTTGCACATTTATATGTATTTAAGGTTCAGCTTAAAGTCCAAAGTTTATTTCATTTGAACTTGAACTATAATTTTGGTTCCTGATAATTGTTTGCATATTTTGACCTACTATGGTTGTTAAAGTGTTCATTTAAATTTGCAGCAGACAAATTAGTTTTGTTCCTGTTATTTATTTTTGTTCTGTTATTTTATTTACTTTCTGTGCCAGTTGTTTGCCCTTTTAATGTGAAAGTTTCATTTTGATAAGATTTTGGCTTCTGATGTTTTAGTATGACAAGAAAATCACAAGATTTTGTGAAATTATTAAAATGTATGTGTTTTTTAGGGATTTGTACAGCAATTAAATATATTGCGATAATATCGTAAACCGTGATAATTTGGTCCATATAATTGAGATATCAAATTTTCCATATCGTTACATCCCTAGTCCCATTTGACATCCTGCTGTTTAGTGAAAAGGATCAACTGTAAAACGCTGTTTTACAGATTTTCCTGCAGTCCTGCAGAGAAGTTGCCGCCTCTGCAACTCACATCATTTCACAACATCAGAAGAAAATGTGCAACAAATAAAAAAATTTACATTTTTTCCAACGCTTCAGCGTCATCACGAATGCACCGTTGTGCAGTAAAGATCTAAATGCCTCTGAGGACGCCTCTGAAAGTCGAGGTGGAGGGAGCTATTCTGAATGTTGCTGGTTTTAATTTTGGGTTTTCCTCTGAGCACAAACAATGCAGTTATAACAGAGAAAAGGTTATTTAGAGTTCATCAGCTGACTTCAGACAGTTACTGCAGGACAGATTTAGCAACTTGGCGATGTGCAGCAAAACAACCGCAGATCCTCTGGGATCCCGGTCCAGAGTCGGGACGGATGATGTGCTCGGTCAGGCGTGGTCTCCACATATGTCAGGTAAGCCAGGAGAACGCTGCCTGATCCCAAACACCGAGGCTCCACATGATCAATACGCAGATGGATGGAGGAGCCAGAAGGAGCTTTTCATTACCTTCAGTCAGCTCTAAATTAAAGAGGATCAAAGGGAAAATCTTCTGCAGTTAAAACCAAGTCAAACAAATGTGTAATTCATAAAGAAACCATTTTCTCATGCGGACTTTTATCACTTTTCCTTTGATCCATCGGCCCTCAACCTCGTCTGTTCTCTTTGTGTCTCGGTGTAAAATGTCATCGAAATTGGATTAGTGTCTCATTTAAACAACAAAAAAAAGTTACTGTAGAGTGATACAAGATACAATCCTATGGTGCTTAAAGAAAAATAAAAGCAGTGTCCCTATGAAGGTGATAATATAAGAATTCAATTGAAAGAATCATTTGACTGTAAGGCTTTTGATGCCAAGCAGAAACTTCATTTAACTTCTTTTTAAACTCCTTCATCAGAGATTCTCCCCTCCGTCTCCTCCTCTTACCTTTCTATGAAAAAGTTCTCATCCACTTCCCTCCCCGACTCCATCTCTGATGAGTCCTCGCTCCAGTAACAGTTGGATATTTTTGAAGAAAAGGAGAAACAATTCACACCATTTTTATGTCCAAGTTCTAATTTTTCTTTAACTTTGGGGTTTTTATTCCCTCTGTGAACTAGTCTCAGTTGGGATTTTCTCCTCTTTTTTTTTCATATTTCCATGTGAGTTGGTTGAAAGATGACAACATGATTATATTTAAAGCTGAACATTTGAACATTTATTAACTTTGTGCCACCCATGGGTGTGCACGTGTGCTATATTCTGTACTATAGTATTTTACCGTTGTAATTTCAGGAACATAGAATGGATGTCCAACTTAACAATAAGCTGTACTAAAACGTTTTTGGAATATCACTTGGTTATATAAAATGATCATGTCATGTGACCACATTTCCAGGGACAGACACGGCCCTGGACAAAGTCTCCAGATGTGTGATCATCAGAGGTATTTTGTACAATAACAATTACATAATTGCTCACATTTCTCCTGCACACTCCTCTAAAAATGCTAAATAGATTAAACAAAAAGCTTCACAAAAAAATAAAATAAAATCCTGTAAATTTGCAGCCCTGACTGACATCTAATTAATCAGCATTTGAAAAGGTCAGAGGTGGCTTCTGTAATTAATTACTACTGTCAGCGGGTAATGAAATGAAGGCTAATGAATAACAGATTTTTTTTCTAATTACTGTGACCACCACGACTGATTTTGTCTCTGCAGGTTCAGTCGTGCCAGTAAACGTGCAGGTCTCCATCAGAGGTACGTACGTATGTACGTGGGCGTGGCCAGACGCGTTCACTGTAACTGTATTTCTGAACACCCCCCCCCCCCCCCCCCCCCCCCCCCCCCCCCCCCCCCCCCCCAGACTGATGACCTTCAGCGTCCATTTGTAGTTTCCTCCATCGACACTAATGAAACATCTGTCTGCTGTTAATTGCAGATAGATTACGCTACTAATTATGTCACTTTTCAACGTCTGCCTTTGCTTTCGAGAGCTTTTGAGCGAGAAAAGAACAAAAAAAAAGCAAAGCGGGACGTGTTTCTGACTTGGTTCTGCCTCCATCCACAGAAAAAACAAAAACTCCAGTATGTAGATGTGCCTTTGACAGCAGTTTTATCCGCTTACGTGCTGGTATTTGCACGATCATCTGTGCATTAGTGGATGTGTTGGGGGTGTTGGCTGCGATCCCTGCCCTGTCAGCTCCGCTGTCTGTCTGAATTCTTAACTATAAACCCCGGTAAAGAAATAATAAGCTCTGAAAGCTTTGTATAACTCCTACCTGTCCATTAAGTAAAAGCGTATTCCCGGAGGTGCTTTGCTTTTCTTCCTACAAGCTCAAGCTCACGTCCCTCAATCTGGGACAACAACTTCCACCAGCTCAGGAGCTGTCAGCAAAGCAATTAAGTTCGGTATCACTCTGGTTTTTCCCGCGACGGCGGCAGCAGGAAGGCTGAGGCAGTGTTGGGCAAGTTCACTTTCTACACCAACTGGTTTAGTTCATAGTTCATAGAAATTAAAATGAACTAGTTCAGTTCACCGTTTCAAAAAATGAACTAAATAGTTCATTTTTAGTTCAATTTTTTAAAAATATTTCTTAATGTTGCCGCTGCCCATATACTACACCACCACAAACGGCAATTATTTTATCCATTTTAACTGTCGAAAACTATGTGTCCAATTCTGAATCCTGAACCAACCAGGGTTCACATTAGCATTAGCATGTAAAACTGTCATTTCCGTTTCAGTTTCTCTCTACATGTTATGGCCCGGGTCGGCCATAGCAGCCCTGTGTGTGTCTGTCAAGTTGGCGTCTCTCCCTGTCTCTAGTGGTTCCTGTTTTACTTTGAAGGTCTGTCTTGTCTCTATTGTTTTCTGCTTTGTTTCCTTCCCCTCATTACCACTGATTCCCTGCACCTGCCTCTCGTTTGTTTTTCTGTGTATTTAAGTCCTGTCATTTCCCCCTATTCTCTGTGGGTCCATTGTCGTGAGTATGTGTTTGCAGTTCTTTATGTTTTCCCTCCCGTCTTTTGGATTATTGTTAGTTATGTTTTTGCAGTTTGACTTTTTGTGTTTTTTGATCTTTACCTTTTTTTGTGTTTATGGATCATTCTGGACTTTTTTTGTGTTTTGTTAAATAAACCTTGCTCTTTTTGAGATCTCCTGCACCTTGGTCCTCTTTAGTAGCTGCAGACACTACAGCAGCCATTCCCAAACTTCAGAATACCAAGGCCCAATTTGAAATGTGAAAAATCTCTGCAGCCCATCGAAACCTTTAATCACAACTGTGATCAACATACAGGACCAGGAACCATGATCTGATATTAATGTAAGGGGTCAACAAATAAGGTGACACTTGTCATATTAAGTGTTATTCTATTGTCATCTTAACTTATCTGGTTTGTTCTATTACTTCTTAATGTTTTTTAATCATGTCATAAATATTTTACAGTAATTAAAAACATATTTGAAAAAGATCAAGGATTTAAAACACATTTGTTTAATTTTAATGACCTCTCACGGCCCACCTGCAGTCCCACGACGGCCCACCAGGGGGCCGCGGCCCACACTTTGGGAATCACTGCTCTACAGTAGATTAAGAATATGAGGAAAAACTTGCTGCCAAATGGTCTTTATTTTAAGACAAAAACAGGTCCTTAAGGTGAAAATGTTTTTTCCCCCCATTTCAATCCCAGTCGGGAGTCGGGGGTCTCCTCCAGCTCTGGGCAACTGTAGCTCTCATCTTCCTACTTGTTTTAAATGTTTGATGACGTAATTGTTAGCGTGACAGCAGCGACAGCCCGTGTTGCCATGTTTGATTGATTTCCTTAGATACATATCACGCTCGTTTGTGGTGGATTTTAAATGGGGTTCGCTGGAAACCTGGAACGGTTTTGACCGTGCGTGAACTTTGAAAGAGCATCGTTCACAACTGCCCAAATGAACTCGTTCACGCCCCCCGCTGGTGAAGGGGAAAGAGAGCGCGCTCAGTTCACGTTCGCGCAAAATATGAACTAGTTTCGTGAACTTTGGTTCAGTGAACGCGTTCAGGTACAACACTGGGCTGAGGAAGGCCGATCCCCGCTACAGCCGGCAGGGCAGGACGCCGGACTGCCCTGAACAGGAAGGAGGGAAGTGGACACATGGAAGTGTGAAAGGTGCTTCCACAGGTGGAAAACTCTTCAAGCTGGTTTAGCGAAGTGAAGGAGAAAAAAAACAAGCAGAGGCTAAGAGGGCATGACGGACATGTTGAAGGAGCTGCCGTAACGAAGCACAGATCGGTTCCCGAACATGTAGCCTCTCCAGGCTGAAGGAAAATATAAAGATAAGAATGACGGACAGATCCTAACGTCAACTTCAAATAGTAATAAATAAGCGCTCGATACTTTCTGAGCTGGAGAGCCGACTGACAAAGTCAATAAGTTGAAATGCAGTGTCTCGAAATGAATGCAAATGGAAGATGAAAGGCGTCAATCAAAGGAAGGAGAGGGAGAAAATGTGAAAGGAGGCCGAGCTGCAGAAACAAGTTCACATAATCAGAAGAAAGCGTTGTTATTCCATAGTAAGCTATATGCCGAGGCGACCCAGCCGCCCCCGCGGGGATGCTAGCGGGTGTTCACGGAGAACACAGAGGACTCCGGGGATGCCGCCGTTCCAGGGTCAGCTCCAAAGGCCCGGGCACGGAGCGCTGGAGTTGAAAGGGCTGGAAACTCCCCGGGTCCCAGATCAGATGGAATTAAAAATGCATAAGAGGGAACTATACATCTGCCCCCGAGGACCGGCCTGAGCGTGGAGTTGAAGGAAACGAAGAAGAGGAGGAAGAAAAAAAAGAGGAGAGAAAGCAGTGATCAAATAGACGAGCCTCTGAGGTGGACGGGCGATACGACAGGATACTTCCTTTTCTGAGAAGTAATGATGCACTGACTGACTTGTTTCGCTGCTTCCAGGATTATCCTTGTTAGTGTTTCTATACCATAATTCTGTATTATAGAATTAGAGGCAGGGAGACACTGATGATGAGGATGGAGTTTTTAGGATTTTACAGTTGTAAAAAAAAAGAGTTGTAACTTTTCAGAGAACCATGATGCAAGAGGACGGGCCAAACTCACTATTCCTGTCAGTCCTGATAACCTGTCTGATTTCCTTTTTTCTTCCAGGGCCAGGACCAAGGAGACCTAAGACCAAAGAGACCCAGGACCAAACAGACCAGGACCAAAGAGACCAGGACCAGGACCAAGACCAGAGACCCCCAGACCAAAGAGACCAGGACCAAAGAGACCAGGACCAAAGAGACCAGGACCAAAGAGACCAGGACCAAAGAGACCAGGACCAAAGAGACCAGGACCAAGGAGACCCAAGACCAAGCAGACTCAGGACCAAAGAGACCAGGACCCAGGACCAAAGAGACCAGGACCAAACAGACCCAGGACCAAGGAGACCCAGGACCAAGGAGACCTAAGACCAAAGAGACCTAAGACCAAACAGACCAAGGACCAAACAGACCAGGACCAAACAGACCAGGACCAAGGAGACCTAAGACCAAAGAGACCTAAGACCAAACAGACCAGGACCAAGGAGACCTAAGACCAAACAGACCAGACCAAACAGACCAGGACCAAAGAGACCCAGGACCAAGGAGACCAGGACCAAACAGACCAGGACCAAGGAGACCTAAGACCAAAGAGACCCAAGATCAAACAGACCAGGACCAAGGAGACCTAAGACCAAGAGGAGACCCCAAGATCAAAGAGACCCAGGACCAAACAAGACCAGGACCAAGGAGACCTAAGACCAAAGAGACCAGGACCAAACAGACCAGGACCAAGGAGACCCAAGACCAAAGAGACCCAAGATCAAAGAGACCCAGGACCAAACAGACCAGGACCAAGGAGACCTAAGACCAAAGAGACCCAAGATCAAAGAGACCAGGACCAAACAGACCAGGACCAAGGAGACCTAAGACCAAAGAGACCTAAGACCAAACAGACCAGGACCAAAGAGACCAGGACCAAAGAGACCAAGACCAAAGAGACCAGGACCAAACAGACCAGGACCAAGGAGACCTAAGACCAAACAGACCAGGACCAAGGAGACCTAAGACCAAAACAGACCAGGACCAAGGAGACCTAAGACCAAAGAGACCCAAGATCAAAGAGACCAGGACCAAGGAGACCTAAGACCAAAGAGACCCAAGATCAAAGAGACCAGGACCAAACAGACCAGGACCAAGGAGACCTAAGACCAAAGAGACCCAAGATCAAAGAGACCAGGACCAAGGAGACCTAAGACCAAAGAGACCTAAGACCAAACAGACCAGGACCAAAGAGACCCAGGACCAAACAGACCAGGACCAAACAGACCAGGACCAAGGAGACCTAAGACCAAACAGACCAGGACCAAGGAGACCTAAGACCAAAGAGACCCAAGATCAAACAGACCAGGACCAAGGAGACCTAAGACCAAAGAGACCTAAGACCAAACAGACCAGGACCAAGGAGACCTAAGACCAAAGAGACCCAAGATCAAAGAGACCAGGACCAAACAGACCAGGACCAAGGAGACCTAAGACCATAGAGACCAGGACCAAACAGACCAGGACCAAGGAGACCCAAGACCAAAGAGACCCAAGATCAAAGAGACCCAAGATCAAAGAGACCCAGGACCAAACAGACCAGGACCAAGGAGACCCAAGACCAAAGAGACCTAAGACCAAACAGACCAGGACCAAAGAGACCCAGGACCAAAGAGACCCAGGACCAAAGAGACCCAAGATCAAAGAGACCAGCACCAAACAGACCAGGACCAAGGAGACCCAAGATCAAAGAGACCCAGGACCAAACAGACCAGGACCAAGGAGACCCAAGACCATAGAGACCAGGACCAAGGAGACCCAAGACCAAACAGACCAGGACCAAAGAGACCCAGGACCAAACAGACCAGGACCAAAGAGACCCAAGATCAAAGAGACCAGCACCAAACAGACCAGGACCAAGGAGACCCAAGACCAAAGAGACCCAAGACCAAGCAGTCCCAGGACCAAACAGACCAGGATCAGTCTGTAATTGTGGAGAGAAATCTGGGGTGGAGGACTCATATTTAGGATTATTTTTGGCCGCCCAACATAATATCGATTTTTCAGCTCCTAATATTGATTTTTTTTTTAGGAAAATTGTTTAATTTTCACATTTAAATTGTTCAAAATTTAAATGTGCAAAAACACTAATAATAAACATTAAATAGGTTGTTTTGAAGAAAGTAGTTTTGACTCAATTTGTCCTCTGAATGATCAATATCATCTGATGAACATATACAGCAACTTGATTTTTCATCTCTACTTTTAATTTTGATATTAACTGGGTAGAATATCGCAATATAATATGATATCGTCATAATATTGTATCGTGACCCCAGTATCATGATGCATATCGTATTGCGAGGTCCTTGCCAATACTCACCCCTACCTGTCATACGGTCAAGGCCTCCAGTTCCAGATGCAGGAAAGCAGCCCCACAGCATTATGGATCCTCCACCGTGACTGCTAAGACGTTCTTTTCCATAAAAGCTTTGTTGCGCCATCTTTAAACACACCGTTTGTATGTTTGTACTGTTTCATCTCTCCATAAAACATCGTCCCAGAGGGTTTGAGGTTTGTCCAGGTTCTCTTTCGCTAAGATCAACCGTTCTCTTTTCTTCAGTAAAGGGGTCTTCCTTGGCCTCTGCCAAGGCAGATGGTACGGTACGTGTTGAAACACTTACACCAGACCGCTCCAGGTTGGCCTTCAGGTCTTTAGATGCTTGACGTGGTGTTTTTTTTTTCCACCATTCCCGTCAACCTTCGAAGACTTCTGTGATCAATTTTTCTTTTCCCCTCCACGTCCAGGGACATTCTCGACAGTTCCATCCCTGGAAACGTTCTTAATAACGTCATGCACCGTTGAAACAGGGATACCAAGGTCCTTGGAGATGGCCTTATAGCCTTTAGAGGTCTTGTTCTTGCAAATAACAGCATTTCTGGCGTCTTCAGACAGCTGCTTTGTCTTTACCGTCGTCACACATGAAGAGGGAACAACAGGTGGCTTTTTAATACACCAAAATGATCATTCATTGACTAATTCATGTGACATGAGTGGAAGCAATTAATCACAGCTGGTCCTCATTTGTGATTTGCAACAGGTGAGCCAAATTGACTTTCAATACTGATTTGCAGCAAATTGTGCCGATACAATCTACACGGCAAGCATTTTTTTTTCTCATAATGTTTATCTTTTTTTAATGTTCTTTATCATTTCCTGTAGTAAAATGTTGTTTCACTTGATACATTTCCTTCAGTAGATATTCCACAATATGCACTTAGATTTGACGGGCGCCTTTAACGGTGAACAGGACTGTATATGAGGATCCGATTAAAAATTAGACCGATGAACGTCGGACCATAACGTTCTGCAACACGACACATTCACAGCATCGGCTCTCACGCCGAAGAGCTGAGTTCCCCCTGAGATACATTACCAGCTCTGAGTCAAATAAGCAACTCACAAAAAACCTGCAGAGCCGAGGCTCTGATTCACAAAGTACCTGTTTATGCAGCGACAGGGAAACTCGGCGTCCGGCGCGCTGTAAGCCTGCAACGAGACATGCGGTAAGCCGCTTAACGTCACCGCAGAACAGAGGGGAGCAGCGCTGAGGGAAGAGGGAAGGGATGGATGGATGGACGGATGGATGGAGAGGAGGAGGAGGCGGCAGGGATTTGGTTCTCTGACAGGAAGAAACAGGATGGGTGAGTAAGGATGACACAGGAATAAAGGAAAGGAAGGAAAAGTAGAGGGTGAAATGAAAAAGCCCCCCCATGGCAGCTGATGACAGGCCCAAATCACCCCACCACCACCACCACCACCACCACCACCAGAACCTCCCACCCGGTGAGTCAGAGCATAATCCCGGTAACACAGTTCGAATAATGTACGTAACATGAAACGACCCCCCCCCTCCACCCTGCCAACCTCCCACCTTCATGCAACCAACTGCGTTCGCACCTAAGGTTGGGAATCGAGAACTAGTTCCTGTAGAGAACCGGTTCCTGTAGAGAACCGGTTCCGTGTGTTTCAATTCCATGGAATCGTTTGGCAGTTTATCCAGCGATTCTCTTATCGATTCCAACCAGCACGAATCTCACGTAATTTACGCAAGTTACGCACAGTCAATTCCAGAAAGCACTTACGTGATTAAGTTACGTCGGTTTAACACGCGCATTGCAGTTGTAAACAACAATGGCGCCCACCAGGTTCAAACGTTCCAAAGTTTGGCTTCACTTCACCAAAGAAAGATGGCAACAAGGCAACTAGCAGTCATTGTAAAGTGGAGATAACAGCGTCGGGAGGGAACACGGCTAACATGCAGAAACATTTGAATACACAACATGCGATAACGAGTGTCGTGTTTTTGACGCTTCGGACTGATGGATCTCAACCCAGCAGCAGTAGCCAAGCTAAGATCACCTCTGGTAACTCTGGTAAGTAGCTATCCCACTGCCTATGTGCTTCTTTGTAAAACACGCTAACATTAATGCTATGCTATTAAACGAATACCTTCTAAATGTTCTGCATTACATTTAGAAGATGACCGTGATGAGAGAGAGAGTCTGGCTGGTTCAGAGGCTGGAAGACATGATTATTTTACTGCTAAAGAATTGTTAATTCTTCATAGTATTTGCAGATTTGTACTATGCACTGTTCCGTTGTATTTGATAGTATTTATCTTTCTTTATTATTATTTTTGAGTGCTTAGTGAGCTCATATATCCTTTTAAAAGGGAGATTTTTTTTATTTCTATTAGGAAAAATCTGTTAGTAAAATGTTCCACATTCTTGTGTATTTGCACAGTTACATATTACAACAGTTAACACGTTATCCAGGCTTTGGGCCTCTTTTGACCTCACTGTTGAGTTTGTAAGGTCGTGACTTCTAAGTTAAAGAATTTGATGCTAATAAAACTGTTTGTTCTCCTTTTTCCCCAAATTTGAATCGATAAGAGAATCGATAAAGAATCAAATCGTTAGACAGTATCGATAATGGAATCGGAAAAATCTTATCAATTCCCACCCCACCAGAAACCCCCTTTCATGTCGGCGCCATGCGGCGCGCCAGGAGGAAGGACTCGCACCAGAAACACAAATATGTTTAATATTTATCTGTATCAATGTGATGTTGCCATAAATCTATTTCCCTCGGGGGTGGGGGAGGGTTGGGGTGTTAGCTAATATGCGGTGAAAGATGTGTTGGATCCCGGCGCGTGGCAGGAAGACGGAGTGTTCGTGCCCCCGCGGTGAGAATTTGAAGGGATCGTTACATAAACACGGGGCCCATTAAGTATGGGGGGTGGGGGGGTGGGGGGGGGGGGATGTAATTTGTGGAAGTGACACATCATTCTTCCTGCGTTGTCTGGTAATTGCAGACGCTGCATCATCGGGGCCGTGAGTGAGACAAATATGGTATGAACGTGGTCAACGGGGGCAGGTTGTTTGTTTGTGTGGATTTTTTTGTGCGCGTGCGTGCTCGGTCGGCGAGATGAGGTTGATGGATTGGACCAGCGCCTCTTCCCGCCACACTGCGGTGCACCTTTCGGTCCGTAGTTAGGAGGAAGTTGCTTCGGCGTAATTGGATATGACGGCAAACAGGCAGGACGCGGCCGCGGGGTGAGAGGAGGCGGGGTCTGAGTGGAAGCTGCGGGGGCCGGCGAAGGCCGTGGAGGGAAGGAGGAGGACGTGACGTTTCTGAGATGCTGTTGGTAAAACTTCCTGCTCCTCCCCTCCCCTGCTTTCTGCCGCATGTCAAACGTTGAGAAGCGAGTTTACCGCGTCAGCGCAGAAGTCCTCGGGGCCCAAGGAGCCTCTCCTCTGCCCCCGTTTGCTCTCGCTCGCCCTCCTTCTCCTCCTCTCCCACACTTTTTCCCTGAAAGCCCCAGAGCCGAGGCTTTAATGAAGACGAATGCGAGGAATCAATTTGCAGCATCTTCGCTCCATCTGGTGGGGTTCGTCTCTGTGCCTCAATTAGCGCAGCAGCTGGGAGAAGAGTTCCTCCAAAACAGCCCTATTACGCTAGCTCACGTCCTGCAGAGCAGCTACAGGCTACGGACGCCGCTGAGACAGGGAAACGCATTAAAAAAAAAAAAAAAAAAAAGAGGAGAAAGTGCTACTTAAAACTAAGCAGCAAGCGTGTTTTTCTTTTTTAATCAAGGAATTAAACAATAGCTTGGCCAAACTAACACTCTAGACCATTAAAAGTCTGCTAACAACCCGGCTGATGAACAACAGAAACTTGGTCAAATTAAGCAGTAAAGTTTTAGAACTACAGTGATGCCTATTTTTTTCGCGGTTAATTGGGACCGGCGCCACCCCGTGAAAATCAAAATTCGCGAACGGGAGCCGGAGCCCCTGAGCCTAAATTATGTATTTAAAATATGTTTAAAACCAGTAAAAAAGTGTTGAGTCATTGCAGTGAAACAAATGTGGTCTTTCTGTTACCTTCACAGCCTCTGGTCTCTGAACTGTAGTAAAGAAACCGCTGCTATTGGGCTATTTTTGGCTTGTAATTAGCAGCTAACGCGCTAACAACAACAAAAGAAACAGTCTGGTTTTCTCTGCATGGAACGAGCACTTTATTCTGTCACTGCAGGAACTTGTAAAAAAAAAAGGAATAGTTGTGCGCACATCCAATCCTATTCGGCCAGGTGCAGGATGATCAGAAGATCATGACAGAGAAAAGAGAGCAAAATCCGCACACTTGTTAGAAGCCCCCAATGTATCTTTAATTGCAACGTTTCGACCGAATGGTCTTCCTCAGGCAACTACAAAGAAGTGACAAGGCAGGTAGCAAATGTATATATAGGCTGAGAGCCAAGTGACATCACAATTGCATGGGCTTCAAGTGAGCCATATATGGGCATATGGCCATGTATATATGGGCCACTTAGTATGCACAGAGGTACAATAAATACAAACAATACAATATACATAGGGAAACACACCAATACAAAACAAATAAAACAAATAAACCATTTTAGGAAGAATGTAAAAAATCGACACTACTTGGAGATTTAAGACACCAAATACAAATTCACAAAAAGGGCTTGATGTCAAAATCCTCATTAAGGCCATTAGGTGACATGGTATTAAGAAAAAAGATCCAATAGGTCTCCCTTTGAAGGAGTTTTCTTTCTCTGTCACCACCTCTGCGCTGTTTCTCAATCTTCTCCACTCCTAGATAACGCAGTGCACTGACGCTGTGGCCCGCTTTTTTAAAGTGAGCTGCAACAGGACTGCGCTCATCGCCTGATCTGATCTTGCTCCTGTGTTCACAGATCCTCGTGCGCAGTTCCCTAAATGTTTTCCCAATGTAAGCAAGGCCGCATGGGCAACGTATCATGTAAATCACATGTGTAGTACTGGATGTGATAGCCCCCCGAATAGAGATATTGCGACCTGTATGTGGGTGGGTAAAAATTTTACACCTCTGCGTGTAGACGCATTGGGAGCAGCAGTATTTTTTCTTAATACCATGTCACCTAATGGCCTTAATGAGGATTTTGACATCAAGCCCTTTTTGTGAATTTGTATTTGGTGTCTTAAATCTCCAAGTAGTGTCGATTTTTTACATTCTTCCTAAAATGGTTTATTTGTTTTATTTGTTTTGTATTGGTGTGTTTCCCTATGTATATTGTATTGTTTGTATTTATTGTACCTCTGTGCATACTAAGTGGCCCATATATACATGGCCATATGCCCATATATGGCTCACTTGAAGCCCATGCAATTGTGATGTCACTTGGCTCTCAGCCTATATATACATTTGCTACCTGCCTTGTCACTTCTTTGTAGTTGCCTGAGGAAGACCATTCGGTCGAAACGTTGCAATTAAAGATACATTGGGAGCTCCTAACAAGTGTGCGGATTTTCCTCTCTTTTCACTGTAGGAACTTGTAACATCACACAGGTTGTATTGTTGGGCTCCTGTCGGTTAACAGAGAATGTAAATCTATACACGCTGGGCTGCTGTTGATGCTCACTACACTTTACATCTAAACCCATTTTCATTCTGCCGTCCGACGACACACACACTACATTACCCATAAGGCCACATCATTACCCATAAGGCCACCTTCTTAAACATTTCTTCACTGTGAGAGAATGCGCACAACATCCTGTGATGTTTCCTGCAATTTTTTAAATGTTTTTAAATTATATTATATATTTCTGAAAAATCTGTGAATAACTAAAACCAAGAATTGGCAAGGGATCACTGTATCTTCAGTTCAGAGTGGTGATGAAAGTCTAATTAGATGTGCAAATATTTCAGTGTTTTTAACGACAATTTTCCTGGAAAATTTCAGAAAAGTCGAAGATCATCTGGAGGAACAACGGCCAAGCCGTGCGGAGGTTCATTTCAGCGAAGTCAGAGTCAACAAACCCCGAGTTAATAAACGCTTGAGTTTCAAATTGGGGGGTTCAGACGCCGACTCTCAAGTTACCGTGACCTAACGGAGACGGCGTCAGTGGAGCTCCATGATCCTCCATGATCCTTGGCAGGCACGAGGAAGATGATCCTCCTGCTCTTCTGCCCTGAACTCGAGGCTTTCTGCAGAAAGCGGCGGTGAAAGAAGGACGTTTGACCCCGGGAGCGGGATTCTAGTCGCGCTTCCACGAAAAAAACAAATGCAACCAAATCTGGAAGAAGTTTAAAACGGCTGTGGTTCCTGGTACTGATGTGTTCGGATCCTAGGGGTGAGTATTGGCAAGGACCTTGCAATACAATATGTATCGTGATACTTGGATCACGATACGATATCACGATATCATGATATATTGCGATATTCTACCCAGTTAATATCAAAATTAAAAGTAGAGATGAAAAATCAAGTTGCTGTATATGTTCATCAGATGATATTGATCATTCAGAGGACAAATTGAGTCAAAACTATTTGCTTCAAAATAACCTATTTATTGTTTATTATTAGTGTTTTTGCACATTTAGGTGAATGAATGAATTTTCCTAAAAAATCGATATTAGGAGCTGAATAATCAATATTATATCGGGCGTCTGAAAATCGCGATATATCGCCAGATCGATTTTTTTTTCACACCCAGAGGTTTAGATCACAAGACTCCACTCATCTCTGAGCAGAGAGCAGGTGGAATAAAATGACCTGCACATCCCTAAACGAAGCCGTCAAACGTTACATGTCACCTGGTCGCTTCGCTGACGGCTCACGTCTGGTTCTTACGTGTCCGTTCAACCAAACTCAAGACTGGCTGCCACCCAGAAACGATCACGAGCACAAGCGCTAACCATCGCTCAAATCTGCCGATTATCTGGATTAGATCCGTAAATGCGGCATTACAACTCAACCGAGGCCGACCAAATATTGACACGCGGCTCATCCAACTGTGACGGCCAACGTCTAGCCTAACTTTGGACATTTTCTCTGTGAGCTTGACAGATGGCGAGCTTGACAACGGATGGCCGGGGCTGAGAGCTAAAGCGCGACGGATCCTCAGCTCCTCGGAGGGACAGCTCCTTCCAGAAAGGCCCACGGAGGTTACAAGGATCAAACGGAGGACTTCTGGAGGGATTATCTGGATCGAGTGAGGCCAGTGAGCCGCTGAGGACAGCTGGTTAGCTCAAAATGTATTTGTTTGTTGTAACTTGCTGGTTAAAGTGAGAGCAAACTCATAACTGCATCTTTTATCTTAAAATTCAATTCAATTCAATTCAATTTTATTTATATAGCGTCTGTTACAATGACAATTGTCTCTAGGCGCTAAAAAGTAGGTGCTGCACAGATACTGACCCTAATGCACCTGTAAGGAACAGGTGAGGTCAATTTTGCCACAAGCCACTGGTGACAAGGTCAAGAGAAGTCATAGATGAATAAATACATTGATACCCAGAAAGGAGAACTGTGAGGTTGATGATGGAGCTGAACCAATACGGTTAAAAAATGTACTTTGGGTGTTCAAATATAGATTAGCGCTTGCTTTTAAAGTAAAGTGGTATATTTAATTTCCTAAATCAAATATCCCGTGTTGAAAGAAGGTGTGCTAATATCAAACCTTTTCTAGTGAATAGTCTCTCATCAAACTGCATGTGTGCACAGTTACCTCACTGTTTGAGCCCAGTTCTCCTTCACTTTCACCCTGATCACTCATAATGAATAATATTCAATATATAAACCTGCAAGCAACAAGCATCAAGCAACGACGAAGGTCCAGAAATGCAGAAGATGCCTCCGAGAGAATAAAACGGCGACGACCCTCTGAGACTTTCGACTACAAGCTAATAACAGCGGTGACGGCTAACCAACTGGGAACTGTGACGGTCGACGACAAACTCAACGCAACATCGACAAAAAGGAACGTGAGAAGCTGGACGAATACCAGGAAGAGACAGAAAATATGTGGAAGGTGACGGCAGCAGTGTCAACAGTACTGGGATCAGCCCGAGCACCGGTTAGAACCAACAGCAACCATCCAGGAACTACGCTTGGTTGCAGTCCTTCTGCTGACCACTAGGTGCTGGCTACAAAACAGAGCAAATCCCACTTAACTCCCATGTTAAAGTGGTCAACTTTGAGGCAGAATTAAATATATTTTCAGGTTCAAAGATCAGTTTTGGTCTTTAAATGAGAGATCTCTGATTGACAGCTCGCCATTGGCTCCACCGTTTGGTTGTTACTGTCATCATTTTAGCTACTCTGCGCTGAGCATTATATTTACTTCTGAGCTGCGAGTTAAAACAGATCATGGTCATATTTTAAAGTGAATGTGATTGTATGCAGATCCGAGTCTTGAGATGGGCTGCTGGGCTAGCGCGCCGCTGAGCTGTTCGCTGCTGTGAGCACGCCACCAGATCGGCTGAAGGAGCCCAGCAGATCACGGAAAATCATTTAAGGAGTCCTCCGAGCTGAATTACGCCAGGACCTGCAGTCAATCATCCTGACCAGCCTCTCCACGGTGAAGCCCAACAGGGCACAGGGTTCCAGCAGGACCTCCAGTCATCCCAAGCTTCAGCCACATACATCCGCCGTGGAACCTCCCATCATGCCGAGACCCACAAGCGCTCGTTTCATTATGATGATTTTCTGGCAGCAACACTTGAAATGAGGATGGGCTCGTTCCACCTCTCTGCCACACGGCACCAACGCAGTTTGAGGAAAATGAGGCTTGAAAAGCTCTCTGTACGAGCCTTGGTCACGTGACCAGATGCTTCGTCCATTAGTTCTAGACAGTCAGAGGTTAGGGTCCAGCTCTCAGGTCTCCTGTTCAGGACCGGAGCTTGAAGAGTTTTGAGGTGAATTCCAATTCCACCCTTCTCAACTCTCAATCTCAACCCTCAATCTCAAAAGTGCGCGCTCCCGCTAAGTACAAGTGCTGTCCAGAATATAAGAACGTCAAATTGAGGAACAAGTTTGAGGGCCGTATCGCCCTCAAAATTGAGATTCTCCGGCACCACCCTTGGTAGTAAGGGCTACCCAGAAGGCATTGGGTAATTTGGCCAAGACATCTTCGAAAAGGATGGCAAAAAAAAAATGTTTGCTACAAACGTAAGTATCTTCTTAGTTCTTAAAGATAATCCATCTTATAAACCATCTTATTGTCTTTGTTTGAGACTTTTTTCATGGATTAACATCGTTGTTGTGCAACATTTATTTTTTTACTTTTGATGTTTGCTGCCGGACCGGCGGTCCCGGTCGGCTTCACGTTACTTGTATACCTTTTTGTGTAGCGACAGAGGACTGAATAATGTATCCTCTATTATGTTATTTGCTAATATTATTTAAAGAATATACGGCGCTCTTTTCAATGTTATCCCTGTGTCATTTCAGGAAATACAGAGACAACACGGCTCTGATACATTTCAGTCTGAAGACGTAACTTTACTCAAGGGGTGTCCCATTTCTAAGTCACAAGATAGGCCTGACACTTACTTTCGAGGGTTAAGATTGAGGGCCAAAAATTGAGGGTTAAGGGAGGAATTGGAACTCCCCCTTGGTTTCTGGAAACATTTGGAAGCTTCTTCTAGTTTTCTTGTTCTTGTAGTATTCTCATATAACATTTTTCATGTTTCCAAGCTACGCTGAAGAACATTAAATAAGCTTTAAAGGCATTCATAAGTTTCAAAGTTTTCATTGACAAATACATCAGATTTAAGACTTATATACATCGTTCTCCCCTCAAAACCATCTGATGGGATGGTTATTGATTTCTGGTCTGAATCCTGACTTATCAAGGTCCGTTCCTGCTCTATCGGCACCCTAATTTGATCAAACTTTATCATTCTCTGCTTTTTCACCTGTTTTTTCAGGATTGACCACAGGTCGATGGGAGGTTTCCTGGCCTCGGATCTGAAGTTTCAATGCCACGATCCATATGCAAAGCTGCTCCATCAAGCTGGTAAATGCTCGGATCATCCTCGAATTGTTCCTGGATTGCTGGCAGAAGCTGCTCTTATTTATGAGAGTTTTGGGTTCCTCTTAGACGAGAAGCTACACATGTAGCTGCTGGCATGTTGGACTCATGGTACTGTTGATCTTTTCTTCTGGAGCCAATTGATTTTCCAGATGGCTAGAAGGGGGAGGCTTCATCAGACACAATAACTTCGCACCAGTCTTGCACTGTCCAGTAGTTCTAGTTCTTATAGTTCTTCACCACAGCTGGAAAAAAAATCTGGTCCTCATCAGGTTTTAAGATGGGAGAAAATTACACAGCATTACACGGCGCTATTTGAAGAAAAAAAGAAAGAAGAACTGAGGCAAACTGCAGAAACAGTGAGTAACAGAGTAACTGGACTCCAGCTGAAGTTTTGCTAATTAAAGGCCCTTGATTAATTGATCATCTTCAAGTGTGACTACCTCCACAACAGCAGCAGTGAGTGCTACATGAGTGCTAACACGATGTCAAGGAGGAAATACATCAGAAATAACCGCAGAAGCAGCTGTTGCTGCCCGTCAGTCTGGGGAAGGTTATTGTGGCGGCGGGGTGAGGTTGCTGCCCAGCTGCAGGGGTGGGGGGGTGGGGGGTCGCTAATCATGTCTCTCTAGACAGGAGTAGCACGCTGGGACCAGAGAGGTTCCAGCAAGTTCACCCCGATGGTCAGACCATGCAACGGTCAGAGAAACTGAACTAGCATTAGCCTGTTTCAAAGCTGCATGTGAACAAGCCACAATGATGCTGGAACGATGCTCCCTGGGCAGATGATGTTTTTATCCGGCGCCACGGTTTTATTCTGGCAAAAAAACACCTCATACCTTCTGTCGAGCGCAGCAACGGTAACGTGCGGTAACGTGGGCGCTCACAAAGCTCATCAGTGAAACCTTCAGCTAGACTTGCACAGTGATCCCTTATTTTTCGCGGTTAATGGGGACCCCCGCGCGAAACTCAAAATCCGCGAACTGGAGCCAGAGCCCCCCGAGCCTAAATAATGTGTTTAAAATATGTTTAAAAACCCCAAAAAGTAGCGAGAGACTGCAGTGAAACAAGACAAAGGCTCAACTGTGGTCTCTCTCAGCCTCTGGTCTCTGAACCGTAGCAAAGAAACCGCTGGTATTGTGCTATTTTTGGCTCGTAATTAGCGGCTAACACGCTAACAACAACAAAAGGATAAGTCTGGTTTTCTCTGCATGGAACGAGCACTTTATTCTGGCACTGCTGGAACTTGTAACATCACACAGGTTGTATTGTTCGGCTCGTATCGTTTATGCTCACTCCACTTTTTATCTAACCCTGTTTTCGTTCTGCTGTCCCACGACACACACACTCCATTACCAACAAGGCCACATCATTACCCATAAGGCCACCTTCTTAAAGGAGCCAGGCTGGCTCACAACATTTCTTCGCTGTGAGAGAACACGCACAACATCCTGTGATGTTTCCGTAATTTTTTCTTGATTTTTTAAAATATTATACATTTCTGAAAAATGCGCAAATAACTAAAACCGCGGAACTTAAAGCGCAAATTGGCGAGGGATCACTGTATTCCCACGAATCCAGCCGAGGGTGCAGCACTGGCAAGTGCTCCACTTTTGAAAAGCTCCTCTGTGAGACCTGAGGTTAGAGAAAAGGAAAAAAAACAAAACGGACCACAGATCTTCCGTTTCTTGTGCAACCAGGACTAAACGCAGAGTTTTAATGCTGTTCATGTGACGCTGTTAATGTGGACTTTGGATAAAACCTGAAAACTTAAATACTAAAAGCAGTGAATCCATCTGTCTGTGTCAGCAGAGCTCTGCATCGTCTCTATCATCTCAGAACGCTCCACCAGAAATCCACCACGGCTTCATGACTCCACCGGTGCGCTGAATAACGGCCTGAGTTGCTGCGTTGGGCGTCTGTCAGCTGATCGAAGCTCGACTGAAATAGGATCAAACAACCTGGCAGTGATCCCCAACAAACCAGCAACAACAACTACAACAAAAGAAGGCTCCAGAAGGCCTAATAAGGCCTAATATTATAGATATGTCAGGGTTGTATCTGCATAACTGAGACCTGGTAACCTTCAGGTGATTTATTCTTTATTTTTATCTTTACATGCACAAATTGTAGTAAACATTTGTAAAACGTGCATTACAAGTTTGTGACAATCGTGAGTCTGATTTCTTTCCAGAAGCCTCTGACGTCGGCAGCTATAATCGTCTTTGTGAGTGTACCAGTGCTCATGAGTCACAGCGAGCACTGACTCCTCCCTCCGGGGCATCGCTCCTCCACGGCACTGGCTCTGTCAGCATCAAACACTTTCCATCCAAATGTCAAGCGCACTGCTGCACATCTGTAAAACATCCGCGTTTCCAGCGCAAATTTGCACACGTGCGTGACTGTCTAAAGACTGCGTGTGCCGTTGCGTGCTCAAGCTAGCCCCCGGGGTCATCTGTACATTTTCAGGGGGGATGTTCGCGTCAGTCCGGATTTTCATCCGGTACTTTGTTTGAATAAAAGGTGTCAAGGGATGGTATCATTTAATCATCACTTCAGCTGTTTCGTAACATGCAATAACTGAATCAAGGTCATGGGCGAGAAAAGCTTTAAGCCACGTTCAGAGTTCAATGCGGCACGTAGAAGAGTCTGCGTTTACAGCGAAACATCAGCGCGGCCTTGATAATTATTTAAAGGGCCACGATACTTCAAACGCACGCCCGACGTGGCCTCGCCACCTCCTCCACCCGCTCCAGCGCTGCGTGGCGAGACTCTCTGAAGTCAGTCTACGCTACGAGCTGCGCCTCCGCTACCGTCTCTGCAGATCACCTGCTAGTTCAACGGCGAGTCTTTGACTCGACTCATAAACCCAATTACAGTTTTATTATTGTTTTTCTGTTTTTTTCCATCTTGCTTGCTGAATTACAGGTGAGGAAGTGAGGCCAAAGGAACGTGTAAATGAGAGAAAGAGGAAACGTCGTCATTCTTTGTTGCCTGTGTGAACAGGGACACAGAAAATCACAATCAGATATCTGCATCTCTGCTGCCCCTCTTAGGTCACCAGGTGCAACTGCAGCTCAGAAAGTGTTTCACTTGCCCTCCACAATCTTGCATCGCCTGGATTTGCATACTAGTGCCCCCCCGCTTTCTTCTCTCACTGGTTTTCCCCTCCCTCCCCTCCGTCACTTCACTCCTTTGGTTTCACGTTGCCTTTGCAGAGCCTGGAGTCTCGGTCTCCCTGCCGTGCACTCCCCCCCCCCCCCCCTTTCTGCTGCAGTACTGTGTAATGAATGCTCGTGGGATGTGGGATGTGTGGAAGTTTACTTCCACAGTAAACTCGCGTAACCTGCGAGCAGAGATGAGTTAGTGCTCACATCTGCGAGTCCATCTGAAGACACAGATGACTTTCTTAGGTTTCAGGGTTTAGCAGGGCCCCCCCCCCCCCCCCCCCCCCCCCCCCCCGCCAGTCCATGCCACGCTGCAAAATCAGCCTTAAAAAGGGAAACGCGTGACGTGCTTTGAGAGATTAAAGCGTCGCATGTGATCCACGCCTCATGCAGGGCATCACCTCCCTCTGCAGATCACCTGCAGATGGAAACCTTAATAACTCTGAGAGCCTGCAGCAGATCTGCGAGCTGCACGGATTATTTCACTGCTCAGGGATCAAAAATGTGTTTTTAAAGGAGAAAAAGACCCTCCAGGATAACGGCGGCGCTCACTGACGAGCTAATTTGTTAATGATGTGATGAATTAACAACTGACTACACAAGAAAGCGCCGGGAAAAGTTGTTGGAGAAGACTTTTTTTTTTGCTGGAAACATTTAAAACTCTGGCGCGTGACGTCTCCTTTATCTCATTACACCCTGGAATTACAGCAGGAGTGATGTATACCTGCTCAGGACTTTCATGGCTTAAAAGGAAAAGAAAAAAAGCAATTACAAAGCGCTGGCTTCAGCAGGACCCTCCTACCACCGCTCCTCTTGTCAACATAATGAACTCAATCCCTGCAATGAAGAAAATTACTTTCACAATTTGCCTTTCAGAAAGAAAAAGGGGAATAAATATTGGACAAAGTGGGGCAGACGAGTTATTGCTCTCTTCCGGTACTTAAGGATGTGCGTTGTTCCTCATGTCCTCCAGATCCTGCTCATGTTCTGTTCCTAAAAAAACAGAAAAACAAAAAGGGTAAAAAAAAAAAAAAATAGAAATGGAAATAAAAGATCATAAGCACACCTCTCCGTGTAAGTAGGACAGTCTGGCGACGCCTTCAGGAAGGATCAGAGGTTAGAGTTTAACCCCCCCCCCCTCCCCGGATCCGGTGTGATGGACGCTGTGAGAGGCAGCGAATCCAGCTGTTCTCTCATCACAAGCGGCTGCACCAACTCGTTCTGCTGCGAGGAGTAAAGGCAGCAGGTAGGAAGCCAGCTGCTCCGGAGAACGGCGGAGCTGAAGCCCTCGGGGGGGCAGAAGGGAAAAAAACCTCAGCGTCTCCCTGAGTCAACCAGATACATGACGGGTTACCTGGCGGCGTGCGTTCCTCTTGGTCAAACTACCAATCTTGAGGCCTTTTTTGCACATTTTTTTTTTTTTTTTAAGTCATGTCCTCCTGATATGTCAAGTCAGTCCAAGAGGCTAATAAAAAGAACTTTCAATAATCAAAAAAAAAAAAAAAAGATGAATTAAAACGCAAGGATCCGTGACATCCTTTCACCGGGGACTAATATAAAATCACAGACTGCCTATATATCCGCAGATACACGATTAAGTCTCCACTAAAGTTAAACTAACCTCCCTTATCAGGGACACTTAGCTTTAATGCCTCCATCAGATCACCAAACTCCTAAAGTCTGCCTCTTCTATTATATTACCTGCTTCATTTCTGCATTTTCCCACCAGTTTTGGAACTTTCTGAATATCCTCGTGCAACACCCCAGGTATTTATCCTGTTGGCGCGAATGGACGGAAGTGACAACGGTAAGATGCTCCTGGCGAGGCTAGTGATGGGAATTGATAAGAATTTTCCAATTCAGATTCCATTATCGATACTGTTTAATGATTCGATTCTTTATCGATTCTAATTTGGGGAAAAAGGAGAACAAACAATTTTATTAACATAAATTTTTTTCACTTAGAAGTCACGACCTTACAAACTCAACAGCGAGGTCAAAAGAGGCCCAAAGCCTGGATAACGTGTTAACTGTTGTAATATGTAACTGTGCAAATACACAAGAATGTGGAACATTTTACTAACAGATTTTTCCTAATAGAAATAAAAAAAATCTCCCTTTTAAAAGGATATATGAGCTCACTAAGCACTCAAAAATAAAAAATCAAATATAGCGGAACAGTGCATAGTACAAATCTGCAAATACTATGAAGAATTAACAATTCTTTAGCAGTAAAATAATCATGTCTTCCAGCCTCTGAACCAGCCAGACTCTCTCTCTCATCACGGTCATCTTCTAAATGTAATGCAGAAGACATTCGTTTAATAGCATAGCGTTAATGTTATAGCGTGTTTTACAAAGAAGCACATAGGCAGCGGGATAGCTACTAACCAGAGTTACCAGAGGTGATCTTAGCTTGGCTACTGCTGCTGGGTTGAGATCCATCAGTCCGAAGCGTCAAAAACACGACACTCGTTATCGCATGTTGTGTGTTCAAATGTTTCTGCATGTTAGCCGTGTTCCCTCCCGACGCTGTTATCTCCACTTTACAATGACTGCTAGTTGCCTTGTTGCCATCTTTCTTTGGTGAAGTGAAGCCAAACTTTGGAGCGTTTGAACCTGGTGGGCGCCATTGTTGTTTACAACTGCAATGCGCGTGCTAAACCCACGTAACTTAATCACGTAAGTCCTTTCTGGAATTGACTGTGTGTAACTTGCGTAAATTACGTGAGATTCATGCTGGTTGGAATCGATAAGAGAATCGCTAGATAAACTGGCAAACAATTCCATGGAATTGAACCACACGGAACCGGTTCTCTAGAGGAACTGGTTCTCTACAGGAACCGGTTCTCGATTCCCAACCCTAGGTGAGGAGCTGGATCTTTGCAGCACTGCAGAGACGGCACGGAACTTGAGGAAATGTACTTAGAGCTTTAGTGGTAAACGTGAGACAGCAGAAGCTAGCTACTGTGCAGAGAGAGGGAGAGAGGGATGAAGGGAGGGGATGGAGGGAGTGAGGAGGTGGGAGAGGAACTTCCATCACGAAACAGAAGGAAACTAAGAAGATTTAACAGTCAAATCCCTGAACGTCTGTTCACGACGCTGAAACAGGTCTGGGCTGCTTTAGCCCAGTTATCTCTCCTCCTCCCTTTAACGGTTTTGCATGCACACCTCTGCGCGGGGTTTTATTTTGCGACAGGTTGGTGCACGAGCATCCGTGCTCTCCTGCTTCTCAGTGACTGCGGTCCTCTTAACACACAAACAGAGCGCCTAACCTGCAGGTACATACAGTATACGGTGAACATCAAAGCAGAGTCTACATGCCGAGCTCCAGGGTGAAGCAGAGGATTACGTAATGAAGAGCTCAGCGATCACAGATGCTCAGCTTCACACCAAAAAGATGGAGTCATGTTTGCCGAAGGTGCTTCACTGTCACTGATACCAATACTGAGCTGAAAAGCCGAAAAAGCTAATATTTATGCGTTTTCGCTCATATGACAGATTAAGTGATGCTAGTGAATTCTGCAAAAGAGGGTGAAGAGGGAACCACGCGCACCACAGATGGATTACAACGTTTATTCCACCTTGCTTAGTAGGCGGAGCTTGTGTTTTTCATTTTTTAGGCCGCGTTTCTATTGGCTGCACACGAGCGGCTTGTTTCTCTGCATTAGCGGGCTAACGGGGCTCATGATTTCACGCGAAGGAAAACCTGGCTGGGTTCCTGGCCCAGGAGTGGCTCCACTCTCCTACAGTGATCCCTCGCCAATTCGCGCTTAAAGTTCCGTGGTTTTAGTTATTCACGGATTTTTCAGAAATGTATAATATCATGGAAACATCACAGGATTTTGTGCGCGTTTTCTCACAGTGAAGAGATGTTGTGAGCCAGCCTGGCCCCTTTAAGAAGGTGGCCTTATGGGTAATGGTGTGGCCTTATGGGTAATGTAGTGTGTGTGTTGTGGGACGGCAGAAGAAAACAGGGTTAGATGAAAAGTGTAGTGAGCATCAACAGCAGCCCAGCGTGTATAGATTTACATTCTCTGTTAACCGACAGGAGCCCAACAATACAACCTGTGTGATGTTACAAGTTCCTGCAGTACCAGAATAAAGTGCTCGTTCCATGCAGAGAAAACTGGACTATTTCTTTTGTTGTTGTTAGTGTGTTAGCCGCTAAATACGAGCCAAAAATAGCACAATAGCAGCAGTTTCTTTACTACAGTTCAGAGACCAGAGGCTGTGAAGGTAACAGAAAGACCACAGTTGAGCCTTTGTCTTGTTTTGCTGCAGTGCCTCGCTACTTTTTTGTGGTTTTTAAACATATTTTAAACACATTATTTAGGCTCGGGGAGCTCCGGCTCCAGTTCATGGATTTTGATTTACGCGGGGGGGCGCCGGTCCCCATTAACCGCGAAAAATAAGGGATTACTGTATTCCCTCTTATGTATTTATACTAGGGATCGACCGATTATCGGCGCCGATATTTGGCATTTTTACGTAGATCGGCATCGGCCTTTTTTTAATCCAACGGGCCGATTTAAAACTAAATTATTTTGGCGCGGATGCAGCTGCGCTTCTCTGTCTCCAGCACTGTCCCGCTCACAGCGCCATCTTGATTACGCAATCCAAGCACATAGACACAAAGCCAATCAGAAGCTGAAACTGTTTGCAAGGTGCTCAAACACGGCGGAGAGATAAATTTTCTCGTGTGGAGAAGCTCCAGTGTGGACCAATGTGTCAAAGGTACGTTGGAAACTCCTGATATTGTAATAAACATCCCAGTCCTCTGCATGTCACAACTACTAGTAACGTTACTATGAGCAGAATACCGTAAAAATGTAATAAACATCAGCGGCAGCTCTGCTGGCTCGTAGTAGCTCCAGACGCGTCTGAATGATTTGAGACAAAGCTGCTGAAAAAAATCGATATGAGAACAGTCCGTTATAGTCGAAGCGTATGTGTGTGAGAAAAAAACTCAAACTAAATTCAGTCTAGTTTTATTGCATGAAAGCGTGACGAGGATAGAGAATAGTGTGTTACCACGGGAGTAACTGCAGAGCAGCAAAGTGTTACGCCCCGTTGCCGGGGAAAGAATAAAATAAAAAGGGTGGAAAAACGACACGACCACGACACGTTCACAACCAGAGTGTATTCTTCTTCCGACATCAGAAAAACTTCTCTCTCAACACGGGAGCAGGCATGAGTAATCAATTGCTGTGCAACAGATTCGCCACAGACTTAATAAAGAAAATAAAACACAATTGAAGTTCTAGAAATAACTTATACAAATGAATTTTTATAAAAAAGGTAAGTAAAATATTGTAAACAAAAAGTGATATAAAGTGAAGTATTTTTATATATAAATGTCATTACTATCTCTGTTATCTTCTATGCCTGCCAGGCAAAATCAGCTGAGCACAGAATGGATGATCAATCATCATTTTAACCTTTTTAACTCAAGACACATGGAAACAATGAATTATTCTCTTTTAACTTACATTTTCTAATGAATTATTATAGGAATATATGAAAATTATTAACAATCAGGTCTTATTATTACCATTGCTTATATTCTGTTCTGAACAACATGTTATCACATTCTGCATTATAATCATGACATAGTCTTTTTAATCACCTTTTTTGCCATGAATTATTATTATTATTCTCAGCCATTAACTCTTGGTTCAACTTAGCTGTGTTTTTTATCATGTTCATTTTTATCACCATGACAAAAGCACCGTCCGTCTGACACAAAACAGTCGGACAATAATAACTGCTGAACTACCGAGTTATTTAACTTTATCTCTTTGTGTTGATTGAGAGATCCCAAAAATGTTAGGTGAAGTTGTCTTTGATAGTTTATTTTAGAGGCGGGCCGCGAACTTTATAGCAACCCGTCGAAGCGCTGCAGCCGTCTCTCAGACCGCCAGATATGATGTAATTGTTTTCGCACAACAATCAGTTCTTGAAGTGGAATTTTTTCAGTTACACTTATTCATATTTTGTTTGCATGTCTCTGCCTATGTGTGCGTGTGTGAGGCGGGGGGTGGGGGGACTGAAGTAATCGCGAATAACTGTGTAGTATTGTACATGATGGTAGTCTGCAGGACGGCTGTGGCGGTCTGAGGAACAAGTGACTAGAACTCCTATGTATTTTATTTTAATATGTTAAAGACTTCAGAAAATATAAAACATACATATTTAGGAAAAGTAATGTAATGGCAGACCTGTAAATTTTGTTTGGAGAAAGTTATTCACATAATAACATCCCTAACCATCTGTGAGACTGCTTCGGTGGTTCTAGTGTTAAAATATAACATTTAATAAAAAATTGATGAATATCGGCTCAAAATATCAGCTATCGGCCTTCCTGACTACTAATGATCGGTATCGGTATCGGCCCTGAAAAAACCATATTGGTCGATCACTAATTTATACACACCTGCCCCCCCCCCCCCGGCGACCTTTCTGACAACGGATGAGTTTGAGATTAAAGATCGGTGCAGGAATGGAGAAATACTGAAGGAGAGAGTGTGGAGTTAACTAGAAGTGGTGGGAGGTCTTTAGCTTTTATTCCAGCATAACAGTTAATCCCCTAATTGTCCTTAATTACATGATGGCGTTAATTAGGGCCCCGGATAGTTTGAGAGAGCCGAGCATCGTCTGCAGACCGGCCATTAAAAAAAAAGAAAACGTTGAAGTGATGAGCTGATGATGAAAACGTGTGTGTGCGTGGGAAGAGAGAGACTGAAAGTGAGCAAACGGATATCCAGTTCATTTCTTTTCCTCCCTCTAATCTCTTCTGCATTTTTTCTGTCTTCCTCCCTCCCCTCCTCGTAACGACGAGGGGTTGACGTGGCAGAAGGCCTGCTCCGTTAACCAGCTTATGTAACCGTGGCCCGGCGGCTCGGAGGATGCGCCGCCAGCTAGCTTCCTCAGCGTCATTAGCGGAGTTACACAGCTGGCTCTGAGGAAAGGGGGAGGAGACGGAGATGAAGAGGAGGGAGGAAAGGAACGTAGGGAAGGATGGAGGGGAGACGAGGAGAGGAGAGAGGTTCAGGAAGCACGAGGGACCAGCAGGAGGTCTTTCCCTGTCACTCAAACATTATTCACACACTTTTCACACCTTTCATGCCTTTTTACTCGTCTTTCTGAACCTCCTCCATTCCACCAGTTGTCTTTTTTTTTTTGTTTTGTGGTTTTTATCTCAAAAAGCAACTCCCATCGTGCATTCACAGAGCAACTTAAATGCAAAATACCAATCAGTGCCCGTGCCGAGTGCAGATTAGGAAAGATGGCGAGCTCGAACGGTGTCCGATAATGCAGATGTGACGCGTCGACGACATCAAACGGAGCCGCGTGGCAGGTAGAGCTGTCAATCAAAGCGGCGCCCCGGGAGGATCAAACGGAGCACCGAGACGATGCGCAGCGTGAGACGACTTCCTCCGTTTCATTCCCTGTTCACGTTCTGCAGTCAACAAAAGCTTCTCTGATTCGGTCGCGCTCAGGCGCCGTTACCAGGACAACTATTGATGGATAAAACTAGGGGTGCGTGATAATTATCGACCCGATAACTCTCGGGCTGATAACAGGAAATTATGACGTCATCCCAATAAGTCAGATATCATGATGAATAGCCCCGATAACATATATATATATATTTTTGTCAACACAGCAGTACCTCGCTCCCTCTGAGCCTTGAATGACCGGCAGTGAATGTTATGTTCAAGTGACGTCGGCATAATCAGAAAAACGAAAACTCAATAAGGAAAATCAAGAATACCCCCTCATGCCAGAAAACAACTCGTTAACTCAGTCATCATTTTAGTAGTTGCTGACTTTAATTTATATTCGCAGTATTTTCCCTCATGTTACACATAAAAAATAGAAAAAATAGAAAAGGCCGAAAGAACGACTAGCGAACAAGGGAATGGTGCATCTCTAGAGAAAACTGACAAGAAGTCAATGGAGTTAATCCAAAATACACAAGAACTATATTTCTGGAGTTTTTGGGGTTTTTTTTTCAGATCTGGCACACATAAATTCTAATTCCAATAAAAACAGACCCACGCAGCCTTTTCTCCCGTGCGTAGTTAGTTTAGTTCACGCCGCCTGGCTGCTGCTCTCTGTTTGTGTGTTGATATTCCAGCAGTCAGTGATTGGTGGAAGGACCAGCCCACTGAGAACTCAGAGTCTGGATAAACATCCGCCGGGCACAGCAGAGACGGAGAAAGAGAAGTAAAGAAGTGGGGATAGCCTGAAATCCTGCAGCACCACAAACATCAGCAAAGGCAGCAGCTCAGAGATCCTCCTCTGCCTTGAAACACTGATGCCGGAGGGAGATGCTGCTGCTGCTGCTGCTGCTGCTGCTGCTGCTGCTGCTGCTGCTGCTGCTGCAGGTTGGAGCGTCCCGCCTCGAAGCGCAGACCAACCCCAGGCGACAACAGAGAAACATTTGATTAAGCTGTGCATGACAAACTTGGAAACCACTGCAAAGTGGAGGTGGACGATTTATTGCTTCGTCTGTTAACGGTTGTTTAAGAACGTCCGGACCATGGGCGAGGCTAGCTCTTTTTTAGGGGTGCTTCAGCACCCCAAAAACCTGGAGTAAGAAATGTTGTTATTCTAAAATTTTAGTTCGTATTTGACAGGCTTAGATAATGACCAAAAACTTAATCCATAGTTTGTGGTTTAAGTTTATATTTTCAGAATGAAAATGAAAACGACCCCGCCTAATGGTATCGTCCTCTTCTCACTAACGTTACTTCTCCTCTTCAAAGTTACCTGCAGCGCTCTGTAGGACCGTCGTCCAACATAATACACACACTGAGAATCTGATTAGTTGTTGTGAACCAAGTAAATTGTCTCAAAGCTGTCTCACCCTTGTTTCCTTTTAGATTGTTCAGATTCTAATACCAAATCGGCGAGTAACGTTACTAGAGTCCAGGCACCGTTTACCAGTTAGCTAGTAGTTAGTTAGTAGTTAGTAGTTAGTTTTCAATGAAATTTTAAAAGATTTGCGTGTCTTTCCAGTCAGTTTTTTCCCAAAAGACTCTCATAAATGTCATAATGATTATCCAAAATTATTTTTCAATAGACGTTTTTTGGTTTTGTGTGAAAAAAGGTGGGGTTGTGGGTTGTGGTGGGGCTCATTGGGTTCACAGCACCCCTAAAGCTCTGACCCTAGAATCGCCCCTGGTCCGGACACATCTGAGGGCGGTCCTGCCGTTTAACGCGTGACGTTACCTGCTGCGACCAAGGTTATTATCGTTAACGAAAACGAACAAAATAATGAAAACTGGAATTGAAAAAAACATTTTCATTAACTGAAATGAAATTTCAGTTGAAATTTTTTTAAAATACAATAACTGAAACTGTATTATGTGTTTATAAAAAGAACTAAAATTAACTATATTAATGTCAAGAACGTCCTTTGTTTTTTATGTATTTGTATTTTTTTTTCTCATAAACGTTTGAAATCTATTAACTTTGTTCCGCTGTACAACAAAAACCACAAAAAAAAAGTGATCAGCAGTGATGGCTGCAGAAAAAGTTGGGAGAAAGCGTCTCAGTCCTATTTGGGATTTCTTTGACTATGACTGTGTTAACGATGAAAATAATTGTCTTGTTGTAGAAACAGGTGATACAATGTGTGGAATACTTCTGAAAGAGAAAAAAACCCACGAATCTGAAAGTTCATTTGAAAAGCTCACACAAAAAGGCTAACCAAGACTAGCTGGATAAGCTAGCCTAAGCTAGCCCCCTGGAAAGAAGGCTAACCAAGACTAGCTGAATAAACTAGTCTAAGCTAGCCCCCTGGAAAGAAGGCTAACCAAGACTACCTGGATAAACTAGTCTAAACTAGCCCCCTGGAAAGAAGGCTAACCAAGACCACCTGGATAAACTAGCCTAAGCTAGCCCCCTGGAAAGAGAAGCTGCAGCTGCAGGCCAGTCAGCGTTGGGAAGGAACGGGAGAAAACAGCAACTATAATGGACTGTTTCCATGGAGACCAGATAGCTGCTGGTCAGTAAATACGCAGGAACACCACAAGAGGGAAGATGCATTGTTTATTGATGTTTATTGAGACCAGAATGTAAACACGACTATGTGATTCGATAGCCTTCAAAAAGTTCAGTGCTTTACCCGAACCAAAATTACAACCCTAATTTACAAAATAAAACTAAAACTAACACTGAAACTAATAAAATTTAAACTAAAACTAAGTATTTCAAAACAAAAACAAATTAAAACTAGCAAAACTGCTCTAAAAATGAATTAAAACTAACTGAATTTGAAAAACTAAATAAAAACTAAAACTAATGGAAAATCCAAAACCATTATAACCCTGGCTGCGACATGCTTTAAACTGCCTTTTCCTCGTGTGTGATCGCTTGTCGACTTCCCCTCTTGTCCCCCGTCCTGATTGTTGACACCTGTGTTTCGTCGGATCCTGTGTCTCTGCCGATCCGTCCTCTTCTGCCAGTCTATCATCACTTCTGACCACATGGGGGCGCCGTCTCACAAGGAAGTTCACATGCTGGGTGCAGAGTGCGCCTCTAGTGGGACGAAGCGGTATTGCGAGACATGCCGGACCATGTGGCTCTTTTGTCAACACGGCACTCATACGCCCCCATGTGGTCATCACTGGTATGAAAGCAATGGACTGTGAGTATTTGGGGGTCATGCATTTGCAAAATAATTAAACGTTCTGCATGACAGCAAAACGCAGACTGCAGAGTCAGGCTGAATTATTTAACAAAAGTCTACAAATCTGTGCATCATTTGTGAGTTTAAGCTGTTGCGGCGCCAAAGAAGAAAACTCTCCCATCAGCTCACACTTTTCATGTTTCCTGCCATCATTTCATATCTCATGACACAAATCCCGCCGTCCTCCCCCTCTGATCGTAGGGACCGCGGCCTCTACACGCTGCAGTGACGTCGCATGGACAGGAAACAGGCTCAACTTTGAAGAGCCCCCCCCCCAAAGAAAAAGCCTCGGGCTGTGCACTGACCCCATTTCATCATCACAAAACTGCAGAAACGTCCCACAGCAGCAGCTCACTACTGAGACCAGAGTCAAAAAATAAAACCTGACGTCTCATCGTGACACGGCAGAGAGAGGACTTAAAACCGCCGCTTCATGAAATGGAAGCAACGTCTTGAGACTCAGCATTTTCAGTGGGTAATATTTTACGCTTTATTTTAATCACATTCAGGTTGTAATTATTGGATTTGCCTGGAATTAAAGCGGTCCTCCTGAAAACACCTTTCACCCGCAATAATGAAACTTATTGTGTCAAATTAGCAGCAGCGCGGCGCGCTAACGGGCGGCTGTGTCTCCGAGTGGCTGCAGTTTAATGAGTCCGTCTGCTTTGTGGCTTTAATCCCCGGCCTGGTGGGACATTTAAATCCAAACTTTTAGCCCGGCGGAAGAGAAAGCGTTTGTGAGTATGCGCCGTACACGTAGCTAAACGAAAATGAAGACGAGTATGACGGCTGAGAAATGTTGCGTTATGACAACGTGAGATGGAAAACTCCTCAGTGCTCGACATGAAATGTAATTTTCTCTCCAAGACACCTTAAAAGATTTTTATCTGATGCTTTAACCTCCAGATGTCTGCGATGGGTGCAAACTCATTATTGTAATTTTAGACAGTTATTTAATAAATAGTTGAAATTTTTTTCTTTCCAGGACCTCTTACGACCTTTTATTTTATTTCATTCTTTTTAGTCGTCTCAACCAAAAACGAGTTTTAAACAAAAACTAATGATAATCATTGCCAGATGGTTTAGAAGTGATTCTAACTTTAGACTTGGATCATGTTTTCATGTCGTTCCTGTTGTATCTGGTAGAACATTTACAAGAATGACATTTTTACTTCTTTTTAAATAAGCTTGGCTTTGTGATGCGCCGCTCCATCACGTTCGAGGATATTTTAATGTCATTCTGTATTCATGGCTGTAAATTTGGGTACAAACGTAAAATAGCAAAGAGACATTAGCTTCAACACAGGCTTATCCTTCCATCCATCCATGCATCCATCCATCTGTCCATCTATCCATCCATCCATCCATCCATGCACCCATTTATGCATCCATCCATCTGTCCATCTATCCATCCTTCCATCCATCCATACATCCATTTATGCATCCATCCATCTGTCCATCTATCCATCCATCCATCCATGCATCCATTTATGCATCCATCCATCTGTCCATCCATCCATCCATGCACCCATTTATGCATCCATCCATCTGTCCATCTATCCATCCGTCCATCCATCCATTTATGCATCCATCCATCTGTCCATCCATCCATCCATCTATCCATCAATGCATCCATTTATGCATCCATCCATCTGTCCATCCATCCATCCATCCATGCATCCATTTATGTATCCATCCACCTGTCCATCTATCCATCCATCCATGCATCCATCCATCCATCCATCCATCCATCCATCCATTTATGCATCCATCCATCTGTCCATCTATCCATCCATCCATCCATGCTTCCATTTATGCATTCATCCATCTGTCCATCTATCCATCCATCCATCCATCCATCCATCCATCCGTCCGTCCATCCATCAGTTTATGCATCCATTCATCTGTCCATCCATCCATCCATCCATCCATCCATCATCCATGCATCCATTTATGCATCCATCCATCTGTCCATCTATCCATCCATCCATCCATGCATCCAACCATCCATCCATCCATCCATTCATGCATCCATTTATGCATCCATCCATCCGTCCATCCATCCATCCATCCATCCATATATGCATTCATCCATCCTTCCATCCATATATGCATCCATCCATCCATCCATCCATCCATCCATCCATCCATCCATCCATCCATCCATCCATCCATCCATCCATCCATCTGTCCATCCATGCATCCAACCATTAATTCCATCCATCCATCCATCCATCCATCCATCCATCCATATATGCATCCATCCACCCATCCATCCATCCATATATGCATTCATCCATCCATCCATCCATATATGCATCCATCCATCTGTCCATCCATGCATCCAACCATTAATTCCATCCATCCATCCATCCATCCATCCATCCATCCATATATGCATCCATCCATCCATCCATCCATCCATATATGCATTCATCCATCCATCCATCCATCCATCCATCCATCCATCCATCCATCCATCCATCCATCCATCCATCCATCCATCCATCCATCCATCCATCCATCCATCCATCCATCCATCCATCCATCCATCCATCCATCCATCCATCCATCCATATATGCATCCATCCATCCATCCATCCATCCATATATGCATTCATCCATCCTTCCATCCATATATGCATCCATCCATCCATCCATCCATCCATCCATCCATCCATATATGCATCCATCATCCATCCATCCATCCATCCATCCATCCATATATGCATTCATCCATCTTTCCATCCATATATGCATCCATCCATCCATCCATCCACCCATCCATCCATATATGCATCCACCCATCTGTCCATCCATGCATCCATCCATTAATTCCATCCATCCATCCATCCATCCATGCATCCATCCACCCATCCATCCATCCATCAGCTTCTGCTTCTTCAGGTTCAGGTGGTTGGTGCTGTAGCCTCAGCAGAGATGGCAGCCACCTCGTTTTATTCTTCCAGGAAGACACCTAGAGAGCATCTCCTCAGCGTGTCCTGGCTCTGCCTCGTGTCCTCTCCCAGCTGGATGTGTCCTTAACCAGGGTTAGGGTTCACTAACCTAGCCTAACCTTAGCCTGCATCACCTCAGCTGGCTCCTCTCCGGGGAGGAGGAGCGGTGGAGTCCCTCCCAGATTACTGGGGCAGAATTAACAGCAGCAGCGAAACGTTTGACAAAAAACATAAGCCCTGGTAAAATGAAAGGACTCGCCGTGTTCACGTGCGTCTCCATACGTGAGTCTCCATACGTGATCTGTTTCTGTTTCAGCTTTAGGGGGACCTGCTGGAGTCTTTTCCAGCTGTGGTTTGGGTGAACAACAATATCACAAAGTACCAACAAGCCACTTGGAACATCTGACCCACTTGTTGGAAGTTGAGACTCACGATCTAACTGGAGCTTCTTAAAGTGAAAAGTGGACGATGCAGCGGAGCCTTGGGGCCACGGCGCTGCCAGACGAAGGCGCCCCCTTCGTTGGCGCTCACTTTGCCTCTGCAGCTGAATGAACATCTCCTGATGAAGGCGAAGGCAGGAGACCGATATTTCTACTGATTTTCTATTTCCTGTGAGGGTTATAATAGTTTTAAATTTTCAATTAGTTTTAGTTTTTATTTAGTTTTTCAAATTCAGTTAGTTTTAATTCATTTTTAGAGCAGTTTTGCTAGTTTTTATTTGTTTTTGTTTTGAAATACTTAGTTGTAGTTTAGTTTTTATTAGTTTCAGTGTTAGTTTTAGTTTGATTTTGTAAATTAGGATGTAATTTTGGTTGGAGGGAAGCACTGAACTTTTTGAAGGCTATCAAATCACAAAGTCGTGTTTACATGTTTACATTTACATACAATGCATCTTCCCTCTTGTGGTGTTCCTGCGTATTTACTGACCAGCAGCTATCTGGTCTCCATGGAAACAGTCCATTATAGTTGCTGTTTTCTCCCGTTCCTTTCCAACGCTGACTGGCCTGCAGCTGTAGCTTCTTTCCAGGGGCTTAGGCTAGCTTATCCAGCTAGTCTTGGTTAGTTTCTCTTTCCAGGGGGCTAGCTTCAGCTAGCTTATCCAGCTAGTCTTGGTTAGCCTTCTTGTGCGAGCTTTTCAAATCGACTTTCAGATTCGTGTTTTTTTTTTTTGTTTGTTTATTTAACAGGGACGATACATACAACATTGTCACAAAAAAAAAGGAAAAATGTGATGCATACAAGACGTCTAGCTTCAGCTAATTTACAGTCTTTGTCCCTGGTCAGGCTAAGGAAAGATAAAAGATACTGAATATAAAATACAATAATACAAATACAGTGAATAATGCAGTGAACAGATAACATAAACAAATACACACAGCTACAAAATTTAAATTAAAATAGCACAAGTTAAATACATTAAACATTAATAAAATACTGTACTGACAGTGACCTAAGAGAAGTTAATGTTCACATTTCTGCTGCTGTTTAAGCCAGTGTTTAGCTTTGGCACTAAACATCTTTAATTCTGTTTGAGATTTTATTTCTGGTGGTAAAGAATTCCATAGGTGTGTACCGAGCACTGAGAGAGATGACTGACCAAATGTTGTCCTGCATCTTCTAATTTTACAGTTTTGGTTGCTCATGCTACTTGTCATTGTCCCACAGTTGTCTGATTTAATAAATATCTGTGACATTGCTTGTGGGGCCAGTCCGCTGATACACTTAAAAACAACTTTCAAAAAAGAGAATTTTATAAAGTTGGAAAAAGATAACAAATGATACTTCTCAATGATTTTACAGTGATGCCATTTTTGTGGCTTCTGATCTAAAATTTTTCAAGCTTTTCTCCTTGAGAAGTATTCCACACATTGTATCACCTGCTTCTACAACAAGGCACTAATTTTTATCGTTAACAGTCATAGTCAAAGAAATCCCAAATAGGACTGAGACGCTTTCTCCCAACTTTTGTCGCAGCCATCACTGCTGATCCCTCTTTTTTTTTTTTTTGCAGTTGATGTTGTACGGCAGAGCGAAGTTAATAGATTTCAAACATTTATGAGGAAAAAAAAATTACAAACACGAAAACGAAGGACGTTCTTGATATTATTATAGTTAATTTTAGTTCGTTTTATAAACACATAATACAGTTTCAGTTAGTTATCGTTTTTTTAAAAACTCTCGTTTTTATTTTATTTCAGTTAACGAAAATGTTTTTTCAATTCTAGTTTTTGTTCTTTTGTTTGTTTTTGTTAACGATAATAACCTTGGTACGCCCACCCGTCCGCTTCTCTTTACGCGGTGGCGGCAAGGCTCGAAGATGATAAAGACAGTTGATTGGGGTGAAGCAGCACAAAGACGTTTCTGCACATGCTCGGATAAAGGGAACGCCATCCTCGCATCCCTCCCGCTCTGCGAAAGTGGCCCCCCCTCCTCCGTTAATCCTCCAGTTTTCTCATTTTGTGTGCCGTTTCCCCAGACCTCTGTTCCCACCTCCCTCATGCAAAACACGCATCTCGCCATTACTTTTTACGGCGTACAAGAGACTCCACTTTACTCCGCGACTCGCTCCAGGACGGTATCCTCCTATGCTCTTTTGTCTCAGATAAATCTTTTATGATCACGTCTGGCATAAAAGCCTGTATGTTTACCGAACAAACACAGACGGCGTGAGGACGGAGCAGCTATCAGTCACTCTGCTGGGCTAAAAGTACAAAACGAGGAAGGGAGGAGGGCGATGAGCAGTGGGAAGGAAACACGACAAAGTCAGTCAGTCTGTGAGGTGAATCTCCTCGGACGTTCCCGCCTTGTGTTACTTCGATTAAAGAGAATTTTTCAGTCGGCCGACTCACCTCCCGAGATGATGGTAAAGAGAAAGAAAAAAAAACTGATTAAGAAAACTCTGAGCGGAGGCTGTTGTAAATCGCTTTGAATAAAAAGCGCCGCTAAATTATGGATTGAGCACGAGAAAGAAGAAATGTTACTTGCTACGTGATCATTTCTTTTTTTTTTTTTTTTTGAAGACGCTGGCAGACGTACTGTTGGCTCACGACTGTGAACAGGTGGTCGAAACCCTGCAGTGTTTGCTTGAGGTTCCTTCATAATGAGGAACTCAGCCAGGTACAGACCCCCCCCCCCCCCCCCCCCCCCCACTACATGCAGCTCTGCTTCTTTAAATTTTAGTTTTTGCTCCAGCCACGAAGCCGAGGCTCTTCCCACAGAAAGTCGGCGCCCATCACCCCGCTGGAGTTCGGTTCCTCTCGAAACCACACAAGCAAACGCACGCACCTACTGTATTTGGACAAAGTCCACCTATCGGTATTCGACACATGCCGCCAGCTCACTTTGATCGCTCTGCCGCTCATGTTCTACTTTCGACCTCTTTTCTTTCTCCCCCTCCCTCTGCCTCTGATCACTATTTACCTCATTGACAGTAAGTCCATACTTCATTCCCATTCGTGTTACGACCTCGGTCACGCCGTCCTTAAGCTCAAGGTCGGAGCGCGGCTGTTCGACAACTTAATCATTCAAATGCAAACTGAAAGTCACCAGGAAAAAAAAAAGAAATAAGAAAATCAGGGAATTTATGTGTTGGAGCCAAGTTGAAGAGAAAGTTATAACAGTGTTGGAGAAAGTTTAAATGACTGAGCTACCTTACACATTGGTCTCATCCATCCATTAGACAAAAACTCCAGGGCCCCGATTGTACACTTCCCCTTAGCCGTTAACACTAGCCGCTACTAGGGGTGAGTATTGGCAAGGACCTCGCAATATGATATGTATCATGGTACTTGGGTCACAATACAATATTATCACAATATCACGATATCATGATATATTGCGATATTCTACCCAGTTAGTGTCTAAAGTAAAAGTAGAGATGAAAAATCAAGTTGCTGTATATGTTCATCAGATGATATTGATCATTCAGAGGACAAATTGAGTCACAACTATTTGCTTCAAAACAACCTATTTATTGTTTATTATTTGTGTTTTTGAAAAAAATTGAAAAAATCGATATTAGGAGCTGAAAAATCTATATTATATTGGCCGGCCGAAAATTGTGATATATTGCCAAATCGATTTTTTTCACACCCCTAGCCGCTACCCACAAATTGTGGGTTTAGGAACCTCTGCTAACCGCTAATGCAATCGCCATTACAATCTTCCGCCCATTACACCGACTCCTTTACGCACGTTGTAGGTGTGGCAATGGGTGTGTATTTTGCTTTTTCCGCAAACTCGGTATCTTGCGATTGCTGGTTGGTCCCGCCCCTCCCACTACCCGCTATCCCTTAATAGCGGATTTAGCAGATCTGGCGGAAGATCGGGCCCCAAAAGTCTTGCGGTTAGTTCAGATGTAGCTTTCAGACGTTAATATGCTCAGTAAGGCCTGTAGCATCTTCTTACCATTTATGAAAAGTATTTTTATCATTAAACTTTGAGCTCTGAATTGTTCAGAAAGGCTTTTATAAGCCTCTCCACGTTGCGCAGACACAACTGCTCCTCTTAGAAGATGTTTCATGTCTTTCCCTCTTGGCGTTGCGTCGACCCAGGCCCGGATGCTCCGGACTAACAACCAGCCAAAACATCTGCGTCCATCGAGTCCCACACACCTGTTGGTGATCGGTTCTCAGGGGATGAAGATTCACAGCATCTGGATGCTGTTTCTATGGAAACAGTGAGGGGGGATTTATTGGAGAAAAAAAGAAGCAGTTTTATTGTTTGAAGTTGCATATGCCTGATACTAAGACTTAACTAGAATTAAATGTTTTTAAACTTAAAAAACCCCACAGGATCAAACAAGGGGGAAGTAACTTTCCCTCATCGTCACTGGGGGAAAAAAACAGCTAAACACAACAGAGACATAACAGAGACAGATTGCTTTTCATCAAAATGAACTCAACCATGAGCTCCTTCTGTTTGATCTATAACAATAAAAAGGCAATTCTGAAGTCAGACGAGAAGGGCATTGATCTGCTTTTGTGAAATATCAACTACACATCCAGCTGCACTCGGCTGAGCTCCACAATCGAACTCCAGCAGGTAATGTTTGTGTGCCCGCGCGCACGCGTGCGTGCGTGCACATTTGCAGGTAGGCGGGCGATGACGAGCCCTCCCCTTGACCGGCGGCGCCACCACACAGTATCAGACCCTCCAATAAAACTGGGATTACAGGGAGTTAAGGCCGCCGAGACGAGCGGCGTGCTCATGCAGACCCTGACAGCCCCGTAATGCACACGCACAGACACGTGCATGCCCCCCCCCCCCCCCCCCCCCCCCCCCCCACCTGTCAGTCACTATAAACGTGCAGGTGCATGAATGCGCAGACAAATGCGAACCTCAAGCACTGATGCATGCACCCTGGCTGGCGCGCTCCCTCCACCTCGCCGCCGCTGCGTAAGCTGCATAATGTAATGACGGGCAGGGTTTTGACTGTTTGCCATCCTCGAGGGCCGACGCTCACCACGGGCCGTCACTCAGCTGAGGGGAACGTGCCAGATCGGGCCGACGCAGGAGCGTGCAAATTAAACGGCGGATGCAGAAACGAGAGCAGAGTGGCAGTTTAGTCGTGCATTAGCAGTTTCTGTGACGGCGAATCCACACTGTTGATTTAGTTTTCAAAAAATAAAAAAAGCACAATTTTCCCCCGTGTCATCTGAGAAGACCTGACTGAAAGTCGCCCATGGATGGCAAATGTTAACGAGACAAACGTGTTCCTCTTCTTGAAGGAGTGTCCTGCAACGCGTTGCAACTTAGCACCGTCAGTCATTTATCATTGTTGCAGTGTGTTTTATCCGCTGGTGGTTTAGATATCACATCAGAGTCGGTGGATCAGGTTGACGCGTCCTCTCAGTAACCATAACCCTAACCCTAACCCTATGCGTCCTATGTAGCTCTAACTTTAATTACAACATAACCCTAGCCTTTGTTGTGGGCCCCCAAGGAGCCGTGGTCAGCTTGGCTGCCGTGAAGAGTTCATCCCTGTTGCTGACAACCAAATCCTAGGCCCGTGATTAGTATTACAACCCTAAATAATTAATATAACGTACAACCCAACCTTAGTCTTTATCTTAGACCCCTTAGGAACTATATTCAGGCCTAATCCCTAACCTTGGGCTTTGCTGGGTAACCCTAACCCTGCCACAAAGAGCTTGTCTCTGTTGCTCCATTGGCTTCACCCAGGCCAAACCCCAATCCCTGAAAGAGGATTACAATCCCGAGTCCAGGGTATGATGTACAGTCTAACCCTGGCCTCTAATTTGAGCCGTGGTCAGCCTGGCTGCCACGAAGAGTCCATTTCTGTTGCTCTGGGGCTCACAGGAAGGCCACCAACCCTAATCCAGGATTCAACCCTTGACATCCCTCCTTCTCATCTTCGTACTACCTCCAAGCCGATCCACTGGAGTCTTCATGGTTCAAGCCACGTCTGAAAAGATGATCCAATCCACCTACCCAGGACTTTATTCTCAGGAGCCAGACGATCCAGACAGAAGGAAATTCCAAAGATCTTCAAATCTTTCCAGGTAATCGAAGAGACCGGAACGTGGACTTGAGAGAAGATGATGACAAAGATTTCCAACAAAGTCCAGAAAAGATTAAAAGATGTCCAGACGGATGGATACATCAGATAAAAAAACTTTAAAACCTTTCTATCTATATCTAACCCTCCGCCCTCCCTCTTCTCCTCAAGAGGTAGTAGGGAGTTAGGATACGCCTATCCGGCGCGGCTGTGTTCGCATGGTTATCCGACCTGCCACAGCTGATTCCTGGTTTCTCATCTTCTCTTTTCTCTCTCTCTCTTTCTCTCAAAACATCTCATTTGCAACACACAGCGACTGGAACCCAGAGTGACATGGCGCCGGCCTGTGCTTTGCCTTTGGCTCTCTATACCAAACTGCTTCGGTCATTGGACTGTCCCAGAGAGAGTCATCGAGATTAAACTCAATACCTAACCCCCTAACGCTATCCCTAACCCTAATTCACTTTCTCTCACCTCCCACAAGCCACTGCTCTCCATCCAGGTCACAAGGCCGCTAATGCCTTTTGCTCCTCAGCTTCCCTGGATGTGACGCTCACACACGTGGCAGAGACTGAAGTGACAGAGCCAATGTTCCCAGACGTCATCCACAGGACTTCATCCTTTATGAGAAGAGATTTTCCTGCCAGTTCATTCAGTCAATAGTGGCGCCATCAGGAACATGGACCTGCACCTTCCTCCAGGATCATCGCTCGTCTCGCAGTCACGTGTTAACAGTTTCCTCGCCGAACTGACGGGAACGGAGCCTCCTGTGAGGTTCACCACATCGATGTTCTTCCCCATGTTGTCCTGATCCTTGTGCTAGACATTCTAAATGGCGTGTTTTGGGGCTGTGTAGGGGGAAAGGGGACCGGAGTTCCTGAAGGAAGGACATTCAGACAATAAGCTCCAGCTGAACCAAGATCCAGCTGGAGCTTCTTACTGTGAAGAGACACCGCTGCTCTGCTGGTCATAAAGAGCTCAGGAGGTTGAGGGTTGTCATTCCCAGGACTGCGCTCTCCTGGACAGGGACCTCTGATGTTCCTCCCGGGATCTCCTGGAGTTCCTCCCTCCCAACATCCCAGCTCAGAGGTCCGCATTCAGCAGCACCTCTCAATCACTTCAGCTTTTAATAAGAATAAAGATGGAGACTGATGTGATGTTTGCTGGTAACGGCAGAAGCCATCAGATGTGAAGTGATGCTGACTCGTCACTGCTTCTTAGCCACCGTTGTCGGGGGACCGGACCGTTTTATTGAGCGATGAAGCTGAAACGAGGAACCTTCTTCCACACGACCACTGCCATCTGTCCAATCAAACGCTTTATCTCATGTAAGAACGATCCTGAAATTTCACCTCTGATGGCCATTGTTTCACCTCCACCATCTGATAAAAAACAAAAAGCCGACAAGATCAAGAAGGCAGCAAAGCTTCGAGAAGTCGGACCGGAAGATAAAGCAGTTCGCTGCCGAAGTTTAGCACAGTTGGAGATAAGGTGCACCCAAAAGAAAGAAAGGAAAAAAAACATAATTTTCTGGAATATAAGTGAAACTATAAAACACACCAAATGAAATCAGCGGAGCTGAAGGTGCAGCAGTTAAAGCAGGACGGCGTCACGCATCCAGACGGACGTATTTCTGCACAACAATCTGGCAGCCTTCTAGTCTGAAGACGGATGTTTATCTGAAAACGTTCACAGAATAAAGATGAGTCCACGGACAGTCAGATTAAATCAGATCAACAATAACTACGGGGCTATGATTAAAATAAGATATTGATGCTTCACAGTTATTCACAGTTATGGCCGTGTTGGCTTTTAGAGCTCTGAGCGGCTCTTAAAGACTGATGGCTGATATAAAGGCAGGCGAGTAAACGAATGATCATCCGATTTAAGTATACGAGGAGGAAAATCAGCTCACATGGCAATAAATTATGACAGTTCAGGGATTACGCTCGCTAAAGATGTGAGATTGATCTTATTTATGGGGAGAAAACCTTGGAGCACGCTGATGGCTTAATGCTCTGATAAACGGATCCTGCAGCAACGTGCCCTGACAGACGGGAGCAGGGTGGTCCGCTGGAAACCTGCTGCAGCGTTTACGGGTCAATCGGGCCACGTTGGCGACGTTTCTGAACAATACTGGGCTTGTCAGGTCCTTTCCAGTTATCCCGTTACTATTCCGACGGCAGTCCGTAATTTACATAACTAAATCGTAATTTGTGAGGTAGTCATGCGACATATCATTGAAAAGTTAAGATTTTTGTAATTCAATCAAGTAAACCATTTCAGGGTATAATCATAACAGCAGGTACAATCAACGCCTGAGTTACACCACAAACAAAGAAACAGTTACAAAATTGACGCAACTTACCAATGAAGCCTTATAAAACTCGTCCGATCAAAAATATTCCCACAAAAAATGGTCTGGTTACATTCACAAAGGTCCAGTCGATCCAATCCAGTAAAGTATTTAGTCCAAAATTCATTATTATACCAGTAAATATCCACAAACAAAATGCTGCATCATTTGAAATTAGCCGACGACGATCCAGAACTTCCGGGTATTCTTCGCTGTGACTCGCCGTTTGCGTGGATTATAATGGATTCTTTGGTTTTAAAATGGAGCCTGTAAGCTGACGTTTAGATTGACACCTCATACGGCCATATAGCAGCTTCAATGTCCTGTCCACAGCCTATATATAATAATAGCCAATGAGGGCCTCCGTTGAAAGGAAGCCCACGTCCCCATTGTGTCGTGTAAAAACTGAGCCACTCAGAACCAGTCGTGCTGATGACTGGCGTCATTGTATAGCCAATGAAATTTTGAACACAGCGATGTGTCGCTTCAGGGGACGGAGACAAAGCCACAACCAGAAACTACCTGCATAACGCAGCCCAGTCAAAACGTGCATCAGTGCGTCATTTATGAAATTATGTTTATGTAAAAAATGCTGCAAGTAACCTGTAATTGGTTATAATTGTAAATGTGTGTAAATAAGTGAACAGTTTGCTATGTTTGCTGTGTTGTAAAAGGCAGTTATGACTTTTATCCTCGGTATGTGGCCATGGTTATCCAAGTGTCCTTTTGGACACGCCTAGAAAAAAAAACGCCTAGACATACTCTTCCAAAAACATGTGTAAAATACTCATTTTTTGTGGTATTGTTATCAAATTTGAACTTGCACTAGGTAAGGCTTCATGCTGTGGTCCCATTGTGTTTTCTAGCTAATAAGTCACAGCTTCACCCATCTGCAGACATCTGTTTACAAAAAAAAAAATTCAGGCGGAAATAAAAAACTTCTATTTCAGTGTGTTCAAACTTAGATTACTCAATGCTAGTAGCACTGACAGTGATTCTGACAGTTGGGGGAAAAACGTCAGAGAGACCAAAACCATCCATCTGCTACAAACGGTTCAAGATCAGCTTTCAATTTACTTTGGATATGTCTTGGATAGGCGTTTTAGGCTAAATTTTACAGGAGCAGTAAAATTGACCACAGAGCTGAGGAGCCGGACCGCCGCCGCCGTCAGTCCCGGACGGAGGAAACGCGACGCAAGTTAATGGAAAAGCAGTCACTCCACAGTTAGGCTTTATCAACTTTTTCGAAATATCACTGCGCATCTTGGAAGGTCGCGCTTCCGCTCAAGGTTACGTGTAATTTACTTTTCCTTTTACGTCTGTTTTTGTGGCTGCTGGTAAGAGTCTGACTCGGCCCCGGTGCCTTCAAGCGCACCGGCTGTCAAAATCTGCAACAAAGAGGCTTCTGAGAGCAAGACAAGAAAAAAATCTGCAAAATCAGGATACCAAGCAACGCAATCGAGAGAAGCCCTGCAAGGGCGCGTTCACCCTCACGCGTCATCGTCTTTGGTGGTGAGATTTTTTTTAAAAAAACGGTCAAAGTCCCGCCTGCAGGAGCAGAGGGAAGAGTCGTGCGCTGCACATCATGCTTTGCTGTACGTTAGCGTCTCACCAGTTTGTTTCTGCACACGCCCACTGAGGCATTTTTGACAATTACAGCGTATGGCAGTGAAAGCCCGGAGCCACATCCCTGCTGGAGCAGCGTTCTGCATCACACAGAGAGCACAGAGGACACGAGGACAGATGCATACTCAGCTGGAGAGGACGGAGCAAAGCTAAAAGCATCAAAAGGCACAGTTAATTCCACTGTCACAGTGAGAGAGATGGAGGCAAGAACGGAAAAAACAACACAACAAAGTGGACAGCTAATGGCAAGTAAATCACGGAGCAAAAGCACAAGAAAAATCAACTCTAACCTTGAGATTGTGTAAGATAGTGCTGGGCGGTATGACCAAAAATTTATATCATGGTATTTTTTTTTGAAGGCACAACTGGGTGTTAACTAGGGCTGGGTTAAACGATTATTTTTGTAATCGATTAATCTAGAAAATAGTTTTTCGATGCATCGATTAATCTAACGATTCATTTTTAAATCCGATTCGATTCGATTTCGATTCGATTATCGATTATCTCCCCATAATTTGACCTATATAGCAATTAATGCAAATTTATCTCCATGAATAAAACACAAATTTCTTCTTTCAAGTTCAAAAATGAATTATATTGAACAATACAACAATAAAGTGCACACAGTTATAGTGCAATGGAATCCTATAATAAAAAATAATAAAATAAAACTTTCCTTCAATAAATAAAACTGCAAAAAACACACTCTGAACCAAAATCTTATCAACATAAAATAAATAAAAAATAACAGCAGCGGTGACAGTTGCAATTTACAAAACAACACAATGTGTGACAGCAGCAACTTAGCCTAATCATTTGAATCTGTGAAATAAATAACAAATAAATTCAAGTATTAGGCCTATTACAATTAAGTGAACAGCAGTTTAACTTTTAGTAGTTAGGATGCTCTCAGTAAGTGCAGCAGCCTGCAGGGGGGTTTTTTTTTTTCATCTGATAGTACAAACTTTTCTGCTTATCCCTGTCCCTGAAAACATAAATCACAAACATAGTGCACAGGTTAATAAAAATATATACTTCTAAATGATCTGCCCATACCAATAAAGTATAATAATAATAATAATAATAATAATAATAATAATAATAATAATAATACTACATCAACCTAAAAGTTGAAAGTTAAACTAACTTTAGCGTGTATTTGAGGAGTGTGTGTCTGTGTCATTTAAAAAAAAGTGTGTCGGCAAGAGGCGAGTGTGTGATAGAGATGCGCGGATGAACCGTGCACCCGCGAAGCACTCAAATAATAATAATAAGAAAAAATATTTTACATATTATTAAAAAGGATGGCGGGTCGGTTCGGTTTTGAAAATTGGTGAAAAAACGTTCCTGCAAATGGATAGCGGGCGGATAGAGATTTTAAGAAGCGGTTGCGGGTTAAAATATACGTCATCCGCGCATCTCTAGTGTGTGAGGGGCGTGTGTGTGTGTTTAAGTGGGCACATGTTCTGTGTGTGCGAGGCTGGAGCACAAGTTACGTGGTGCGGTTTGGATGAATGACGGGGTTAATCACCGCAAACAAGGAAAGAAAAAAAAAGTTGAAAACTTACGGCGTCCCTTCTCCACACAAGCAGCTCCCGCGTGCCTCTTTTCAAGGTGCTGGTGCATCGCGGTAGTGCTTTTATGATATGCCATCTCTATTTTTGCACAGGTCACAGCAGACCACCGAATCGTTCCCTTTAGGTGTAAAGTACTCCCATAGTTTTGACATCCTGTTACGAGATAGCTTCTTCTCCCCCGACTCGCTGCTACTCGATACCGCGGCCGCCGCCATTTTTTGATTCTGAGTGACGACGCATCGACGTGCAGATTTTGCGTCGACGTATTTTTTGCGTCGACGTAATCGATGACGTCGACGCGTCGTCCCAGCCCTAGTGTTAACCACATCTTCTAATCATTTAGAGAGGAATTGCTGCAGTAAATTGGCTTAGAATGACCTATTTTACTGTCACGAGGAGTGAATATTGTAGCAAAAAATTCATATCTACACTAGTATTAATACAGGTTTGCATGGCCTCACAAAATGATACTATTCATCTGACTTGACTTTTCTACAGCAGTAACGCTACTAGCGTTAGCCGCAGAGGACACAGACCTCAGCTTCATGCATTCCTTGTATTCTAACAAATGTTTGCGGCTTAGGTGGTGTAGCAGATTGCAGATGTTGCCTCTTGCGGCTACAACTTTAGCTCGGCAACATTTGCAGACTTTTTTAAATCCAAAGAACTTCCACACGACAGACACGGCTCCTCGTTCAGGAAGAAGTTCCTCAGTCTCATGTTGCTGTTCTGGAGCTTCCACTTCGGGACTTTCTCTGTTTGCAGCCATCACCATTTAACCAGAAACTAGTAGCGTGTTGTGCTTCCAGTGCAACTGCAAAACAGCCCCCTGTCAAACAATGTTCTGCAGCAATTACGTTCCGCCGCGAGGGGCTCCCAACGTTGTGTACGCTACAGTACATACTCACCGGTATTACGGTATATGAAAAATTTATATCATAAGAAAAATAAACACTGGTATTCGGTATGAACCAGTATACCCCCCAGCACTAGTGTAAGCAAAGTTACACTTTAAAAGCCAATCAAAGAAGAAGAAGAAGAAGAAAAGCACGGCTACTTCAGGGCAAGAACCTGCAAAGCCTTGACTGCAAGGTGAAGTAATCCAAAGTGATGTGTAATTAATTTGCAGCCGATTAAGAAGTTAATCAGAGAAAGGGAGGGAGAGGGAAATGAGAGGCAGAGCTGATCTGGATGACCTCAGAGAGGGATGGGGCAGGTGTTGAGAGGCACCTGCCTGAACGTGATCCTGCACGTAAACACACCGTGACATTTGCCTGGGAAGGCGAAGTTGCCTCGCCTCAGATATGAATGTGTCTCAGTCCCAGCGTGCAATTTCACTTCTGCATGACATTAAGAGACGCCGGCTGGTATTTCTGAGTGAATATGTAGCGATGCGTGAAACCGATTCTGCACCGGATGCCTTCACCCCGGATGATCAGGTATCTATTGACTGGAGTGCACAGAAACGCTGCGTCTGGAAAAGCCCTTGGAACGACCTGGACGTACAAACTAGAAGCCTCGTTCACGCTGGCTCTAAGTCGGCCATTTGCAGTGAGATCTGCATGTTTTCCCCTTTTTCCCACTTCTGAGAAGAAAAAGAAAGGGGGAGGGGGGTAAATGTAGTCGTTTTAAGTGCTGCAGGCAAACATCAAACCTGTGAGAAGCGATAAAGTTCTGAAAGTTATTCTCCGTGTTCTTTTATCTGGTGCCATTGACAAGACTAGAAACAAAGGTCAATTAAAGAGTTTAATACAATCATGAATACAAAGATTCAGTATGCCATGCAGAATATTTTAATCGCCCGGACACCCCGGATGTCAGGAGGTGTTCGTCTTTATAGTCACAGAAAAGGCATATTCTCTCGTTCTCCTGAGTTTTATTGCTCTTTGTCTCTGAGTCCAGATGGTAAACAGCTCTTCAGTCTTACAGTCCAGGATAACTGTTTATCTGGAAGTCGCAAACTGTTGGTCGCAAACTGTTGGGGGTCGGCGAGGATGTTCCAGTCGTTAGGTCATAAAGCAGCAAAACTGAGGACTCACCATCATAAAAGAAACTTCATTCTTACATGCCATAAAGTTTAGTTTTAACAGTTAAACAGTTCTCTAAATTAATCTTAATCCTAACAGTTCACACAGTTAAACCCACGCCGTCCTCGCTGGCGTGCATCGATAAAAAGGGAAAACACGGTCTGTCCGGCAAGTGTTTGCACAGCTCGCTTTACAATCCACTTTTGCTGATTCACTTTCACACGCGGACGCATTTAAAGAAATTTCTATCTTTTAACCTTCCTATCATAAACTTTATGGTAATCTCAGCCCGCCGTTGTGGGAAGGGACGCATCAGGACGAGCAACAGCCCCATCCCGTCAGCGTCCTTATCTAATCACTGCTGTTCAGGCGGCCGGTTCTCGAACTCTCATTATGGCTGAAAGAGTATGCCGGAGGGTGGGGGGGTGAAAGGTGGGCACACAAATCCAGAAAACACACCGGGAGCTTATACTCCCTCAGTGATAGCTAGGGTTGGGCATCGTTTGGATTTTAACGATTCCGATTCCGATTCCGATTCCGATTCTCTGTTTCGATTCCTGTTCAAAACAATTCTCGATTCTCATTCTTTGATGTGTAGGTCAACAGATCTCAACTTATCTAACAGTAGAATTTTTTCATTAAAAAAACTGTGACACATTTACACAGGCGACAGGCCATTTTTATTCTTACACATGCTTGCATGCACATATACACACAGAATTCACTTACAGCCTAAATGTTAAACAACTTACAGTTGGCAGTTGGCCTCCAAAATACATTTTGCCCAACAAAAAATGAAATCAACAGTTTTTGTTTAGGAAGATGACCATATCTGCTCTTTCAGAAACAGACAGATTAACGCCAACAAAAACATAACCTCCTTGGCGGAGGTAAAAATTGTTCGTTTACCTGGGTTGCTGGGTTACGCTCATACAGACATGGGGCCCTCCTAGCCAATGGGATGGCAGGAAGATGCTAAGTGATAGCCAATGGCAGAGCAGCAACAAGTATGTTTACGTTCTGTAAACTCTGGGAGCTGGGAGTAGCAGCGCTACTGTATTTCTGCCTTTCGTATCCTGAAATTTCTTTCGTAACTAGAGGCAATATTTTCCCGTTGATGTGTTTCGTTACCTGAAAATTTCTTATGTAGAAACGTAAGTAGAGGTACCACTGTATATGAGAAGGCAAGAGTTTCTGGATGAACACGGACTCTGTTTCAGTCGAAGAAGCGACGGGAGCAACGCAGTGAATTAAATACGGTACACCCGTTTATTTTTCTGATGCCATGCAGGTGAAGGTGTTTTGCCATATTAGTCGTTCACCCTCCTTTGGCAGTAACACGCTTCCCGCAGGTGTTTCACTGCGCCAGGTAGCCGTCATTTCCCGGACTGAAATGCAGCCAAACTTGAGAGCGGCGTCTCTTGGCATCCATGTTGTGGTGAGTGAAGTCCCGTCGGCGACGGGTGTGACCTCGACACTAGTGCGGAGTTGAGTACGCCGGGCGGAGTAACATCAACAAACTAGTGTAGTAAATTAAAAAAAAAAATAATAAAACATTTACGCGGACATTTAGGAACTGAAAAAAGGAATCAAAATGATGTATGGATGGATGCAGCTGCTCCACCATGGAAACCCAATTATGAAGCTCTCTGCTCTGTTGTTGAGCTAATCTGGAGGCCACGTGAAGTGTCCCAGTCTTTCACAAATGTTTCTAAAAACAGTCTGCATGACTAGGTGATTAACTTTATACACCTGTGGCCATGAAAGTGACTGGAACACCTGATTCTGATAATCTGGATGGGTGAGCAAATACTTTTGTCAGTATAGTGCATCACAGACCCAGAACCATCCAGCCTCCCCATCTTCATGCCACGCTTCATCTACTGAACCTCTGAACTTCCAACACCAACTTCAAAAGCTGCAGAGGAGGCGAAGATGAGACACCAACGTCCCCCTTTAAACCGGCTGCTACCATCAGAGCTGATATTTAAGACCAAAACTGTTCACAGATACTGCATGATATGTCCTTTTTAATGGTTTGCAACACCCCCTAAACACCCTGTAGAACAAATGTGCTGTTCGTTCGACTCCATTCACCCAAAGATGAAGCTGTTTATTGAGATGCCGCCACAAAGAGAAAGAAATCACATGCTACGCTAAACATCAATCAAAACAGACACTTGCTTATCAAACAATAAAACACACACCCGTCTACTACCCCCCCCCTTTCTGTGGTAACAAAAGATCAATGTGTCAGCTCAACAAAGCGAGCGTGGTGGTGTGACGAGGTGGGAAGATATTGAGTGCCTGGCCCCTGATCCCGTCGGTGGAGACGGAGCCTCCGGGGAGGGAAGGTACAGCGGAAGCGAGGAGATGGAGAGACAAGAGAGTCTGAGGGGGAAAAAAGGAAAAAAAAGTGACGGCATAAAGGATAGAGATGAAGAGTAATGATGGTGAGAGATAGAGACAGGCAGGACGGAGGTCTTGGGGGCAGGCAGATAAAAGGAGAGTCACGGCGGAGAGGAGGAGGTAGATAAACAGCGGCGGGTTCGTGAGCGGAGGGAAGCTCTGGGCGAGGCGGGAAACTGGAAGAGTGACGGAGACCGATTGTGTCCGTGGACGTCAGTGTGCATTAAGAGCGTGTGCAGGCTCGAAGCGGCGCGTTGCTAATGCTTATATACCTTTAGTTTCTTTACGTGTTTTCAAAATTCAGACACTCACTGACGGTGAACTTTTAACAGCCTTTCCTCCTTCGTATTCATCTCAGTTAATAAATCTTTTTTTGTTTCCATTGTTCATTTCAAGTTCACTGCGTTATGGTGTTCCTCCGTTCGCATCATTAGTAGCGTCGTCATTTTTTATGATGCTGATTGTTTTTAATTCTCAAATTATTTTGGTTGAATGTAAAAAGCATCAAACTTGGATGTAATTAAGACTGTAGTGATACACTAATCTCGCGATATGATACGATATACAATATTCTTGTTTTCATGCTCTGTGAATAAATTTAATTAAATTTTATCTTAACAGCCACTAGCGGTGAGTATTGACAAGGACCTCGCAATACGATATGTATCATGATATTTGGGTCAAGATGCGATATTATCACGATATATTGCGATATTCTACCCAGTTAATATCAAAATTAAAAGTAGAGATGAAAAATCAAGTTGCTGTATATGTTCATCAGATGATATTGATCATTCAGAGGACAAATTGGGTCAAAACTATTTGCTTCAAAACAACCTATTTATTGTTTATTATTAGTGTTTTTGAAAAAAAAAATCGATATTAGGAGCTGAAAAATGGAAATTATATTGGGCGGCCGAAAATCGCGATATATTGCCAAAATCAATTTTTTTCACACCCCTAACAGCCACCACATAAATACATTCATATAATTTCCTCCGTTTATAATAATAAAGCTTTCATTGTTGTTCCTGTAAATTATTGTAGGGCTGTAGCGATACACTAATCTTGCGATACGATACATTCAGTTCGCGATACGATATATATTGATATTCATCTTACAATACATTTACATCATTTTCCAAAAGATTTTAAAGGGACAAAGTGATTTTGGGGACATCTTGTGAGTGTTCCAATGACTTTGTTTGAATTAACTGAACTGAAAGCATCAATTCCACATTATATGGCTGACAGGCAGCTTGCAAATGCTGGACAAAATGAATAAAAGATGTGTTGAGAAAAATAGTTTCATTTAAACAGTGCAAACTGTTGCTTGCAAGCTTTTAAAGGTGGGACACGGGGGTTTTGAAAGAAGCTTAGAATATCGATACCCACAGCTGAAAAAATCGATACTCTCTGAGGAAATAAAATATCGATATATATCGCAGAATCAATAAAATCCCTCAGCTCTAGATGTAATATGCTCATCATTTTTACATTTCCAATTAAAATTATGAGTGGATTGTGAAAGCATTTTCCCCATCAGGGATTATTTTACCTGGCAAATACAATTACATATTAATTACAATAAAATAATTTAAAGCAGGGAGGTCTGGAGGGGAGCAGATGTTTCTCTGAAACCTTTACAGACCTCCCAGCATTCATAGTTCCTCCCAGAACATTCCAGCTGTCCAGACCGTATGGACTCATGGAGCTCCATACCATCAGAGATGCTGGTAACACGCTTCAATTTAATTTCAATTCAATTTTATTTGTATTGCGTCTGTTACAATGTCAGTTGTCTCTAGGCACTTTACAGAGACCCAGATCATGACCCCCGAGCAAATATCTAAAACTAAAATTATAATATTAAATCCAAATTAAGGATAATGGCAAGTAAAAAACTCCCACAGAGGGAGTCCATTTTAAAAGAGTCTTGGTCCACGGGACACGACGGTTCTTCTGGACCGTGTTCAAATACAACTTCCTGTTTGATGGTAGAGCTTTAGTTGTCATCTGCAGATGGACCGGTGGATCTAGTTTACTGATGGTGGTTTCTGGAAGTCTTCCTGGACCCATTTGGTGACGTCATTGACACAATCATGAGGATGAGTGATTCAGTGTCGTCTGAGGGTCTTAAGACCACAGACATCCAGTAAAGGTCTTGGTCCTCGTCCCCGACGTACAGAGATGTCTCCAGTTTCTCTAAATCATAAATGATCTACAAAGCCTTTAACGTTGAGGAACATTGTTTTTAAAGTGTTCCACCATCTTTTATTGACTCTTTCTCAGATTAGAGAGCCTCCGTCCACCTCTACTTCAGAGAGACTCCGCCTCTCTAATCATCCATTTCAGCCATTTGTCCAACTTTACTGAGACCTGCAGCAGGAATCACATTTGAAATGAGCTCATTTACTGGATAAAAGTTGATAATTTCCCAGTTTAAACACTTGTTACATTGTCTATGTCCTGTTGTGAAAGTAGACAACGCCAGGTGAAGCGAATAAAGAGGTGAAGCCATTGAAAAACGAGCAGAACGTCAAGTGTTGGGGCGAAAATTGAGTACAGGTGGTGTAATTCACCTCCCTCTGGAAGCTCATTAAAAAACATTAATAAAAAAGTAAATCACCAAGATTGAAGGGACAAGCTCAGCATTTGTTCCGTCCGTAATTACATCACTAAACTATAACGAGACACAGCACTGCTACAGCTTTCTACAGCTTGATGGTGTTATGATCGCAGGAATCGCAGCTTTACGCGTCATCCGGCGCTTCTGCGGCGTTCCTCCTCGCTTTGCTGTTGGACGTCATTCCCAGAACCAACTAACGAAGAAACTCTAAAAGCAGAAACCCTGTTCAAGCTTTCGGTTTGATTCTGTTCTGCACGCAGCAAAAGTTTGCTTCATGTACCGACACGTACCGGAGGAACGCGCATTGACGAGCCGCGCGTTAAAGGAGCGTGCACGGGTACGCGTCGCGCACGCTTTGCTGACTGTGCTTCTTTACGACGCCTCTAATCGCAGCCGAAGCGGATCCCGTTAACCGTGCGCTCGCCTCGTATCTCTGAGGCGCAGCGGGTGCAGTGCAGCTGCAGCAGGAATACATTACTGCGTTGTATTTGAATATCTGCGCGAGCTCCGCTCCACACAACGCTGCTGCATTGCGGAGGATTCCCCTGGAAATCCCTCTGCGCTGCGAGAAGCCCGGAGACGCTGAAGATGCAACTGCTCTCTGTCCAGCTCTTCAGTTTTCTCATGCCCACCCCCCCCCCTTCCTCCTTTCTTTCCCAGCTGCAGAAGCACAGAGACTTTAAAGTGTGCACAGAGAGATACCTGGACAAAGGTGCTTCATCTGAAGAACATGACTTATTAGCTACAACATGCTAACATGAGTTAGCAGCTACAACGAGTGTGTAGGTGGCATCCATGTCCTCTGTTTGTGTCTCTTTGTGGACAGTGTGTGTGTGTGTGTGCATGTGTGTGTGTTTGCTCTGCCGGGAGTAAACACTCGTGCACGCCCCTGCTCGTGCGTGCACGTGCCAGCGCTTGTTTGTTGAATGCGGCTGGCTTCAGATCCCGATGGCCTGGCTCGGGGGGGGGGGGCCTCTGAAGCCGATGCCTGTGTGTTTGTCAGAGTGAATTTATTTATCACAGATGCCGGAGAAATTAGCATTGAAATGATTCCGGCGACAGACTCGAATATCTCTGGCAGCAGACGCCCAAAATATTTATGTTTACAGGACACGAGGAGGAGGGGAGGGGAGGGGAGATAATGACGAAGAGTAAGACTATGAACTAAGGGTGAGATAAGAGAAGTGAGATTAGGTGGAATAAAAAAGAAAAAAAAAAGCCAAGGAAAGAAAATTGGAAGAAATGGTGAAAAACAGATTATAAATGTGAGAAGACAGAGGGAAGAAAAAGCAAAGCTGCACCGGACGCACTTCAGCGTAGAAACAGTTGAATGGTGAGTCACACTTGATAAGGACTGAAAGAGCGTTCCTCCTACATGGGAGGGGAGAAAAGCGCATACAAAAAAGAATAACTGACAAATAAGACTTTTTTATCTCTCTTTTTCTTTTTTTTCCACTTCAAGAAATGCTGCCCACGGGCAAAAACACTGTAAAAGATACAGAAAAAAAAAAAAAGTTTGCAGCAGAGAAGCTGGGTCAGAGCGTGGAAACGACAAGAAACGAAAGGCAGCGGTCCAGTAAAAGAGTACATATTTTTTTTGTGTGCATAATATAATCCGAGCGAGAGGCCCGTTTTATTATTAACCAGCTGATCACAGGCAGCTTCCCTCACCAGCCGCCGCCGCCGCCGCTCTGACGGCTGCGGAGGGAGGAGAGAAATTCAAAAGAATAATAGTGTCAGGAAAAAAAAAGAAGGGATGAAAGGGAGAGGAAAGAGGGAGGACATTTGCAAATTGCCTCTGAAGAGCACGCGGAGAAGTGTTGCCATGGTAGCGGATGCTATATCAGAAAATGATTCAGAAATGAATGTGTTCGCTCTGAATAAATACGCACACAGAACTTCCTCCATTACCGCACTTAAGCTCGTAATGTCGGCGTCTGTCATCGTGATCTCACACCTTTCAGGCGAAGTCGTCTCGACCGCCGAGCGCTCTGCAGATCGCGCTGCCATCAGCTGAACTGTTGTGATGTCTGACTGTGACTAAATGGGCCTCGGAACCAGACGCCGTCACAGAGCTGCGAAGACCTCAATCACGCGGCGGCGCTCCAAATCAACCTCTTTATTTGAGGCGATTAAAGGAATCAAAGGCCTCGGCAGATGCCTGTTTTGGGGAAAGCAATCATATAAGTGAAGCGTCTCTGAGCCGCTGGCTGAAATCATCACACAAATGTTCACTAATGAAACAGTCGGCGCTAATTTAAACACAGAACTGATCTAATCACGGGCTGAAAGAAGCAGCAAAGACTTCCATCCTTCCATCATCTATGCCCAGTTAACCCTCTGCAGGGTCATGGGGATCTGCTCTAAAGGCCTAAAGGCGGGGGTACACCTGGACAGGTCACCAGTCCATCGCAGGGCCACATGTAGACAATCAATCACTCCTACAGGCAGTTTAGGACTAGAGCTGAGCGATTTTATCCATTCTGCGATATATATCAATATTTTATTTATATACATATAATATAATAACATATATCTATATATTTATATTATATTTATATATGTTGCCCAGACGACGCCTGGCATGGACGCTTCTCGCTGCTGCTCCGGGACTAATCTCTGCTACGCTGGATGCTCCAGTTTGTGCCCGGTTTGTGGTGATCTGCGGTCGGATGTCTACATACTGTCTGCAGGGGGCGGATCGGTCCTCTTGCGGCTGGTGGAGACCTGCCGCCGCGGACATGGGCGGTGTTGCTGGAGGCCGGTTCAGGAAAGCTAAGCTAAGTAGCCCTGAACTGCTACCCGCGGCAACCACCGCCACTGGATCCGGGCTGCAGCGTCACGGAGCCGGGACGGGAGCCCCCGACGTAGCGGCGGTGGGATGCTGCCCCCGTCCAGCTGTCTACACGCCGGATGGGTCAGCTGACCTGGTAAGGGCCGTCTGGAGACCTGGTGGGGCCCAGCACCGCCAGGGGAGACGACAACGGCCTGGTCCGGTCCGCATGATGAACCGGGCTCTGGGACGGTCGGCTCTGGGACGGTCGGCTCTGTCGCTCGCCGGACTGAATGGAGCTCAGTCTTCCCAGAGGAGACGGTCTGGTTCATCGGTGTTTCCTCCTCTGACCTGGAGATACCTCACTGGTCATCGTTATGGAGATATACTGGTTTTAACGGCTGTTAACTGGAGTTAGCACTCCGACCACGGGACCTGGCATGAAAAGGAGCGCTGGACGCCGGCAGCTCCTCTAGTACACCAGATTTTTCCTGGTGTACTGAAACTTGAATTTCCCCCTTGGGGGATTAATAAAGTATATTGAATTGAATTGAATTTATTTCCTCAAAGAGTATCGATTTTTCAGCTGCGGGTATCGATATTCGGTTCCTGGTTTGAACCTCAGCAGGGGCCTTTCTGTGTGGAGTTTGCATGTTCTCCCCGTGCTTACGTGGGTTTCCTCCGGGTACTCCCGCTTCCTCCCACAGTCCAAAGACATGCGTGTCAGGTTAATTGGTGGTTCTAAGTTGCCCGTAGGAGTGAATGTGAGTGCGAGTGGTTGTTTGTCTGCATGTGTGGCCCTGCGATGGACTGGCGACCTGTCCAGGTGTACCCCTGCCTTTCGCCCGTAGACGGCTGGGATAGGCTCCAGCAGATCCCTGTGACCCTTCAGAGGATGAAACGGGTATAGATAATGGATGGATGGATAGACGGGTATAGATATTCTAAGCTCCCTTCAAAACCCCCGTGTCCCTCACGGGTGCTCTTCCTGCAAAATGCAAGAAGAGCCATTAAGTCCTCTAGCCGCTAGTGTCGCTGAGGAGCATTTCTAACCAGTTAACCAGAAGCTTCTTACTCTTCCAGCTAGAGCTGAGCCAGTCAGAAGGATGGCGGCGAGTATAAACCCAGCGCCTCCGTGCTTAAAAATAGATGTGTGGGAGCAGTTTGGGTTTAAAAAGAAAAAGGAAAGAGAAGATTTAGACAGAAGTATGGCGGTTTGCAAGCTGTGTCACACAAATGTGAAGTACTCTGGAAATACCACCAACCTGCGAGCCCACCTGAAACGTCACCACCAGGACAAGGTAATGCTAACTGATAGCTAGCCCAAGAAGTTGCGGGGCGATCCGAACCAAACCAAGTCCATTGCCTACTTTATTTGTCAGGATTTGAGACCATATTCAGTGGTGGAAAACGCCGGCTTTAAGGGCTGTGTTTACTCTCGCAGCAACGTGTCGCAGTTATCTTGTCGCCGGTATGCCGCAGTTACTTTTGATCTATGCTCAGTTTTGAAGTGCGTCTGCGCTGTTATTCAACGCCACAACGCAAGACGGACAATCACGAACTAGCTAAACTTACTAAACTCATCTCTTGCGTTTTTCCACTTCCTCATCGTCTCAGCCGTATCCAGTCTAGAGGACTTCACGGGTCCACTTTCATGGATCCAAACCCGAATGGACCCGTGAAAATTTGACCCGAAACCGAACCGGGCTATTATCATAAGTCCGGGAGTCCGAACCCGAATGGACCCAGAATATTTGTAACCAGAACCAACCAGACCCGATTCTTTAGCTTCCGACCACGAACCGAACCGAGTTACCTGAATAGAACCGAGACAATCCAGCCCATAGTTGCTCATGTTAAAGTTGTCTAGCGTTGAATAAAACTTGATTTTCTTACCTAAAGTTGTCTTCTTCTACCTGGTTCAGTTGCTACATAGGCTACGTGATGTAAACAACAATAAATCCACGTCCGTTATTTTCTTTGTGGATACAGATGCTATTGGTAGCAACTGCTAACGCTAATAGTCTACACCGGTCAGGACGTGTCGTAAATATGTTCTCTCATCCAGCGTTGTCATGTTGGTGATCCGTTGTGCTTTACAGCTGCCGGGCAAACCGCTAATAACACGCTACGGCAACACGATTGTTTCATGACAAACACGCCACGTTAATGAATAATTAATTTAAACTGCCCCGAGTCCTGACATTGGCTGCCACCGCCAATATCTTTACCTCTCTGGAGTAAACGTGGACCCAGCCTGTCAGAGAGCACCGACCAGACCCGAGACTAACTGCACCGATTCTGACCCGAACCTGGAGTCACGTCTTTTGAACGGACCCGAGACCCGATTCAGGTTGAGTCGGAACCTCGGGTTTTCGGGTTGTCGGGTTGTTCCGAAGACCTCTAATCCAGACCCACATTTATCGCAATCTCCCTCCATGAATTACTAGAATATGTGCTGTCTTTGTAGTGTGGAGAACGAGAATCGTACAGATGCGTGTACTTCCTCATTTCTTCGATGACGTGCTCTTTTCTACGCGGATGTAGAATTGACCAATTAGAGGCCTCCTTTCTCTCCTCTCTGCAAGACTCTCTGCGGTCACTTACCTTTCAGTTCAATTATTTCAAACAAAGTCATTGGAACACTCACAAGATGTCACCAAAATCACTTTGTCCTGTTAAAATCTTTCAGAAAATGATGTAAATGTATCTTAAGACGAATATCGATATATATCGTATCGTGAGCTGAATATCGTGTATCGTATCGTGAGATCAGTGTATCGCTACAGCCCTACGTGCTGCCGCAGCAAAGACAGCAAATTTAAAATGTCCGCGACTCCTGCAAACGGGTTATTTAAATGTGTTTAAGCGAAAGTGAAGTCTTGGTGCAGCGCCGTTTATCCCTGTTTACCTGTTTAATTTTGGAATTAAGCAGCAGATAAAACAAAAAACATTGTGCATCTTGTTTTTAAATCAAAAGGCACGCATACATAAAACATAACAATGGATAAATAACTCAAAGGGATAAACTTCATTCGAGACGAGATGACGGGCTTTTTGGGGGATTTTTTTGTTTGTTAGATTTTATGGAAGCCGGGACAGAAGTAATGAATTACGTAAGCTCTGTGGAAGTTGAGCTCTGAGTTCCTTGGGCGGTTTTTCTGTTTGTTATCTGTTCATTATGGTAATTAAGCCCAATCTTGCGAGCTGAGGCTGGTGTGCGGAGGCTCTCGCCTCTCACTGCAGATGACTGCAGCAGCGCTCCAGCGCCGGGGAGGGAAGAGGATGTTTCTGGGTCACCAGCTGCCTCCCCATTTCTGCAAACACAGCAGCGCCAGACCTCACCAGCTGTTTTCACTCACCGCCTTTCGCCCCATCCAACTTACTCGCTCTTTGTGTGTTTTTACTTCTTTTTTTCTGCATGTTTCTCCACACCAGATGCTTGCCCCCGCGGTTAGAGGGGGATTAACCATTTCTTCTCCCGCCACAGCTGATACTGCTGCAGCAGAAGGAACGTATAGAAAGTTCTTCCTCTGATGTGGGGCGTTGATCATACAGCTCATTTAATTACTGTCCTATAACCTTGCAAATACGGTCTGGATGGAGAGACTGGCTGAAATTAAAAACATAGAAAAGGATAAAAAAAAAAGGAAAGGACGGAGAAAGAGGGAGCGAGTGTGATAATTGTAATCCTACAGTAGTTAAACGCGCATAAATGGGATGTAATCCATAGGGTTGTAAAAGTGTGCCGCTTCTGCGGTAATAATCTGCATTTATAATGATAATAATAATAACGTTTTAATGCGTGCCCTATATTACATCCGAGACGTTCAGACTGCATGCTCGAGCTAAAAATGAGATTACGTGTTGAGCTCATTTGGTGGCAAGTCGATTACTGTGTTTGGTTTTAAACGTTCATGCATTTCTTTCCCTTTTAAAGAACAGCTGCAGCGTTTCTACATCCAGCTTTCTGGGACGTTACCACTGGGGATTGGGAATCCAGAACCGGTTCCTGTAGAGAACTGGTTCCTGTAGAGAGCCGGTTCCTGTAGAGAACTGGTTCCTGTAGAGAACTGGTTCCTGTAGAGAACTGGTTCCTGTAGAGAACCGGTTCCTGCAGAGAACTGGTTCCTGTAGAGAACTGGTTCCGTGTGTTTCAATTCCATGGAATCGTTTGGCAGTTTATCCAGCGATTCTCTTATCGATTCCAACCAGCACGAATCTCACGTAATTTACACAAGTTACGCACAGTCAATTCCAGAAAGCACTTACGTGATTAAGTTACGTTGGTTTAGCACGCGCATTGGAGTTGTAAACAACAATGGCGCCCACCAGGTTCAAACGCTCCAAAGTTTGGCTTCACTTCACCAAAGAAAGATGGCAACAAGGCAGCTAGCAGTCATTGTAAAGTGGAGATAACAGCGTCGGGAGGGAACACGGCTAACATGCAGAAACATTTGAACACACAACATAAGATAATGAGTGTCGTGTTTTTGACGCTTCGGACTGATGGATCTCAACCCAGCAGCAGTAGCCAAGCTAAGATCACCTCTGGCAACTCTGGTTAGTAGCTATCCCACTGCCTATGTGCTTCTTTGTAAAACACGCTATAACATTAATGCTATGCTATTAAACGAATGCCTTCTGCATTACATTTAGAAGATGACCGTGACGAGAGAGAGAGTCTGGCAGCACTCGCTCCTGCTCACTACCGACCTCCAGAAAGATCACGTATTCTTCCTGAAAAAGCAGACATGCTTATTTTTCTGCAAAAGAATTGTTAATTCTTCATAGTATTTGCAGATTTGCACTATGCACTGTTCCATTGTTTTTGATAGTATTTATCTTTATTATTATTTTTGAGTGCTTAGTGAGCTCATATATCCTTTTAAAAGGAAGATTTTTTAAAATTTCTATTAGGAAAAATCTGTTAGTAAAATGTTCCACATTCTTGTGTATTTGCACAGTTACATATTACAACAGTTAACACGTTATCCAGGCTTTGGGCCTCTTTTGACCTCGCTGTTTAGTTTGTAAGGTCGTGACTTCTAAGTGAAAAAAATGATTCTAATAAAACTGTTTGTTCTCCTTTTTCCCCAAATTAAAATCGATAAGAGAATCTATAAAGAATCGAATCGTTAAACAGTATCGATAATGGAATCCAAATCAGAAAAATCTTATCAATTCCCACCCCTACTAACTCTGCAGTCTGCATTTTGCTGTCGTGCAGAACGTTTAATTATTGTGCAAATGCAGGACCCCCAAATACTCACAGTCCATTGCTTTATGTAGTCTTACCATTTATGACCACATGGGGGCGTAGGAGTCTGTCGTGTTGACAAAAGAGCCACGTGGTCCGGCATGTCTCGCAATACCACTTCGTCCCACTAGAGGCGCACTTGGCACCCGGCACGTGGCTTTAATGAAAGGCAAGACGGGGGACAGGACTGACCGTGCGACTAAGTAAAAAAAAATGATGCTAATAAAACTGTTTGTTCTCCTTTGTCCCCAAATTAGAATCGATAAGAGAATCGATAAAGAATCGAATCGTTAAACAGTATCGATAATGGAATCGGAAAAATCGTATCAATTTCCATCCCTAGTCACGATACAATATTATCGCAATATCGCGATATTCTACCCAGTTAATATCAAAATTAAAAGAAGAGATGAAAAATCAAGTTGCTGTATATGTTCATCAGATGATATTGATCATTCAGAGGACAAATTGAGTCAAACTATTTGCTTCAAAACAACCTATTTATTGTTTATTATTAGTGTATTTGCACATTTAAGTAACCATTACAACATACTGACAGCATTGTAGAATTTTCATTTAAAAAAATCGATATTAGGAGCTGAAAAATCGATATTTCATCATTGGGTGGCCGAAAATCGCGATATATTGCCAAATCGTTTTTTTCCACATCCCTACTCTTGGTGTGCCTGTCAAAAACTTTTGCTTTTAAAATAAATGCAGTTTCCTCATCGGCTGGCTCCCGTAGACTTTACGATGCATCATGATGTCCTTCATGAGGATTTCCTCTTGGAAAGAATATGGTTGAAATGGTCGAACGGCTGCAGAGGCAGCTTCGTTCCAACTGGTGAAATGCTTCGACAAACACAGCCTTGATCAAAATGCTCCAGGCTCCAAGATAGCTGCTTTATGGTCTCGATGTTCAGAACTATTTTTTTTGTGTTTTACAGTTGAAAGATCAGTACTGGGATTAAAGACTGGGTGTTAAACCCACCCTGCAAAGTCAGAGTTACACCCCAGATGAACACGCTGCATTCAAGTTAGACCACTACAACAAACCCTTATATAAAGACTCACAGAAGTCTAGTGAACCTCTACATTAATCTCTTTTCTGACAAATAACACGTGCATTGACTGGATTAAAACCTTAAAGACGCAGATGTGAAGACGCAAAAATGTAAACGCGGAAAAAGGGAGAAAAAAAGAGTGGCACCTTAAAAGAACACCAGGGGCCAATCTGAATTTAGAAAGAAGCAATCACTCACTTCAAGCAATAATTACCATTTCACTCACACGCCTTGAGCCAAGGCCGGTACAAAAGAAAAAAAAAGTTAAACACTCAGAAGACAGTCAAAATGCCCTTGAACAGACTTCAAACTGTGCCACGGTAAACCTACTGGGAGCCGTTACGGCGCTGCAGCAGCCCCCCCCATACCATCACACGTTTGAGTAGATGCCTTCTGATCACACCCAGACTCTTCACTCACAATTTCAGACGGGCGAGGACTTCACATTCATGAGCTATTCAAGTCGTGCATCTCACCAGGAGCAAAAATCTTGATCAGAGGCGGTGCTGAAACGTGCACATGACCACATTAACAACTGTCAGCTACGTCCTCGAGGCGGCGTTCGGTTTGAGTAAACCGCCCTCCATCTGTCGCCGATGTCAGTCGCTCAGGCTGTGATGGACCAGCTCCATGTTGACGCTCAGATTTAAAAGCTTAGATGTCCACTTTGAAGCATTTGTTCTGCTCCTGTCAGTGGCGCGTCCAGGACTTCCAGAGTCCGGCCCACATTTGAACATGGTGGGGCTGGGAATCGAACTGGTGATCCCCTGGTCAGAGGACGGACGACTCTGCCCACAATGCCATGGCCAACCCCGGTCATGCGTGTTTGGATTTTAGAAAAAAAAATGCCAACGCACCACGCGCATGGCCTAAAGGCAAATAAGTGCTAATAACTAATTAATATTGGGCTGCTACTTCTTCATCTAATGTCTGTCCAGGTTAGGGTGGGTGACACTGGTGGGATAAATGTCCTTTCACACATTAATGACAAGCAACGAGGGGATCCACAACTTACCAAGACTGCCGTTAATAAATCTCCCATGTAAGGTTGGGATCATATCATATCATATCGCATCATATCATATCGTATAGCATCATATTGTATCACACCGTATCGCATCATATTGTATCGTATCATATCGTATAGCATAATATCGTATTGTATCATATCGTATCGTATCATAACGTATAGCATAATATCGTATTGTATCATATCGTATCGTATCATATCGCATTGAATCATATTGTATCATATTGTATTGTATTGCATCATATCATATTGTATCGTATCATATTGTATAGCATCATATCGTATTGCAGCATATCGTATCATATCATATTGCATTGTATCATATCATATTGTATCGTATAGCATCATATCGTATCACACCGCATTGCATCATATCATATCGTATCATATCACATGGGATCGTATCATATCGTATCACTTCATATTGTATCATATTGTATTGTACTGCATCATATAATATCGTATAGCATTGTATCGTATCATATCATATCATATCGTATCATATTGTATTGTATTGTATCATATCGCGTTGTATCATATCATATAGCATCATATTGTATCATACCGTATCGCATCATATCGTATCGTATCATATCGTATAGCATAATATCGTATTGTATCATATCGCATTGTATCATATCATATAGCATCATATTGTATCATACCGTATCGCATCATATCGTATCGTATCATATCGTATAGCATAATATCGTATTGTATCATATCGTATCATATTGTATAGCATAATATCGTATTCGTACCATATCGTATCATGTTGTATATCATCATATTGTATCATATGGTATTGTTCCTTGCAGATAAAAGCACCAACAAAAGCACCTTTTACCCCTTTATTTTCAGAACAATACATATTTTAAATGTTAATGCGTTTGCTTTCCAGTGTCTCTCTCTGACAGATAAACTGTCATATCGCTTCACAGCGCAGCTTCATGTGTGTCGTCTGTTTTCGCCTTAATTTCCTGAAGAGGGAAGGTTTGTCTGTGTTGCTCTCTTCACTGAGAACCTTTCAACATGACTGAAGCCACAGCTTCAAGCTTTAAAGCAGAGGTTAGCAGAGGCCACGACAACTCGGCCTCCAGTCAAGCTCCAGGCAACGACACGATTTCCCAGAGACCTGATCAAACACCGCAAGAACATTTCCCGCCTCGACTGGATGAGTGCGTCGGAGCGAGGGAGGGCGACCTGTAATATGGGAAATGAGGGGAGGCCATGGAGAGTGGAGGCACAGAAACGCTGCGGTGATGTCGCTACTCCTCGCCACAGCGCTGAAGAATAACAACAAGCTGAAAGTGAGGAAGCCAGTGTTTAATCAGTACATTCTGATGTAAAAGTGGCTCGAGGGTTAGAGTGCCAGCGAGGTGAGAGGATCTTATGCATCCTGATCTTATGCCAGTGCCGGTTAGGCCACGCCCACGACGTGCGGGATGGCCACATTCCATCTGGAAGGAGAAACGGGTCGCCCCGAGCGGCACTGGATGATGTCGGTTCAGGAGACGTGAGCGCAACTGACACCGATACTGACTCCTGGACTGGACAAGGTGAGGAAGCACTCTGCCCCAACACCTCAAGACGAGCCAAGAGAAAGTGATGAACACAGCAGCCGACAAGCAGAAAGGAGGCAAAGCCAAAAGACCAGGGAGCACAACACGGATGCAGCCGATGATGGCCTTCTGACACGACACGAACACAAGAGACGAAGCTGCAACAGAGCAGTCAGACAGGGACAAGGATGCACCGCCAATCAATCACCCCTCCCTCCCTAACCCCGCCCCAAATCAATACTACTGTAGAAACTTTCATGAATATGATATTCATAATATAATATAACATAATGTGTGTTTAATTAAATAATTGTAATTTTAAAAAGTAATTTGACTAAATCAAATTAATAATTAAATAATAAAAATGTAATTAATTTAATTATTATACATTATTATTATTAATAATATATTAAATATAATGATATTATTAAAATTATTACAAATAAACATAATATAATATCAATTTAATATAATAATAAATAAAAAGAAATGTGCATATTCATTTTAAAAATGTTTATAAGCTTTGAAATAACTTTTAAAAAATTAATTAAATTATTACTTTTAAAAATTTATTGATTTATGGATTAAATTTTTATCTTAAAAAGTTTGAACAGTAAATGATGAAAAATGTAACACTATAAAAATAATTTAATTAATTTAACTAACTTGTAATATTGTCAATATTTGATCAAATTAATGTTAATTGGACTTTTTTTTTTTTAAACATAAAATACTCATTAAAAATATTGGCAGGAAATTGGCAATCTATCCCAGTCATAAGAAATATCAGCCAATCAGATCAATGATGCCGTTATCAGGTCCTGACAAGGATAGTCTAGAAGAGAGCAAAAGCATCTTCTCCATCAGGCCTTCGGTGCTGCTCTTTGTTGAAAGAGTCATCATATGTCACTGTCACGGAGAACAGTTGGACCGGAAGGCGAGAAATAATTCAAGTGGAGTCTGCAGCAAAAACCCGAAACAGCAAGAACCACGAAAGCAATTCTGTTCAGGAAGCACAAATCACTTGAGGTGAAAACAGAAAGGGTTCAGGCAGAAATGACAGACCAACAGAGACAGCGGATATGAAGTTACTGGAATCACAGGAGGGGGGGGTGGAGCTACCGTCAGCTCTGTCACCATGACACCCGCACTTTTCTGCTTAATCAAAGTCTGGTCTGAGTGATCGCATGAAAGTTTCATGAAAGTGCCACTATTTAAAAAAAAAAAGCTCCTAATACTGCGCTCGAGGAATCATTTCTAATTTATTCTCAACAGGCCCGATCCGCCACCCAAAGCTATTATGGGATGACGTGCTGTCAGCAGCCAGAGAAATAGATGTCATCCACAGCAATAAGCCTATAATAACTACCGTCAAATTATTTTCAAGGACTAAGTAACTTTTCCCTCATCTGCCCGTTTGGCCCCCCGGTGCTCCGCAGCTTGTAAAAACGCTCGTTAGCATAATTGCGTAACTATGCAAACAGCATTTGTGACGCTGAATTGAGATCACGAACGTACCAGCAGATTACTGAACTCAACGTACAAACATCATCCTCTCAAGTGGAGACTCTCTCTGCGGATAATACATCTGCACGTGCAGGCGGCGCCCGCCACGTTTACGTAAGCGCCCGCGGCCTCCTTGCTCTCTTTTCTCTCCCTCATCCTCACAGGGATAATTCAGGTTAAAAGAGAGGAGAATGAGAGGAAACGGGACGATGCGGAGCAGAAAGAGGACGTGCTCGCTGCTCTTAAACTGACATTTTGTTGGGATGTGCACTTTCAGAAAGGCCCGTGGGGGTGCGGCGGGGTGGGGGGGCTGGATCCTGACACTGAGTCCATTAGACAGACCGGTGACGCGCCCGAACACATTAAACTCTTTCCTGTCCAGCGCTCGAATGAAAGGGCAGTCATTTTATCACACCTGACACACACACAGATGATCTAATATGAAAATATTAAGGGACTTCCATCCAGGGGGGCCGAGGGACCGCTTAGGACCGCCCATCTGGAGGGTTCGACTCCGTCCTCTCCGCCATATGACCCACGACCCTCTCGGACGCTTGACTGGCCGACCGGTTTAGGTCGGGGCGGCGGCGGCCCAGGCGAGCGCAAAGTGACGTGACTGGATGGGACAGCGGTTTCAGAGCGAGACGATTGCGTGCTCGAACCTCCACTCACCGTTACAGGATGGCAGAGGCAGTCGCCCACGCTGACCAGGGCGACGCGAGCTCGCAAGGAGAAAGAAGTCATGAGCATTTTCTTTTATTGCTAATCTGTACGTCGCTCCAATTATCTCCCTGTGGTGATAGCATCCTCACAGCCTTCTGGTTTGTTAGCGAGACGCCCTAACCCTAACCCTAACCCTAACACTAATCCTAACCCTAACCCTAACCCTAACCGTAACCCTAAACCCTAACCCTAACCCTAATCGTAACCTTAACCCTAACACTAACCGTGACACTAACCCTTACCCTAACCCCAATCCCTAACCCTAAACCAATAACCTGACCCGTCTGCGTGAGTCTCCTTTAAAATGCAGTTTTTCGAAATCTAAATACATCTGTATCTGAGCTCAGTGTCGGACGAGATCTCAGTCCATGTTTCTGCACCGTAATCGCTACCCATCCATGTCCGTCCACAGCCACAGGACGAGTGTGGACGAGTCAGAACAGTCGAAAACACCACTGGAGGGGGATCTTTGCTGCAGATTGACCATGTGACGTCTTTCCTCCTGCGCTTGTGGTTAATTACGGTTTTATTAAAGCTGGTCTTCGGCTGCACAGCAACCAGGAGCAACTGGCAGCGATCCAACCCTCCTCTGGAACGCTGGAGACCCGGACTGTGGGGTTTGTGGAACCAGAGATGGGTCTTTCAGTTTCTCACCTCAACGAACTGAAGCAACACCGTAGAGCAGAGAGGGCCAACGTTCTTCCACCGTGATGTGAGGAACTAACGACATCATAAAAGGAACAATAACCTCGAGTTACTGCAGCTAAAGCTGCTTCTATAACACGCTCCGGATCTCCTCGTTACCATTTCTGCAGTTTGCTTCTGCTCTTGTTTGATAACTACAGTCATGTTTTTCATTACCTAAAGTATTCTCTCACCTGCCTTGACTCTCATATGAGCTTTAGCTCCTCCCATTCCTAATCAATATGACGTGGCTCCGCCCTTTGCAGCCTGAACATCTTCAACTCTTCTGGGAAAGCTGTCCACATGGTTTAGGAGTGAGTTTATGGGGATTTCGTCCAGAAAAACATTTCAGAGCGAGACGATTGTGTGTTCGAACCTCGACTCACCGTTACGGGATCATCTCGGATGGGTTCGGAGGCGCCGAAAGGCTAGAAGGTGCTTTCGCTCCCACCGATCCGAAGCGGCGACCGAGGAGCGACATTGACGTGGAGAATTTAAAAGACACGTACCAATCAGACCGTTGGCCATCCTGAGGGGCCGGGGGGGCGGGGGGTTGTAGGGGTTGATTCTTTCACACTCTGACAGAATCACTAAAGCTGAAATGTCAGCACAGTTGGAGGAGCAGCAGAAAGGGGGGGTAAAAAGCCCCGCGTAGAGAGGGAGAGATCGGTGGTTAAAATGCCAACTGAAAGTCACAACTCGTCTAAGTGCGTACTGATGTGTTTAATCTTTGTCGCTGGCGTTCGTGCTTTCCGTGAGCGACGCCTGAAGTGTTTCTGGCGTTTGTGTCACGTTTTTTAGACAATGGTCTTCAAATATTCCATGTAAGAGAGTCTGGCTTTCTTCTTCTTCTCTTCTATTTCAGTACCGGTCTGCTGACAGAAAGCTGAATACAAAACTCTAATCTGATAGTTTCCCTCTGCTGGCTTCCTGTTAAATTCTGGATGAAATTTAAAATGCTTAAAGAGACCTTCCCTCTCAGCCTGCAGGCCCACCTGTGGTTCCTGAAGCTTCCAGAAGCAGAACCTGGAATCAGCTGCCGGTTCATGTTCAGGACAGTCGTCCTCTCTACCTCCAGGATCAGGCTTGAGGCTTTCTGTGAATGCGGATAATTCCTGTAATCAGCTGAACTCTAACTGGACTGTACTGAATTTGTTTCTGTTTCTGTTTAAAGCGCCTTGAGTTGACTTGTTTTCGTGCTGTGTGAATAAATTTAATTGAATTTTATCTCAACAGCCACCACATAAATACATTCATATCACCTCTTCCGTTTACGATAATAAAGCTTTCATTGTTGTTTGTGTAAATTACATCATTTCTTGTAGGGCTGTAGTGATACACTAAACTCGCAATACGATACGATACACGATTAGGAGTGAGTATTGGCAAGGACCTTGCAATACGATATGTATCATGATACTTATATGATATGATATTATCGCGATAACACGATATATTGCGATATTCTACCCAGTTAATATCAAAAATCAAAGTAGAGATAAAAAATCAAGTTGCTGTATATGTTCATCAGATGATATTGATCATTCAGAGGACAAATTGAGTCAAAACTATTTGCTTCAAAACAACCTATTTATTGTTTATTATTAGTGCTTTTGAAAAAAATCGAAAAAATTGATATTAGGAGCTGAAAAATCGATATTATATTGGGCGGCCAAAAATCACGATATATTGCCAAATTGATTTTTTTCACACCTCTAACAGCCACCACCAGGGGCGCCGAAAAGGGGGGGTAAAAGATACGGATTATAGGGGCCCATGATTGAGGGGGGCCCAGAGAGGCCCCTAATGATGATCAAAAATAGCATCAACAAATTTCGCCGCTGTGTTGGGGGGCCCAGTAAAGATTCTTTTCATGGGGCCCAAAATCCCTAGCGGCGCCCCTGGCCACCACATAAATACATTCATATCACCTCCTCTGTTTACGATAATAAAGCTTTCATTGTTGTTCCAGTAAATTACATAATTTCTTGTAGGGCTGTAGCGACACACTAATCTCGCGATACAATACATTTAAATCATTTTCCGAAAGATTTTAAAGTGACAAAGTGATTTTGGTGATATCTTGTGAGTGTTCCAATGACTTTGTTTGAATTAATTGAACTGAAAGCATCAATTCCACATTATATGGCTGACAGGCAGCTTGCAAATGCTGGACAAAATGAATAAAAGATGTGTTGAGAAAAATGGTTTCATTTATTTAAACAGTGCAAATTGTTGCTTGCAAGCTTTTAAAGGTGGAACACGGGGGTTTTGAAAGAAGCTTAGAATATCGATAGCCGCGGCTGAAAAATCGATACTCTCTGGGGAAATAAAATATCGATATATATCGCAGAATCGATAAAATTGCTCAGCTCTAATTTCTTGGCAGTTTTTTCAGAAGGACTCCTGTTCTTCCGTTTATTTTCTCTGTCGTTATGTTCTGCTTTTTACTTTCCGATAACTCACCGTGACCCCTGACCTTCCTCCCGGAGCCGCCGGCTTCATCAGCTCCATCTTTGTTTCGGCCTCTTGTCCAGTCGGAACGTTTCTTCCTGTGAAAACGCTCCAGACCGACGGGCTGCAGGTCGGTCGGAGCGTCTAAACATCCCGTCTAAAGCTGACGGGAACTTTCCAGAATATTCAGAGCAAAAAGAAAAAAAAAAAAAGGAACAGGTCTTCAAACATGAAGTATAATAAGGAGCATCCGTCAGCGCGAACAGCTAATCCGACCAATTAGCTGCAGTGACATTAATGTGGGAAACTGCTGCATTGATGTCCGTCAGCCGGTGCCAGTCGAAGGACATTAGCGTTCCTGCAGCTGGAGCTGCATCCATAATGGCAGCGCTGGACTGGAACATTCCGCCGCCATGACGGCGTTGGGTGAAGCTGTCGGCCTTGACGTGAACAAACAGGGCAGGTTCGTCCGTCACAACTGAGACAACAGGTGCTACGGGACCAGGTCTGGAGCCAAACGGATTAGAAGTGCTGCGACGAAGACCTGCTTCATGGGAAGACGGATAACACGCCCAGTTATTGGATCCCAGCGACATCTGTTCCAAACAGGCTTCGTAACTGATGTGACGGCAAACCGTCAGTGGCAGCGGGTCACTTGAAAACACTTTGATGCTGAAATTACTGGGGAAAAAAATCCCAGTCGCTCCTGAGATGCGGCCGCACAATTAAACCTGAAACCCAAGCAGTTTGGCTGGAAAACGATGCCGCTTCTCACGTTTTCGCCATCAAAGCTGGCGGCCATCTTTGAAGAAGCCCAGACGCGGCGCCGCCCGCGTGGGTGTTTGTGGACCCGCTCTGCTCTTAGCTGGTTTAAGGGGACGCTGCTTGTTATCTTAAATGCTCGTATAGACGTAAGGGATCAAAGAACATAGGAAATAAAAATTAGGGGGATTCTTGTGTACCGCCCCCAGATGTTCAAATAAGTATTCCCGAACAAAGGACCAGAGTGAAGCAGCCTCTTGTCCTGCTTGTTGCTCTGCTGTTGGCTGGCTAACGAAGTGATGCTCCTTTGGGACCAAAACGAAGAGACGACAGTGACCGCAGTCCTTGACGAACAGGTCAGATGAGCGAAAAGGTCAACTCAGTCCTACCTGTCCAGTGTAGGGTTAGGGGTTAGGGTTAGTCATTAGGCCTCGAGGGATGGTTTAAGTGCGGTTGGCACTGGCAGTCACCCACGTTGACCAGGGCGACGCAAACTCACTAGAAGAAAGAAGTCATGAGCATTTTCTTTTATTGCTAATCTGTACGTTGCTCCAATTATCTCCCTGTCGTGATAGTGTCCTCACAGCCTTCTGGTTTGTTAGCGAGACACCCTAACCCTAACCCTAACCCTAACCTTAAACCAATAACCTGACCCGTCTGCGTGAGTCTCCTTTAAAATGCAGTTTTTCAAAGCTAAATACGTTTGCATCTAAGCTCAGTGTCGGAAGAGATCTCAGTCCATGTTTCGCCATCGTAATTGCTACCTATCCACGTCCGTCCACACCCACGGACGAGTGCAGACGAGTCAGAACAGCCGATTGACCATGTGACGTCTTTCCTCCTGCGCTTCTGGTTATTTACGGTTTTATTAAAGCTTGTCTTTGGCTGCACAGCAACCAGGAGCAACTGGTAGCGATCCAACCCTCCTCTGGAACGCCGGAGACCCGGACTGTGGGGTTTGTTGAACCAGAGATGGGTCTTTCAGTTTCTCACCTCAACGAACTGAAGCAACACCGTAGAGCAGAGAGGGCCAACGTTCTTCCACCGTGATGTGAGGAACTAACGACATCATAAAAGGAACAATAACCTCGAGTTACTGCAGCTAAAGCTGTTTCTATAACACGCTCCGGATCTCCTCGTTACCATTTCTGCAGTTTGCTTTTGCTCTTGTTTGACAATGACAGCGTAATACGCCTCATGTTTTTCATTACCTAAAGTATTGTCTCACCTGCCTTGACTCACATATGAGCTTTAGCTCCTCCCATTCCTAATCAATATGACGTGGCTCCACCCTTTGCAGCCTGAACAGCTTCAACTCTTCTAGGAAGGCTGTCCACATGGTTTGTTGCTTTGTACACTGGTGCCCAGTCATGTTGGAAGAGGAAGGGTCCAGCTCCAAACTGGTCCCACAAAGTTGGGATCATGGAATTGTCCAAAATGTGTTGGTCTGCTGAAGCATTCAGAGTTCCTTTCACTGGAACTAAGGGGCCAAGCCCAGCTCCTGAAAAACACCCCCACACCATAATCCCCCCTCCACCAAACTTTACACTTGGATCAATGCAGTCAGACCAGAACCGTTCTCCTGGAAACCACCAAACCCAGACTCTTCCATCAGATCACCAGATGGAGAAGTGTGATTCTTCCCTCCAGAGAATGTTCCTCCACTGCTCTAGAGTCCAGTGGTGGCTGCTTTACTCCACTGCATCTGACTCTTTCCATTGTTCTTGGTGATGTCTGGCTTGGATGCAGCTGCGTCACCATGGAAACCCATTCATGAAGCTCTCTGCTCTGTTGTTGAGCTGATCTGAAGGACACATGAAGTTTGGAGGTCTGTAGTGATTGACTCTGCAGAAAGTTGGTGACCTCTTCTCACTATGTTCTTCAGCATCCTCTGACTCCGCCCCCTCAGTTTACCTGTCCTACCACTTCATGGCTGAGTTACTGTCGTTCCCAAACACTTCCATTTCCTGATAATCCAGCTGACAGTTGACTGTGGGATATTTAGGAGAGAGGAAACTTCACCACTGGATGAATGAGCGGACACTATTGGAAATAAAGTGTATATACCTGTTTCTAAGACAGATGCAGGTTAGGGTTAGAGTTAGCCCTAACCCTAACCTTATTTGACCAGATGTGTAAAACCTCAGAGCTGACGGAGAGTGCACGTTTCTCCCCTCATGACTATCTCCAATCAACCGTCGCCAGTTCATGTTTTAATCCTAAAAACAAGCTCTATCAAAGCAAACCCTTTGAAAAATGTTTGGCAGCAGCAGAAGGAATGCATAATTCAGGTAGCTTCGACTTAATACATATTTACATAAAAATCTATTGTTTGTGAATTCTTAATCATTTGAATTATTCATCTCCATCTGATGACATCAACTCTTTCAACTTGTGACCTTATGTTTTGTTTTTTTTTCCCACTGAAATGAGTCTGAGCTGCTACTCGTGTTGGATATGACTGAAACTGGTAGTTTAAAGGAACAGCGTGGATCATTGACACCATCTGTCACCTCAGCTCTAGGGGTGTGAAAAAAAAATCGATTTGGCAATATATCACGATTTTCAACCGCCCGATATAATATCGATTTTTTTAGCTCCTAAAATCGATTTTTCAGGAAAAAATTTACAGTGGTTACAATGCTGTCAGTATGTTGTAATGGTTACGTAAATGTGCAAAAACACTAATAATAAACAATAAATAGGTTGTTTTGAAGCAAATAGTTTTGACTCAATTTGTCCTCTGAATGATCAATATCATCTGATGAACATATACAGCAACTTGATTTTTCTTCTCTACTTTTAATTTTGATATTAACTGGGTAGAATATCGCAATATATCGTGATAATATCGTATCGTGACCCAAGTATCATGATACATATTGTATTGCGAGGTCCTTGCCAATACAGTGGTACCTCTACTTACGAACGTCCCTACAAAATTTTCAGGTTACGAAACGCATCAATGGGAAAATATTGCCCGTTTTCAGGATACGAAAGGCAAAAATCCAGTAGCGCTGCTACTCACAGCTCCCAGAGTTTACTGAACGTAAACATAGCTGTCGGCTCTGTATCTCGGTTTGAAAGCAGTGCATCCGAGCTGCTCTGCCATTGGCTATCGCTTAGATCTTCCTGGCACCCCATTGGCTAGGAGGGCCCCTTGTCTGTATGAGCGTAACCCAGCAACCAGGTAAACAAACAATTTTTACCTCCACCAGGTTGTGTTTTGTCGGCGTTTATCTGTCTGTCTGTGTTCAAGATAACTCAAAAAGTTATGGATGGATTTTGATGAAAATTTCAGGAGTTGTCGGAAATATGAAAAGGAAGAACTGATTTCATTTTGGGTGTGATCCGGAAGAAATCCTGGATTCTGGATCATTTTCGAATTTTTGACATTGTTGCGCTTGGTGGAGGTCTCCGCTCTCTGAGTGCTTTTCTAGTTCTAACATGTATTTCTGACAGGTTTTCATGTCATTTCATGTATTATTTATAATTTATAAAAAAAATATTTTCGAATTTTGGGGGGGCTTGGAACGTATTAGGACATTTACATGGAAAACGTGTCTCTACTTAGGCAAGTTTTAGGTTATGAAACTACTTCCAGAACCAATTAATTTCATAAAGAGAGGTACCACTGTACTCAGCCCTACTCAGCTCAGTGGTAAAAGTTGAGAAGTGCTTTTTTTTTTTTTTTCCTAAATCAAGTGGGGTGGAGAAATCTTTGCAACGCGGCTCCAGGAAAGTCAGATCCGCCTCGAGGAAAAGAAAACCAAATCACCTTCAGCGTGCAAGGACGCTGCTGGGCTATGACCATCTTAAATTTAATAGAAATAGTTTCGTGCTTCGGCAAGCACAATCAGCTACAGAGCTGCAACAACACTGCTGACCAGGAAGGTGCCATTTGCACGTCTTCCTCTTGTTACGTCCTTTATAGTACGGCCAAGGAGGGCACGTACGGGCATTAGCAGTTGCACGTCGCACACACACACTCTGGTCCATGACTCTAGAGACCCATAGCGCCCTTTCCCCCTCCCTCTTTTTCTAATCCAGGCAATTAGCGGGAAATAATTAATGATAAAAATATTAAAGAGTTGAGCGCAGAGAGCCTTGACGATGGAGTTCTGCACAGTAAGCATTCAGTTCCTCCTCTCAGAGTCCTCAAGGTCCGCCGCCGTCGAGCTGTGATCCTCGTACAGCCGCTGGGGGGCGCCATCACCCAACTTCATCGTCTCCCTGCACTCATTCATTAGTCTTCTGATTATCTTACACAGACAAATATACCTGATTCTACTCTTGTTTGACCCTCAATTAATCTTATCTTTGCAACGCGGCCTTTTTTTTTTTGCATTTCCCTCGTAAATTTGCACGAAGCTTCTTGCACGCTCCTGAAAATGCTGAAAAATCTACTTAACCTGCCAATAATCCAAAAGTCAGAGGAAGGAGGCTGGTGGGGATGCAGAACAACAATAGGCGTCTGCACCTGATAGGGATGTAACGATATAAAAAATTTGATATCTCGATTATCGTGACCAAATTATCACGGTTTACGATATTATCGCGGTATTCTTAATTGCTGTACAAATGTCCAAAAAACACATACATTTAAATAATTTCACAAAATCTTGTAATTTTCTTGTCAGACTAAAACCTCAGAAGCCAAAATCTTATCAAAATGAAACTTTAACATTAAAAGGGCAAACTGGCACAGAAAGAGGTTTTATTTTGAATGAACAAAATAAATAACAGGAACAAAGCTTATTTGTCTGGTGCAAATTTAAATAAACACTTTAACAACCATAGTAGGTCAAAATATGCAAACAATTATGAGGAACAAAAATTATAGTGAAGTTCAAATGAAATAAACTTTGGACTTTAAGATGAACCTTAAATAAGTATAAATGTGTAAATAAAGAAACAGTTGTTTAGGAGCCAAATATGTTGTTCTGAATTGTAGTTCACTCTGTGTGTCTGTGGGTGTCGCTGTGTTGTTACCTGAGGGTCAGGTATAAAGTAGCTGCCTGTTATTGGTTAGGTGTTTGACCCGGAAGGCCAAAAGGTTTTTGACCGCTGTGGCGCTAACTGCTGGCGTTATGGTTGTCGGATCAGTTAATGGAATAAATTAATATTTTAACTGCATCAGAAGAACATCCTTCCAGTCCTTTTTCGATCATCACGGTAACGTTTACGAAATGTGAGTTAGCGAAGCGCGTCAACCAGGTTACTGTTGGTCAAACATCTCAGTAGCTTGAAGCATTAGCCTTAGCTCCTTCAAGTTGCTTCTACAAATTACAATAAAATGTAAACACGTGCTCTGCAGACAGAATAATTGTCCTCCACCAGTTGTCCCTCTGCATTCTTAGAAAAAATATGCCCGACCTCGGATTTCATCATTTTAGTGGGTTGGTAAATGTCCTGTGTGCTATCATCACTTTCCGCCACCTTCACGTTACGATGCCAATGTTACAAGCTACATATTCACATGAGACACAGTCGCGAGTCGCTAACAGACTTGAATGAGGCTGATATTACATATCCCGGTAAAATTTTACCACGTTTTACCGTAATACCGATAACCGTTCCATTCCTAGCACCTGATGATGAAAACACAGGATGTGAGAGGAAACGCACCAGCGAGGATGAAAATAGACGCAACGGCCGATGCTCTGCTGTAGATCTCAGACGTGACGCGGCTGTTTCACTGCAAGCCACTTCTGAACTTGTTGACTTACCAAGTCAACACGTTTTCAGGGTGAAATCATACCAATAAAAATTAAAAAATAAAGCCAAAAACACATAAATGACACCATTGCTGCTACATCAAACGTTACTGAAGACCGCGCCCTGATGCTGCACCTGCCAGATAAGAGTTTGATGGCCTGACAGTGTAATTAATAACAGCCATTAACAATCTGGTGTGAACAGGATAAAGGGACACGTGGCGCGGCCGAACCCGGGTGACGCGGTGTGGCGGCGCCGCTGAAGGAGGCTGTGAACTCGTCGGGAACCTTCGGGAACCTTCGGGCGCCACGTGCGGCGATGATGTGGACGTGAGATCAGACTTGGGAGAAACTGCAATGTCATCCAAGGAGGAGCGAGCCTCATAAGATCCATGTAAAGGCATCTCTTTGATTTTTATTTTAATCTGATGCGCCAAAACAAAGAAGACAGTCTTTCCCTCAACAAAACAACATTTATGAGCAGCTCAGCGTCGACTGCAGTAATGTGTTTATGTACATTTCAGGCTTCGCCGTCACTCTGTGCAGACAAACTGCTGAGAGGAAAGTGATTAGGTAGACCAAGAGGGAGATTTAAAGAAAAAAAAAAAAGGATTCCTAAGCACTACTGCCCCCTGGTGGGCATTTAGAGCATAAAGTACCACCCTGCTGTACTGTGCAAAGGAGGCTGCAGCAGATCTACAGTAGAAATGGGTCTCGGTGTGAGAGCGGTCCAAGGGTTTCTGCTTATTGCAACACCTCTGCCTCCAGAAGGTTCGGCTTTGATCTCTGCATACATTTGAATCCCAAAGAGCTAAAAAAAAAAAACCTACCGAGGGCTGATAAAGCTCATTCATTCATAAATGCAACACTCTTCCAGCAAATTGTGATTCAATTGCTGGATATTTCAGACACCTGATGTCAGATTTCACAGTGGTGGCTCAACTCGCCACCAGCGGACATAATTTAGTAGAGAGTCCATGCGAGTGGCTCGCCGCTCCGTTTAATCTCGTTTAAAACGACTGGACGCTTTAACCGTGAGCTTGACGCGAGGAGGCCGGTGAGTCTGAATCAGAGATTAGACGGTCGTGTTGTTAGAAACTCTCGTCAAAGACGTTTGATCTCAGAGATGCGGCCAGACACTGCGTCTGCAGTTTGCCACTTTGACCAGCAGATGGCATCAGCAGTTAGTGGAGTGTACTGGAGTGCTGCACGGCCCCTGGACTGATGGTCACCGTCTCCAGCGACACAGATGCAACACCCCGAACCCTTTTCCCTCATTTTAACCAGTGACATCAGGGTTTCTAAAGAAAGACGACAAACATTTTGACGTTGGATGAATCTCTCAGTTCATCAGTCTCTTTTTCATCCTTACAGGCTTCCAGGCTCCGTACGAGCATTCGCCTAAAAGTGTCTTTGACCGAGCAGTTTGCATGTGAAAGGTAACCAGAGACGACTACGGGTCATTAATAAAGAAGCCAAGGAGCATGACAAACCTTGTCCGGGGGAATCGATAGAAACATCAGAAGGAGGAAGAGGAAGATTAGTTATTGACTTATGTAATGAGGTGAGGTGAGAAGAGATTACATTTAGCCAACAGGTGTTTTCATGTTGCACCCTGGGATGGCCAGGAGTAAAACTGCAAAACGTAAAAGTACCATAACTGAACTTTCACTGTTGTGTAAACTGTCAGTGTTACAACTAGGCCTGGGCAACGATTACAATTTTTATTCACGATTAATCGCATTATTCCCCTGATTAATCGCGATTAATCCCATTGTATACGCAGAATCAAATAATTAATTCAATAGTGTAAAATAACTTTTATTGAAATGTTCTGCTGCCATGTGAACTAAAGTGTCATAACATTTGTTGTTCAAACACTTTTAACATCAGCACTTGTCAGTAACACATATTTAGTGTAAATCTCAGCTTAAAAAATGTAAAATAAAATAAAGATTATTGCCACTGCCAGGGCATTAATGTCATCCTGTTTTTATAAAAAATAAAAAAAAGTCTACAAACAAAATCCAACAAAATGATTGTGTCTCAGTTCAATCAGGACATTAAAACAGGTAATTTCTGAGGTAACAGCAGAAACTTTTAACGGGGAGTTCAACTTGTCAGTTGTTACAAATAACCTTGTTTCTGTTGAATCTTCCGTCTGGGAGAACTTTAACATGAAAATGTTCATGTTAAAGTTCAGTAACTTTACCAATCTGTGTATCAATCATTCTTTTCAGTTTTCAATTGTCAATCAAAAATTTAAAAAAAATAAAAAGTGACATTTTATTAGGTTTTTTGTTTTTTAATCTAACACAAAAAGATGAAAAAAATGCCTGTTTTTTTTTTTATATTTCAATTTTAGACGGATTAAAAATACGAGATGAAAAAACGGGCCACAGAACTGAATTAGTTTTATAATGGAGGACTGGACTTTCTGTTGTCATTACACATCTGTGCCACTAGATGGAGCCGCACTGCAGTAACCAGCTAGAGAACAGCAGGACAGTGAACACATGGAGCAGATCTGATGGAACATGGAGGAATGACGCACGAACGTTTTGTTGCAGTCCAGAATTTTTGTTTCCAGACAGAATTGTTAATTTTGCTACCTGAGTTGCTACCTGAACTGTAAATTTCACAGATTTTTACCGTTCTCCATGTCTGTTTTAGCTTTTCCTTATGTTTACTTTTTTCTGGTTCCACAGCAGCCAGTAACAGACTTTTCAAAACAAAAGCATGTGAGCAACATGCGTTAACGCCCGATAAAATAAATGTCGGCGTTAATAAATTAATGAGTTAACGCGATAATAACGCGTTCACTTGCCCAGCCCTAATCACAACTATTTCATCTCTGAGTCTGTGCTCTTATACAGGAAAGTGAAGCAAAAAAAAGCCTCAAAGGATGACTTAAATGACATTTTATTAAACCGTCTACTTCTAATTAAACAGTAGAAACATCTGCACCTGATTAGCATTTCCTTGAAAAAAGCACAAAGACAAAAATATGTACTTTTGGGGCATTTTGTCAGTTCCAGTCATAAATCAGAGAGACTACTTAAATGAAAATACTCTGAAAAGACTTAAGAACACCTGAAGAAGACGTGACAAGCTTCCCTATTTTTATTAAGTGCTATTGTTAAAGCTATTCTATGTAGCAACACCACGTCTGACCACATGGGTGCGTACAGATCTGCTGTACACACCCATGTTGGCAAGAGTCAGTGACATAGCAGATAAAGGAAGCTTGTCGGGGTCACCAGACCACATTACTGTGTCCCATATATTGATCTGGCACCGGTCACATGAAGCACAACCCCATCAATTTATCTGGACAGCTGGAGGGCAAACAACAACACTAGGGGCACTTGGACCCCCTGGAGGTGCACTTTGTTGTATCTTATGCTTTCTTGTGCTATGCTGCCCCCGTGTGGTCAGGTGTGCTACTGCTACATAGAGTGTCTTTAATGCAAAAAAAAGGGAGGGCTGCAGTAAAACAACACGATGATCAAATCATGCGCACGTACCACTCTTGACGTCATGATGAGACGATCTGATGTGACTGAGGACTCTAAATCTTTCCAGAGATTTCCGAGCCTTTAACAACACGCTGCTGCTGCTTTTCCACTCCTCCCACAGGCTCCTGCAGTCAACGCAAAACCGGATGGATGTAGGACAAAAAAAAAAAAAACACTTTTAGCCTCCTAACTGAGTCTGTTTAGAGGGATGTGGATGTAATGAAAGCTTTCATGCACGCAGACGTCATGCAGTTGTGAGTCATTAAAAGGACTATAGTCTGTAATATGTAATCTGAATAGGATTTAGGGGGTATTATGTAGAACAAGTTTAACAGAATATTACAGTGCACGTAAACATACGTAGCTACTCTCACAGAAGCTACATTTTCATGCACAGCACCCCCTTCATGTGTCATATTAATTTGGTGAAGTTGTCATTATTCATGATATTCAATGCACCTGAACATAATTATCACCACTTTTTTTGCATTGTAGCACCACTGTCATATCTGGTACAGAAGGCTCATAAGGACTCTTTCAGATTTAAAGGACATTCGTGGACTTTAAGGATCCATAATTCACGATGAAACAATGTCTGGAACCCATTTTCCCCATGAACCTAATATTTTCTATGATACTTAATCTCAACAGTTTCAAACTATGTTTATTCCAGTTTGTCAAAATGTGGCCCTGCGATGGGCTGGAGACCTTGGCTGTGTACCCCCGCCTTCTACGAGCAGCAGACCCCCGAGACCCTGAATAAAAAAAAGTGGCCGTACACTGACCGGACACTCCGTAGGTCCATCTGCTGTTAACACAAATATCCGATCAGCCAATCACGTGGCAGCAGCTCACAGCATTCAGGCACGCAGACGTGGCCAAAGACGACTTTCTGAAAGGACCCAGGCTGCTGGTGGTGCACTGGTGTGGGGGGAGCACTTGAAGCCCCTTGGTTCTGGTCACCACAGCCTACCTGAGTATCATTGCTGACCACGCCCATCCCTTCACGACCACAGTGGACCATCTTCTGATGGATACTTCAGACATGTGCACCGTAACACAAAGCTCAAATCAAGACAGTGAGTTCTCTGTCCTCCAGTGTCTCCAGTGTCCTCCAGTGTCTCCAGTGTCCTCCACAGTCTCCAGATCTCAGTCCAACAGAGCAGCTTTGAGACTTTCATCATGGATGAGCAACAGATCTGCAGGAACCGGTGATGCTGTCATGTCAACGTGGACCAACATCTCTGAGGAACGTTTCCAACACCTTGTTGAATCTATGACACCAAGAATTTAAAAGTTCTGAAGGAAAGAGGGGGTCCAACCTGGTCCCAGTGAGATATACGTGGATTGATAGATATTTACTCCACTAGATTTTACCCTAACTGACTGTTTTTCATACTTCTTAAAAATATTGATTAATAAAGTATTAAAAAAGCCACACCAAACATCATGTACGTATGACACCACCTAATACCATCAAATAAGGACATAAATGAACAAAACATTGTCCGAAAAAAAAAAAAAGTATAATAGGACATTTATCAGATTGATATTGCTGGTACATTCTTGTAATTCCTTCATTTGACTGTCATTCATGTTTAAGTTGGAATAACTATGTTTTTATAAGGTATTGTCAGTTCTTGTCCAGAAAAATGAGACGTGAAGGAACTTGTGTGAGTAAAGTGAGTTTACACTGGGACGGAAACAATAACTGCACTTTATTTCTTACGTGGAATATCACAACCAGATGAGGAAAATCCTCCATGAAGACTTTGTGAAGTGGGACAGGCCTGGAAGGAGTTTCAGAAATCCACCATTATCACCTGATTGTTGTTCAGAACGGCTTCACGTGCAACATCAGTAACATTCTTCGCAAAGACACTTTCTGGAGACGTTTTTTATTCATTTTGCCATGTTTTTTAAATATAATTTAGAAATATGCAATCAGTTGTACAAGCAAACACAACTCACAACAAATACAAAAGTATTGAGATAATATTGTAATAAAAAAAAAAAAACATGCCAGGGGTTAAATGATAACAGTTTGAAGTAAGAGAAGGCTTCGAAAATCTTTTTTGCTTTTTTGTTCTTAATTTTGTCTAATGTATTGTCACACTGATTAATCTCTTTTAATAAAATGTTCAAAGTTTGGCTCAGCTTTGGACCACGTTTTCACATAAATATGATACTTTCCAATTAAAATAAAAAGCTGAATAATAAAGTTTATTGTAGTTGTGGAATCGACATCATCTTGTACAAAATAAAAAAAACTGTATCATACAAATCAATTTGTATACATTTTCCAATCAACCAAGAAATTAAATTTGAAACATCCAGTCAAAAAAATTGAATGAATACATTTAAAAAAAATTAATCACAGATTCTTTAGCATTGTTACACATAAGTTTTCAATATTCAAACTGAAACAGTCAAACAACTCCTTTACAGGATAAATTCTGTGTAAGTTTTATAGGATACTTCGCTAATTTTATTGTTAATAAAGAACTTATTTGTTATTGACCACACTTTTTTCCAATTAGTAGAACAAAACATTGTTGAAGGTTTGTTCAGAAGTCACATGTCAGCAGAGTAAACAAACAACACGTCATCACGTATGAACGTTAGTAACGTTAACGCGGAAATTCCCCCTAAAGCTGCCAAACAAAAAACAAACAAACAAAAAACATCCTTAAAATGTGATTAATGTTGGTTACAGTAAAGGCATTTGGTTTATATTTTGTTTCAAGAAGAGAAAAATGCCATTTAAAGTTAGCGCTAATTCAGCTAATCGTTATTTAAATGATGATGAGTGATGACGAAATGGCTCCGCGATTTTTTTTTTTTTTTTTGCGTTTTTCGACAGTTATTTTTTATTTTTTATTTATTTTTTTTTTTGTTACCCTAAGTATGAGAAGGGTGAACTCAACTCACTCACAAACATTGGCTGTCATTTCAGGAAAGTCAAAGAGAATTTTATATGAAATAAATTTTTAAAAAAAAGCTAAATTAATTAAATCTTAAAATTAAGATGCCTTTTAAAACAGGTGTGCTGCATTACATAATTAAGTAATTATGTCATGGTTTAGGGTAAGGTAATTATGCTGATTAAGGTTATTTTTTAGATCAGTGATTCCCAAAGTGTGGCCCGCTGCCCCCTGGTGGGCCTCTGTGGGACTGCTGGTGGGCCGTGAGAGGCCATTAAAATTAAATATGATGTAAATCCTCGATCTTTTTTCAATATGTTTTTAATTACTGTAAAATATTCATGACACGATTTAAAAAAACATTAGGAAGTAATAAAACAAACCAGTTAAGTGTTATTCTACTGTTATTCTACTGTTATACTACTACTACTGAGGACTGTTAAGGTCCCCCCATATGAGCCAGGTCCTGCTCAAGGTTTCTTCCTCTTAAAGTGGAGTTTTTCCTTGCCACTGTTTGGTATAAAGGTTTTTTTCTCCCTACGTGGGAGTTTTTTTTTTACCTGCCATTATCATTTATCATTGATTGGATTTAATTATATAATCTTAGTTAATGATATTTGCTAGGGGGTCATGCTCTGGGTCTCTGCAAAGCGCCTAGAGACAATTTTCATTGTAACAGACGCTATATAAATAAAATTGAATTGAATTTAATTGAATTGTTATCTTAACTTAATATGACAAGTGTCACCTTATTTGTTGACCCCTCACATTAATATCGGAACATACCTTTTAGTCCTGTATGTTGATCAGAGTTGTGTTTAAAGGTTTCAGTGGTCCGCTGAGATTTTTACGCAATATTACGCAAATGAAAGAAAGCTAGCTTTGTAACCCGTTTTTATGTGAGCATTAAAAGACAGGTCTTGATCAGAATGATACCAAGATTCCCAACAGCAGAGGTAGAGGCTAAGGAAACAGGACCTAAATTACAGCTCAAAAGTGCCTCCCAGAGGAGCTTGGGACAAATTACAAGTTTTATGTGAATTAAGAAGCAGGAAAGTAACAGCCAAATTAACAGGTTTCCTAATGGCAGCATAAGGAGAAAAGTATCGGTCCAAGAACAGAACCCTGTGGTACTCCAAAACACTAGCATGACTGGAACCACCATTATTTACAATGCAGCTGAACGTATTTGAGACACAGTAAGGAGAAAATCAGATGGAGGGTTTGGAAGAGTCCCAGTTCATGGGAATCCCGACTTGGTGTCATCACCATACAATATTACATCGATTTACTGGATGACAATTCGATGGTTGCCAATAGCACAAAGTGTGATTCCGAAAGTAGCGATCGATGCAACAATATCAAACGCCGATTGAACACAATCGCTTCCATTCATATTAAATTAGGGTAAGAAAGTAAAACATAATTTTATGATTATTATATTGTTTTAAATAAAAAGTTTAAAGAAATAAAAGATAGGTTCCTTTAGGAACAATAGACAACAAAAGGCCACTTTATAGCATGTGCCGATGTGGATTAGTTGCATTGATGTCTGATAATTTTACTCTTAGATGGTTCATCATTAAATTCATGAACCAATATAACCGATATAATCAATTTTTTTTTTTAATTGCTCATACTACTGCAAATTGCACATTTCTACTCAAGTTGACTTCTCAAAGCACTTTTACACTAGAAGCCATGTTCCTACATTACTCTTACTCAACACAATTTCTTTTACAGTGAGACTATATATCCACCATACAAAATTACACATCAATGAATGCGTCTGTGGCAGTTTGACATCCGGCGTCTTCCCGGAGGACATTTGGACAGACAGACTGCAAGGCCAGCAGTCAAACCGGCAGCCCTCCAACTGGCAATCAGCTACTCTACATCTGGAGCCTCCGCCGACCCAGTGGGAACCGGGACATAATGTAACTAAATGAGCACATATGGACGCAATAAAGAGGCGGGACGGAACATTTGAACTTCGAAAAACAGGGCGGCTAGAACATTCCCATCATGGCTGAACACTCTTTCCTAGAGATCGGACCTCTGCTGTAAAAGGGCGGCTAACATAATAATAATGATGGTGATAATAATAATACAATCTCATTGCTATTGTCTTCTTGGCTATTGTGAATATAGTAATGACTAAACCATTTTTTATAATGAGGTGGCGGGTTCATTGTTAGATCTTAGTGGACATAAGGATGATGGGATGTCATAACTTAGAATGCAAGAGATCCTATTAGCTTTAATTTGTCATAAATTATCAACCAGTCAAATCAACTGATTAAATTTCTTCTTGCTCTCTAAGCAAGTAAATCCTCCTGCTTTGAAACAGTCCCACAGATACACGATATGTATCATGATACTTGGGTCACAGTACAATATTATCACGATATCACGATATATTACGATATTCTACCCAGTTAATATCCAAATTAAAAGTAGAGATGAAAAATCAAGTTGCTGTATATGTTCATCAGATGATATTGATCATTCAGAGAACAAATTGAGTCAAACTGTTTGCTTAAAAACAACCTATTTATTGTTTATTATTAGTGTTTTTGCTCATTTAAATTTTAAACAATTTAAATGTGAAAATTAAACAATTTTCCTTAAAAAAAAAATCGATATTAGGAGCTGAAAAATCGATATTATATTGGGCGGCCAAAAATCGCGATATATTGCCAAATCGATTTTTTTTTCACACTCCTAGTCCAGAATGACCTCTAGATAATATGTATACTGTAACGCCTTTCCAGTTACATAATGAATGGAATTAATTATTTCGAATTAAATAATTCAGAATTAAACTATTTTCCTTTGAGTTTACATGGAAATAGTAATTCCGAATTGAGGTTTACATGGAAAACAAGTTTGATCGGCTTTATTCAATTCCGCTTAAGGTCTGGGGTGTTGGGAAGGGTTCTGATTGGATGGGGGGGGCGGACGTCTTTACGTATTTACGTCTACTGGAAGAAAGAAAGCTCACAATTTTTATGTTTCCTGCCATCTGTTCTTTTAATTATTTCCAGTTCCTCCAAGCTATTTATTAAATAAATTGTCTCTGCTCTTGATCACCGTTTACTGCGTGCCGCCATCTTGAGACTTTGTTTCGAAAACAAGCCCAGCGCGGAATATAAGCGTCATCGCGACAGACGGGCAAGAGAACTAGCATGCGCAGAAAGACGGGAATTAATTTAAAGTGGAATGAGTGTAAACATGACCGCGGAATTATTCTATTCGGATTTAAAATCAGAATAAACCAGCCACTTACTTTGGAATTAAGTTTAATTCGGAATGGACTTTTTAATTCGGAATTAGGTGTTTACATGGTAATTTTTAATCGGATTTAATTTTAATTCTGAATTAAAGAGGAATTAAACTTCCCATGTAAACGCACTGATTGTTCAGACACCACAATACAAAATAAAAAAAACCACACAATGGTCAGAACAAATTAAACATAGCAAACTTGCTGTTTTTAGACGCTGGCATGATCCTTTAGGGTTTGTCATCTGGTGGCAGTCTCTGATCCGTTATCGCCTGACAAGCGTTCGCTCTTTTTTCCATCATTTCTCTTTAAGGCTACGCCGCGGATGCAGCGTCCTCCGCTCACGTGACCGTGCAAGTGCATCCAGCCTGGAGCGCGTACACGCGAGCGCATCGCCGTGGAAATTGGATACGTGCACACGGCTCTGCATGTCACTTGATCTTGAACATCACGGCAGATAGATGATGCTAAAGCGATTAAACCCGGGGTGGTGGTGGGGGTGGGGGGGTGCATTGGGGAGAGAGGGCCCTGCGTCACTGGAAGGCGGCTGGCCTGGATATGTGAATGGATTAAGAAGTAGAGCAGCATGAATGACTACATGAATGAGAGAACAATGAATGAACGGATTCCTGCCCAAAAACTGACATTTAAAGGCAGAAAGAATCATAAAGTACAGTTAGTCTGTCTATGCACGTTCAAAAGTTAGTACCCTCCTCTTCTAATTCAAAGGTTTTTACCCATCAGGACATAGATGCCTGTCAGCAGGAAACAGGTGACTTCTTATTTATGACAACAAAGCCGAGCAGCAGAAGCAGAGGCCATTAACTCTCCTCCTCCTGCATCTATCGACGGCACCTTGATTCATCTGCAGGGAGTCCAAACACACTATCACTTAAGTGGAATGACATTTTCTAGTCTCGTCAGCGGCTTAAAATAGCCCCACACTCTGACGTCACCTGCCGGCCCCTCTGGGCGAACGTTTGCGACTGTTACGTTGCAAATCTACGTTCAGTTCAAAAACCGAATGATTCGTGACGTTTTGCTCCCTGATTAAAGTTTACGCTCATTACCGTCTGGTAAAAGACCTTCAATTGATTTCACTTCTTCTTTAAAGAGTTGAAGCTGTGCTTGATTTTGAATTAGGTCACACATTTTTATTTTGCAAACGTGGGATATTATATTTAGGTTGACTGTTTTCTATGGTATTGGCGATTACTGTTTACTAAAAAAATGGCCAAAAATCAACAGATAGACTTAATATTAGCCTATCACCACAGCTGTGTTTGTGTCTTAATAAGGAGACTGAAATAAGTATGGGAGGTAAATTAAACTTTGATGAAGCATTGAGACGAGGGGTGCCTAGGACTTTTCCACAGCGCAGTATAGATCTTATAGATCTTCTAATCCCACAGACAAACGGCATCTAAGAAGCTGCTTCTAAATCAGCCTCGACCAGGTACCTACAGCGAGGTAAGATCCCGAGGAGCTGCCCTGAAATGTTAGAACAAAGTCAAAGTCATCATGAATGAAGTCCTGGATCTGGGAGCAGATGGAAGCTACTGATGTCAAGACAAAGCTTCTCACCAAAGATGGAAGGGTTTGACCCCTGGTCTAGCTCTATGAGTCTGTTCTAGAGGTCTTCACGGGTCCACTTTGAACCCGAATGGACCCGTGAAAATTCAACCCGAAACCGACCCGAGCTATTATCATAAGTCTGGGAGTCCGAACCCAAATGGACCCGCAATATTTGGACCCTGAACTGACCCGACCCGAGTCTTTAGTTACCCAAATAGAACCAAGATACCTGAATAGAACCAAGACAATCCAGCCCATAGTTCTCATGTTAAAGTTGTCTAGCGTTGAATAAAACTTGATTTTCTTACCTAAAGTTGTCTTCTTCTACCGGTTCAGTTGCTACATAGGCTACGTGATGTAAACAACAATAAATCCACGTCATTATTTTCTTTGTGGATACAGATGCTATTGGTAGCAACTGCTAACACTACTAGCCTACACCAGTCAGGACGTGTCATAAATATGTTCTCTCATCCAGCGTTGTCATGTTGGTGATCCGTTGTGTTTTACAGCTGCCGGGCAAACCGCTAATAACACGCTAATAACACGCTAATAACACGCTAATAACACGCTACGACAACACGATTGTTTCATGACAAACACGTCACGTTATTGAATAATTAATTTAACTGCCCCGAGTCTATGGCGCGGGATCGGGGCCAAAATTAAGACTATTGCGCAGCCGGCGGTGTCTACATCCTTGTCGCAGGAGGCTATGTCCAATCCGAAACCGGCTATTGATCTGATCACTGATAGGCCTGCATCAACAACTGAGTGGCCGGCGCCGGCAACTGAGCAGGCGACTAGTCACGTTACTTGGTCGGTAACCTTCGTGTCGAACCCAGCAACTCATTGTATCGCCTACTGTCGCTGACGTGCGTTAGCATTGGAGAGGCTAACGACTAGCATGCCTACGTTGGTCACCCACCGGATTGTCTAATCCCTCTGTTATCCATTAGCATGGATAGGCTGGCGTTAGCATTGGAGAGGCTGGCGACTAGCATTCCGAGGCTAGTCACCCACCGGATTGTCTACTCCCTTTGTTATCCATTAGCATGGATAGGCTGGCGTTAGCATTGGAGAGGCTGGCGACTAGCATTCCTAACTGCGGTCAAGCCAGCCGTCTCTCCTTTTTGCGAAGTCAAGCGAGCCGCTCCAACATTTCAAGTGCTCATGTGTTACAGGCTTTACGGTAAATGGACGGCTGCGGGTGAGAAAGTCAGCGCTAGGAGGCCACAGCGTGTATTAATATCCGGTTTTTCAAAATAAAATGTGAGTTATTGAAAGGCGTGTAAGTGTGATCTTTACTAGTTTGAATCATTATGTCACATGACCTAGAGGCTATTGAAATAAATTGATGATTAGGAATGTTTAAATGGAATAAAAAGAGGTGTATCTCAACCAGCCAGTGTAGTACTGTGATCATGCACTGATTTTGAGTCATTAGGTCACATGACTCAAATCAGTGCAGGATCACAGTACTACACTGGCTGGTTGAGATACACCTCTTTTTATTCTTTTTTAACATTTCTAATATTTTATGTTAATTTTTTAAAATAAATATTAGCATTTTAGCTCAATAGCTTCCAGGTCATGTGACCTAATGACTCAAAATCAGTGCATGATCACAGTACTACACTGGCTGGTTGAGATACACCTCTTTTTATTCCATTTAAACATTCCTAATCATCAATTTATTTCAATAGCCTCTAGGTCATGTGACATAATGATTCAAAACTAGTAAAGATCACACTTACAAACACGCCTTTCAATAACTCACATTTTATTTTGAAAACCGGATATTAATACACGCTGTGGCCTCCTAGCGCTGACTTTCTCACCCGCAGCCGTCCATTTACCGTAAAGCCTGTAACACATGAGCACTTGAAATGTTGGAGCGGCTCGCTTGACTTCGCAAAAAGGAGAGACGGCTGGCTTGACCGCAGTTAGGAATGCTAGTCGCCAGCCTCTCCAATGCTAACGCCAGCCTATCCATGCTAATGGATAACAAAGGGAGTAGACAATCCGGTGGGTGACTAGCCTCGGAATGCTAGTCGCCAGCCTCTCCAATGCTAACGCCAGCCTATCCATGCTAATGGATAACAGAGGGATTAGACAATCCGGTGGGTGACCAACCTAGGCATGCTAGTCGTTAGCCTCTCCAATGCTAACGCACGTCAGCGACAGTAGGCGATCCAATGAGTTGCTGGGTTCGACACGAAGGTTACCGACCAAGTAACGTGACTAGTCGCCTGCTCAGTTGCCGGCGCCGGCCACTCAGTTGTTGATGCAGGCCTATCAGTGATCAGATCAATAGCCGGTTTCGGATTGGACATAGCCTCCTGCGACAAGGATGTAGACACCGCCGGCTGCGCAATAGTCTTAATTTTGGCCCCGATCCCGCGCCATACGAGTCCTGACATTGGCTGCCACCGCCAATATCTTTACCTCTCTAGAGTAAACATGGACCCAGTCTGTCAGAGCGCACCGACCGGACCCGAGACTAACTGTACCGATTCCGACCTGAACCCGGAGTCACGTCTTTAGAATGGACCCGAGACCCGATTCGGGTCAGGTCGGAACCTCGGGTTTTAGGGTTGTTCCGAAGACCTCTAGCCTATTCACGAAGCACAAGGAGGCAGGCTGGGACCTGACAAGCATCAAAGCCAACATCCGGTATGAAGAAACAGACCTCCATCTGCAACATGGCCCAATCAGTGGACTGCTGGGTGAATATTTCAGGTAGAAAAAACCCACTGAGGAAGAGGAGGAACCATCATGAAAGGAGAAGTCCTTTACTGTACATCAGATTGAAAAAGTGACCGTTATGGAGAGTCGGAGGGTCCAACCAGCGGCCAGAAAAGGGCTGGTGTACAGGAACATTTTTGCTGATATTACACATCCCAGTAATCGACCGCGATAATGAGATGAAGTCAAACATAAATGGTAACCGTTATCGCATAAAATTTTACCGCGCTTTCACCGTAATACCGCTAACCGTTCCATCCCTACTTTGACCTGAACTCAGAATGGGAGACAGCTTCCAGGGTGGTAGAGAACGAAAGGACGAATATCAGGTTGGATGATGATGGCAAAGTAACCAGACAGACACTCTGGTGGTTCACAAGCTCCAGAAGAAGACAGCGGTGTGGCAATCTCAAGAATAACATCAAAGAACACAGGAAGCATGACAAGTACCAAGGATTGGAAGAGGAGGAAGAGGAGATGAAGTAGGTTAATTCCACTCTGAATAGAGTCAAATCTCTTATATGTAACTAAGTTTACAAATAGTTGGAGTCAAAACAAAGTGTCTTCAGATCAAATCTGTAAATGTCATTGTAGTAACATCAACTCTGAACTATTTAACTCTTAACTCCAAACGTGGATGTGACAGTTAAAGTGTAAATCAGACTCCGCCCCCACCGTGCTACACAGCGACAGGAGCTAAATACCGACTGAGGAGCCTCTCGGTTCAGCTGAGTGTTTCACCTTGGTTTTATGTCGACATTGTTCTATAAGTAAAATGAGCTAACTTTATGTTGCCGTTAGGTTTTGATATTTATATTACCCCTCTGGCACCTGGTCTGTCTTCAATGGCGAGACACTCACGGTAAAGTTATGTCGCCACATTAGCCGCGTTAAGTTGTGATGATTTTAGTTCGTCATTTGGTTTGCTAAAACTTGTAATTTGATGGTAAAGACTGTATCTGCTATGGTAAAAAAGTTTTAGACTGGATTTTCGTTGTGTTCTTAACTTGGCTAATCAAGCTAACACTGAATAAGCAGTGTATCAGTTGTGGGCTGTTAGCATTATGTTACATTAAGTTAGCTAGCGACGAATTGTGTCCGATAAAGTGTTTTAAATGTTAATTTGTGGTGCATGTTTGAAATAAATGAGTTTCAACTAAAGCTGATGGCATTATTTTTAGCAAACCTTATTTTCTAAGTATTTTTTTTAGTAATTCAGAAGAGCTAATTTTACACCTTACAGTGTTAAAATGACTGTAACACTTGTATAGTTAACAACAATCCCGAAAGAGAGTTAATGTCTAACACTACATAAAAGTGTTGAGATAAAGTAACACTAGTTAGTGTTAAAAAGTGTTAAATTTTAACTCCAAAAAGAGTCAATAATTACACTAAGTTAGTGTTAAGGTACTAACTCTCCAAAAAAAAGAGTTAAATTAACTCTTTGTGGTGTGGACCCATATAGACACTTCAAAAGTGTTGAAATCAAATCTGAGAGAGTTAATTTGGTTAATTTTGCTGTATGTGAAAGGACACCAGTGAACCATTTGGAGCGAACACATGAAATATCAAGTCCAGGTAATAATTTCACCTTACTATCATCTGTAGTCCTGTTAAATACAGTAGCAAAGCAGGTTTTGTAGTAGCCCCACCAATAAACCTAGACTACAGACGAGAAGAATAAAACAGATTTGTTTTTCCTAAATCCCATTTTTAGCCTTATAGCTCTATTCTGTGTCAGAATTAGCCTGCTTGACACATTTTATAGTTTTAATATTCTGCTAGGGTGATCCAAAAATCCCCAAAAGAGGACACCCTACCAGCCTCTTGTTGATACTGCAAAAATACTCAAAGATAGTCAAAGATGACAAAGTAGCTTTTTATAAACCATACTTTTATTTAAAACATCCCTTTTCCTGTCTGAAATGAATATTTTCTGATATGTAAGTATAAATAATGTGTCATAACCAGTCAATGGCTGATGAGCCACTGACTCCATCAGAATCAGATTTACACATTTATGAACCCAACAGAGGAGATTATTATTATCAGCAGCAGTTAGCAGGTTATGGTTTATATGTCATATCGGCATCTTTTTAAAAGATTTTCTAGTGGCCTTGATTGGGTAGAGAGAAAGAAATGACTAAAAAGGGACACAACAACATATTACAACACTGGAAATTGAACCCACAAACTACTAGACTACCTAGCAAATACCATTATAGGATCCTGACATTATACTATTTTTTTTAATTAAATTGCCCCATGCGATGCAGCTGTGATTAGTTAGGGAACCATTCAACCAATCATTCTTCAAACAACACTTGTAGCTTATTCCACAGACATTGACCCACCAGCACCACGAAAGAGAAGACAAAGATAAATAGTGCCAAAATGGAAAACACTTCTCCCCCTCCAACTTACTTGTCTTTCTTTAGTTTAGTTTTCCATCTTTCTCCTTGTGTTTTCTGCTGCCATCTTTCTGCTGCCAGACACTAATGTTAGTCTACTTTTTTGGTTTTTGGGCCTGTATCTGATAAATAATCGTCTTAGCGCGCCGTGCTGTTAGTTGATAGAATGAAATTTTTGGTTATTGAACAGGGCCGACGGCGGTTCTGGACTTTTCCAGAATCCACTGATTACCAGTCCGCCCATGAATTCAGCAATTCTGGCTTCTTTGTGTTACATTAAAAATTAAAAAGACTGTAACGTGATCATATAAAAATAAACAGAGTGTTTGCAAGTGCGTGACCAAGAAAAACCTGCAGGTCAGCCCACAATACTCCAGTGGTACTTTAGGAAAATCTGAGCCCATATGATGCATCATACAGAAACAGAATTAAATATAGCAGCCACTACCTTAAATACACTGGTTATACACACACACATATATACTATATATATATATATATATATATATATATATATATATATATATATATATATATATATATATATATATATATATATATATATATATATATATATATTGATCCCTAAGATCCTAAAATATTTCTCAGATTTTTATACCAGAAACTCCAGAAAAGATGTAAAGTACGTCTTTAATGTTATTTAAAGAGCTCTCGGTGATATTTTAGGGCCGTTTCTGTGTAAAAATGGAGATCAGCGCGCGCGGAAGAGAAACCGGTGAGTATCGGTTGTGTACGTGTGCGCGCGCGTGTACAGCGGGGTTGTGCGGGTCAGAATATGGATTGATAGAAAGAAATAGTCGCCAAAAACAGCCACCAACTACCCCTTACCCCCCCTCCCCCCCAGCCTGGGGTTTGAATTAATGTGCTTCTATTTTTGGCTCTCCCGTGTTTCCAGGGGAAACCTAATGACGCAATGACGTCAATGCAGGTCACCAGCAGAAAGCAGACTGGAGGAATTGAGTGGCTTCCATTAGAGGTTTTGCAGCATTTTTCCAGGGAGGAGGGGAAGGAGGACAAAAATGGATTCAGATTAAGAAACTGCACTGAAATAGAAATAAATACAGAGAGAAGTGAATGGGAGGAAAACGCGACTGACGTCTGGGAAGAGAGATGATGGAGGGAGGGTGGAGGTGGAGGGGTGGTGGTGGTTGGGGGGACCCTAGCGCTGCATGTCAATGGGTGCCGTTCAAATTCCCAGGGATTATTGGAGGGAAAAAAGGGGGGGGAAAGAGGAGAAATGATGCCGCTTCCTCGGAGCGGAGATGACCGGGTGAGTCTTTTATTTTAATTATTTTATCTTTGATTATTGTTGGCGGCGACACAACGAGCCGCCGATCCGGTTTCGTGGTTACAGACTGGGCTGCCGTCCGCGGAGAGATTCATCTCGGAGTTTTAACGGCGGAGCGTTTGACTGGCCGGTGCTTTCTCTCCGGTGCTGATGTGTGACGATAGGGAGCCCAAAAAAAAAAAAAAAATAATAATAATAAAGGAAGGAAAAAAAGAAAAGAAAAGAAAGAAAAAAAGACATCATCCGCTAAAAAGTGTCTTGCTGTTGAATTCCAGCGAGTTGATTGCAATATTGTTTGTGATGAACCGCAGCCGCGGACGTGCTCCGTCTCCAGCCCCGTTATTCCGGTGCAACACCGATTCTGCATCCAGCCGTTTACCGTAACTATATTCACTGCTGGGAGACCGCGCATTTCACCATTTATTTACCATTTATTTACCTTTTATAACGGCTGTGATCTTTGATACACTGGGAGAAATCATTATCTAATATATATATATAATATATATATATATATATATATATATATATTATATATATATATATATATATATATATATATATATATATATATATATATATATATACTTGCAGGGACTGTCGTCCGTCATCGTTTTTCGGCAGTAAAATGTAAATGATTAAAGGGAAATTCATAAAGAAAAAAGCTATCTTTAGAAATGGAGCTTTGCTGATCATCGTTTGCCAAGAGGCTACTTTTCATAGCTGATGTGTGTGTGTGTGTGTGTGCGCGTGTACGTGTGTGTGAGACAGAGAGAGAGAGAGAGAGGGAGATGAGGGAGGCGGCGGGGGTAACCTACAAGAAGTAACGCTACTTCTTTTAACATCGAATATTTAATAATACAACATAAATAAATTGTCCACTTTGCAGGTTTCAGTGTTTTATGGCAACAAGTGCCAATTCAGTTCAACCACTAGAAGCCTCTAAAAGACCGATTTAGAAAGGATTAGAGCTATTTATCTTTTCACTACATCTGACTTGACATTTTCTTTCTTTCTGTCTTTATTTTTAATTTTTGTTTTTCTGCTATGCCTAATGTAACCCCACTTTGTTCCTCTTTCATCAAACTGGGCTCCAGTGCAGGGCGTTCACCATGCAGTGAGAGCTGCTTTCAGCACCATGGACAGCTCACATATTTCCCCTTCAGGACCACGGAGAGCGATCTCCTTACAGTCATCATCTGATCTTTTTTATTCCTTAAAAAAAAAGAAGAAAAGTGGACCTTTCTCGTCCCCTCCGTGAGACCAGGAGCTTCACTTGGTTTAGGGCCCCGTGCAGCTGAGACAAGTGCAGTAACTGGAGCCCGTTTGAGCCGGAATAGACAAAAATAAAAAAACAGAAACGCTCCATCTTTCATCACTCCGTTATGTATAACGAGGATAGTTTAACTACGGGATGATGTAAGACACATAGGAGAACAGCAGGAATTTTGACGCTTGATTTCACTCATCTGTGACGCGTATTGTGAGGTAAGTGTGGCAGATGCGTACGTGTGCAGACGGTCCAGTTTGCTGGTTCCCGTCCATCCTGGGCTTCAGATAACACACACATACGTACAGTCAAAGACATCCAGATGTGGTCGTGGGTTGCGTGCGTCACACCACAAAGACCTTTTTCACAAAGACCCTTTTCAAACCCCTCTGCACAAACTTTACTGGAGCATGAAATTTCACAATGTAGGTTAGAACATTGAATGAATTTACGCTCCTAGTCGAGGCTTCGCTTCTTCCTATTTTGTAGAATTTTCTAGTTTCAAATGAATTTCTGCAACAGACTCATCTAAATTCAGATGCATCTTTTACAGCTGAAGGATTTTTAACAATCGTAATAAGAGGTCAAGATATATAACATCTGGAATTTATCAATTATTTAAATAAGAGCATTTTACAGCATGTCATTTGAAGTGAATTAAAACTATGAAAGAACGAAGTGTGTAAGTAATGTGTACTTTAAAAAGTCCCTGTGATATATTACTATTTATTTCATCCTTTACAATGGAAATAAATGCCTACTGTTCATAAACATAATTCATTCACAAATGTTTGTCATAAATGCATTTGAGAGACACTTTCAAAATTAGTCAGAAGAGCAGCACAAATCTTACGAAAAGCACAAAAGTAACATCAGTGAAGCTACACGTTATTTTTTTAATATATGAAGTATTTATGTCGGTAGTTTGTCCATTAGAGGTGTGTTTTAATGATGAATCATCTATATTGGTTTGATTGTTTCGTTGATTCTCGTATGCAGACAGATGTGACGGCATCAAAGTCCGAGACAAATTTTCCTAAGGGGGCAATAAAATGTATCATGTCAGGTTGTTTTGTACTGTATCCTGTCTGACAGGCAGCAAGAATCGGCAATAAAGTCCCTTATCTTAACTCAAAAACAGTTATCTTATTCAAAAACAGGAGACCAAAATCCTGAAAAACATTTTTCTCGAGAGGACAAAGTGGCGTTTATCAGATAGAGAGATGGAAAGAGAGACAGGCGGAAAGATGACGGAACAACCAGGGGACGGAGGGACGGGGCTGATGAGACACAGGTGTTAGGAATCGAAACAGCGAATGTCGGAAGTCGAACGAGAACTGAAACACTTTCAGAATAAGAGAAGAAGTCAAGCAAACTATTTAAACACAAAACATGGCGTCAGGAGCAAAGCGATACGAAAACTGAAAAAGAAATAAAAACTTAAAGATCAAAACTCCAAAATCGTAACAGTATTGTATCGTATATCGTTCTGCATGGCGTCGTATCCTGACACACACAGTTTTGTTTCCTGTTCTGTAGTAAGGTATCAAATCACGTCGTTGCTCAAAAGAATCAAAGGCTTGAATGTTTTTTAAATTACGTGAACAATCCTGATGATGGCGATGAACAGAAAACTATCAAACAAAACAAAACAAGGATGACACTGTGACGTTAATGAATCAATGGTACCTCGCAGTAAAACTACCTAAGGATAGTTAAAGGGTATATACATATATATATATATATATATTAGGGCTGGGCAATGATTTAAATTTTTAATCGTGATTAATTGCATTATTTCCCTGATTAATCGTGATTAATCGCATTGTATACGCAGAATCAAATAATGAATTCAAAAGTAGTGTAAAGGTCACTTTTATTGAAATGTTCTGCTGCCATATGAACTAAAGTGTCATAACATTTGTTGTTCAAACACTTTTAACATCAGCACTTGTCAGTAACACATATTTAGGGTAAATCTCATTTAAAAAATGGAATATAAAATAAAGCTTATTGCCACTGCCAGGGCATTAATGTCATCCTGTTTTTATGAAAAATAAAAAAAAAAAGTCTACAAACAAAACCAACAAAATGATTGTGTCTCAGCACAATCAGAACATTAAAACAGGTAATTTCTGAGGTAACAGCAGAAACTTTTAACGGGGAGTTCAACTTGTCAGTTGTTACAAATAACCTTGTTTCTGTTGAATCCTCCGTCTGGGAGAACTTTAAAATGAAAATGTCCATGTTAAAGTTCAGTAACTTTACCAATCCGTGTATCATTTATTCTTTCCATTTTCAATTGTTAATCAAAAATTTCAAAAAAAAATTAAATAGTGACATTTTATTACAGTCTTCGTTTTTTTAATCTAACACAAAAAAGCGGAAAAAAGCCTGTTTTTTTATATTTCAATTTTAGACTTGGATCAAAAATACGAAATTAATAAATGGGTCACAGAACTGAATTAGTTTTATAATGGAGGACTGGACTTTCTGTTGTCATTACACATCTGAGCCACTAGATGGAGCCGCACTGCAGTAACCAGCTAGAGAACAGCAGGACAGTGAACACATGGAGCAGATCTGATGGAACATGGAGGAATGACCACAAAGTTTTGTTGCAGTCCAGAATTTTGTTTAGACAGAATTGTTAATATTTCTACCTGAGTTGCTACCTGAACTGTAAAGTTCACTGATTTTTACCGTTCTCCATGTCTGTTTTAGCTTTACCGCATGTTTCCCTGCAAATTGTCTTCTGGTTCTGCAGCAGCCAGTAACAGACTTTTCAAAACAAAAGCATGTGAGTAACATGCGTTAACGCACGATAAAATAAATGTCGGCGTTAATAAATCGATGCATCAACGCAATAATAATGTGTTAACTTGCCCAGCCCTAATATATATATATATATTTATATATATATATGTATAGTGTCAAAGGGTTTATAAACAGTTCACAAATCGGTTGTTAACCTAACTGTAAAACATTTACAAAAGACTAATAACTAGTTCTAATCCATTCGTTTAGAAAAAAAAAGGCTCAATTTTGGCCATTTGCTCGCCAAAAAGCAATCCCAGCCGTCCTCCGTGGATGTGTAATACGACACCAGAGATCAATGCTGATGTCATTTCCTCCATCAATCAGGATCCTCTGAATCTGTTTTACCGTGAGAGGACGCTACTTCGTCCATGATGGTGTCTGTTACCATCAATGTGAGTCACAAACATTTGCAACAATTAAGGCTAGCCTCTCTGTAAAGCGTAAAACTCATCATCCTTCATAAATAAACGATTCAACATTGTAATATGTATCACAGAATCACAGATTTAGAGAATATCTATGTGTTTCTGGTGGTTTACCTTGTTAGCCAATAAGATCTGCTGGATCTTTAATTTCTTTATAGCTCCAGGGAGGTTCCCTTGTTTTTATTCGATTAAAGTTGTTCGACCAAAAAGCACAGTTTGTTACCTGCTACTACTTATAACTATTTTGTAAATCATTTACAGTCAGTAAACTGTTCATGAGTCCTTTATTAGGATACGATTGTTCTTCACCAGGTGTAGGATGAAACGTCAGCAACGAATAGGGGTGAGTATCGGCAAGGACCTCGCAATACGATGTGTATCATGATACTTGGGTCACTATACGATATTATCACGATATATTGCGATATTCTACCCAGTTAAATATCAAAATTAAAGTTGCTATATATGTTCATCAGATGATATTGATCATTCAGAGGACAAATTGAGTCAAAACTATTTGCAAAAATAGGTTGCAAAACAACCTATTTATTGTATATTATTAGTGTTTTTGAAAAATAAAAAAAAATCGATACTAGGAGCTGAAAAATCGATAATATATTGGGTGGCCGAAAATCACGATGTATTGCCAAATCGATTTTTTTTCACACCCCTAGCAACGTAGGCTTTGATTTGACGGGCTACACAGTTGCTGTCGCTCCTTATATGTGTCTGAGGTTTAATTGTGATGTAACCTATAAATATTGATTTCTAGCATGTTTTAAACTGATAAAGAAGCGTTATAGATCCTCGTGATTCTTTGATTGGGTCAGTAAAAGAATATCTGGACTTGTAAAAAAATCACCCAGATGCTGTGGCACAGTTGTGCATTTCTGTCAATGAAGTCTACAAAAGTACACTGTAAAAAAATTATAATATAACAGAATTGTACTGTCTATTTTACAGATTTGTTTTTTTTTTAAATACCATTTAATTTACAAAAAGACTGTGATTTTACATGTCAAATGTAAAATAAAATCACCGTAACTGTGAAAATACACAATATTTCTGTTCTTTTACAAAAAAAACCCATTAAAAATACATAGATCCACCATAATACAAAGGCTACAGTCCTTAATATTGTAGCAATTTTAAACACAATATCTTGTTTTTCAACAATTTTTTGACATGTTTTGAAAGATGAATCACATTATATTTTGTGTTATATACTGTTATATTACATCAAACACAAATTATTATACAACTTATTTACATAAAATAATGTCACTGAAACCAATTAATAACAGCATATTTCTGTAAATTTAAGCATTATTCGTAATACAGCATTCACTTATCATATTTCTAGGTAATTTAATTGTTTTAAAATGTGAAAATGTTTCTAATTAAATGTTAAAAACAACCTAAAAATAAGGCAAAATCTTGTTAGAATTACAACTACAAACTGTATTTTAATTATGGAAAAAAAGTGTATTTTTATGAGAAAGTAATTTTCTGTTATTTCACTGTATTTTTCTGGCGCCCCAGCTGCCGCAAAATTACCGTTTTTTTACGATTTCTTTTTTACAGTGTAGTTGTAGTCTTTGAGATCAAACGAGGATGATACAGTGACAGTGAGAACATGGAGGAGATCATCTCCTGCTGCAGTAGCAGAAGATCTTGAATTTATTCGTCAACAGATTTCACGAACGTGCAGCAACGAAGGCTAAAGGAATATCGACGTAAAAGTAGCCAACGACGAAGCTAAAGAGTCAAGGAGGAGTCTGTTGTTCGAGTGCTGATGGAGGACGACTCGTGGAGGACGAGAAGGTTGCTCACCTGTTTCATCATCACAAATCTGGGATAACGTTGGTCCTTAAACAGGCGTCGAAGCCGTCAAAGACCAGACCAGGGACCCTGGTGACCCCGACTGTGGCTTCATGTTGCGGAGGGGACAAGCTTTTTTGGAGGAGCGCAATTTTTTTTTTCTTTTTAATTAATTCCAAAAGTCTAGTTGAGACGGCGCCATAGATATCAAACCCAGCGTGCTCGTTCTTTCTGTTCTGTGATCAAATGAGGGGAGGAGGGTGTGAAGTTCAGACGAGGCTGCTGCAGCTTCACGTCGCTGCTCCGGCTGATTTCCAACTGCAGATCCACAATGAAGGGAAGTTCACACAGGAACGAGAAAACTGCCTGATTACTAAAAAAATTAGTAAAAACAACAAAAGATAAATCAAATGTGACTCCTTGAGATCGTGCCGTTCCTGATCGTGATATAATCTGAAAGGGGGAAAAAAAAACATCAAATTCTGTGTGTGAAAATGTGAGAACCTTCTGATTTTACTCTACAAACCTACAGACCAAAAAAAATATTTTTTAAATAACCTGGATTTCATTTCAAAACGTTTGCTAGAGTCCCTCAGATCTCGGCCCGAGTCAAAAACCCCGTAAATCACGTTTAACCCCATTGTTCAATTATTCCCTCTTCCACGAACCAGAGCGAATATTTTATGGAAAAGCAGACAAATCCACTTCCTGTGATTAACCAGTAGATAAATCTAATTAACAATTAATATTGTTGTTTTATTCTTGCATTACTGTCTTTCTTGTTAACATCAGTATTTCTAAAATTGATTATTTTGACTTCATGTATTCGCTGAGTGCTGCACCAGGATTAAAGCCACGCTAGGATGCAATACCACTTCTGACCACAAGGGGGGTGTCAGTGTCAGATACAACAACGGGCACTGAAATGTTATTACAAGAGTTTTCTCAGTACAGCAGATCCGCGAGCCCCCTAGTGGTCAGAGATGGTATTACTACATAGAGTGGCTTTAACATGCATAAAATGGACACAGTTTAGAAAGTCGTTTCATGCATGTTAATTCTGCAAGACAGCGTCTAATTAGCTTTTTTTGGGGTGATTTCTCCGCATCATGTTAATTTTAGCATCATGATTGACGCACAGATTGACCCAACGGTGAAGAAACGTGTCTCTCTCCATAAAGTAAACACTTCTCTCTTTCTCCAGGTGCCGAGGACCTTCGGGACGCGAGGACGCCAGATTCCCATTTCTGTCCTCTGCGGGTCTTTTTGCGGTCTGGGCTTGCTGTTCCTAAGGAAGTAGCCAGGAAGCCCTTACCCCAAAAAGTATCTGCAGGGGATTCTGGCACCGGAACCAGACGCAGATGTCTATCAGTAGATCTACGAGACAGTAGATCTGCACGTCCTTCAGTTTAAACGTAGATATCTATCAGTAGATCTGCAGGTCCTCCAGCGTAAACGTAGATATCTATCAGTAGATCTGCAGGTCCTCCAGTTTAAACGTAGATATCTATCCGTAGATCTGCAGGTCCTCCAGTTTAAACGTAGATATCTATCAGTAGATCTGCAGGTCCTCCAGTTTAAATGTAGATATCTAACAGTAGATCTGCAGGTCCTCCAGTTTAAATGTAGATATCTATCCGTAGATCTGCAGGTCCTCCAGTTTAAATGTAGATATCTATCAGTAGATCTGCAGGTCCTCCAGTTTAAATGTAGATATCTAACAGTAGATCTGCAGGTCCTCCAGTTTAAATGTAGATATCTAACCGTAGATCTGCAGGTCCTCCAGTTTAAATGTATATATCTAACAGTAGATCTGCAGGTCCTCTAGTTTAAATGTAGATATCTAACAGTAGATCTGCAGGTCCTCTAGTTTAAACATAGATATCTAACAGTGGATCTTTAAGCATTTATGTCCATCTGAATGAGCATCATCATTCACACACTTCTGTGTGTGTTTTAATACAAGGACATAATTACACTTGAGACTCTTCGTGGTCCAGGTTGTGTGAAGGCGTTTGATCAGCTGTGAAACACAGGAGCAGGTTGGTTTCTGTTCTTTTTTTTTTTTTTTTAATAGGAGACATTTGAGAAGTTTAATACAGGATGCGGACGAACTTTTGCCTCAATCAGGGCAGGAAACCCGAGAAAAATCAGATTACAGAGAATCTCATTACAGTAACAGAGAGCGGCTTTAACTCCAGATCGAAAAGTGTAAAACTACACTTCCTGAAGTCGACCTCAATATCAAGTTTTCTCCTCAGGAGAAAGAATCACTATCCACCTTGGACCGCTTTGATGGGGCGATCCATCTGAAAACATGCACAGTGGATTTGGGTTTAGATTAAAATATTACCATAGAAACCCCACACTGCCAGGCTGAAGCTTTAAACAGGATGCACGCAGTGAATGAACGGGCAAAATGGACACGTAGCTTCAAGCCTGTGATGACCTACGCGTTACATAAATGTGATTATCTATCAGAAGCCAAGAGCCATTACAGCGTGGTTTTACGTACATCAGAACCAGGGGCAGTTTCTCTGACGAAGACTGGGACGTCACTGCTCAGCCGAGCATTTACAAGCACCGCAAACGAGCATGTACGTGCAAACATGCGCTCAGATGCAGCCGTGTATGGCAAGCCACTGGGGCTATATATTGACACATTAAGGGCGTGTGAATTATAAAATGGCGTGAAAAGCAGCGTTTTTGAAGGGAAAACCCAGTTAAAACCGCCATTTTATAATTCACTGCTCAGCCGAGCATTTACAAGCACCGCAAACAAGTGCATACATGCAGACGTGTGCTCAGACGCAGCCCTGTATGGCAAGCCACTGGGGCCATATATCGCCACATTAAGGGCGTGTGAATTATAAAACGGCATAAAAAGCAGCATTTTTGAAGGGAAAACGCCATTAAAACTGCCGTTTTGCACGCGCAAAAAGACGCTGTTTCCTTCATCTTTGCTAAACACCGTAAAAAAACTGCGTTCTCTGTGCTCCTTAAACACGTTTCTGACGCTCGTTCACAGAACGCATCTTTTGCGCCGTTTTTGGCGTGCAAAACAGCGGTTTTAACAGCGTTTTCCCTTCAAAAACGTCGCTTTTTATGCCGTTTTATAATTCACGCGCCGTTGATGTGGCGATATATGGCCTCAGTGGCTTGCCATAGAGGGGGAGCACGTTTATCGCTGCCGCCCTCTTCACTTTCACGTGAGCCACACGTGCTCAGATTGGAGCCGAAAGGTGGATGTTTCAGGTCAAAACAAGCAATCTTTTATAACAGTGGTGTGCAAACTGTGGTATGTGTACCATCAGTGGTACGCGAGCGCTCTCTGGTGGGACGCAGGGAACGTCATGACTTTCCACATTTTTTCCACATTTTCACTTTAAAAAAAAATAAAAAAATCAGAAACATACAATGCATCGTGAATACAACATTTCAAACGAAAAGTGTAGCTTGAGATCATTAAAATTGTGTCTTTTAAAAAAAAAATATTTGTTGCATATTCAGTTCCAGTGCAGGTTTAACAACTTTTGAGTGTTTATTTTGCTCTGTATGAGAGTATGAATATGTGAGAATTGTTGGACAGAGTTGTGAATGTCTGATTCAGTAAAGTAACAATTCAGGTAATAAATAACCACAATAAGGAACAAACATCTCTGTGTGTTTAAAGCTAATTGAGAAGGTGTATATGGCTACATTTTAAAATTGGCCATCATGGTGGAACGCAGAGAGCTGAACAGTTTCTCAGGTGGTACGCAGTATTAAAAGTTTGAGAACCACTGTTTTATAAGATTCACAAAGTGTAATATTAGTACGTGTAATGTCATCGATCAGGATTCATCAGCTTGGGCTGAAACTTCATCTCCCAGCAGAAACGCTCCAGTCTAACTCTAGCTCTAACCCTAACCCTCCAGATTCGAGCCTGCGCCATCTTTGCTGCGACTGCTTCTATCGGTTTTCCAGACAGCCTCCCCGACTGACGCTCAGATGGGAGCAGATATTCCCAGTTAAATTTGTGTGTCACACATGGCCCTGGGAAATGGGGCAGAGTCTCATCCGTGTCATCAGATAGGGACGCCGGGTGGCGGATGCACTTTTGCTCCTCTTCCATTTGTAAACTGATCGTGTGGCCTCGAGGGAAGAGTGAAGGGAAGGTTCCTTTTGATTTGGATCGCAAATGTTTGCATCTTTCAGAACTGAAAGTTATTTTGATCCTGCAGCTCCTGCATTTACGACATAACCTCAGTCCTAAACTCACGACTCCGAAGAGGATGAACCGAGCGTGCAAAACGGATGAAGAGATGGAGGCAGGAGTTGATTGGAAATGTCCAAACAAATCACAAAAAGAAAACTCCACCAATTCAACAACTCGAGTTCTTAAGAGCACGAGGAGTCACGTTTCATGAGAGATCCTTAAAGGCTGAAGAGTGAACGGATCAAGGAGAGAAGAGTGGCGAACACTCTGCTGAATCTCTGGGCGACTGTGGCCCTCTAGAGGACATTTTGGGGGACTGCAAGCAAGGACGCAACAGCTCCAGCACAAAGACGAGGTGCGCTGCTCAAAGAAAATAAAATAAATCCCCCGTGGAAGCCGAGTGATTGATGTCAGGTTTATTCAGTTCAGTCTCCTCCCTGTGATGCTTTCAATGCCTCGCACAAATAAACCAAAATGAGCTGAAATAAAAGTTTGCATCGTCACCCAGACCAGATTGTTCTGATAAGAGACAAAAGGAGGCTCAAGCACATTTATGAACCCAGGTGGCTTTGTCATCAGGATCACTGCTCATTTGTCTGAAACGCTGTTTAGAAAAGGGGTTTGAGTGAAATGTTTAAAATGCTAAATGATCAGAGTAGGATTATGCTGGTAAAACGTGCCAATACGGTTCATGTATGATATGAGAATATTATTTCAGGGTCAGCTAATGGCCAACAGAGATCTTTTAAAGCTGCTCTACGGAGCAACATCCCTTCTGACCGCGAGGAGGCACATAGATCTGCTAGGGGAGCCTTGCAATACCAGTCTGACCCACTGGAGGCGCACCTTCTTAGTCTTCGTCATACGGAGAACGAGGCAGACCCCCCGTGACATCACCCAGTGGTCTTTGTCCAAACACATCTGGAACACGCCCACCTTAGTTCAGAGACTCCAGGTTTGCTGTTGCCTATGCTAAGTTTGATGCTAATTCGTATTACTTTACGTTTTAGATCTGAAACGAGTGCCGCCATGACCGAAACAACGAGCTGCTCACGGGCGTTAGCTGCTAGTGGTTGCCTGTCGGCCAGCCAGGCCTCCTGGCGCCACTTCTCGTCTCGGTCCTGGCGGCGCTCGGTTCGGACGTTCCTTGCCAGCGATCCGGAGAACTGCTCCAGCTGCAGCGGTGGGTGGAAACCAGTTGAGCCAGAACAAGTCTTCTGGTGTCTTCTGGGGCCTGAAGACTTCAAACAGGAGCAACGATAGCTGGCAGCGCTGGCAAAAGGCATCAAACGGTCGCATGAAGACGTGGAATGTGAAGTGTTGGCAGGGACGCCAAAGTGAACCGGTTATATTAGTTAATTAGCAGCGACGTACATGAGGCGAAGGCTGATAAGAACACCGCTGCCTCTGGATTCAGATCAGCCACTTAACTCCATCGAAGCTAAGAGATCACCGAAGTCATTCAACCTAAAAGCGTGGAGGGTAAAAAGTATTCGGTTGAAAACGGTCAAAGAAGATTCATAAAGATTCATACATCAGTGTTACAAAACCTTTATGCTCTTCAGAGGAATTACCCGTACAAAGTTTCCAATAAGTCCAATAAATAAAACAACAACAACAAAAAAACAACACTTTGTGAGGTCCACGCCTTTGGATGTCTGTTTCCTTGAAAAGATGGGGAAGTGTCAGTCCCACATTCCCATTTTTAAGTCCTTGAAGTAATATTTTTTTCGAGTTGAATTCTGTCTATAAACTAGAAAAGCACTCGGAGAGCGCAGACCTCCGCCAAGCGCAACAGTTCCCCCATACAGCGATTTACAGATTGCGATAAAATCCGCCTTCTGGATCAGATCCGGGTCAGCCTTTGAAATGTGAAAGAGGTTCCCATTGTCAATCCCTGAATCAAATTTCATGGGTTTTGGGCAATAATTAACTGAGATATTGAGAAACAAAATTTTGGCCCCATTGACTGCAATGTAATCAAAAATTTAAAAGTGATCCAGAATCCAGGATTTCTTCCGGATCACACCCAAAATGAAATCAGTTCTTCCTTTTCACAATTCTGACAACTCCTGAAAATTTAATCAAAATCCATCCATAACTTTTTGAGTTATCTTGAACAAAGACAGACAGATAAACGGAGGTTAAAACATCTGCCAGTAACAGCTGTCGTTACTTTTTGGGTCCACGGTTCATTTATCAGATTAAAACAGGTTTGAAGAGCCTGATGTGAAGCCTACACAGATTAAAAGTGCTCTATTTGACATGAAACCTGCTACTTTGGCTGTTTTTTTTGGACAGTAGTCAGGATTGAAGACTGCATGAGCTAAAGGACAATTCCTTAAAAAGAAACTGACCCTGATCTTAACAAGAAGAGGAAAATAATTGTTAGTGCTGCTTTACGGTATGCAACAACAGGGGCGCCGCTAGGGATTTTGGGCCCCATGAAAAGAATCTTTACCGGACCCCCCAACACAGCGGCGAAATTTGTTGATGCTATTTTTGATCATCATTAGGGGCCTCTCTGGGCCCCCCTCAATCATGGGCCCCTATAATCCGTATCCTTTACCCCCCCTTTTCGGCGCCCCAGTGCAACAGTAATGGGGTCGTTTGCATTAATTAACAAAAGATGATGGTGAGTCAGAGCGTGAAGAATTAAAGAGGCAGAGGTCCTCATCCAGAGCCTTGTGGTGCTCCTCTGCTACTCGTTTCTGCTGAGTGAGGGTCCATCCTCGACCCCTGTGAGCCCAGAGAAGACATGTCTGGACAGTAAGACTGGACGGTCTCAGTTGTCTTTGGTCTGAAGGATGCAACACTCATCTCCTCTGAAAAAGATCCAGAACATTGATTTGTCCAGATGGCGTCCCAGAGACGAAGCTCAGTACTGTCACTCTTCGAAGATTTTCTCACACTTTTGTTAATAAACGGAAGTCCATCTTGCTTCTCAAAGATTCATCCCTTTTTTTTTTAAATGTCATTTTTTTAAACTCTGTTTGGACCAAGTCACCGTTCTGATCGCCTGTTAGAAGTTACATCTTTTTATTTTATCTTCCACCCTCCTCACAAGCACCGAATTTCCCCAAATTGAGATTTCTTTGAATGTGATCCTGAGATATAAAAAAAAAGGGATGAATAAAAAAGTTAAACGAAGCAAGAGGAAAAAAAAAACATGCAGCCTGCAAAGGAAATTTAAAATTGGCTGTGTCATTTGTACAAATGATCCATTTCCAGTTTCTTTAAAACTGCAGCGCTGCAAATGACATCAGGATGTTTCTTGGGTTTGTTCGGTGACATTGAGACGGTGTTTTGTGCTCTGATAACTGTCCTGTCTGATCCGGAGCAGAGGCCACAGTCCTGGTGTTGGAACAACAGGCTGCTTTCTGGATCGCTGTTCTTTAGATGTCACAACCATAGCGCGAATTACGGGGGGGTTTGACCGCCCCAATTACAACTTTGACCCCCCTAAAGAAGGAACAAATTGTCATTTTTGTCATCTCTAGAAAATGTTGACCCCCCCCCCCCATTATCATTGTATAATTCGCACTCTGGTCACAACACTAGAAAAAAATAAAGAACTGTAGCTGAATGAAGTCAAAGTTTCCCAACATGTTCTGGACCGAACGTTTGCAAACAAGAGTTAAAGATGATCGTTCCCAGACTCGTCTCTGTTCTTCTAATCATTCACACAAGCTGAACTGTTTTTTTGTTGCTAACATTCGCCGCGTAGGTGAGAATACGAGCACTGTGCTGCGTTGCTGCCGGGTTCAGCGCTGCAACCTGATTTTCTCGACTCATGCAAGATCGAACTGGGAACGACCGGTGACCCCCGAACAGGAAGAAGCAAGTGTGTATGGATGGATCTAAGGTTAATGAAGATGTTTTCCTGGTCTGACAAACATCCAACAGTAGGGTTGGGCCGATCCGATTCAGATTCTCTGTTTCGATTCCTGTTCAAAACGATTCTCGATTCTGATTCTTTGATGTGTAGCTCAACAGATCGCGACTTATCTAACAGAAGAATTTTTTCATTAAAAAAAACTGTGACACATTTACACAGGCGACAGGCCATTTTTATTCTTACACATGCTTGCATGCACATATGCATACACAGAATTCACTTACAGCCTAAATGTTCAACAACTTACAGTTGGCAGTTGGCCTCCAAAATACATTTTGCCCAACAAAAAACGAAATCAACAGTTTTTGTTTAGGAAGATGACCATATCTGCTCTTTCAGAAACAGACAGATAAACGCCGACAAAAACATAACCTCTTTGGTGGAGGTAAAAATTATTTGTTTACCTGGGTTGCTGGGTTACACTCATACAGACAAGGGGCCCTCCTAGCCAATGGGATGCCAGGAAGATGCTAGCCGATAGCCAATGGCAGAACAGCTACAGCTGCGAGCAGCTGCGAGTAGCAGCGCTACTGTATTTTAGCCTTTCGTATCGTGAAATTTCTTTCGTAACTAGAGGCAATATTTTCCCGTTGATGCGTTTCGTAACCTGAAAACTTCATATGTAGAAACGTTCGTAAGTAGAGGTACCACTGTATATGAGAAGGCAAGAGTTTCTGGATGAAGACGGACTCTGTTGCAGTCGAAGAAGCGACGGGAGCAACACAGTGAATTAAATACGCTACACTCGTTTATTTTTGTGATGCCGTGCAGGTGAAGGTGTTTTGCCATATTAGTCGTGCTCCCTCCTTTGGCAGTAACACGCTTCCCACAGGTGTTTCACTGCGCCAGGTAGCCGTCATTTCCCGGACTGAAATGCAGCCAAACTCGAGAGCGGCGTCTCTTGGGATCCATGTTGTGGCGAGTGAAGTCCCGTCGGCGATGGACGTGACGACGACACTAGTGTGGAGTTGAGTACGCCGGGCGGAGTAACATCAACAAACTAGCGTAGTAAATCAAAACAAAACAAAACAAAAAAATGAAAAATAGCGCGGACATTTAGGAACCGAAAAAAGGAATCAAAATTCAAAAATCTTCTAAACGATTCCAGAGCCGGACGTTAGGAACCGATTCCTACTTGGAATCGTTTTTCGGTGCCCAACCCTATCCAACAGTGACTCAGCAGTTTATTACTACTTTACCGAAGGTGTCACCTTCTACATCTGCTCCAGTTCTTCCTCCGTCCCTGCTGTTCCTCATCCTCCTCAGACTCCTTCCTGATACTACAGTCTGCATGGACCGCTGCTCCGATCACAGCTGTCTTCTTGCGACACGTCCTCATCAGTCATGGGTTCATGGGATCATGGTGGCCGCCTGCATGTCTGTCTGGAACTTATGGGTGATAAATGCTATAAAAGCATTTCAAAAGGCCCGAGTTGTGAAACAGCAAATGTGCAATTCAAGACATGGTTTGAGAAATCCCATTTCACAACAGGGATTCAACAACTTCTGGAACTTCCTGCTGGAAGCTCCGATCTGAGGAGCTTCCAGCAGGAAGTTAAAGAAAAAAGACCTGCAACGTGCTGAAGAAATCTAGGAACGTCCATGAAACGACAGAACAGACGAGCTGTTTGCAGCTGCTCAGCGTGGCGGTCAGTTCGGGGGTGTCGCTCTTCAGTAGCTTTTATGTCTGCTCAGCCGAGCGTCCACGCAGTAACAAAGCACGACCTCGGACGCTCGCCTCTCCCATGCAGCAGCCGTTCGTCCCAGTATCTGACCCGTTTCTTTAGGCTCCGCCTCCTCGTAGCCAGTTCAGCACACCGCAACAAAAACCCCGACCATCAGCAGGCAGACCTCTGGCCTCCTGCCATCATCCTCCTCCGTCTCCGCCGCCAGCTCAGCAGACCGGATCGTCTCACGGGGAAGTCGCAGAGGTGCAAAAAAAAAACAAATGACCTTCCGTACATCAGGCCTCAAAACATAATTGACCTTTTGGCAAGCGCCACCCACTTCCTAGTTACTGTTGCTAGGTCGGACAAACTTGCTGCTCCTGCGTTCAGGACTGTGTTAATTCGCTATTTTTCCGATGTGTATCATCAGTGTTAATATTATACTATAATAACGCCGTGGTGAAATATTGCTGCTGGGGACCTGCAACAGTGACTCGAGGTGTCCAGAACGTTTGGAGGGACATTTTTATTTCCTTTCCCAAACCAAAACAAACGCTGGAGAATGCAGCTGTAGGTTCAGTTGTGTCCGTCCACACAATCAACTGAACGTGGGGAAAGTTACAAAACACACCTACATTTACTCCAAGGTAAGTTTACTTTGTTTATTAGATGATTGATTTAACCACCGTTTAGTAAAAGTAATAATATGATTTAGCAGCAGGGAGGATGATGAGTTCTCTGTTAGCATTAGCATTAGCTAATAGCGAATTAACACAGTCATTAATGGAAGAGCAGAAAGTTTGTCCAACCTAGCAACAGTAACTAGGAAGGGGGCGGTGCTTACCGAAAGGTCAATTATAGTTTGAAATACAAATAGAATTCACATTTGAGATCCAAAGTTTATTGTTTGTCATGTTGTGCAGAAACTGAATCAGAAACTAAACTACAACAGTTCAGGAACGTGACCTCAGTGTTGCAATTCATGGGACAATTTAAAATGTGATCATCAGAAATCAACGCAGACAGAACTTTTGTAAAGTGGAGCAAAAGTTACTTGAACTACAGATAAAGTCAAACTCAGAAGATAAAACGTTAAAAGTGCATTTCATTTGAAATCGTTAGAGCATGCAGAGGTTTTTAAAAGTCCAGACGTTTTCAAGGGACGACCCGGACCACGGAGTCCAGGAAGTGCTGCAGCGTGGACAGGTACTCCTCCGGGTGGCAGCGCAGGTGCGCGGCGTGCGTGGACTCCTTCCACTTCCTGCTGTCCACGGCCACGCCCCTGCGCCTCCACAGGTCCATCAGCCTCTCCAGGGCGGCGGGGCTGCACAGGGCGTCGTTCTCGCTGAAGAAGAAGAGCGCCGGGGAGGTGACCGGGCTTTGGTGGAAGACCTGCACAGCGTTCTCGTAGAGGTCTGCCGTGTGAGCTTTGAAGAGCCAGAAGTAGAGCATGGCGGTGAGTTTGACGAAGCACTCGAAGCGCGGCACCAGCGTCTTCCCGAGGCCTGGAGGACCACAAGGTGCAGGGAGAACATTTTAGGACATTTACAAACAACTGTGTCATAAGAAGCTGCCTGACATCTGAATAAATCAGGATGCACCGCATTACTATCGCGTTAACTCAATAATTTATTAACGCCGACATCTATTTTATCTCGCGTTAACCATGTTGCTCACATGCTTTTGTTTTGAAAAGTCTGTTACTGGCTGTTGCGGAACCGGAAGATAATTAGCAGGTAAACATGCAGAAAAGCTAAAACCGACATGGAGAACGGTAAAAATCTGTGAACTTTATAGTTCAGGTAGCAACTCAGGTAGAAATATTAACAATTCTGGACTGCAACAAAACTTTGTGGTCATTCCTCCATGTTCCATCAGATCTGCTCCATGTGTTCACTGTCCTGCTGTTCTCTAGCTGGTTACTGCAGTGCGGCTCCATCTAGTTGCACAGATGTGTAATGACAACAGAAAGTCCAGTCCTCCATTATAAAACTAATTCAGTTCTGTGGCCCGTTTTTTTATTTCGTATTTTTGATCCAAGTCTAAAATTGAAATATTAAAAAACTGTTGTTTTTTTTTTTTTTTGTTAGGTTAAAAAACAAAAAACGTGTGTGACATGTGTTACTGACAAGTGCTGATGTTAAAAGTGTTTGAACAACAAATGTTATGACACTTTAGTTCATATGGCAGCAGAACATTTAAATAAAAGTGACCTTTAAACTACTTTTGAATTCATTATTTGATTTTTCGTATACAATGCGATTAATTGTAATAAATCAGGGAAATAATGCGATTAATCGCAATTAAAAATTTGAATTGTTGCCCAGCCCTAGTCTTAACACATCACTACCACGTTTGGCGACAACTGAATTTCTGCAGAAACATCTCACAACTATCAGATCATTTTTACAGTTTTTGCACCAAAAGAAAAGACAAACTTCTCATTAGAGGGGCTTGGAAAAAAAAAAGAAAAAAGAAATTATTATTTCATGGACTTGATCCCGTCTTTGTGTCTTAACTTAGACGGTAACCAGCTGAGAAACTGGAGCACAACAGAAACCTGAGCGGGGCGAGTCATGGATCACTCGCTCACCTGTGGCCATGTGCTCCAGCGAGCCGGCCACCAGACTGTCGTAGACGCTCCCTCTCACCCTCTGCGCCAGGCCGCCGTGTTTCTTGGGTTCCTGAGCGATGTGGACGAGCACCTGGCTGAAGGTGTAGCCGCCGATGGAGGAGGCGTGGACCAGGACGTCCCTCCCTGAGAAGGGAGGCTCCCCCAGGAGGCTCAGGACCTCCAGGCCGTAGTTCAGGCCCCACCGGGGCCACAGGAAGTGCAGGACGCCGCTCTGGACCAGGAGGACGTCCATGCCACGGTCCAGGTAGAGGTCCCTGTACTTGGCCACGCCTCCTGGCTGAGCGCCCAGCCAGGAGAAGAAGACGAGGAGCGGGCGGGAGGAGGAGGAGGAGAAGGAGTGGCTGCCAGGCAGAGCTGTGGGTGAAGGGGAGGATTCAGGCCAAAGATCTGTGGGTGAAGGGGAGGAGTCTTTGGCAGAAGACTCCATCTGGCCTCCAGCCTCTGTGACCGGAGCGTAAAAATAAGTGACGCCACTGCTGATCCTTCTGGATATAATCTTCTCATTGCTGATGTCCTCAGATGGGGTTGCATCAGTCTTGAAGATACTAAAATAGGAGAAAAGTCAGATTTAGAAATAAATAACTCAGACAGAAGACGGCAAAATCCTAAAATATGCAGGTCATTTGTTGAACTGAGGACGTTGTTTTTTTCAGCCGGTCACGTTTCCTGCAGTCAGAATGTTAACAAACCCTGATCCCACATTAGGCTATTTGATCATCTGATTATATGGTTTCCAAATCAAAAACTGTTTAGATCAGCCATTCCCAAACTTCAGAATACCAAGGCCCAATTTGAAATGTGAAAAATCTCCACAGCCCACCGAAACCTTTAATCACAACTGTGATCAACATACAGGACCAGGAACCATGATCTGATATTAATGTAAGGGGTCAACAAATAAGGTGACACTTGTTATATTAAGTTAAGATGATGGTAGAATAACACTTAACTGGTTTGTTTTGTTACTTCTTAATGTTTTTAAATCATGTCGTTAATATTTTACAGTAATTAAAAACATATTGAAAAAAGATTGAGGATTTAAAACATATTTGTTTAATTTTAATGACCTCTTACGGCCCACCTGCAGTCCCACGATGGCCCACCGGGGGGCCGCGGCCCACACTTTGAGAATCACTGTTGTAGTAAGTTAACGAACAGTGAAAATGACACTTAAACAAAAACATCACACTTCTGGATCTGAGATTAACCTGCTCTGTTAGCTGCAGAAATGTTGAATAGGTTTAACAGTACGGAGCCCTGTTTGGGTCATAATTCAATGAATAAATGAGTCTATTATTATTAAATACAGGCGTTTATTATTATGAAATATTTCCCATTATTATGATAATGGCTTTGTTTTTCATAAGAATGAGTTTTTACATAATAATGGCTTTGTTTTTCATAAGAATGATTTGTGTGTCAATCACAACAAAGAGGGCGGAGCCATTTATGTGATTGGCTGCTCTTTCATTCAGGCAGAAGCAACAGAACAGTGAATATCGATAGTGGGCAAGAGGTGCAATGTATATACTCCAGGCCAGTAGGTGGCAGAATGCACCTGTAGTTTACGGTTAAAAGTTGACATCGACTAAGAAACGTCAAGGTTTCCTGTAGCTCAGTCCAAGCTGCCATAGCTACAATCGGACTAGGAGCGCACCTTGATGACATCACGGCCCGCTGCTAACGGGACACGGCCAAAACTAGTCGATGTCAGAGCGTAGAATAGAGAAGGATCAGCCAATGAGCGTGCAGGTCAACCACTGGTCCCGCCCACTGGCAAAATGTCATTATTATGTAAAAGCTCATTCTAATGAAAAAGGAAGCCATTATGTAAAAACTCATTCTTAGATAAAAAAGCCATTCTGAAATAAACTATTATGCATTAAACTAAGATTAAATAATAATAAAAATATATTTCATAATAATTACATATATTTCATAATAATGGGAAATATTTCAAAATATATGTCATAATGGGAAATATTTCATAATAATAAACACATAATAATAGACTCATTTATTCATTGAATTATGACGCAAACGGGGCTCCATAGCTTTTATCTCGACTGCTGTTCAGCTTCAACCTCCAACACGTCGTCTCTACAATTTAAACAAAACCTCTCCAGCGTCCTTGTCTCAGCTTATTTTGGAAATATTGTCGTATATTTAAAAGAAAAAATCCTGCAGATTGCAGAAAGTACACCCTTTTTTCAAATCAAAGGTGTTAAATGAGAATTTGGATATCTTCTCAGTCGTAAGGATTATTATTATTATTATTGTGCGCCGGTGAAGCAGTCAATTCGGTTGTTAAACAAGACTCTGACAAACGGAGTTTATCCTCTGAGTCTGCAGATTCAGGGAGGTCGTTACAGAACTGGATCCTTCAGTCGTCTTAAAAAACAAGGAGACCTTGAGGAAAACCGTCCAGACGCCTCAGCGTCAAAACTGAGCTACTAGATGGAGGAGAACAATAACAGACTATGGCCTCCGAGCAGACGGGAACCAGGACCAGGAGTCACGGACTCAGGACTCAGCAATTTAGACCTCACAATGCAATTTTTAACATTACAAAAGGTTTAATGTATCTGATAACAAATTGGTTAAATGAGGAATACGACCTCAGAACATTGGTTTTGTTTCATCTGTGTAATGACGAGGTTTCTCTGCACTAACAAACGTTTGTCTGAGAGAAACGACTTCCAGCTGATGAGCCTCTAAAAGACCCTGCTTGAAAAAAAAGAAGAAGAAACATTTTCCAGGGGTGTCATTGGGAAATTGGAAAAAACTAGGAAGCGGGGGGGCAGCTCGAGAAATTTTTGAACACTCTCGAGGTGCTGCTTTAGGAGGCATATAGAGGTTCGATATCCAAAATAAAACTAGTTGTTATGAAACAATTAAGTTGCCTATTAAAGGCAAACATTCAGAATGACGAGTGATTCACCCACTGGTGAACTTCAACAGTAAAACATCACTGACAAGATACATGGATCCAAAACTTTAGTAAGCAGTTAGAGAAAATAGCATGTTCAACATGTCTTTTTGATGCCTGGAACTCTGAACATTAGCTGTTATTAATTTTTTATCACAAAAAGCTCGAAACACTGAATAACTAATACTTCAGGTATGAAAATCCCTCAACTTTTGGTGAAATTTGCCATTCTGAAGTCAAAAAGGGAGACCTACGTGAATCGTGTAGATCCGAGGAGTTTTCTATTTTTTTTTTTTTGGGGGGGGGGTGTCGAAGTCGGGAGATTTTTTTTTTTATTATTTAATTATCATATAATTGCCCTAATATGTAAACTGAGCACTTCAGAAATCGGCAATTTAAATGTACTTGGATGTTACATTGTTAAGCAGTTTTTAATGTTAATTAAACGAGGCGGACAAGTTTACATTTCCTACCTACATTTACCAGTGGTGAGAAGTGCTGTATATTTCATCCACATTGTCTAACAATAAATAAGTACAATAAGGAATAAACATCTCTCCTGTGAATTTAAAGCTAATAATCATCCATCCAAACAAGAAAGGGAGAAGTAATATCAGAAAATATGTGCTTTCGGGCTGCTTTGACCGTTGATCTGGCTGATAGCGGCTGGATCGTCAACGGGCTCAGTGCGCATGCCCTGGTCCTAATCAACCAATTGCAATCGAGAATTCACGTCACGTTCGTGGAGGGTACCCCCCCCCCCCCCCGAAAATATTAAACCGGATTTGCACGTATCTCAAAAATGACCCCCAGGATGGAAAAAAACTCGGAAATCCGCGAATCCGCGGAGAATTGACACCCCTAATGTGCACTGCAAATTCTTACCAAGAAAAAAAACTTAAATTTAGTAGCATTAGATATTTTTTCTTGTTTTAATAATTACTTTCCTATTTTAAATCTTCAATTTATCAGTATAATCTTATATCAAGTAAAACTTTTACTTTTTTGTCTCAAACAGGCAGGGAATCCTAAAATGAGACAATTAACACTTAAAATAAGATGTAGTACGTTTTTCCTCCTCTTCATCAAAATAAATCTTGTTTTAAGGTTCAATAACAAACTATACATTTCTTAAATCTAGAAACAAGTGTTCCTACAATCTTAATTTAAGAAATCTTACCAAGTGAAATTATCTTGCTGCATGGACAGATTATTCCACTTGTTTTGAGAACCTTTTTCCTTAGTTGTAGAGTTTTTATCTTGTTTTTTTTTTTTTTTTTTTTTTGCAGTGTAAAGAAAGCTTTTTGTGTCTTGATTTGCTGTAAACGTTTCTGTGACACAAAACGATTAAACACCAAACCTTCTGATCCCGATATTAATCCGGTTCAGGTGCGGCCCACATGATGACACCTCCACCACCGTGCTTGACGCTCCATCAATCCCTCAACATAAAGGAGATGCCCTTTCTCTTTACAGCTGCAAAAATACACCATCTACTAGCCTCGTCTAAGTTTAAATGTTCCTGGGCTGTAAAACTGCACCGTTGCCATGGAAACGAGTTCAGGTCTCTGAGCCGCTGCGCGCCTCCGCGATCATTGACCGCGTGCAGAATTATTATTATTATTATTCTCTATAAAGTTGTCGTTTTCTCTTCACCTTCACCACATCTCGGAAAAAAAAACAGACACCCTCCATCTTTAAACTGGTATTTCCGTGAAACCAGTCACGCTTCCAGGAAGCAGCTCATCTGTGAACGTCTTCCTAGTTTTCCCGCTTCTGTCAACTCGGAGCCATAAACGCATCATGAACGCGTCTATTTTCTGTTTTTCCTTTAAAAAATGTAAGTGACAGCTAGCGGTTACGCAGAGCGACGTGTCGTTGTTACCCGGTAGAGAGCAGCACGTTCCCCATGTTGACAGCCGGCCGGCGCGCGCGTGTCCTCCCGGATCAACGGAAATAACTTCGGAAGGTCTCTCGGCTCCGGTACCAAAGCCTGGACTGGTAGACGGGTCCCCCCCACCCCCCCTCAACCGCCGCCCCCTTCCAACGCAACTCCAGCGGTCTCCTGTGACCGCGCGCTCTTCCTGCAGCAACGGCCGACGTGCTCGTTCCCGTTAAAATGATACGGAGAGAGAAAGAGGCAGGGCGGGATCATTTTACTTTCTTTTATTTAACTGATGGAACAATAACTGGCCTTTATGAAACCTGCAGGAATCAAACATGCTGAATATGTGAGATAATAATAAAATAATATTAAAAAATGATAATAAAACCGTTGAGTCACAGCGACCATTGAAGCGGCTAAATACGGAAACATTAAAAGGTCATGATGATGCTTGTTTATTCTGACCTACTAACCGGGCGGCTGCAGTACCGGGGTGGCGCCACCAGAGGGAGCCAGATCACTGCGCCATCTTCACCCTGGAACGCGCCCTCGTTGCTCGTGCTCGTCCTCAGCTCAGAATTGCCGTTATTACGTCATTCAAATGAAATGAAAAACACTTTATTGGTCCCAGAAGGGAAATTTAACATTGTAGTAAGGGCTTTTTTTTTTTTTTTTTTTTTTTTTAATGAAGACCAACAGAGCAACACGTGACTTCACGTGTGAAAAACATCCCATCAAATGTGACCTGATGTCAACGCAAGAGTTCAGTTCAGTTCACAACCACGCCACCTCAAGGCACTTTAAACAGAAATATTCTGACTTTAAAAAGTTTAATTCAGTTCAGTCCAATTTGCTGGCGTTCATCCATAATCCAGTTTCAGTCAGAGAAGACCTCCAACACTCCCTGATGAGCTCTTGAAACTTTGGCTCCAATCTAATAAATTCCCACTTTTAAGCCGTACATTAAGATACTGGGGGGGTATCAGGGGGCGGAGCACCAAGCTGTGGACCAGGGACATCAGAAGGCAGGTGAGAGGCTCGTACCTGCAACAGGCAGGTGAAGTAACTGGAATCCCACAGACAGGGACGGGACCAGAGACTGGTCTGAGGCGCCACCTGCAGGTTTGTTTCAGGGTGATTTTGAGGCCTGTTTTTACTCGTACCGTTCAGGGCCAAGCTGCAAAAGCACACAACGAGAAGCAAGAAACCAGCATAACTCTGATATCAGTTTTGACCACTGAAAGACTAAAAGATCTAAGTGAGTCTGAGAGTAAACTTAAATATCAAACTTGGCTATGACTGGATACAGTGAGTTCATCATCACACCTCACGCCAAGTGACGAAGAATGACAACACGACTTAAACAGACGGTCCGAGACAAAACATTCTAGATAACAACTTGCAGGCATCCGTGATGGAGACACGTTAGAAACCCAGACATGATAAAAGGATCATGGCTGATATCTAACATAGTATCAGAGATGACATTATAGGCCACATGTGTCAAACACAAGGCCCGCGGTCCAAATGTGGCCCACCACGTTATTTTATGTGGCCCTCAAGAGCTTGGGCATTATTGGCTTAAATTTTGAACCAGTATTTTAAGACTTAAAATAAGCTTACACCGCTTTAAAGCGCATATTGACAATAAACTACATCTCCCATAATGCATTTCGTCGTTACCTACAACAATAGCAGTATCTCATCATGAGCAAGTAATGGACTTCAGAAAAACCTCTACAAACTAGTCCTAACATGTTCAAGAAAAGAAAAATGATGCTCAAGGAATGTAGTTTCATGAACGACGGGAAAACGAATACAAGTTTGTATCTCAAGGTGAAATAACAGTCTGTCTTTTGTGTTATAAGGCGGTGTCAGTCGTGTAAGAGTTTAATCTACGTCAGCATTTTGACATCAAACACGGAGCTAAGTATGCTAAATTTAGGCTACAAGAAAAACAAAGAACCACTTCCGCTTCTGAAACCAAGGTAACGGATACTTAATTTAGTTTGATTTACATTGCATTTGTTACAAATTCATGCTGTCAATCTGGCCCTTCGAGGGCAACCATGATGCTGATCCTCAGTGAAAATGAGTCTGACACTCCTCCCCTATGGGAAAGTCACTCAACAAGTTTCAGCCCAATCTGATGTGGTATTTCAAAATAAAGTGATATCAAAATCACGTATGAACGCTATATACCACCATGACTTTGACAAGGTTATAAAATAAAAACTACTTGTTTCCACAGACTCATTCCACTTCAGATCAATAGTATCCCATCTGGGAATGTCACTCAACAGGTTTCGGCCCAGTCTGATGTGGTATTTCAAAATAAAGTTAGATCAAAATCATGTATAAATGCAGTATGAATGTGAACGCATAACCGCTCTTATTTTGAAAACACTGTAGCGTGGCGATTACCGTAATTTCAACAGCAAAACAGCACAAATATTTACACGCTTTAAACTCCTCCAGTCAGAATCTCGTCTTCACAGTGGCTCGAGCTGAAAACCGCCAATCATGAAAATAAATTTCCGCATCCTGGAAACGTCCCTCAGCGTCACGCCGTCGACAAGTAAACAATCCGGGGGGAACAAGAAATTTTCAAAGAACGTTTGCGACGCACAGGTCGTCAACCTGCCTCCACTTTTCCAGATGTTTCCTCCAGCCTTAAAGAAGCTGAAGCCCCTGGCGCTCTCCTGCTTCATTAGCGCTAATTATTTATTATTATCTGAGCTGCTGACTGTCGGGACGAGGTTTTAGAGGAGACGCTTTGAAACTTCCGTCACATGGCCCTAAAGTAGTCTTAGGAAGCCAATTAAAGCGTGAAGTATGGTGAAAAGTGTCTAGAGCTGCAAAAACAACTTTTCTTTCCAGCTTTTCCCTCCACAGGAACAATGACGGGCTGTCCAGAGCTTCTGGGAGTCCTGGTTTTGGTGGGAACGTCGCCGGCCTTCAGCACTGCCCAGCTGGTGCTTCACTCGTCCCGCCTGATTTACGCTTCGTTTCAGTGTGCCCGCGGTCGTCATGGCAGCGTTACGTGTAGTTGTGATCAAATCTTTCCATGCATGGCAGCAGAGGCGGTTTTAGGTCATCGGATCCTGTTCTCCCCCCCCCCCCCCCCCCCCCCCGCTCCCTCCATCCATTTTCCACAGCCATTTACACCTTCACCCACCACCACACAGCAGGACGCACGAACACACGTTAGCTTGTTTTGCAGCTGCTGTTATTTTATTTGATTCTTTCCAGACCTGTTTTGACTGCAGCTGTTTACTGACACGTGCAGTCACGTGTTACTGTTTCAGGAAGCTGCAGAAGTCTTTAACTGTAATGTTCATTGGTTTTGTCGTGTGATCTGTTTCAACCCGCTCATGCCGCTGACGTCATCTAAGGGTTCGAGGATGGCACAGCGCCAGCGGCGGTCTTATGGAGCCAAATCAAGGACAAAAGTTTTGCTAATTTGAAAATGAAATTGTATTTGAAAAACTAAGATTTGAACCTGAAAAAAAGGCCTGTGTCCTGCATGTTTTAGATGTCTCCCTCTTCCAACACACCTGATTCAAATGAATGGGTCATTATCAGGCTTCTGCAGAGCTTGATGATGAGCTCATCATTTGAATCAGGACACCGGCCCTCCATGGATTCAGTTTGACACCTGTGCTGTAAGGACTGTAAAATTCAGAACCACTAGCTACTGTAATAGCATAAAGCTAGTTAATGCTATCCGCTATGTTTAATCTCCAGCTTTCCCCACCTAAAGACGTCTTTTCCCTTTATGTACCTATTTACACACGCTACACATCATTATAATTTTTAAGATATTTCCCCAGAGCATCTATTTAAAAGTAGCTAACATTTCTTACCTGAGTGCTGGGGCCCGTGGCTTGTCCTGGCGGAGCGGATGCCATGGAAAGTGGGAAATGTCAAACTTTAAAGTGTGGCTGTTGAACTGTACAGTCTGGCATAGTTTATTGCTTTTGTACTGCGATTGGTGCCAAGTACAGTCTAAAACAGCTTTTTAAACAGAAATGTGTCACTAGTGTCAGTTTTTTCCACTGCCAATTCACGTGAATATGGTGTATATAAAGTGTTGAATCATACTTCTACTGATATCTTCTGCAACTTACGTTTCCTGAAGGCAACATGACTGAGGAAGGTCCCCAGCCTTCTCTGTTATGCTGTCACTCATGATTCCACGCCCCTCTCAGTTGATGCCACGCCCCCTACGCCAGATCAGGGCCAAAAGTCTGAAACTAAAAAAAAGATGTGAAACTGAAAAAAAAAGATCTGAACCTGAAAAAAAAAAAATTGAAACTGTAAAAAAATAAGTTCATAATCAAAACTTGAATTTTCAGGTTCAAATCTTAGCTTTTCAATTACAATTTCATTTTCAAATTAGCAAAACTTTGTCCTTGATTTGGCTCCATACGGTCTGTTGCAGTCGCAACTGTCCGAAGCCCAAAAAATGCCAAACTATAAACTGGAATCCAGCAGAGGTGGAAAAAGTACTGAAAAATTGTAATTGAGTAAAAGTATCTTTACTTTGCCTAAATCCTACTCAAAGTAAAAGTAAAAGTACTCATCTAAAAATTTACTTGAGTAAAAGTACAAAAGTACTTCATTTAAAATGTAATTTGAGTAAAAGTTACTTTCAGCTATTTAATGCAAAAAAAAGGATGAGTCACGGATCAAATCGAGCACAAGTTGTTTTAATCAACTTCGAGGCATATTAAACACATCCACACTTGTAAAAGCTCAGCTGAGCTCAGTAACATGATCCTCTTAACTTCTGCAGAACAGGACAACAAGGACAGTCACAACCTGTACTGTAAAGTGCAAACTATTTTCAGTCATATTGTCCAACCGACAACACTACAACCAGAATCAAAGTATTCAAACATAAAATAAAGTGCCCAATGCCCGCAGGATCCTGCTATTCACAAAAAACCAAAATAAAATGCCCACAGGATTCCACAATACTGCCCACAATCTACAACTTTAGACTGAAAAAGCTCTTGTTTAATTTCAGCAGCAGCTGATTTTCGAAGTTTTTTGCTGTAAGTCTTTGCTCTCTTTGCTGTGAAGAGCAACCCGGCAGAACTAAAAAGTCTCTCACAGGCGGCTGAGGCTGGAAGGCCTGTGTTGAGTTTCAGAGACCGTTTCTTAATGTTTGGGAAGGAGTTCAGCAGGTCCATGCTCTCTGAAACACAGGCAAGGTACCCTTCCAGTTCCCAGAACCCTCTGACCCGCGGGACTTCATCGTGGAGAAGTAGTCCTCTTCGTCTGACGAATGCTCCTTGAGCTTCACCTCAGCCTCAGCCATCTGGTCAAGGTGATGCCTCACATACAGTAGTCCTGTTTAATGACAGACAGCGTAGGGAAATTAAGTACTGAGCTATTTGTTCTTAAAGAGTACTATGGACAGCTAAGTCAGATGATATATTGCAGTATGCTCGTTGGCACTATTGCACTTTAATACTCCAGCTCCCACTAACAAACACGCCTGCACGGTACAGATGTTAACTGTAATTTCACCTCATATTATGCTTTATTTGTATTTCTATGCATGTGGCAAATAAAACTCCTTGTATTCTGTATTAAAATGTTGTTAATATGTATTTGTTGATAAAAAACAAATGAACAAGACTAAAATAAATTCCTGATCGCTGTGATATTGAACAATGGAGTCATACCTGCTTCAGTGACTTCAGCTTTGTCAGTCCGGCCCGTCTTAAATTTGGGTAGGAGGATTGCTGCTGAGATCAGCTCTCGGTCCTCCATCATGACTCTGAAGCTCCTCTGGACTCCTTGCTGTAGTGCTGAGATGAGTGGAAGGCACATGTTGACCGACGCTTCCTGCCTTCTCAGTTTGGACTGTAATTCAGAGATCACTGGAAGCAGCCACCCAAGGTGTGTGTTGCTCTGTGACTGAAGAATATTCAAGGCCTTTACCACTGGCCTCATCACACAGCAGAACTCATCCAGAAAGGACATTTCTGCCTGACTCAACCTGCACAAGATAAATAAATGAAAAAACCATAATTAAGTTTTGTTTATTAACATAGAAGGATTTGGACTTTGTAACCATAAACAACAAAATAACATTTACATCATATAAAATTGTATTATTTCATATATTGTGTATTTTATACTCTTGAATCAGCACTGTTTATTCATTATGAATTATGACAAATGTTAAGTTATATATGCTAATTAAATATTTTAAAATGTAAAAACAAAAACTCCCATTTTCACTTTCAGTTCTTCACAGACACGCCTGATGGCATCCTCCCCTCGTTCTTTTATGATGTGAATGATTCTCTCCACAGCCATGTATGTTGAATTCCACCGTGTCTAGTTGGGTCGAATGAGCTGAAGACCACATTTGTCTTCCACAGCTTCTGCTGCAGTGTGCGAGCGACCGGACTTATTCCACAGAGCTTGGCATTTGCCAAAGGCAGCACGTGGAAGCCTCTTGTAGGTGTCGTTGTTCTTTTCAGCAAGGTCAGCATCTGTCGTTGCCACTAAGTTCAGTAGGTGGCATGCACATCTCTGGTGTTTGGGGAGCTGCTACTCCAGGCTGTTGTCTTGCTCTAGGATGCTGAATGTGTCTTGGAACTCAACATCATCATCCCATTCTGAACCTTCTTGGTCTGTATCTGATCCTGGCATCATCATCCTCCGATTGGCTCTGCTCACCAAAAACAGAGAAGGCCTTCACAAAATTAAAGCCACTATTGTGGTGGTTCTAACCACTTTCCCTCTTATTTTGTACTGGCAGTGGATATCATCCAGGACACCTGCAAGCACATCAAAGGTGTGTGACCCTTTTAACCTCTTGCATGCCAACACGACAGATCTTCTCACGAAAGTCTCCCCATCAATCCAATGGCACGTGACACCTATGTAGCTTTTTTGGTGTGCAGACCAACAATCTGTGGTAGTAGCGACATGATTGATGTTACTAAGGTGTGATATCAACTTTGTCTTCATTTCAGCAGCAGCTTCTACGATTCTTCTCTTAACTGTGGGCCTGGAGAGCATCTTGTATTGAGGATTGAGAGCAGCAGCAAACCCTCTGAATGCTGGCTGTTCCACCAAAGAGAAGGGCTGGTGACCTTCAGCAGATAAGCCTGATGAGGAACCGGTCTACTGTCCCTTGAGACACACGGATGGCACCACCCACCGCCAGTTTGGCCTGGTTGTCTGGGAGTTTGCTCTGCTTACTTCTGCCTCCTTGCTCCTGTGGTGACTTCCGTGAACATGCACTAAAAGCAGCAAGCTTTGATGGATGCTTTCTCTGTGAATACACACAATACAAGAGGGTACAGAGTAGTTATGTATTCGTAGGCACCCATATTTAGAAAACACTATTTAAGAACTAGAACATGTATTAAGCTAGAACAATCTCATCCTTATGAAAAAAATGTGTTGTACTGTCAATATTCAGGAATTCCCCCAGAAAACTTGTTAGGCCCAACCGTTGTTGTTAGGCCCAGCACCGGCCCTGCCCCTAACCTTGACTGATGGAGCCCTACGTATAGGTAACAGATTCATTAAAGCAGTAGAATTTAGAAGACATGATTCCATAAAGCCTTGCCTAAATGTTTAAAGTTAAATGGATTCTAAATACATTACCATAATCATGTATTATTATATAACATTTATGTATTCTAACACCAGCCAAAGCAGAGTGAGACTGCTCAAGACACTCTTGAAATGCTGTTCGGACAATCAGATAAATAAATATTTAGTTTGCACTAAAAACTTAAGGACAACTCAACTTAAGGACAACTCTCTGGTGTAGTCTCATTAAGGCTTTTTCTTTCCCTATCTGAGACACGACTCTTTTTCCGGTCAGTTGCCATGACAACGTGACACTCACTGATCAACTGTTTGGACCTGAGCGAAAACAAAAGCGAACCTTACAAGCTGAAAAATCAAACGAGGGATCATTTTCACGTGTGGTGAAAGCATCTTAGCTCACAGAAGCTCTGAGCTCTGTGCTAACAGCTACCAGTCATGCTACAGCGGCTGGCTGAGCCTGGTGAAGCCGTGGCTCGGTTCTCGTTAACGGCAATGTGGTCAGCTGGTGGAGCAGCGGTTTGATGAGCATGATGTCTGTGACATGTCCCGTTATGCTCAACGAAGTTGTGACATCTGGTCATGTGTTGATGGAGTGCGAAAAATTAACTGAATAAAATTAATAAACAGATTAATAATTAATAAAACAGCCCACCTGCCCCCGCCAAATCTCACGCCTACGTTTCTGGGAAAGTTGGCAGAACTGTGTTATCTGGGATTTTTAAACCAAACAACAAATAAACCGTTTGGGATGTCCCGTTTGGGACAAAAACACATGCGCTCACTTACCACCACATGCTTTCGTAAATTAGATGTTGATGTCTTGAATGCTGAAAGCTCCGTTCTGCTGGGCAGGAACATTTTACACTGCATTATAATGTTGTTGCTTTTTGTGCGTTTGAACGCGAATAAATCTTTCAAGTTTGGCCAAGGGTTTTTGTGGCTTTCCCGCTCCAGAATTTGTATCTTCGTCGGGCCCTTCCTCCGCCATGATCTCCATATCTAGGTCAGCAACAGCCATCTTCCAACGCGTAGATCCAACAGGGCACGCAGAAGGCAAGGCCACGCACTTTCACTTTCACTTCCGGGACACAGGTGTTTTCCGCCCGTATTTAATTTTTTTACTATAAATTTTGTACTCAGTAACGTCAGGGGGTTCAAATGTAGCGAAGTAAAATACTTGGGTCAAAATGTACTCAAGTAAAAGTAAAAATTACATATTTCAAAAACTACTTAGAAAATTACAAATTACTCATAAAAAGTACTCAATTACAGTATCGTGAGTAAATGTAATTTGTTACTTTCCACCCCTGGAATCCAGACAGGCCTGAAGTGGAAAACAAGAGTCTGAAACACTTTACAGCAGCGGCCTGGACTCCAGTCACATGACCTGAACTCCCGTCGTTGATTTGATGTCTTTAGACTAAAGGTCTACCCAACAATCCGAAAACCCGAGGTTCTGACCCGACTCGTATCGGGTCTCGGGTCCATTCAAAAGACGTGACTCCTGGTTCGGGTCTGATATCGGTACAGTTAGTCTCGGGTCCGGTCGGTGCTCTCTGACAGACTGAGTCCGCGTTTACTCCAGAGAGGTAAAGATATTGGCGGTGGCAGCCAATGTCAGGACTCGGGGCAGTTTAATTAATTATTCATTAACGTGCCGTGTTTGTCATGAAACAACCGTGTTGCCGTAGCATGTTATTAGCGTGTCATTAGCGGTTTGCCCAGCAGCTGTAAAGCTCAACGGATCGCCAACATGACAACGCTGGATGAGAGAACTTATTCACGACACGTCCTGACCGGTGTAGGCTATTAGCGTTAGCAGTTGCTACCAATAGCATCTGTATCCACAAAGAAAATAACGACGTGGATTTATTGTTGTTTACATCACGTAGCCTATGTAGCAACTGAACCGGTAGAAGAAGACAACTTTAGGTAAGAAAATCACGTTTTATTCAACGCTAGACAACTTTAACATGAGCAACTATGGGCTGGATTCTCTCGGTTCTATTCAGGTAACTCGGTTCGGTTTGTGGTCGGAAACTAAAGACTCGGGTCGGGTCAGTTCCGGGGTGAATTTTCACGGGTCCATTCCGGTTTGGGTCCATGAAAGTGGACCCGTGAAGACCTCTACTTTAGACTCAATAAAATGTAAAAAGGCTTCCAACTTGACAACAAAAGAAGAACTCTGGTTTTCTCTGCATGGAATTCTCATCTTAAAAGGCCTTTATGAGTAATTTCAGATGTATTTTTCCTTTAAAGGTGGGGTAGGTGTTGTTTTTTTGCAACACTTTTTACAATATTGCCTGAAAACCTTTTCACATTCCCATTGCACCCACTGAAATAAAATGTTTGCAAAAAAAACGAAACATTTTGGTCCGGTCTAGAGGGTATAATCAGAGAAAAACTCTGACCAATCAAAATAGTGATCATCACTATTTTGATTGGCTGCATAATATGTCCATCAAATATCAATGCACTCCCACCCACCCCTCCCTCCCTCCCTGCGGTTCATGTAGTCGTGAATCGTGTGAAGGCGTGGTTTTGAGGGGTGGGCTGAAGAGGAGGAGGCGGAGCCTTTGGGAGGAGGGAGGGAGTGTATATTTTCAAAATCTCACATGAGTTGGATTGATGGAACCGTTTTTCAAAGAACACCTACCCCACCTTTAAGGAGGCTGCTATACTCTGTCGTCAGGGTGGGTACAGACATTAGATGTTTAAATTTTCTTTTTTTAGCACATGCTCAGAACAGACATGTGGCAGTTCTTGAGGTACTTACTGAATTTGACAAGAAAAATCTAGATGGATTAGAGCGGCTGACTCCTCCTTTAACCGGTAAACGGTCAATAATGTTGATCAACGGCAAACAACTCCGTCAGTAAACTATTCGGTGTTGAGTAACTGCGCTCATCAGAGCCTTTTTGTTGAAACTAAACCCGTCTCTGTGGCTAGAAACAGGTTGATTTAACTAAAAAGGCGATTTTAGTGACTCGTTTCATTAAACGTGATCAGACATATTTATGATCGGTGGTTGAGATTAAAATATTGATTACAGTCAGTTTAAGAGATGTCTTTATGACGATTTCAGTTGCTTTCCCCGGTCCAACATGGCCAAATTCAGGCTCAGCCAGAAAAATGTTTAAATCCCACGACAATAACCTTCACCCTGCAGTACCCCCTACACCACACCGCCCCCCTCGTCCTTCCATCCTACACCCCTTATTTCTATCTCATGCCATCCTCTTGAACGTCCCCCTCGCCCCAGCTGATCTGCTATACATTACTCCCCCCATTAAAAACTTTCCACTCAAAGGAAAAGAGGGGCAAGCCCCCCCCCCCGCCTTTCCTCTTCGGCATTGTTTCACCGTGGGCTGTATTGTCTGAGAGAGAAAGTTGGGAGGGAGGGGAATGCAGAGAAGAGAAAGAAGGAAGAGGGGAAAATGTGCCGGTCTGTTGTGTATGGAAAAGGCGGGGGTTCGCCCACATCAGGGTGTGGAAAATCCGCTGCAGCTTCCTGCTTTTCCTCGCAGCCTTTCCCTTTCTGTTAAAGACTTTCACCCGGCGTTGCGTGGCCTTCAGACTTCGCGTGAGAGAGAGCGACAGAGCGACAGAGCAGCAAGCAGCATTGTAGCCACGTTAGCTGAAGCTATGACAGCAAAAACATGCTAACTATGGAAAATAATACCAGGTTTCATGATAGAAAATGTGTAAATGTGCATTCTTCATGGTCACTCATGCTCGGGAGGCAGAGAAAAGTCATAATGAACCGTGAGAAAAACTGTCTGGGACTGTGTGAAGGCACGAAGCTGCCTTCAAAGTCACTGAAGTATGTACAGTATTTCCAGGGGCCTTTTCACCCCAAAGTGAATCTGGAATCTGGAAAAGAAGCTGAAGCTAACCACACGAAAACAACTCCAACTCGTATCTCTTCAAATCATCTTACAAGTATTACAAGTAGCCTCATGGTCCTCCACTGGTTGGATGTACCCAGGTGTCCAGGGGGCATCCTAACCTAAACCACCTCTATCGGCTCCTCTCGATGTCGAGGAGCAGAAGCTCTATTCTGAGTCTGTGAGTCTAAGGGAGAGTCTAGCTACCCTGCGGAGGAAGCTCATTTCAGTTGCTTGTGTCCACGATCTTGTTCTTTCCGTCAGCGCCCACAGTTGGCGACCGTAGGAGAGGGTTGGAACGAAGATCGACAGGTAAACGGAGTTAGCATAACCGCAGACGCTGCGCCGATCCGCCTGTCGATCTCCTGCTCCATCCTTCTCGCCAACAAGACCCCAAAAGACACTCCAACTCCTCCACTTCAGCTTAACCCTAACCCTAAACCCTAATCCTAACCCCTAACTCCTAACCCCTAACCCCTAACCCTAACCCCTAACCCTAACCCTAACCCCTAACCCTAACACTAACCCTAACCCTAACCCTAACCCCTAACCCTAACCCCTAACCCTAACCCTAACCCCTAACCCTAATCCTAACCCCTAACCCCTAACCCCTAACCCTAACCCCTAACCCTAACCCTAATCCCTAACCCTAACCTCTAACCCTAATCCTAACCTCTAACCCTTAATCCTAACCCTAACCCCTAACACTAACCCTAACCCCTAACCCTACCCTAACCCTAACCCTAACCCTAACCCTAACCCTAACCCTAACCCTAACCCTAGCCCCTACACCCTAACCCCTAACCCTAACCCTAACCTTTCTTACTCTGGATGTGAACGAGGCAACATCTCCTCACCTCTCCTTCTCACTGACGCTTTTTGACTGTCTTTTCAACTTTATTTAGCGTGCCAGACCTGAAGAAGACTGATTACAGTCTAAACGTTGTCAAGCACGCTTTTTTGATTTTGATTTTCTTTTCAAAGGCCATTTTGCTTTTTTTTCTTTTATATAACCAGTGTGATTTTTATCTTTCCCTTTTGGAAAGCTCTTTTTGTTAAACAGTTTTATTTACAAAAAACACATTTAATTTTATTTCATTTCATTTTATACAATAAATATTATTTTCAAACAAAAAATAAATAAAACATATATATACTAACCTCACCAAAAAACCTCCGTAAAGAACCCTAACCCTAATCCTAACCCTAACCCCCTAACCCTAACTCTAACCCTAATCTAACCCTAACCCTAACCTAACCCTACCCTAACCCCTAACCCTAAACCCTAACCCTAACCCTAACCCCCCTAACCCTAACCCTAACCCCTAGCCCCCCTAACCCTAACCTAACCCTAACCTTTCTTACTCTGGATGTGAACGAGGCAACATCTCCTCACCTCTCCTTCTCACTGACGCTTTTTTGACTGTCTTTTCAACTTTATTTAGCGTGCCAGACCTGAAGAAGACTGATTACAGTCTAAACGTTGTCAAGCACGCTTTTTTGATTTTGATTTTTTCAAAGGCCATTTTGCTTTTTTTTTCTTTTATATAACCAGTGTGATTTTTATCTTTCCCTTTTGGAAAGCTCTTTTTGTTAAACAGTTTTATTTACAAAAAACACATTTAATTTTATTTCATTTCATTTTATACAATAAATATTATTTTCAAACAAAAAATAAATAAAACATATATATACTAACCTCACCAAAAACCTGCACCGACACATCCTGTCTGTAAAAAAATAAGCCTTCAAACAAAGCGGTTGTCTAATTATGTCGTGTGTACAGTAGGTGGGATGGAGTTCACATCAGTTACTTTTGTAGCTGTTGGCCAATGTTTTGCAGAACCTTATCAGGCAGTTTTAATTTATTCAACCGAACTAAACCAGCTGATTTGATCCCAGATAGGATACAGATTTCCTGAACTGCTGTGAAAATGTAAAGTTGAACTTTCTTCAAATGTTTTTGTGAGTCAGTTTCAAAGTGACTGAAGCAGCTGGAATAGTGACACAAAGCTAAAAGCTTTCTTTTCTTTTATTTTTTACCACAAACCTCACACTCCCGCTAAGCTGCTTTGAGCTTTTGAGCTTTTGAGCTTTCATCTCTTTTGAACCCGTAATTTGCATTCATAATATGATTGAAGACTGTCGCCAACGCCTGTCATCTGAGGGGAGGAGCTTTCGTTATCCCATCAATCTCCTTATTGGTGCGGAAACCACGTGAAATCCCCGTTTGGGAGCCGATGCGTTAAACATAAGCTCATTGATTACAGATGGCGAGTCCACGTTTCAGCGGACGCGAACACAGGCGCCAAAATCTCATTTTAAGCTTCTGGCTGTCATTTTGCATTTAATCATCCTTGTGAAACTGTTGACGGTGTTGCAGCATCGGCGCCGGGAGCAGCCACATGAAGCTGCAGACGGTTGTGGTAGCGCTCAAACAATAATAGGTCTCTTAACTTATTCATTCATCAGGAGAAACATCTCATACTTTTCTGTGTCTCATTTATTCTTTATTCCACTTGGACACATTAAAGCTTCTACTGACATCAACTCCTTTAATGTTTCTGCTATCTGTGTATGTTTGTTGGTGCTGCTAAAACAAAATCTGAGACGTCCAGCAGTGAGTGGCTGAAGGTAGAAAACTCTTATTCATCCTGGTCGCATCTAGGGGTGTAAAAAAGTCGATTTGGCAAACTATCGCGATTTTTGGCCGCCCAATATAATATCGATTTTTCAGCTCCTAATATCGATATCATCAGTATGTTGTAATGGTTACTTAAATGTGCAAAAGCACTAATAATAAACAATCAATAGGTTGTTTTGAAGCAAATAGTTTTGACTCAATTTGTCCTCTAAATGATCAATATCATCTGATGAACATGTACAGCAACTTGATTTTTCATCTCTACTTTTAATTTTGATATTAACTGGGTAAAATATTGCAATATAGTGTGATATCCCGAAATTGTGATAATATCGTATTCTGACCCAAGTATCATGATACATATCGTATTGCGAGGTCTTTGCCAAGACTCACCCCTAGGCGCGTCAAAAATCATGGAAACATCAATCAAACATGGCAACACGGGCTGTCGCTGCTGTCACGCTAACAATTGCGTCATCAAACGTTTAAAACGATCATGAAGGAAGATGAAAGCTGCAGTTACCCAGAGCTGGAGGAGACCCCCGACTACAGGGGGGGGGATTGAAATATTGAAATGGAGGAAAAAACATTTGCACATTAAGGACCTGTTTTTGTCTGATAATAAAGATCATTTGGCAGCAAGTTTTTCCTCATATTTTTAATCTACTGTAGAGCAGTGATCCCCAAAGTGTGGGCCGCGGCCCCCTGGTGGGCCGTCGTGGGACTGCAGGTGGGCTGTGAGAGGTCATTAAAATTAAACAAATGTTTTAATCCTCGATCTTCTTTAAATATGTTTTTAAATACTGTATAATATTCATGACATGATAAAAAAAATTAAGAAGTAATAAAACAAACCAGTTAAGTGTTATTCTACTGTCATCTTAACTTAATATGACAAGTGTCACCTTATTTGTTGACCCCTTACATTAATATCGGATCATGGTTCCTTGTCCTGTATGTTGATCACAGTTGTGATTAAAGGTTTCGGTGGGCTGCAGAGGTTTTTCACATTTCAAATTGGGCCTAGGTATTCTGAAGTTTGGGAACGGCTGCTGTAGAGAGAAATGGAAATGACAGTTTTAGATTGCGCTGTCCCTTCAATGCTAATGTGAACCCTGGTTGGTTCAGGATACCGAATTGGAACAATAGTTTTCAACAGATAAAATGGATAAATTAATTGCTATTTGTGGTGGTGTAGTATATGGGCAGTGACAATCATTTTGACAAATAATTGCTCGCAGCAACATTAAAAAAGAATTTTTAAAAAATGAACTAAAAACAAACTATTTAGTTCATTTTTTGGATTGGTGAACTGAACTAGTTCATTTTAATATCTGTGAACTATGAACTGAACTAGTTTGTGTAGAAAGTGAACTTGCCCAAGACTGCATTTAACACTGTGACGTTGCTCTTTGTTTCTATCGTCAGCATCGTAAAACTCCACAACTCTGAGGTTGACTCGTAGCTGTACAAGCGTCACCTTGTCGCACAAAGCAAAGTGAGAGTTGTTATTTTTGAGAGACGCTAAAACCTTGATCTTGTCTCGGTAGAAGGGCCCAGGCTCTGTATGGACGGCAGAGCCGATAAACTGTTGAGAGAGCCCATTGTTTTCTCCTCTTTCGAGACAAAGGAACCCTCTTTGATCGGCACAATCAACCATTGTCCGCCGCTGGAGACATGCGGCCTGCTGGAGGGGAGGACGGTCTGGTTCTGGTCTGGCTGAATCCAGACCTGAGAAGTCACGAAGAGCACAATGACGTCCGCTGCCTGGAGTCAGAGCGATACCGCAGGTATATGTGTGAAAGTGCACGACGCAGGTTCACAGATGGAGGATAAGTTACTTTAGCTTTTTATAAACCGAGCAGAGCCGAGAATATTTCTGAGGCAGGCGGTCCGGAAGTGGAGATCTAAAGATAGAGGCTGACTTTGACTTTAACGTGGAACCAAGACGAGTCACATGAGGGAAACGAGTCTGTTGCAACGCTGGCGCAAAATAAAGGTGACGAATGTGGAGGTGAGATGTTTCCTGAGCTGGTGGGACCGAGCCGAGCCGGGTAAGGGGCTCCGCTCCCGGAGGGACCGGCCCGGCCACGGCTCAGGAAACCACGCTTCCTCGTTTCGCTGATTCCCGTTTCTATTCTTGGAACTGCCAGTGATCTTCAAGGTAAAGTTCTGGGGTGCCAGAGTTGACACACAATGGCGGCACCGCTGTCACGTCTCAGATGTCCTGGAGAGATTAAAAACAATGCCCCGAACTGGAATAAAGGTTACTGAGTCCACGGTTCATGTGAACGTTTCTGGGGACCGGACGCTCTTCCGTCGCTCTGCGGTTTGATCGGTACAGGCTTCACGTGCAAAACACCTGCACGAGCCGCCATTTTGGAGCCTCAGGTTCCTCAAAATTAGATGTTTTGAGCACAGGCGGTTTCATTAGAGCTGGCAGCACCGCAGTCATGCGGAATCTGATGTGAAACCAGCATAGAAGTGGCTGAAGGTGCGACGCCACTGATGGCCGCCAGGTATCAAAGCTCCTCTGGAGTCCAGTCACAGGTGTCAGCCTCCACCTGTCCGTCACCTGCACCTGCTTCTTCCAGTTGCCGCTCTGCCATCCATTCTCCTCAGGTTGAAGGAGAGAGCACAAGAAATGAACTTGATGTTGTACTAAAGAAGATGTGAAAGTAGCTAATAAGACAAAAAAAATAAATAAGAAAACTAGGGTTGGGCAATTTAACGCATTATTATCGCGTTAACCCATTAATTTATTAACGCCGGCATTTATTTTATTGCGCGTTAACGCATGTTGCTCACATGCTTTTATTTTGAAAAGTCTGTTACTGGCTGCTGCGGAACCGGAAGACAATTGGCAGGTAAACAAGGAAAAGCTAAAACAGACATGGAGAACGGTAAAAATCTGTGAACTTTACAGTTCAGGTAGCAACTCAGGTAGAAATATTAACAATTCTGCCTGAAAAAAAACACAAAGATTCTGGACTGCAACAAAACTTTGGCGTCATTCCTCCATGTTCCATCAGATCTGCTCCATGTGTTCACTGTCCTGCTGTTCTCTAGCTGGTTACTGCAGTGCGGCTCCATCTAGTGGCACAGATGTGTAATGACAACAGAAAGTCCAGTCCTCCATTATAAAACGAATTCAGTTCTGTGGCCTGTTTTTTGATTTCGTATTTTTGATCTAAGTCTAAAATTGAAATATTAAAAAACTAGTTTTTTTTTTGTTTGTTTGTTTGTGTTAGATTAAAAAATGAAAAATGTAAATAATGTCACTTTAATTTTTTTTTTTTTTTATTTGACAATTGAAATTTGTAAGCATCACAGATTCACGGATTGGTAAAGTTACTGAACTTTAACATGGACATTTTCATTTCAACAGAAACAAGGTTATTTGTAACAACTGTCAAGTTGAACTCCGCGTTAAAAGTTTCTGCTGTTACCTCAGAAATTACCTGTTTTAATGTTCTGAAGCAGAACATTTAAATAAAAGTGACCTTTACACTACTTTTAAATTCATTATTTGATTTTGTGTATACAATGCGATAAATCGTGATTATTCAGGGAAATAATGGGATTAATCGCGATAAAAAATGTTTAATCGTTGCCCAGCCCTTAAAAAAAGGTTTACTGCTGTAGAGAAGGACTCTCAGAGGCTCTGTTTTCACTCGTTTCTCTCTCATCTTGCTGTTCTCTGTGTGAGGTGCTGACATGGACTAATGGGGGGGGGTTAATGAGCCTTTCAGCCAAAAGTAGATCCATTGTTTCCAAAAGGAAACAATGCTGCTGCATTAACTCATCGTGCTGATGACTGTAGGAGATTTTTGGACCTTTTAAAGTTGAGTAAATGCCCAGAATGAGACTCAAAAGTTTATGTGTGCAAAGTTGCTTTGTGGTATGTGTTCTTTGTTCTTTTTTTTTTTTTTCATCTGGCAGCCATTCAAACAACCCATGCTCAGTGAGGCCTGCAGAGTTTGAGATGCAGCTTTTAGGGTTTTTTTATTATTATTATTATTATTCCTCTGGCTACTGCGCTGTCTGTAAACGGGGGTAAATTTGTCGGGACGAAGAATGCTTTCCAGTTACAAACACTCTTTTCTAGCTGTACACAGTAAAATCAGCACACTCAAACTTACGCTCTCAGATTTGATTTCAACACTTTTGAAGTGTCTATATGGGTCCACACCACAGAGTTAATTTACCTCTTTTTTTTTGGAGAGTTAGTACCTTAACACTAACTAGTGTTACATTATCTCAACACTTTTATGTAGTGTTAGACATTAACTCTCTTTCTGGATTGTTGGTTAACTGTACAAGTGTTACAGTCATTTTAACACTGTAAGGTGTAAAATTAGCTCTTCTAAATTACTAAAAAAAACACTTAGAAAATAAGGTTTGCTAAAAATAATGCCATCATGTTAAGTTGAAACTCATCTATTTCAAACATGCACCACAAATTAACATTTAAAACAGTTTATTGGACACAATTCGTCATTAGCTAACTTAATGTTAACACTAACATAATGCTAACAGCCCACAACCGATACACTGCTTATTCAGCGTTAGCTTGCTTAACAACACAACAAAAGTACGGTCTAAAACTTTTTACCATAGCAGATACAGTCTTTACCATCAAATTACAAGTTTTAGCGAACCAAATGACGAACTAAAATCATCACTGCTTAGCGCGGCTAATGTGGCGACATAACTTTACCGTGAGTGTCTCGCCATTGAAGACAGACCAGGGGTAATATAAATATCAAAACATAACGCCAACATAAAGTTAGCTCATTTTACTTATCGAACAATGTCGACATAAAACCACGGTGAAACGCACAGCTGAACGAGAGGCTCCTCAGTCGGTATTTAGCTCCTGTCGCTGTGTAGCACGGTGGGGGCGGGGCCTGATTTACACTTTAACTGTCACATCCACATTTGGAGTTAAGAGTTAAATAGTTCAGAGTTGATGTTACTACAATGACACTTACAGATTTGATCTGAAGACACTTTGTTTTGATTCCAACTATTTGTAAACTTAGAGTTACATATAAGGGATTTGACTCTGCTTTTGCTTAGATTTCACCAACACCAGAAATATAACTCTTCTCAATTTGCTGTGTAGAACGCTGAACCCCAAAGTGTTTAGAAATGCTCTTCTAACTCCTCCAGACTGATGTTCAGCAGCAGTTACTTCTGTGAGACTCCTGCTTGTGTCTTTCCTTCTTGGCGTTGTGTTGTTTGAAATCCTGTTGAAGCAGAAAGGGAGGGGTACTTAGTATCCCCCGCATGATTTTATTTTTGTTTCCTTTTATTTCCTATCAAATATTTCCCTTTTTTATAATGATGCTTTCACCCAAAAAACATCTAAGATCAGAAGATCTGGTCCAAACTTTTGCACGTGGCTCACGTGCTGATGTTTACATGCAGCTGCATCCAAAGAGACCAAAGACCTGGTGGTGGATTTCCGCAGACGAGGACACGCCCCTCCAACACAGGTGAACATCCAGGGAAAGGACATCGAGATGGTGACATCTTACAAGTACCTGGGTGTTCACCTGAACAATAAACTGGACTGGACAGATAACACCACTGCAATTTATAAGAAGGGCCAGAGCAGACTCTACCTGCTCAGGAGACTGAGGTCTTTTGGAGTGCAGGGAGCCTCCTAAAGACCTTTTATGACACTGTGGTGGCATCAGCCATTCTCTTTGGGGTGGTTTGCTGGGCCAGCAGCATCTCAGTGGCTCAGAGACTGAACAAAATCATTAAGAAGGCCAGCTCCGTCCTGGGATGCCCCCTCGACCCGGTGGAAGTGGTGGGAGAGAGGAGAATGATGGCTAAGCTGTCCTCTCTGATGGACAGTGTCTCCCATCCTCTGAAGGACACCCTGACTGCACTGGAGAGCTCCTTCAGCGATAGACTCCTTCACCACAGGTGTGTGAAGGAGAGATATCGCAGGTCCTTCCTCCCTGCTGCTGTGAGACTGTACAATCAGCACCGCTCTCAGCAACCCCCCCCCCCCCCCCCCCCCCCCCCCCCCATGGACAATGTGACTCATCTCTTTTGTGAGCAATATACATATATATTCATTGACATGTGCAATATACATACTCACTGATGTGCAATAACTTATCTCAGGTGTAGTAATCACTACCAACATATCCCTTGTAAATAAAGTCAGAGTTATTATTTATTATATATTCTCTATTGTAGTTATTGTTTGTTTTTATTATTGTTTTATCTTATTTTATTGTTGTCCTTTTCTCTTTTATTTTCACTTGCTGCTGTAACGATGTAAATTTCCCCATTGTGGGACAAATAAAGGAATATCTTATCTTATCTTATCTTATCTTATCTTATCTTATCTTATCTTATCTTATCTTAAAGGTCAGCGGCTGCTCGTTCGCGTGAGGAACTTTATTTTTGGACCGCGTGTTTGCGTAAAACCATTGTTGTCTGAGCTCCGCGTTGTCCGGTGGTCCTCGGCGGCGGGAGATAAACTCTAACGATTTATTAGCTCGCTGAGGTGTAACCGCAGGCGCTGTGGCGGGAGCAGTGGACTAGTGATGCAGAGAGAGAGAGAGGGAGAGAGAGAGAGAGAGAGGAGGGAGGGAGGGAGGGAGAGAGAGGGAGGGACTCTGCTCCACTCAGCCTCACTAACAAACTGTCTCTCGTGCAGCTCTGACGCACCGCCGGCTGCGGATTCTCCGTCTCATCCCGAACCTCTGCAGGTGAGCGGCTGACGCACCTTTATCTACCTGTCTCTGTCTGTCACACACACACACACACACACACACCCGCGTCGGACCCGCGCATGTCTAATTTAATAAGCTTTTCTGCGGAAACGTGAGGAACTGAGGAACGAGCTCGAGCCGCAGCTGTAGGTAAACACACCGACGCGTCCGGACACACCTGGAGCAGATGTGGGACAGATGTGGCTGTGTTGATTACCTGCCCTCATTTAAATGTTAGATTTTTAGATGTTTGGCTGCAAATCCACCGGTGAGGACGCAACGCGAGAAAGTGCGCTGCAACATCTGCGCAAACGTCACGCATGAAGGTGATAACATCTGTAATTTTCATTAACAATTACATAATTCCAGCTATATCCGCTCACTCCGGTGTGGATCAAGGGCGCGCGCCTGTATACGTCCGGGCATGTGCGTCTGTTTTGGTGTCGGCGGAGCCGCAGATGCTCCTGCCGGTGTAGTGACCGGGACGGCTTGTCGGCGCGTGACATTTCCTCCGGCGCGCTCCCGAGTCCGTAGAGGCGCTCAAATCCTCGGGATTACGCGCAGTCGTCTTTGGCTTCGTTCCGTCGCCATGGCAAAAGTCAGCCGGCGGAACCGCCTGCGCGTCGAGGAGGGTCCAGGCTCGTCCGCCGCAGCGGCTCCGGGGACGGTGCGGGCGTTAAACCCGGTTTCAAAGAGGTGGGGGTGTAAAACGTACCGGAGGGCTGATGGTTAAACTAACATGGAAAGAAAAGCAACTTGTGAGGGCAGCGACTGCGCCGTGACGGCTCCGGAACCGGACCCGGTGGGAGACGCGCCGCAGATTAGCGGGGATTTAACCTGAACGTCGCGTGCCAGTAGAGCCAGCGGGACACGCGTCACCTGCCGGTGTTCACACGTGATGCCGCTCCTCTGGACGCACGACAAACGGACGCGGTCGTTCCTGGACGCGGAGGAACCGGGCCCGTAACGCCCACATCCGCTGACTGCGGCCAGGCTGCACATTATATCTGCGGATCCGCAGCTGGTTGGACATCAGAAGCAGAAGGTCATCTTGCAGTCCAGAGGTCACGCAGCATTCAGAGAAACTCCTGCTGGCCGTTTTCAGTGTGGACGGAGAAGTGTTCTCCATATTAAAGGCAGGGTAAGTGATTTCTGGGTGTCATTTCTGGGTGGTCGTTTGTGTTCGTCGTAGTTTGTTTCTGGTTTATGAAGCTCAGGACTCTCTTCTATCAACGGCGTATTGATCAGATGAGCAGCTAGCTGGTGATATTAGCAATCACATAGAATCCCTTACCTTACTTGTTTCCCCTCCTGAGATTTTATGGATCGAGCGGCTTTTATCATCGACTTTAATCTGACAGAAAATGGAGACGGAGAGACAGAAGTGTTGATTCTCTGCAGACGTGCTTCAGTTTGACGGCTGCAGTTTCAGGTGGATGGAAACGGTGACGTGGGTTCACAGGTTTGGTTCACGATCTGCTCTTCTGGGTCATGATGCTCCAGAACTGCCAACCACAGTTTCATTTCATCCAAAAAAAAAAAAAAAATAAATAAATAAATAAGAATCTTGTTCCAGCTTTGGCTCGGATGTTTGCAACTCGGCCGTCTGCTGCCGCAATATATCACGATATCGCGATATATTGTGATATTCTACCCAGCTATCAAAATTAAAAGTAGAGATGAAAAATCAACAACCTATTTATGAAATTTAGTGTTTTTGCACATTTAAGTAACCATTAATAAAAAATCGATATTAGGAGCTGAAAATTCGATATTATATTGGGCGGCTGAAAATCGCGATATATTGCCAAACCGATTTTTTTTTTTCTCCCAGCCCTATAAATGACATGGGGCTTTGCACCGGACTGTTTCCTGGCGGGAGGGAGCAGCTTCCCCGTTACCGTTCGGCTGCTCGTTTTTAACTGAACAGCAGAGAAAGAAGTAGTTAGATTTACACGTGGACGCCAGCTGGCCGTCTCACGGCGAATAAAGCTCCTCTCCGCTGCTGAACCCTCGCCGGCTTAAAGGAGTCGATCAGGTTAAACGCGTCCAGGACTCCTCGAACAGCCTGGGAAGTTAAAGAGCTGCAATAAAAAAAAGATCAGAGAGGAACACGTAGGAGGAAGCGTATACAGCGGGATGTAGGCGCGTTCACGTATAACTGGAAATAACACCAGAGTGTAAAAAATATAAAAACATAGTGCTTGTAATTATACACGCCCACACAGGTGCAGTAAAAACAAGCATCAGCCAGAACAGCAGCCGTTTCCAGGGAGGTAAATGAGTCCATTATTCTCAGACAGTCGCTCTGTTAAACTGTAATGAGCCCGGTTCTTCTCCGGTTCTTCCCCGCGGTGCCGAGCTTCTCCATTTCAGTCAATCAGCGGAGACGCCTCTAATTCAGCTGCTGAGCTTTTCATTTCACCTCCTCTTTTATTGCCTTTTCTTCCTTTCTTCCTCATTTTCTTTTTTCATCTTTGCAAGAAGCTTCATACCAGCACCGTTATGATGACAGAGGAGGGTGGGGGGTAGCCTCAGAATAATGATAAAAGAATAAAATAAAATAAAAAAAACAAGGGAAATTTCCATGGAGACGTGAGCTACAGCGAGTTGAAGGCAGATTGAGATCAAGATGGCTGATGATGCTGAGAAAACAGACCAAGTGGGCGCCAAAAAAACAAGAAAAAACACTGCTGCAGAGTTCCCTCCTCTGGACTCATAACGCCGTGGCTGAATGTCAATACCTCCATCTCCTCTGCTGTCCTTGTCTTCCGCTGCTCCTCCCTCTCTTTCTGCATCTCTGCTCTGCTGAGTCTCCGGCCTCCGCCGCTGAAACCAAACATGATAGTACAGGAGGACCGGGTCGTAAATCCATCCAGCCTCGCTCATTTCGGCTCTGAGTGTCTCGCGAGTTGACCAGCCGATGGACAGAAAGTTAAAGTGATTCCTGGCGAGAGGCCAGTAGCGTCTGCAGAAATCTCATAAATCCCCAATTTATTCGATACAGAAAAAAAAGAAAATATGTTGCAAGTCAGACACTTTATTACATCATAAAACACATTCGCTCGTTTTGAATTTGATGACAGCAACATGTCTCGTGAAAGTTGCTCAGAAGAAGCCTCGGAAGAGCAGCTAGCAACTTTTCTCTCTTTGCGAGATGCTAATTAGGCTAATTGGCAGCGGATCAGAGACATGATCGGGTAAAACAGTTGTAGGATGATATTCCTCGGTGGAAGCTCGCAAAAACTTTGCACATCTGGAAGTTCCAAAAATCTAAAGGATTCTCTGTGCGCCAGGAACAAAGTCAAAGAATCCAGATGGGATGACCTCTGGAGCATCAGGTGGTAATGCGTTAAAAAGCAGACATACGTCTGCAACCGCGCAAGAAATCCCTGCATGTGAGCTTAAGTTACGTAATCTACGGCTCTCTGTAATGGAAAAATAATAATCCGAGGAGCTAAAGGCCAGTAAAATGTGTCTGTGTGGCCTGAAGCCTTAAATACGACAGAACGACCTCCAGAGATGAACGGAAACGTGTCAGTACCTCCTGACACCTGAGAGGGCGCTCTTCAGATGACGTCACAGCTTCCACGTTGGCGTAACCAATCGTTTTCAGCCGTCAGCTCCACCGGCGGCCGTCTGACGACATTTCGGCTGCTGTTATCCGATGACTTTGGTCCATTTCGATTAACGGCTAACGCTAGTAACTTTTAAAAAAAGAATCAAACGGGCCAGTAATTACAAATGTAAATGAAAAAAATGCACCCAATCGGCCAACAGGGAGCGCTATGAACAGGAAATTGTGTTTTTTGTCTTTGGAGTCAACACGAAGCGTTACAAGGAAGGACTTGCTGAATGTGCTTACTTCCTTTTGTAGACAGGGGGCGCCACATCTCATCTGTTGTAGAGGTCTTCATGGGTCCACTTTCATGGACCCGAACCCGAATGGACCCGTAAAAATTCAACTCGAAACCGACCCGACCCGAGCTATTATCATAAGTCCGGGAGTCTGAACCCAAATGGACCTGAAATATTTGGACCCAGAACCGAGTCTTTAGTTTCCGACCACGAACCGAACCGAGTTACCTGAATAGAACCGAGACAATCCAGCCCATAGTTGCTCATGTTAAAGTTGTCTAGCGTTGAATAAAACTTGATTTTCTTACCTAAAGTTGTCTTCTTCTACCCGGTTCAGTTGCTACATAGGCTACGTGATGGAAACAACAATAAATCCACGTCCTTATTTTCTTTGTGGATACAGATGCTATTGGTAGCAACTGCTAACGCTAATAGCCTACACCGGTCAGGACATGTCTTAAATATGTTCTCTCATCCAGCGTTGTCATGATGGCAATCTGTTGTGTTTTACAGCTGCCTGGCAAACCGCTAATAACACGCTACGGCAACACGGTTGTTTCATGACAAACACGCCACGTTAATAAATAATTAATTAAACTGCCCCGAGTCCTGACATTGGCTGTCACCGCCAATATCTTTACCTGTCTGGAGTAAACGTGGACCCAGCCTGTCAGAGAGCACCGACCGGACCCGACACTAACTGTACCGATTCACATCTTTTGAATGGACCCGAGATCCGATTCGGGTCGGGGTGGAACCTTGGGTTTTTGGGTTGTCGGGTTGTTCCGAAGACCTCTAATCTGTTGCAACCAACAATGCTTTCGCTGAGTTCCTCATCCGTTGAGCTGCTCCACTGAAAGTCGACCTGTTTGACTCCAACACCGGTGGTTTCGAGCGTGCACCAGAGGGAAGAAAGGGTGACGTATCCTTTCCTTCGGCACAAATAAAATAATTAAACTTTTTTTTTTCACAGCCTCCACAGATGACAGATGTTTTTCACATCAGTCGCAGAACACTTGGTGATTATCATCGGCATGTATAGACGGTTTTAAACAATGTTTCCTCCGAGCTGTAACGGGTCTTTTCTCATGAACCGCGCTGCATGATACTGAACGAGAGCGATGCTGAAGTGAAAGGTGAGAATCTTAGCCAGGATGAATAATGCATCCGCGCTGTGAATAATAGATACTTTAACACATCGAATCAACGAAGCAGCAGGTTCAGCTCGCTCTAACTCTGCAACAACGTTTGTTGCTGTTAGGACGTCGCGAGAAGACGTCCTGAAGAGAAAAGAGCCAGCGTGGGTGTTTGATTCCCGGTGCAACTGGTGTCAGGTCCACGTCAATCTGGAACGGCCATCACGACGTGCATCAGATACGCTGCTGGAAGCTCTGAAAGCCTTCACCTCCTCTGGAAAGTGATTTTCACGCTGCTCTGTCAGTCAGGCTGCTGAAACTGAGGGAACACGGGGGGAGGTTTCTGGTCGAGCGCCTGCATGTGTGAAAGGACGTAGCAGGATTTTAGTAGAGAGTCCGTTACTGGGAATAACATCGGCGCTAAATCAGGGAAACATCCCCCTCAGATGTCTCCGCACGGCTTTAAGGTCCAACACGTACCGTATTTTCTGGACTATAAGCTGCTACTTTTGTCCTGCACTTTAAACCATGAGGTTTATACAGAGATGCGGCTTTTCTATGAATGTTTCTTCAGCCCTCAGGGGGCGCTCTAGCAGGAAGTGCAAAAACCAAAAAACAAACCGAGTAGTTAAAGGCTATTCTGTTTTTGTTCAGTAGCCTATGTTGGCTATGCTACTCTACATTCATTTTGTGAGCATCAATACCTGTTATTAATGGACAAACTGATTAATCCAGGTGTGTCTGACCATTGTAGCTACTCAGACACACCTGGATTTATCAGTTTGTTCAGTCAGTTTGTTGGTTCCCCAGTGGATTTCAGGGTTCTGAGTGGACCCGCCGCAGAGGTAAGGTTTTAATCGCAGATGTGGACCGGACGCAGCGTGGAGCCAGCAGGTCCACGATCCGGCTCCAAAGCGGATCCGACACTGAGTGCAAGTGGACCCTGATACGGGTCCGTTTCACGGGTCCGTTCCGGATGCCTTTGCTGTGTGGGGGGGTTTCAGTACACAAGAGGAGGAAAAATAAAGCAACTTGGATTTAGTATACAGGAGGAAAATGAATAAAACCATCAATGACTTTTCTGTTTTGTTTGATCAGTACTTTTAGCTGCCGTGTTACAGGTTCTGTTCAGAAACAATCAGTTCAGGTATGTGAATAAACACTTATGGTACAAAATCTTTCGATGTAAATATCTTATTTCTCAGCCTGGATACCAGCAGCTTATAGTCCGGTGCGGCTCATATGTGACAAAATATATATTTAGTTTATATTTTAATGGGTGCGGCTTATATTCAGGTGCGCTTTATAGTCCAGAAAATACGGTATTTGAAATTGAAGGAGTTTGCGGCTGAGGCCGGCTGGGGGGGTTATTAAGTCCAGCCGGAGCACACAGGTTGTTGTTCTCGCAGGGGGAAATTCCTCTGCTGCTCCAGTCTTTTCTCCGTGGCAACAGGCTGCTAACGTTGAGCCGTTCGCCGGCCCCACTAAAGAATAAGAGCTCCTCTATTCTTAACCGCCCCCCCCCCAGCTCGCTCCCAGCCTCCCACAGCCCTCAGACATCACTCCCTGACCACTCCTTGCTGAATGGGACACGTTCAGATTGAGGTTTTTTCTCCCCAGCGGCTCCATCGGCAGCTCGTTCCGCCATCCTGATGTTCGCTGCTGCGCTCCAGATCGCCGTCCTGTTGCGTGACATAATTTTGGCCTCGGGCCTCACGCCGCCAGACTCACATTTTCCTTCGGGGACACTCTGGTACTTAGAGGCCGACTGCCAAGATGGAGATCCAGCGGCTGCAAAATGACCACAAATCATCACCCCCCCCCCCCCCACCCCCCCCCCCCCCCCCCCCACCGCTGTGTTTGACGGTCGCTACGAGGTGTTTCTGCTGAAACGCTGTCCTCGGTTTGCGCCGCACATTAAAGCCAAACGGCCGCCGCCTTGGACCCATCTGTCCACGGGGCTGTGCTCAGGAAATCTTTGTAGTTTCTGTTAGACAGAAGAGGCAAACAAACTGCTCACGTTGGGTTCTCCGACCGAGCTGTCGTGTACTTTAACCCTTTAGGCGCCGGAGTTTTTTCAGGAAAATATACAATTTTGATATAAAGGTTTCAAAAGGCTATAACTTTAAAGTGGTTTGAGATAAAGGGATACTGTAAATGAGAAATATCTTCAGTATGAACCAAAATTTGGAAAGCAAGTATTTTTGTCATCTTTCGATACTCTTCCTCTTCTCTCAAGAACTCCCAGCTACCATCATCATCATCACCGTGATTTCCGGTGCGCCATTAGTGGTGTGTTTTTTTCCCGTGGCTTCTTCCGCGTTGCCTTGACAACTGTGGTTGTTTTCATCCCCGCTACATTTTTCCATATTTGCGGTGTAATGAGCCCCACTGACACCTCCACCTGCTTGGTGATCTCAGAAAGTTTCCACCCTGGCCACGCTGAGGTGAAGCATCCGATATACGATGTGCTGATTGTGGACTGTGGCGCGTGGACTTGCCGTCACTACTAATGTCAGTTTCTGCTTCACTGGACAACTGCATGTCTTCCTCCTGGGAATTGGAGTTAGCCAGAACCTGACAAAGTGGAAAGTAAACCGACGTCTTGACATCGTGAGTAAATAAAAAAACACTCTTTCGCTCTGTTCTGGTCTCGCTGCGTTCAGCATTTCTATCACTGCTGTGCCGTGCATCTCTGTGCCGGAGGATGTTTTTCAAACTCATTTTATGCTAAAAGCTTTGACTAGCGCCACCACCAAAAATGGTTCTCTGATTACAGGCACACATGTCCGCCATCTCCTGGTGAAGAATAATAACAAGATTCGGCTTCATATTTATAGATACAGTCTTTTATAGTCAGCAATGTTGCTTGTCGCAATATTGCGACTTTGGCACTTAAAGGGTTAACATTTTACATGCTCAGTAAAACCTGAAGGGTCTGAGACTTGAGGCTTTCTTGTATTTCGGTCTTTGGGGCGAATTGACCGGGATCAACCCGTGAATCATCTTTCTCGCTGCACAGCGCTCACTCCTGTGTACGGCCGCGGACGGTAGAAAAGTGTGTCACCAGGTGTCCTGCTTGTCTCTGTCTTCCAGGCCACTGTGTAGGCGAGCCGGCCGAACCCGCCTCGGGGGGAGCGGAGGGGATGGAGAGCAACATGTGACCATCGGCGCGCCACCGACGACAGCATGCTGCGCCTCCGTGCGACCGTGGCTCTTTTCCTCTGGTGCTTCCTGCTGCTTCACAGGCGGGCGCTGGCCGACGAAGAGGCCGCGTGGGGAGCGACGCCGACGAGGGAAAACCCCCCTGAGAAGAAATCCAGCTGGTGGTCCCTCCCCCTGCCCGTGCTCAAGGTTCCTTCTCTTCCCTCCCTGCCGATCAGCATCCCTTTTTGGTCAGACAGTAAAAAGGAGGCGCCTGCCTTGACGACGGTTGCCGGAGGGCTGGCGGGAACGAGCGACCTCTTGCAAGATCACGCGGGATCGGGAGAAGTCGTCAGTTCTGAAGGATCTCAGGCGCCCACCCACGGCGACTCAGGCGCTCACCACGAGTGCGACAGTGATAAGGGCTGGGTCGGTTCCCGTGGGGACGTCGGTTCCTCCGAGCAGCAGCACGGCTCAGACCGACAGCGCCGGCACCGTTTCTCCCACAAACAGCAGTATCAGGGGGGATCCGTTTCCCAACACCAAATTTGAACGAAACCCGCGGACTCACCCGCCGCCGGGCACCACAGAGGAAACTCAGCTCACCACGGGTGCCGCTGTGCAGCGCCTCTCAGATGTTCTTCAGGAGCCGGGAGGCGTTTCACAGAGGATTTCTTCAACAGTACCGCCAGAAACTACAGGTCCTACGGTCCTGACCACAACGCTAAACCCGGGACTGGTGGAGACCACGCCCACCGGCTCTTCAGAAGCCACCTCTGAACCCCCCGTAGATGCATCTACAAGCGCATCCCTGCAATCAGCGGAGGTCACGGTGTCAGAAACCAGTCCGACTCAAAGCCCGGCGGACCCAGGCTCCTCGGAGACCACCACGGGGAGCTCTGGGGGACAGAAGGAGGTGATCTCCCCCGTCCTCGGGATCGATCCAAGCCAGAGGGCCACGTTTCCAATAACGGGAGGTAAGCAAAGTTAAACGAACCGACAGAGGCCGGATCGACTCAACAGGAGCGATCAATCATGTGGCAGGCGGGTCTTTAGCGTTCAATAGACGGCTGTCAAAGGCTGCAGACGGTTCAGCTGTGATCGATGGCATTTCTGGCCACAGAGAGCGATCAGAAGCACAGAATTTGCATAAAAACCAAATCAGTTATCAGAGCGGTGATTTTCCTCGGTCAAAGCGCAAAAAGCATCAAGATGCTGGACCTTTTTTGAAGACAGAGTTGCCAGCAACAAGGTCCCTGCTCTGCAAACACGGCAATAACATCTTTATTACATTTTCAAGGCGCCCCTCTAAAGAATAAAGGAATTGATATCAATTAAACAGAGTTCATTCTGTCTTTCACAATCGCTACCAGAGACTTGTTTGTACCGCCCGCGTTAAAACCCACCCATCCCTTTAGCCGTACCACCATGATGAGTTTCCTGGAGGCCTCATGACCTCTGAGAGCAGAGGGAAGGAATATCAGAATATCTGATCAAAATCTCACATGCGATGAGAAACCAACCCGGCGGCCGGTAGGCTCCACCCCCTCCCCCAACACTGGTGGCGGTCTGGTGTCTGTGTACCCTAATGGGTTTTCTCAAGGAGATCGTCCTCCACGTACAGACACATTAATCATTTAGGGTCAAAGGTTGGGCCAGACAATGAAGAGTTCGATTATTCTCCGCTCTGAGGAGGGTGTGGGGTTACTAGAATAGTTTTGGATTTTCCATTAGTTTTAGTTTTTAGTTTAGTTTTTCCAAATTCAGTTAGTTTTAATTCATTTTTAAAGCAGTTTTGCTAGTTTTTATTCGTTTTTGTTTTGAAATACTTAGTTTTAGTTTAGTTTTTATTAGTTTCAGTGTTAGTTTTATTTTGTAAATTAGGGTTGTAATTTTGGTTCCAGTGAAGCACTGAACTTTTTGAAGGCTATCGAATCACATAGTCGTGTTTACATTCTGGTCTCAATAAACATATGTTTTCTCCCGTACCTTCCCAACGCTGACTGGCCTGCAGCTGTAGCTTCTCTTTCCAGGGGGCTAGCTAGGCTAGCTTATCCAGTAGCTGGTTAGCTCTCTTTCCAGGGGGCTAGCTTAGGCTAGCTTATCCAGCTAGTCTTGGTTAGCTTCTCTTTCCAGGGGGCTAGCTTAGGCTAGCTTATCCAGCTAGTCTTGGTTAGCTTCTCTTTCCAGGGGGCTAGCTTAGGCTAGTTTATCCAGCTAGTCTTGGTTAGCTTCTCTTTCCAGGGGGCTAGCTTAGGCTAGCTTATCCAGCTAGTCTTGGTTAGCCTTCTTGTGTGAGCTTTTCAAATGGACTTTCAGATTCGTGGGTTTTTTTCTCCTTGAGAAGTATTCCACACATTGTATCACCTGCTTCTACAACAAGGGACTTATTTTTATCGTTAACACAGTCATAGTCAAAGAAATCCCAAATAGGACTGAGACACTTTCTCCCAACTTTTGCCGCAGCCATCACTGCTGATCACTTTTTTTGTTGTTGTTGTTGTTGTTGTACAGAGGAGCGAAGTTAATAGATTTCAAACGTTTATGAGGAAAAAAATTACCAACACGAAAACGAAGGACGTTCTTGACATTATTATAGTTAATTTTAGTTCATTTTATAAACACATAATACAGTTTCAGTTAGTTATCGTTTAAAAAAAAAAAACTCAAACTAAAATAAAAATTTCACGTTTTTATTTTATTTCAGTTAACGAAAATGTTTTTTCAAGTTCTAGTTTTCGTTATTTCGTTTGTTTTCTTTAACGATAGTAACCGTAGGAGTGGGGGGGGGGGGGGGGGGGGTCCATCTGATAAAATCGTGACTGTTGGACTTCCATGAGCACGCACTTCAAAAATACTTTTTTATTTCCTTCTGCATCAGCTGAGCTGGAATGCAACCGGCTCCAGATTTTGATCTCCCCGTTCTCGGTGGGACTCTGGTGGATGTTTTGTCTGCAGCTGTGCACCGTGTGGAAAACAGGGATGAGGGGAGGGGAGGGGAGGGGAATGGCCACTGCGTTGGTGTATCAATATTCCAAGCGCACACTCAGCTAAACCACCGGAGGACCGGCCGCTCCGGCGCTGTTTGGACGGCGGACGGGCTCCCTGCCATCCAGCCTCTTTACAATCACAAACCCCCGCCGCTCTGTCCCGTTCCCGTGGACGCAGCATCGTCCCCCAGCTTCCCTGAAGGTTGAAAATGTCCAGGCAGAGGCGAGAGAGAGAGATGTTCCTGGGGGTGAATTAGAAATGGAAACAAAACGCTCCCCCCACCCCCCCAACGTGGATTTTGTGCATCAGCACAAGTCGTGCGGTGAAACGATCCACAAACACAGCAGCTCCATGGGACCGGGACTGTAATTGCTATGTGCCCTTGAGGAGGCTCTCACGTATTAAAAAATTTAAAAAACAAATCAGCAATGCCTCGCATGGGTATCAGATCGTCTATTAAGGGACCGTGCAACATGACAGTTATAAGAAACGAGCTTTCCACAGCCGGCGCTGTTCGTTTTCTTGTGAAAAACCTTCCTTGGTGCTGCTCTCTCGCCCTTCCTCCCATTGTTTCCATCCTGCAACATCTCCAGACCCTTATCATCCTCCGCTGATGCGTGCAAGGATTTTCTTTTTTCCTTCTTTTTTTCCCCATGTGATCCAAGCGTGGCCAGAGACGCTTCGATTGATTATGAAAATGGATTTACTGCAAACACAGAACATGCGACACCATTGCGTGACGGCGTCTTATAGCTTCTACATAAAGAAATAAGCTTTAATGCAACACTGTAGAGGGTTAATCTCCTCAGAGCGCGCTCCCTTTTACTCTGGGATGTTTTTGTCAGGATTTAATTAGCTTCAGGAGGGAAAAAAAAGACTGATGGAAACATTACATAACAATGAAGATTATTTAGCTCCATGGGCCTGATTTTTAGACGAAGAGGATTGGGAATGACACAGCATGATGCAATTTGGTGCAAGAAACAAAATTCGACATGAGCTAATGTTTCCCCGTCACAATATTCCACTATTATGCAGCTAATTGACCTTTCGGTAAGCGCCACCCCCTTCCTAGTTACTGTTGCTAGGTCGGACAAACTTGCTGCTCCTGTGTTAATTCGCCATATTTCCAATGTGTATCATCAGTGTTAATATAATACTATAATAACTCCATGGTGACATATTGCTGCTAGGGACCTGCAACAGAGACTCGAGGTGTCCAGAACGTTTGGAGGGACATTTTTATTCTCTTTTCCAAACCAAAACAAACACAGTTAAGTTGTGTCCGTCCACACAAGCAACTGAACGTGGGGAAAGTTACAAAACACACCTATAGTCATGGAAAAAATTATTAGACCAACCTTGTTTTCTTCAGTTTCTTGTTCATTTTAATGCCTGGTACAACTAAAGGTACATTTGTTTGGACAAACATAACGATAACCACAAAGATTGCTCATAAGAGTTTTATCTAAGAGCTGATATCTTACCAATTTCCATCGTTTTCTTGATTATAACCTAAATCACTTAAGTTTTTACATCAATAGCTATGGCGTTGTACTGCCAAAAACACTGCTTTTATGCTTTCAGTGTTTTCTTTTCTGTCTGTTTTAGTCACATGATGACGTTTAGTGGTACCAGGTATTAAAATGAACAAGAAAGTGAAGGAAAAATGGTGGTCTAATAATGTTTTCCGTGACTGTACATTTACTCCAAGGTAAGTTTACTTTGTTTATTAGATGATTGATTTAACCACCGTTTAGTAAAAGTAATAATATGATTTAGCGGCAGGGAGGGAGATAAGTGAAAACATCTCTCCGATATCATTCCGGCTAGCTCGCTAGCCAGCTATAAGCCTGCCTCATTGTCTACATATATATATGGCCCTGGATATTTATTTTGTTAGGTATAAGGTGAGGCTAATGATGTTAACGTCACTTTATTAATTATATTAATACAATGCTGCGACTGTCTCTATTAACATAGCTCTGGTGTGGGACAGACCTATGGACCAGAGCTAATGCTAACGGAGAACTCATCATCCTCCTTGCCACTAAATCATATTATTACTTTTACTAAACGGTGGTAACCGTTTGATACACATCGGAAAAATAGCGATTTACGAACACAGTCCTTAACGGAGGAGCTGCAAGTTTGTCCGACCTAGCAACAGTAACTAGGAAGGGGGCGGTGCTTACCGAAACGTCAATTATGAGCGCCTGGTTTTCCTCTCACTGCTCCCCTCTGGTCCTCAAAGTCACACGATGTAGCAGCTCCACGTCCGACCACATGGGGGCAGCACATCATAAGAAAGTTTGCCTCCAGTGCCCCTCTAGTGGGGCAGTGTGGTATCACAAGACCGTCGCTTCTGATTGGCGCAGGTTTGTCAGTGGTTCGTTTGTCGGCACAGCAGATCTCTGCGCCCCCATGTGGCCAGGAGGGGTATTGCTACATAGAGTCCCTCTGTCATCGACACATCTGCTGACGTTCTGATGGTCCGACCAAGCTTTGTCAGACCAGCGACATCCTATTTCCCTTTTGAATACCCGGACGCGCAGATAAAAACCCAGCTCATCACTCCTCCACCGCCGTGCCTGGCCATTGGTACGTGCCGAAATGCCGCGTTTGGCTAAAACTGCAGCACCACACGTGGCAGAAACCGCGCAGGGTTTCCGAAGGGGAGGTTCTTGGCCGCTTGGAGATGGTTCAAAAGTCTTGTGGCCCGTTCAGACGCAGCTCCGCAGTCCTGAGTTCCCTCCAGAGCAGCAAGGCTTCCTCCTCACAACCACATACCCGTCTATATTTGTCTCATTTAACCGTTTTTAGCAGATTTTATTAGACGTAATTAAATCTACAGTCACGAGCACATATGCTGCAGAGCTGAGAGGCTGCTGTGATCTGACCGAGCGAACGCAGAGGCAGAAACTGTCCCCTGAGCCGAAGCCGAACCCCTCAAGTGTTCAGTCAACCAGCTGCAACCCCCACGAGGGTCAAACGGTAAATATCAGCGATGCCGCGGCTAGTCTGGTTTTTGGATATTTAGTGGTGGGTTGAAAAGAGAGACATCTCGGACTCAGAAGACCACCTGATGCCGTCAGTTAGTACAGCATTGTGCACAACGTTTGGATTTTAGCTCCCGACCCTCCAAGCTGGACTGGACTTGATTTCAGTGTCGCAACCAAACACGGGTTCAGCAGAGCCATGGTCCAGCCGGCATCGACCCAGTGGAGTCGGTGTCAGTGCAGCCAGCACGAAGGCAACTGCTTTAGTAGTTTCACATCCACCAAAAAACACTAAATGTAGCGTATCTAAGTCATTAAAGTGATGATTTTACCTCCATCTATCTGAGCAGTTAGATGGAGGGCACTTTAAAGGTAGGGTAAGCAATTCTTCACCGTTTCCAACCCACTTTTTTTCCCCCACATCCTGCCTCCGATGCTTTCACATGTTCACTGTGTTGCCTCGTTGGAACTAGAGGTCTTCACGGGTCCACTTTCATGGACCCGAACCCAAATGGACCCGTGAAACTTTGACCCGGAACCGACCAGACCCGAGTCTTTAGTTTCCGACCACGAACCGAACCCAGTTACCCGAATAGAACTGAGACAATCCAGCCCATAGTTGCTCATGTTAAAGTTGTCTAGCGTTGAATAAAACTTGATTTTCTTACCTAAAGTTGTCTTCTTCTACCGGTTCAGTTGCTACATAGGCTACGTGATGTAAACAACAATAAATCCACGTCGTTATTTTCTTTGTGGATACAGATGCTATTGGTAGCAACTGCTAACGCTAATAGCCTACACCGGTCAGGACGTGTCGTGAATATGTTCTCTCATCCAGCGTTGTCATGTTGGTGATCCGTTGTGCTTTACAGCTGCTGGGCAACCGCTAATAACACGCTACGGTAACACGATTGTTTCATGACAAACACGCCACGTTAATTAATAATTAATTAAACTGCCCCGAGTCCTGACATTGGCTGCCACCACCAATATCTCTACCTCTCTGGAGTAAACGTGGACCCAGCCTGTCAGAGAGCACCGACCGGACCCGAGACTAACTGTACCGATTCAGACCCGAACCCGGAGTCACGTCTTTTAAATGGACCCGAGACCCGATTCGGGTCGGGTCAGAACTTCGGGTTTTCGGGTTGTTCTGAAGACCTCTAGTTGGAACAGAAATCAACGCTTTGAGCTGCGTTAATAACCGCGACCCCCGTGATTTGTTAACTGCATCTGTTCAAACTCTATAATTATTCTTCAGTTATAAACTCTGCACACATACTTTGGCACCGTGTGATGATTTTTCTGAATAAATAACTGATGATAAACATGCTGGTCTTTAATTTACCCTGCAGGGGTTTAAACCAGGAGAAACAGTAACAAAACTATTGTTACTACATTTGACTAACGTTAAAACTCACCTGTAACACTTTTAAAAAATACATGCAAGAAAAAAGATCTCTACTGGTTGATGTAATCATTTCTTGAAGATACTTTGCAGCCATTCAATTTTTCAATATTCTTATATATAGTTGGTGTAAACTCATTCAGTGCTTCCCGACATGTTTATCCCTTTTACGTTGCCCCGTATCTCACGTAATGACGTGAATGATCGTTTAATTTGGGGCTCGGGGAGAAAACATTTTTCTCGTGACCCACATTGAACCAGACGTTAATGGGAGCGCCGTGCCGTTGCGCGTAGTCGGTAATTCCTCATTTTCTGTGGCTCTTCCCGTCTTTATTAGGCTCTTTTTCTTCCTGTTTATACTTCTGATGAGCTGCTTCAACTCTACCTCCAGTTCTGTTGCTCTTGAAAGCAGTCTGGACCTGAGACGGACCGGGACGCCCACCCACATACATGGAAGCACATCGACATAATTAGACCACGGAGGCCGTTTTCTCCAGTGTTACGGCTGACTGGCTGCAGCTAAGTGGATGACAGGCCGGTCTCTGACAGAACTGGGTTAGGAAATGTGGTCCTTCCACTTTCCGCGGAGTCGGGTCTCAGATGTGCCGCGAATCAGAGACCGGGGAACTTTTCTTCGGCAAAGCTCTGGGCCCGGCTAATCTGTTTTGTTTTTTTTGTTTTGTTTTTTAAAAGCAGCCGACTCCAGAGAGGCAGCAGTTTGTAAATTAAGTTGCATTTCTGGTCGCTTTGAGATCACTCAGAGGTAAAACTGCACGTGTCCCACCAGAACCGCCGAGCAAAGAGGATAAGGAGGAGGAGGAGGGCGTGGTTCCTTCGACCGCAGGATGGGATGCTGGCACCACCCTGGCAGACGTCTCCTACTCCACCTGCTCAGCTACTGACATCATCCTCACCGCGGAGCACAGGTGAGCGAGCCCGTCCCTGCGTCGCGTCTTTGAGTTAAATCCCTGCGGTCGGGGGACATAACGACAGACTACGCCAGGGGTGTCGGACTCATTTTCACTGAGGGCCACAGCAGCATCATGGTGGCCCTCGTATGGGGCGCCGTTTGTAAAGTTGGTCATGCTGAAAATAACAGCAACATTTTGTCACATTTAGCTTCAAATCCTGTTTTAAAAAGTGGTGTGAGTTTTTGAAAGTCACTTTTTAGCACATTTAACACAATATTTGTTAACTTTTAAAATTTAGTCAATATTTAAATCTAAATATAAATGTTAAATCTAAATGTTTAATCTAAAAGTTAAATCTAAATGTTATGCCTAAATGTTAAATCTAAATCTAAATGTTTAACCTAAATATTTAATCTAAATGTTAAATCTAAATCTAAATGTTTAATCTAAAAGTTAAATCTAAATCTAAAAGTTAAATCTAAATGTTATGCCTAAACGTTAAATCTAAATCTAAATCTAAATGTTTAACCTAAATATTTAATCTAAAGGTTAAATCAAAATTTAAATGTTAAATCTAAATCTAAATGTAAATCTAAATATTTAATCTAAATCTAAATGTTTAATCTAAAAGTTAAATCTAAATCTAATAGTTAAATCTAAATGTTATGCCTAAACGTTAAATCTAAATCTAAATCTAAATGTTTAACCTAAATATTTAATCTAAATGTTAAATCTAAATTAAATGTTAAATCTAAATCTAAATGTAAATCTAAATATTTAATCTAAATCTAAATGTTAAATCTAAATCTGTTAAATCTAAATCTAAATGTTAAATCTAACTGTTGAATCTAAATATTTAATCTAAATCTAAATGTTAAATCTAAATCTAAATGTTAAATGTTAAATCTGAATGTTCAGGATGAAACGAAATATTTAGCTAACATGTAAATTCAAGCGGCCGATAACCGGAAATACCAAAATAAAAGCTCGAAGAGGTCAAAGTCTGTTCGTAGTGTCAAATAACGAATAAAGAGTGACCTTTTCTGGAGAAATTGACTCTTGGACATAGATTAAAGTTGATAATAACCATTTAATAACTATAAAACTATATTTTACGAGTACCTTGAGGTTTTATTGTCACTTTTTTGCAGGACTTATAACCTGTAGCTACTGCAGTCAGTCACAAGGGGGCACACTTCGAATGTAATACTCAGTCTGCTGTCGGTGATACATGCCGTGCTAACATGGCCAAGTAAAGATTTAACTAAATTTTAACTAAATTTTAAAAGTTAACAAATTGACTTTCAAAAATTCACACCACTTTTTAAAACGTGATTTGAAGCTAAATGTGACAAAATGTTGCTGTTATTTACAGCATGACCAACTTTACAAACTGCGCCCCATTGCCCTCGAAGGGCCAGATTAACAACATGACATGAATGTAACAAAGTGCTATATAAATCAAAATAAATTAAACTAAACCTTCTTAAATAACAGTTTCTGTATTTATTACGTATTCAAGTATTAAATATTTAACTCATTATTATATTAAACTCAGGGTTTGTGGTTGTAAACCTGCTCTCGCACAGGTGATCACTGGTTCCGTTATCTTGGTTTCAAAAGCAAAAAACGATTCTTTGTTTTTCTTGTAGGCTAAATTTAGCATACTTAGCTCCGTGTTTGCTGTCAAAACACCGATATAGATTAAACTCTTTCACGACTGACACCGCCTCATAACACAAAAGACAGGTAAAAGTAATTCTCCGTGTTCTTTTATCTGGTGCCATTGACGAGACTAGAAACACAGGTCAATTAAAGAGTTGAATACAATCATGAATACAAAGAATCAATATGCCATGCAGGAATATTTTAATCGGCCGATGGTACATCTTCCTAACATCACAAGAGATGCCGGGAAAATGCACACTTGATGTCAGATTCTGTCAGTTCTTATAGTCACAGAGGAGGCGGATCCTCGTTCTTCTGAGTTTTATGGCCCTTTGTCTCAGAGTTCAGATGGTAAACAGAAGGTCCAGACACATGTGGTTGTGTTTGACCAGGAAATGAGATGTCCCTTAAATGTTTATCTATGCTGTCACAGACTTTTGGTCAAAAACTGTTGGGGATGAGTTGGGGAGGATGTTACAGTAATTTAAGTCATAAACCTAAGCTGAGGAACTCACGGTCATAAAAGGAGACAGCATTCCTTCATATCATAAAGTTTAGTTTTAACAATTAAATAGTGCTCAGATAATTTTAATCCTAACACAGGCCTGCTGTTTCTTCACCTTGAGGTACAAACTTGTATTCGTTTTCTCATCGTTCATGAAACTGCCTTCCTTGTGCATCAAATTTTCTTTTCTTGGACATGTCGGGGTTAGTTTGTAAAGGTTTTTCTTAAGTTCGTCAGTTCTGAAAATCATCTTGATGTCTTGCTCATGGTTATATACCGTTATCTTGTTGGTAACGGTATATAACGTTACCAACAAGATAACGGTATATACCGTTATACCGTTATCTTGTTGGTAACGACGAAATGCATTATGGGAGATGTAGTTTATTGTCCATATGCGCTTTAAAAGCTTATTAGCGCCGTAAAGCTTATTTTAAGTCTTAAAATATTGGTTCAAAATTTAAGCCAATAATTTCCAAGCTCTCGAGGGCCACATAAAATGATGTGGCGGGCCACATTTGGCCCGCGGGCCTTGTGTTTGACACATGTGGACTACGCGCTGCTACTTCGGCGGCTCTGAATCAGTCAGGAGAAACTATTTCCCTGCACCCCCTTCTTCTTTTCCCCCCCAAAGTCACTAATTGCTTCCAACGGGAGGGGAGAAGTGCTCGTTGGAGCTGCTATTTTAGAAAAAACTCCCGGGAGCCGCAAAGACAAGGGAACGATGCCACCCGCTGAACACATTTGTCTCTGTAGTGTCTCTCGCACAGATAACCACTGGTCCAAGTGACAGCAGCTCGCACTTAAAAACCCGACAACAAACGGAAAGTGTTGGCCGGTGATGTCAGGATGCTCCACGGCGCTTTAATCTCCAGAGGCTCATCTCATTACGCCGCTATCAGCTGACTGCAGCAGACGTCGGTGCCAGACCCCGTCAGTTGACGGGCCTGCCAGTTACCCTGCATTCGGTTATTTAAAGGACCGTTCTGGAGCTAAAGCATCCCTGGGACTGCCATTGGATGGTAGAGAGTGTAGATCTTCATCGGGGTTGTTTTAAATCCTGTGAGCTAGCGTAACCTTGCTAGCTTCAGCGCCAGCATCTCTGTCACGTCCTATCTGACATAAATCAATGTCTGCTGACACCGACGCCTGACCCCATCTGCTCCCGAAAGGGTGTGGGCTCTCTGCTGACGGTGCGCCTGCCTCGGGCTCTACACGTCCGTGCACGGACACCAAATACAACTTTCCTGCAGGCTCAAGTGAAAGCGCCTGTTTGTTTTCCTTGCTTCAGATTAATACATTAACTGCACCGATGTCACACTTCTGACATGTCTTTTATGTCGTTCCTCCCCAACTCCTCACTTAGAGGCAACACTCCGATACTCTAGTATGGATCTGAAGAGGTTTAATGGCTCGCTGCTAGAGAATCCATCACGACGAACGACCACCTAAAGCCTGTCCGACACTCTGCTTGTTTTATTCTTGATTTTTTTTTAGTAGTTGTTTGCTCATCCGGTCCTTGACTTATGACCCAAAGCTCCTTGGTTTCATAAATGAGAAAATAAGGAGGGAAGAGAAAAAAAAGCTAAGCTCTTAGCATACTCCAGAGAATATATTTCAGTGTTTTAAGTGACCCAAACTTGAAACTACCTTGTCGCTGCGCTCGGGGCAGCTCAGGTCTGACAACTCCTCATGGAGTCATTAAGTATCGTACAAGCGACTTAAAACGTTCGTATTTTGAGGAAAGTTATCGTACGTGTCTAATTAGCATCGTTACGTGGCTCCGGACGAGGGGTGAGTATTGGCAAGGACCTTGCAATACGATATGTATCATGATACTTGGGTCACGATGCGATTATATCACGATATATTCTGATATTCTACCCAGTTTATATCAAAATTAAAAGTAGAGATGAAAAATCAAGTTGGGCTAAATTTAGCAGACTTAGCTCCGTAATTGCTGTCAAAATTCCGACGTAGATTATACTCTTTCACGAATGGCACCGTTTCATAACACAAAAGACACACTGTTATTACACCTTGAGGTACAAACTTGTAATTGTTTTCTCATCATTCATGAAACTGCCTTCCTTGTGCATCATTTTTCTTTTCTTGAACATGTTAGGGCTAGTTTGTAGAGGTTTGTCTGAAGTCCATCAGTTGCTCATAGATACCGTTATCGTTGTGGGTAATGGCGAAATGCATTATGGGAGATGTAGTTTTTTGCCAATATGCGCTTTAAAGCAGTGTAAGCTTACTTTAAGTCTTAAAATATTGGTTTAAAATTTAAGCCAATAATGCACAAGCTCACGAGGGCCACATAAAATGATGTGGCGGGCCACATTTGGCCCGCAGGCCTTGTGTTTGACACATGTGATGTAAATATTCAGTGAATCTGACTCCAGATCAGTTACTCTCTGAGAGGCGCTGGGAAGTGATCGTACATTTGGGGATGCTTTTTTCATTTCCTGATTCGATTCAATTCAATTTTATTTGTATAGCGTCTTTTACAATGCCAATTGTCTCTAAGCGCTTTACAGAGACCCAGATCATGACCCCCTGAGCAAATATCTTTAACTAAAATTATAACCGTGGATCGTAGAGAGGTCAAAATCATCGTACAAATACAATACATCTGGCGACACCGTCACACACCCAAATCTGACTAGAACTAGAAGAGAGGGTGAACGAGAGGCAGAAAGGAGGAAGGCTTTTTTAAGGAAAGTGAGAGAGGAGGCAGGCTGAGGAGCTTCCTTTCAGACGAGCTGGAAACTCGACTGGTGGAATAAAAATAACATGCAGGTCACCCCTGAAGCAGGACCCATCAGGTGATCAGGTGATCAGTGCACAGCTGGCGGGAACAGGGAGGCGGCTGTGGAACGATGGAGACGATCAACAACATGTTTTACATGACGCAAAATCAATCCCGCTCATCAATCCAGCGGATCGCGCACGTTTGTCACCGCGGAGCTCGTTTCTGATCAAAAAAGATCCACTTCTGGCCCAGTTTGCAGCAGCAGATGCAACCCACATTACCTTCCCCAGAATAGCAGACGATGTCGAGTCGTTTTCCAAAAATAAACCTGTCAAATGTGCAACGAGCTCACGACGGAACGAAGGGCTGCTCAGCTCGGTTTGTCAGAGGCGAGCGAAGCAGAGCGATTAATCTGCGCCGTTTACGTTTGATTGAGTTCTCCCCGAAGCGAGGAACCCGTCCCTGATCGTATCCCTATCCCCTAACCCCTAACCCCTAACCCCTGACCCTAACCCTACCCTGACCCCAACCCCTAACCCTAACCCTTAACCCTAACACCTAACTCTAACCCTACCCTAACTCCTAACTCCTAACCCCTAATCCCTAACCCTGACCCCTAACCCTTAACCCTAACACCTAACTCTAACCCTACCCTAACTCCTAACCCCTAACCCTAACCCCTAACCCTGACCCCTAACCCCTAACCCTAACCCTACCCTGACCCCTAACCCTAACCCTAACCCTAACCCTAACACCTAACTCTAACCCTACCCTAACTCCTAACTCCTAACTCCTAACTCCTAACCCCTAACCCCTAACCCTACCCTGACCCTAACCCTTAACCCTAACACCTAACAGCAGCAGATCTGAACGTTGTCAAGACACCTTCAGCTTCATTAAACCAGCTTCTTGTGAGTTACGGGTCCAAAATGAGTGAACTTGTTGTGGTGGCATCTTGCTGTTGCCAGATCTGGCCGATTCACACCCACTTGGGTGGCTTTCAATCTCTTCTCTTTTCCGGTCAGAAATAAGGCGGGCCTGGGAAAATAAAACCCGCCACCAGCCCGGTGGTTTGAGCCCAGCCGTCAGAGCTCCTGGCCATCACCCGCCTGCCCTCGTTTGACCAGCAGCCGTCCCGTCGGTCCCGTTGAGGTGCATCGTGGGAGATGTGGCTCTCAGCCTGACTAAACTCTCAACCAATCAGCTGTCAGCCAGCTCCAGCGCCATTACCCTGCACGCTGATATAAACGAGCTTTTTTAGGTCTTTATTACGCAGGACGTCTCGGTGGGTGTCCGCAGAGCCGCCTGCCACTTCAGTTATGCGTCAATTGTTCCCAGCACGAGAATATTTCCCGCAGGAATGTGTCAGCTGACCGGGGCGGCGTGTGGCGGGAGCACAACGCCACTGCCGCATACCAGAGCCCGTCAGTCGGCTAAATGTGACGCTGACGTGAGCGAGGTGGAAAGGGAGAGAGAAAAACAACAAAAACAAGAAAAACACGGCACCCGTCACGTTTTCCACTCAGCCCGACTCGCTGGAAACGAACAGGCGGAGGAGTGGTTGACTCAGCGGCAGGGCTGATCCCGTTCTACGCGCCACGTTTCCCATGCAGCCGTCATCCGCCATGATGAGTCAGCGCGGCTGTATCGGCCGTGCAGCGCTGACCACTGCAGTTTATGAAGCTGCAGCCGTCATGGCTCCCAGTACGTTCAAACAAACCGGTGCACCATCACCGGGACTGCAGATGATTCGTTTATGCTCCAATTATGAATCATCATCACTATTGATTAGTTTGTCCATCCTTTAGAAGATTAGCTGCATGGCTGCAAAACCATTTAAACCAGGGGTTAGGGTTAGGGTTAATTCAAAACACGCTTTAGGTCGCGGGTCGAACAGGATAAACATTTATTGAACACACTTAAACAAAATGTTTTTGGAACATAAACATGAATAAAAACAGACAGAAATATTATTCTGTAATAAACTTCTGTAATAAGCTGCACATTTAAGGCGTTAAGATGAGCTGTTATGTCCCTCCAAACGGTGGAGTCTTTACTGTCCATGAACTGACAGATTTGGTTCGTTCCAGTCGTTGTCCTGCGCATCGATTTAATGTCCATTACTTCTTCTGTTACGGGCAAACTGGAGTCCACTTGGCGGATGAAGCTTGAAGCTAGACTTGATTGACGCGGGAAGTGTGCAGCAGGGCCATTGAAGCGTTGCATTTTGGGATCTGTTGTTCCGTGCAGTATTGTTTTAATCGGCACTTCATATCAACGGGCCGTTAATAACGATAATGTAATATGATCTCGCGGGCCGGATATGATTACACAGCGGGCCGGATGTGGCCCGCGGGCCTTGAGTTTGACACATGTGGTTTAGAGCATTTATCAGAGCATTTATGTTCGTCTCACATATGTTGAGCAGATATTAACTGCTTGACATCACCGGTTCAAGGTGTTGGAAACTTCCCTCAGAGATTTTGGTCCACATTAAACCAGGATCAGCTGGTACTAAAGGGTCCAAAGAGTGCCACATCACCATCCTGAACCGTTGGCAGGGTGGATCCGTGCTTTCATGTAGTGGTGACACCCTGGTGTGGTCTTCTGCTTGGTGGACGTGTCGTGCCTTCGGAGACGGCATCCTGCAGACCTCGGGTTGTAACGAGTGGTTTCTGAAACACTCAGACCAACAACCGTGACGCGTTCAGAGTGACTTCAATCCTCTTTCTCCTCCAGTCTTGATGCTGGTTTGAACTTCAGTAGGTCGTCTGGACAGCGTCTACACGCCTGAATGCTTCAACAAACACAAGAATAACGCGATTAATATGTTGAAGTCTGGATTCACTAGTCGCAGTGTTGTACCTGAACGCGTTCATTGAAGGAAAGTTCACCAACTAGTTCATATTTTTCGCGAACGTGAACTGAGCGCGTTCACTTTCTCCTTCACCAGCGGGGGGCGTGAACGAGATCATTTGGGCAGTTGTGAACGACACTCTTTCAAGTTTCAAAGTTCATGAACGGTCAAAACCGTTCCAGGTTTCCAGCGAACCCCATTTAAAATACACCACAAATGAGTTGTGATTAAAGGTTTCGGTGGGCTGCGGAGATTTTTTACATTTCAAATTGGTTCTTGGTATTCTAAAGTTTGGGAATGGCTGCTGTAGAGAGAAACTGAAACGGAAATTACAGTTTTACATGGGCTGTCCCTTCAATGCTAATGTGAACCCTGGTTGGTTCAGGATTCAGAATTGGAACAATAGTTCTCGACAGTTAAAAAGGATAAAATAATTGCCATTTGTGGTGGTGTAGTATATGGGTAGTGGTAATCATTTTGACAAATAATTGCTCACAGCAACATTAAAAAAGAATTTTAAAAAAAGAACTAAAAATTTAGTTTATTTTTTGAAATGGTGAACTGAACTAGATCATTTTAATTTCAATGAACTATGAACTTAACTAGTTCGTGTAGAAAGTGAACTTGCTCAACACTGACTAGTCGGCAGTAAAAAGTTCGAAGTGGCAGCAAACTGCCTCAGGACTGATTTCTTGACTGACAGTTGCCACAGCAACCACACATAAAGCCCCCCCACCTGTGCTTCAGTGTAATACTTTCTGTAAACATGAGTTTCACCTGATTATAATGAATATGAAGCTGTTGGTTCCTGTGTGATTTATGTGGTCAATTTTCTCAAATTGCATAAATAATTAACGTGAAACCTTTGAGGTCTATTTCAGAAACATAAGATGAATTACGTGGGTGTATTCTGTCACGTCAGGACGCCATACATCAGGGTGAGACTGAACGTCTCATCCATTTGCTCTCTTAATAACCGTCCAGTATTTCCTGCGTCAGAGGCCTGATGGATGATTACACACCTTACTAATTCTCTCCCCCCGTCTAATTTCCCGTTAAGTACAGTGCTACACAAAGCCGATCATTATGAGAAAGATGCACGGGGGAGCAATAAAGTAAGAGCGCCGCGTGGAAAGACTCGTCGGACCTTGATTAAAAAGCAGTGCATCAGCAGGAAAAATAAAACCTCAGACGGAAGATCAATCATTCCTTTGTGTCCTCTCTGGGAAAACGATGGAGCTCAGGATGGCCAGAGGGGATTGTGGGAAGCAGAAACAGCCTGTGTCACATGACGCAGAGCCCTGGCTCCCATCACGAGGTGAACCGTAAAAGAGAAAATCATCCCTTTAAAGAAAAAAAATTTGTGGTGCACGATAACTATCGGGCCGATAACAGGAAATTATGACATCATTCCGATAAGTCCGATATCGCGACAAATAGCCCCGATAACATACATATTTTTATCAACACGGCAGTGCCTCGCTCCCTCTGAGCCTTGAATGACCGGCAGTGAATGTTATGTTCAAGTAACGTCGGCATAATCAGAAAAACGATTTCTCAATCAGGAAAATCAAGAATACCCCCTCATGCCAGAAAACAACTCGTTAACTCGGTCATAATTTTAGTAGTTGCTGACTTTAATTGATTTTTGCAGAATTTCCCCTCATGTTACACATAAAAAAGAAAAAAAATAGAAAAGGCTGAAAGAACGACTAGCAAACGAGGAAACGTGGGAATTTACATTACACCTTGAATGCAGCCTGCAGAACAGCGTACTGATCACAACAAACATGGCGGCGTGGAACTTTGTTAAAGTTTCAGAAGATAGTTTGGTGGTTATTTGTGACGAATCCTCCGAGTGAATTCTACGAGGAGGGAAGCACAAGCTTTAATACGTAAAACCTGATCAGCCACCTACAACATAACAATCGCTTCCATGGAGTTTTGAAATGGCGCTAACGTGAGCTAATGCTAACGTGCGCAAACCAGCAGCAGTCTCTCCTCTCCCTCATCTCTCTCATCTGAACCTTCCATGAGACAAAAAAACAAAAAAACTATAGAACCTCATTTACTTTAATTAAAGGTATTTATTTAAATGGAACCACAAGCCAAAATCTTTTAAATGTTAATCTTTTTCAGTTAGTAATTCTGATGCATGTATTTCCATCAGTTCAAGGAGCCTTTATTTTTTATATCAGTCAGTAATGAACCTTATTTAAGTTAATGTGAGATATCAAATAGGTTTGTTTGATAGATTTACAAAAATGTTTTAGAGGCTTGTCAGTAGTTTTCATTAGAAAAAAATAAATATCTGTTCATTTAAAAAGTCAAAACTATTTTTGGTTTTGTTCATAGTATTGATGTAATGATCTTAGGTAGATGCGTGTGTTATCGGTATCGGCCTTTAGGAGCTGAAAGTTATCGTTATCAGTATCGGTTTTAAAAAACAGTTATCGTGCATCCCTAAAAAAGAATAAGGGAGTTACCTTCATGCCATAAAAGGAAATAATTAAAAAGGGAAGCCGGGACAGAGAGGGTTGGAATACAGGAGAACTGAACCTGTCAAAGACACGCAAGAAAGGCTCGAAACAAGACGGAAAAACCACACGGACTCCACTTTTAGAAACAAATTAGACATCTTCGCTTTAAAAGCAGAGACTTCAGAGCTGGCGGTGCCGGCGGTCTGCTCATTTACGGTCTCGAACCGGTGCACGACACAACCGCGAGACTTAATGCGTTCCGCAGGTGTGGCCGGATGCCAGTCTGGCAACCGTCCGGTACGAAAACACGGCATTTAAACCGACCGCAAAATGCACTAAAGGCCGCCACGTGCTCCCCGCTGGGCCGTTTCTGTCCAACCTCGGTCATCCATTGGTGACGAACTGCATTAACGTGCGCAGGCTTGATGAACTTCCCAGGCTTCCTCGTAAAAAACCTGACTGACACACTCACATGCACATGCAGAGCTTTGTGGTGCTGCAACATGTCTGACACCATCATGAGCAAGTTGCATGGAAACTCCAGATGGCTGATGAAATACAGGAAAAACCAGCTCTGTGGTTCCTCCACATAAACACACACACACGTACGCATGAACGTGTACAGTGATCCCTCGCACTTTAAGTTCCGCGATTTTAGTTATTTGCAGATTTTTCAGAAATATATAATATAATAAAAAAATCAAGAAAAAATTGCGGAACCATCACAGGATGTTGTGCGCGTTCTCTCGCAGCGAAGAAATGTTGTGAGCCAGCCTGGCCCCTTTAAGAAGGTGGCCTTATGGGTAATGGAGTGTGTGTGTCGTGGGATGGCAGAATGAAAACGGGGTTAGATGCATCGTTGCCAGGTGTACGATAATTATCATATTTGTATGATAATTTGGCCCTCTGTACGATCAATAATCCAAAAAAGGCCAAGTGTACAATAATTTGACCATTTCAATTATTGCCTGCCGCAACTGTCTGCCAGAGATAATCCTACATTTCCCACCTGGCAATGCAGGTTAGATGAAAAGTAGAGTTACATTCTCTGTTAACCGACAGGAGCCCAACAATACAACCTGTGTGATGTTACAAGTTCCTGCAGTGCCAGAATAAAGTGCTTGTTCCATGCAGAGAAAACCGGACTTTTTCTTTTGTTGTTATTAGCGTGTTAGCCGCTAATTACGAGCCAAAAATAGCACAATACCAGCGGTTTGTTTACTACGGTTCAGAGACCAGAGGCTGTGAAAGTAACAGAAAGACCACAGTTGAGCCTTTGTCTTGTTTCGCTACTTTTTTGCGGTTTTTAAACATATTTTAAACACATTATTTAGGCTCGGGGGGCTCCGGCTCCAGTTCGCAGATTTTGATTTTCACGGGCGGGCGCCAGTCCCCATTAACCGCAAAACATAAGGGATTACTGTACTCTTTTGACGGTTCAGTTAGAAATCGCCTTCTTCCAAGGTTTTTAAATGGATTAGCATGCTAGCAGAGCTCCCTCAGCATCCTGGATCAGAGCCAGTTTGTGTTCCAGCTCCAGAAAAGTTTAAACGTTCATAACTGTAAATGTTTCTTTGCATTCAACGGTGTGAAGTGTTGTAAGGAAGGATGTTTACAACTTGTCTAAATTGAAGAGGAGGCATTATCTTGTCCCGCATCTCCTCAAAACACTCAATCCGATTGCAATCTTTGCTTCTCCCGCCAGCGCTGCGGAGGAATTTTGATCCAAATCTTTTCTCCCCTGCAGGTTTCTACACCGCCGACTGGATGTCTGACCCGGCGAACGGCGGCGTCACCTTGCTTCCGGACTGCAATAAAGAACGCTCAGGGCTCTGCAACTCCACCCACGCCTGGGACGCCGCAACTGTCTCGGACGCTAGGCCCGCGCACAACATCACAGCCACCGCCACGAACCAATCGGGCGGTCCCCCCCTGGTCCCGGCCCAACACATGCTGGTGCCGCTGTACACGGACTGGAACAGCGCCATGGCAGTCTGGGGCCTGGCCTGGGAGGCGCACGTCTACGGCACCGGCTGCGCCTTCACGGCGCTCACGCTCGCCTCGGCGCTCAACCTGCTGTGCTTGCCGCTGCGGTGCCCGTCGGGATGCGGCTACTTCGCACTGGTCAGCCTGTTCCTCCTCGCCGCCGGCTGCACACGGTCCTTCTCGCTGCTCTACGACGCCTACGGCCACCAGGACCGCATTCCCTCCACCGAGGCCTCGCTGATGCTTCACGAGGCCCCCTTTCCGTGCCTGACGGCGGCGTTCGGCCTGGTTTTCCTCCTCCTCTCGATGCGCTCGAGGATGCAGCTCTCCTACTCGGCCTTTCAGAGACCCTGCTTCCTTGCCTGCCTGGTCGTCCTGCATTTCGCCGCCGCGTTCGGACCCGTGACGCTGCTGAAGCTCTACCAGCGGAAGCCCCCCTTGTGCCTCTTCCTGTCGCTCATCTCCCGCGGCGCCTTCGTGGGACTGGCGGCGTTTCTGTCCACCGCCTACTTCGTGTTCTACGTCTACGTCCGGGCGGACTCTAAGCACATCTACCACCTGAACAACACGTCTCCGACTCCGGCCGAGCGCTACAACCGCTGCCCCTTCGCCGAGAGCCGGGACTGGAACCGCGCGGCCGCGACAGTTTGCGTCTCGGCGCTGTTCTGTTTGGCGTGCGCGGGGCTCCAGTTGTACGCGATGCTCAACGCCATGGGCATCGCGGGCGGAGAGCAGGTCTTTCATCCTTGGCCCTGGTGGGCGTTTCAGTTCAGCTGCAGACTGTGCGAGCTCGGGGTTTGCCTCACGCTGGCGTTGGTGGTCGCCCAACCGGTCTACTGTTCCGACCAGCTTCCTGCTGCTGGGAGCTGCTGGACCGAGCTCCTCGCGTCCAAGTCTCCCATCCTGCCCGGCGGCTACCAGTGGTCGCTGAGCCAGCAGGAGAAGCTCGCCATCGTGGACACCGTGGGGCTCGGCGAGACGGAGAGCCTTCCCCTCTACACCCTGATGGACGAGAGGCTCGGCAGCAGCCTGAACGGCCTGGACCTGCTCTACCACAGCAACCGGGCCCTGGCGTACAGAGACCTGGAGGTGGACTTGGACTTGCAGGGTTCAGAAAAACCCGAGGACGGGGGAGGCCGAGAGCCCTCGGGCGGATCCTCGTTCGCGAGCGACTCCACCGCAGACCTGCGCCCGCCCTCCCCCATCAACCTGCGCCGCAGCATCGACGAAGCGCTCTTCAGCGAGGCCTTATTTCCCATGAGCCTCTTCAGCCCGACGAGGCCTTTCCGCTGCAGCGACATATCTGTGAGCAACCACTGGACTCTTCCAAGCAAGGGCTTCTGCGATCCACCCTCAGCCGACTCCGGTCTGTATCGGACCTCCTCCTGTCTGGAGATGGCCTCTCAACCCCAGCCCGAAGGAGACGGGCGCACCACGCGCTCATCCTCCAACAGCTCCTCCCCCGAACGCTGGAGGGGCAGCTCCTCCTCCTGCTCCCTCTACCGAGCCTCTCTCGGAGACTCGTCGCTGGTCCTCTGTCCGACCCCGGAGAGACACGGGGGGCAGCCTCTCCAGGAGGGGGCCGCCGGCCGTTTGACCTCATGCGACCCGCCGGGGAGCTACCAAACTCTGGGCGCCGCCTCCCAGGAGAGTCTGGACCTGTCGGCCGAGGCGGATCGATCCGTGCAGGAAGAATTCATCAGCGTTTGCAGACAGATTGATGCTTTAAGCATCTGCAGTGAAACTATTGATTTATAAAAGGAGACTAATCAAACGAGGAATGAGTTTCTGCTTCGTGCAACAAGCGGACTATCGATTTCTTTTTTTTTTTTTTTTTTTAAGAGCACTTGAATGTGCGCGTCAGCTTTACGTCCCCTATAAAAGAACTGGCAGCTGCAAAAATGTTTTTTGGAGGCTCGAGTTTCCGGAGAGTCCAAGTGCCAAGACTGTCGAGAAGCCAAGAGGTCATTTGTACATTTTACATGTTTGATAAAAGTTGAAGTTTGTCCGTCAGGCTATGAGTAACATTTTATCAAGTGGTGATATAACGAGAACTTGATTTGTATAAATGTTTTTAATCACATTTCAACATTCCAGCATACAGAACTGTGACTGAATTAAGCACTTAAAATACTACTGAGGTCATGATCTCTGAGGAATCTGGCTCAACGGTGCCCCCTGGTGGTAATAAAGGCACACTACACCCATCTACTTCCTGCTAAATGGCATCAACAGCATCTGCTTTGACTGGTATACTAAATTATTTATGTTTAAATATAACTTTGCTCAGTACATGGTTTAATAAAACTTTCCTTTATAATATCTGGCTTCTGTTCATTTACAGTCATGGAAAAATTATTAGACCACCCTTGTTTTCTTCAGTTTCTTGGTCATTTTAATGCCTGGTACAACTAAAGGTACATTTGTTTGGACTAACATAATGATAACCACAAAGATTGCTCCTAAGAGTTTTATTTCAGAGCTGATATCTTACCATTTTCCATGGTTTTCTTGATTATAACCTAAATCACTTAAGTTTTTACATCAATAGCTATGGCGTTGTACTGCCAAAAACACTGCTTTTATGCATTCAGTGTTTTCTTTTCTGTCTGTTTTAGTCACATGATGACGTTTAGTGGTACCAGGTATTAAAATGAACAAGAAAGTGAAGAAAAAATGGTGCTCTAATAATTTTTTCCATGACTGTATGTTCTGGAGAGACGACGCTGCAGATGATGATTCAAAAAGACAGTAGCCCACACACAGTATTACGCATTTATTCTTTTTTTGTTTGTTTTTTTGTTTTTTTACATACTGAACAGCAAAAGCAACTTTCCTCTGATGAGTGTTTCACTGTAAACATGTTCAGAAGTGATGATCTTCACCAAAAAAAAAAAAAAAAAAAAAAATCCCCTAATGGATTTACTAAATACTGAGTGTTTTCACATCCATCTAGAAGGAGAGGAAAGTTATTAAAAAAACAAAACAAAACAAAAAAAAGCACTTTTTTGTGGTTTTGGTTGCTGAAGCACAAATGATACAAAAAAAAAAAAAACTATGACACTTGTGCTTTCTGAGTTGGCTAACAGGACTCCTTACTGGACAGTTAAGACATATTTAAAAACCTGAATTCTCATTCTTCATACATTTTCTTGCAGTTCGGACACGAGAGCCGTCAGTCGGGTTGAATGCTGCGTAACCCTGGTAACGTGGTCCACCGGCAGGTCTGAGGAAGCAGCTCGGCTCGTCTCGTGACGTTCAACGGCGGTGCGACGACATCAGAGATGCCGACGTGACAGACGGAGACGCTGACGTAATAATGGGAGGCGGGGCCTGTAACATGTAACATGAGTCGTCGTCCAACCTGCTTCAAGGCAAACCTCTGGTGACAAAAATCAGAAAATAAAACTCATCACGCAGGATCTGTGAACGCCAGGGAGGAAACGAGAGGAGGAGGAGCAACGTCGCTATCAGATTTGGTTTTAAGTTACAAAAGAAGAGTGTAAAAAGAAGTGTAAATACACTTGGCAGTATGTAGGCGATTAAAGCGGAATATAAATACAGCCGCGGTTTGGCTTCGTGAAAAAACAGACATGCGTATCAAAAACCCTTCATGCTCCATCCGAAGGCCCCGGCGCCGTGCAGGACTGATTACAAAGAGTTTGTAGGAAATTATTCAAATTGTCGGTCCTGATTGAAACGTTTCAGTTCTTTTAAAGATACCTGATCTTCACCTGTTGGCCCCTCCCACGACAGAAACGCCAGCAGAGATGGGACACCCCAGTTTATTGATTTGGCTCAGTTCGACGGGTAAATGAGCGTCTCGACTTCTGTCCGCTGATCGTGAACTTGGAGCTGACGCGGTCGACGTCGTCCGACCTACGATTGCGCCGAGTCGACGGGACGCGGTGACGACTCACAGGACGCGAAGCAAAAACTGAAAAGGGCCGCCGGCGATTCGCCCGCTGCGCGAGCGTGCTGAACCGGAATGAGTGAGGCTGCTGGTCTCCATGGCGATTTTTCTGGTACCGGATGACTCTCTCACACACACACACACACTATCGACACACACGCACGCACAACTGGTACACGGCTGCAGACTTGAGATATAGGTGTGAACATCATCCCCCCCAAGAAAAAGAAAAAAAAAAAAAACCCTGATGTGACCCCACAGTCCAGGTGTTCAGAGAGCTGAGCGTCGCTTTACTTCGCTGCGATGCCCCTCCCATCCCCCATTCGGCTGGAGACAGAGAGAGAGAGGTGGGGGAAACCGAGAGGGGGGGTGGAGTGGGTGGGTGTTTTGGCTGAAGAGGTGATTGAACATTTGGTCACCGTTGATCTGGAAGCGATCTGCGCTCCACCTCTTCCTAGTAAAGCCGCTTCTCGTAACTGCGAAAACACAGAAAGAAACGTTGGAGCGAAAGATCAGAGGAACAAACCCACGGGGACAGGTGGGGGTGGGGGGGGAATATGTGAAAATATGTGACCTCAATTCATGAGCAGTGAGAGGGGAACGTGGTTCTCTGTGGAGGTCACATGGTTCTGGGTCCAGAGTTCTGGTTCAGTCTTCAGACTGGAACCAGCTGCTAATTAATTCAGACGATGTACCAAGAAAAAAAACTTCACTCAACCTGTAGGGGGGAGTATTGGCAAGGACCTCGCAATACGATATGTATCATGATACTTGGGTCACGATACCAGGGCTTAAAGTTAAAAAAAAATCCTATAATACACATTATAGGCAATTTGGCAAATAACTTTTTGACTTTGTGCTTAGTAATGTACGAGATGACCTTTAATTTAAATGTGAATTTTAGAAAGTAAAGGTTATTAAGTTATAAGTGAAAACATGTGAAACTCAGTCAAGCCAATTAATCTGGTTCATTTAACAACCATTTTATTCAGTCAAGGGCAATTTGTATAAAAAAAAAAAAACAAAACATAAATTGCAACTTTTCCATCATTTTTGTTCAAAACAATGGTAAATTAAGTTATAGGAAATACATTCCATTTGGTTTTGACTCGTCTCTTTAACATATTTGCAGAGGCAGTTATGTTATTAGATGTTATTCCTCTGGATGCATCATCATTAAAAAAGTGAACCATTACATTCAGTATTTTTCCAGGTTTTGGGTGGTTGCTTCATCAACATTCAGAGAAAACCTCCATCCTTAGAGCTGATCAGACGGATGTTTCTAGAAATCTGGTGCTATGCCGCTGGGTTCATATAACTGGCCTGCTGATTGGAAACAGGCAGTTTTTTAATAAAAAAAAACGTTTTTATCAACGGCTACTTTTTTTTCCACAGACATACAAACGGTTGAGCGATCGTCGATGATAAATCGTGTTCAGCAAAAAACGACCACACACGTATTTTCAAGTCACAAACAGATCAGTCATCGGAGCCGCTACGTCCGCTGTGGCTCCCGGTTAAGGGTTTTATGTCCAGCGTTTCCTTTGTGACGGTGAAAAGCTTTTTAAAAAACACACAAAAACAGGTACTAGACTCCCTGAGCTTCTGCTACCCAAACGGCTAACTGTCTCCACCCTTGTCCTCCATCCTGCCCAGAGACACTTGTTGTCTCCATTCAAACAACCACCGGCTCACCTCGGATGCTGCGTTCAAGACCACTCAGATAACATTGTTGTGCTTTTTCCCCATGAATCATAATCAAACGCTGGAGATCCGGCACAGTGCCGGAATACTTTAAGCCCTGGGATATGATATTGTGATATAATGCGATATTCTATCCAGTTAATATCAAAATTAAAAGTAGAGATGAAAAATCAAGACGCTGTATATGTTCATCAGATGATATTGATCATTCAGAGGAAAAATTGAGTCAAAACCGTTTGCTTCAAAACAACCTATTTATTGTTTATTATTAGTGTTTTGAAAAAAATCTATATTAGGAGCTGAAAAACCGATATTTTATTGGGTGGCTGAAAAATCGCGATACTGCCAAATCGATTTTTTTTTCACACCACTATGAACCTATGCTCTTCTTTTTCTTGAAAACGAAAAAGTATCATAACAACCTTCTAACCCGTTACGCCCCCCAGAGTCTGACTCTAAACTCTGAACTGGCAGAAAAAGCCTGAAGAGATGAAACATTCAGGAAGAATCAAAAACGCATCATTTCGTCCACGCGGGTCTTTGCACTTACGAGTGAAGTCCGTGGACGCCTCCCTCCACCTGCGCTGACATGGTCCTCTTCTCAAACTTCAGCTCCCCGGAGTACATCATGGAGCTGGGGGGGAGGAGGAGGACACAAACGTCAAGCACAAAACATCTGCAGCCATTTTAAAAAGCTCCTCTGGACGCGCTGAGCTCACCGGAGGACTGAGAGACTCTTGGCCCCGATGTCCTGGCAGCCATGTTGGATCCCCGCTATCAGGTACGGGACAAACTTCTGGATGGAGCCCTTGTCCTGGACCGACCCCGAGACGCCCTGGGCCACCTTCACCTTGTCTCCCTCACTGCGGATCAAACGGGTCGGTTAATTAAACCTAATTAACCTCCGGGACCGGCGGCGGGAAACTCCCACGTACCTGAAGTAGCGTTTCTGGCTGCTCGTGCTCTTCTCCATGGCGTCCAGGGAGCCCATGCCGCGATACTTTTTCAGCCGCACGCCGTCTGAGAAGAAGTACTCCCCGGGCGCCTCGGTGGTCGCCGCTAGCAATGAGCCCATCATAACTGCGGAGGGAGGAGACGGGAGAGATTCACGCGTGTCCCGCCCCACCACTGTCATGACATCACACAGTCCCCGCCTCTCAGGTCTCACCTGTCGACGCTCCCAGCGACAGGGCCTTCACGATGTGCCCCACGGTCTGGATGCCACCGTCGGCGATGACGGGGACGCCGAAGCGCCTGGCGTACTCCGCTACCTTGTAGACGGAGGTTCCCTGGGGACGCCCGCACGCCATCACTGGAGGACAGGAGACATGTGACATGAAACAGAGACGCTCAGGGGAAAAGAGGACGGGTCAGGAACGATGGGAGGGGTGGAGGGAGATGCTCCGCCCCCCGTGGCCCAGTCTGAACAAGGAGACAGGTCTCCATGGCAACACAGAGATGAGACCTTGGTGAGTCACCATGACAACAGAGAGGGGTCTCAAGAGTTTCTGACGGCCCTTTTTCTCCTCACCGTTACAGATTCAGCCAGGATTCATGTCTCTTTATTCATTTAGTCAGAAACAGAGAAAACTCCGTACCTTCCTGCGTGATGCAGATGGAGCCGCAGCCCATGCCGACCCTCAGAGCGTCCACGCCGGCGTCGATCAGATTCTTGGCCTGAGCTGCTGTGACCACTGCGGGAAAAGAAAAAAAGATGCCAGTGATGCTGTCCTCACTGGTATTTAAAGATACTGCAAGGAAGCTGTAAACATTTATGATGAACAGCTCCTCTTTCTTTCTGCAGAATAACTCACCGTTTCCTCCTGCGACCTGTAAATCTGGATGCTTCTGCTTAATATAGTTGATCATGTTGATCTGATACACTGAGTTGCCTTGTGAAGAGTCCTGGAAATGCAAAAAGATCGATTAGGGATGCACGATTACTGTTTTTACAAATCGATAACCTGATAACTTTCAGCTCCTAAAGGCCGATACTGATAACACACACATATACCTAAGATCATTACATCAATACTATGAACAAAACCAAAAACAGTTTTGACTCTTTAAATGAACAGATATTTATTTTTTTCCAATAAAACTATTGTCAAGCCTCTCAAACATTTCCGTAAAGCTATCAAACAAACCTATTTGATATCTCAACTTCTTTAAGTTGAGATATCAACTTAAATAAGGTTCATTACTGACTGATATAAAAAAAATAAAAGCTCCTTGAACTGATGGAAATACATGCATTAGAACTACTAACTGAAAAAATACATTTAGAAGTTTACAAAAAATATACATAGAAAATTAAAGCATCGACACAAGTTAAGATTCAAACATTTCTACCTTCTACCCATTTCACCTTTGCTTGTTAGCTAAAGTGAGCTAAAGTGAGCTAGCGTTAGCTCAAGTTAGCTTGATTTCAAAACTTTAAAAAGCGATGGTTATGTTTCAGGTGGCTGATCAGGGTTTGACGTATTAAAGCTTGTGCTATTTTTCCCTCCTTCGCTTAGAGCATTTGTCACAAATAACCAGCGAACCCATCTTCTTCAGAAACTTTGAACGAATTCCATACAATCACCGCCATGTTTGTTGTGATCAGTATGCTGTGCTGCAGGCTGCATTCAAGGTGTAACGTAAATTTCCACGTTCCCTCGTTTGCTAGTCGTTCTTTTAGCCTTTTCTTTTTTTTTCTATTTCTGTGTAAAATGTGGGGAAATACTGCAAATATTAATTCAAGTCAGCAACTACCAAAATTATGACCGAGTTAACAAGTTGTTTTCTGGCATGAGGGGGTATTCTTGATTTTCCTTACTAAGAAATCGTTTTTCTGATTATGCCAATGTTACTTGAACATAACATTCACTGCTGGTTCATTCAAGGCTCAGAGGGAGCGAGGCACTGCTGTGTTGACAAAAATATATATGTTATCGGGGCTGTTCGTCATGATATCAGACTTATGGGAATGACGTTATCGCCCCGATAAGTATCGTGCCGATAATTATCGTGCATCCCTAAGATTCATCGTTTAGATTTAAAAGGGGGAGAAGAAAACTTTCTCTTGCCTCACTGCATATTCAGACTGCACGCACCTATACGAGTCGTGTCTGTTAGAAAACTACCTGCTGTTAAGTTTTTGGACTCTGGTTGTCTGATTTGGACTCAGACAACCAAATAAAGAGGCCAGAAAGTGGTAAAAATATCACGAGTGGAACTGAGAACGGTCAGAGTGATGCGCAGAGACCTGCTTCACCGAAGAGATGGGCGACATGAATAATGAATGAGCGTCTGCCTGGTAAAACACTCCAGGCCCACTGGAGAAGAAGAACCCACACCAACGACACCCACCAGGACCACGACGTCCACCCCAGCCTGCACCAGCAGGTCCAGTCTGTATTTGTCGTCCTCCCTGGTGCCGATGGCGGCGCCGCACAGCAGCTGCTTGCGGGAGTCTTTGGAGGCCAGAGGGTAGTCTCTGTTCTTCTTCAGATCCGTCCTGGCGATGATGGCCACCAGCTCGTCGTTATCGTTCACTATGGGAAGTTTACCTGAATCAGGAGGAAAGAGAAGCTATTCAAGGAAACTGAAATCCAGTTGGAAAGTTCCGGGGGAGGAGGGGGGAGTCACCTTTTTTGCTGCGCTGCAGGATGTCGTTGGCTTCTTTCAGCGTAACACCAGCTGGAGCCACCACCAGCTCTTCCCTCTTGGTCATGGCCTGAAACACCACAGCAGGATTTAGTCTTAAAGGAGGGCTACGTAGAAATACATCTGACCACATGGGGGCAGCATATCTGAAGAGGGCTCACGCATCAGCCACAAGGAACACAATCCTGTAGATACAGAAAACTGCAGCTCCTCAGCTGACCTCAAAAGTAAGGTTATTTCCACCCTCCCATATATAAAATGTTCAACTTTACTAAAACTTCCATAGCTGCTAGAGCTGAACGATTTTATCGATTCTGCAATATATAGATATTTTATCGATTTTTCAGGTATTGATATTCTAAGCTTCTTTCTAAACCCCTGTGTCCCACCTTTAAAAGCTTGCAAGCAACAATTTGCACTGTTTAAATAAATGACGTATTCTAAGACGAGAAGGTCCCTCACCTCCACCAGAGGTTTGCTGTGGTCCTTCTCTGACAGGAAGTCGATGTCTCTGGAGGTGACGATGCCCACCAGCTTGCTGCCCATCTTTCCCGTCTCGGTGATGGGGATGCCGGAGAAACCGTGTCTGGTTTTGGCCTCGAACACGTCCCCGACCGTGTGGCGTGGGCTCATGACGACGGGGTCCGTGATGAAACCCTGCTCGAACCTCTGAGGGGCCAAGAGACGACACAAGCTCAGAGTTGAACCGCCAAGTTGACGCAAGCGCTTTTATAGTTCCCCGTTTTGCGTGAAGCAGCGAGAGAAGCGAAAACGTCACACGTGAGGAAAAGCGAGAGATTAATGCGCACGCACACCCATGAAAAACAACATATACACACAAAAAAAAACACGTAGACAGGACAGTTACCGTTTCCTAGATAAGAGACAAGATGAGACAAAATAAGAAAAGTCAAGAGCGTGGTCACGGGAATTTAATTCGGTTGCCAAGAACAAGCACTTCAACTGCTTGGATTGGTTTTAAATACGTTTGGGTTTGAGATGTCGACAAGATAAAAGCAGAAAGATCCTACCAGAACGTTCTGGAAACATAAAATCAGTTTACCTTAACCTTCCGGACTTCATTAGCCTGGAACTCTGGTGTGCAGTTGTGATGAATGATGCCGATGCCTCCCATGAGCTGCCACGCAGATACAGATCGTTTAAGCATTTTTAAAAGGGAAAAATAAATAAATTAAAGACAGTCGGTGGTGTGTGCATGCATTTCTCACCGCCATAGCGATCGCCATGGCCGACTCTGTGACGGTGTCCATGGGGGAGGAGATGAGAGGCGTTTTCAGGGTGATCTTCTTGGTGAGCGCTGATGTCAGGTCCTGAGAGAAAAAAAAAAAAAAAAAGAGAGGAGTTGACACTCTGAACGTCTGCCAGCAGGGGGCAGCCTGCACCAACAGGATGCATTAAAACCAGGGGTGTCAAACTCCAGTCCTCGAGGGCCGCTGTCCTGCATACCTTAGATGTTTCCCTGCTTCAGCACACCTGATTCAAATGAATGGATTATCACCACCTTGTCATCCAGGTCTGCACAAGTCTGTTAATGGCCCAGTCATTTGAATCAGGTGTGCTGAAGTGGGGAAACATCTAAAAAATGCAGGACAGTGGCCCTCCAGGACTGGATCTTGACATCCCTGATTAAAACTGTTTCTAACCCTGACAACCCAATGGGCATCAGTCACATGAAGGCAAGGTCGTTTTCAGCGGCGTTACAACAGACTGCGTGTCACAAGAACCTCTTTTGAGCAGAGGAGAAGTCAGTTTCAGCTCCAGTGTGTCATTTTGTAAATAAAATAAAAAGCATTTTCGTGTCGAGAGGCGGACTCGCGACGCCGTCTGAATCTACCGCGGAGCGTCTTGTTTCCGTTTGTCCGAGCGGCAACCTGCTCTTGGACTCATTGCCGGTTCCCACGAGAGTAACTCAGGAGGAAAAACACATTCCTGGCACGTGGGAAACCAGCGAATCAGCTCAGTCTCTTTATCTGGCGCAGACGTAAACTGCAGAGGCTCCTCGCTGCGTTTCTCAGGGGGTCACGGTGAAGAGACCCCCCCCCCACATGTCTGCCCACGAAGCGCAGCTGCAACAACCTGCCGGACTCAGTCGAGGGTTAGAGAAGCGCGTCCAGAACGCCACGACCTCCAAGAATCTTCCAACCCCCCCCCCCCCGTCATAGTGCTGCCACTTTTCCCCGCTGCATGCAAACCGACTAGTCAGGAAGAAATGACAAAAACAACTCTCCACTTTCATCTGCATCTCAGATGGAAACTCAGACGGCCGGATCAGGTGCAGAAGATTTCTAGCTTTAATCTAGAGGTTTTACAAAACTGTGGCTTAGGGATGGAACGGTTACCGGTATTACAGTAAAGCGCGGTAAAATTTTACGCAATAACGATTACCGTTTATGTTTGACTTCATCTCATTATCGCGGTCCATTACCAGGATGTGTAATATCAGCCTCATTCAAGTCTGTTAGCGACTCACAACTGGTCTCGCGTGAATATGTAGCTTGTAACAACGGCATCATAACGTTAGCATGGCGGAAAGTGGTGATAGCACGCAGGACATTGAAAAATGACATCGAAAAATGACCGGAACGATGTTCTTCTGATGGAGTTAAAATATTTATTCCATTAACTGTTCCGACAACCATAACGCCGGCAGTAAACACCTAACCAATAACAGGCAGCTACCTTTATACCTGACCCTCAGGTAACAACACAGCGACACCCACAGACACACAGAGTGAACTACAATTCAGAACAACATATTTGGCTCCTTTTCAACTGTTTCTTTATTTGAACATTTATACGTATTTAAGGTTCAGCTAAAAGTCCAAAGTTGATTTCATTTGAACTTCACTATAATTTTTGTTCCTGATAATTGTTTGCATATTTTGACCTACTATGGCTGTTAAAGTGTTTATTTAAATTTGCACCAGACAAATAAGCTTTGAAATCATAAAATAAAATCTCTTTCTGTACCAATTGTTTGCTCTTTTAATGTGAAAGTTTCATTTTGATAAAGTTTTGGCTTCTGATTTTTCAATATGATAAGAAAATCACAAGATTTTGTGAAATTATTAACCTTTTAGGCGCCGGAGTTTTTTCAAGAAAATATTAAATTTTGATATCAAGATTTCAAAAGGCTCTAACTTGAAAGCAGTTTGAGATAGAGGTATACTGTCAATGAGTGAAATTGTTCAAATAATTTGCATATTATGACGTCACAAGGTGGCGTCCATATTGGGAAATGTTCAATTTTGATATAAAGGTTTCAAAAGGCTATAACTTTAAAGTGGTTTGAGATAAAGGGATACTGTAAATGAGAAATATCTTCAGTATGAACCAAAATTTGGGATGGAAGTACATTTGTCATCTAATTTGATTATTGTGACATCACCAGGTGGCAGGCATAGAAAACATCCATTTTTGTTTTCAAGATTTCAAAAGGTTGAAATTTGAAAGTGGTTTGAAATAAGGGCATACTATAATTGAGGAATATTGTTGAAGCAAAATTTGGGCTGTAGGTAAATTGTCAACTAATTTGCATATTGTGACAGGTGGCGGCCATATTGGAAAATGTCAGTTTTCTTATAAGGATTTTAAAAGGCTATAATTTGAGCGGTTTGAGATAAGGGAATACTTTCAACAGTCAATGTGAAATAAATTCATTATGAAATTAAATTTTTTGATAGAAATAAATTCACTGATCCAATTTGTATAATCTTTTGGCACTGTTTGGGGGCCATATGGAATTGTATTATTTTCAAAGACCTTCAATGATCAAGATGGCACTGCTTGTAGTTTTTTAGTGTGTGGTATCTTTCATTGCAAGGCACAGCACAAAGACCTACTCCACACTGACGGATGTTTCACGGGTGATGAGGTTCATCATTCAGAAAAAGAGAGATGAAATCAAGTGGCTCAAAATTTGTCAGATCGTCTCCACAATAACCAACAGGCTCATCAAAATTTGGGATCCACTTTAGATATTCTTCCTCTCCTCTCAAGAATTCCCAGCCATCATCATTATATATGCCGTGATTTGTGGTGCGGCCGTGAACGCCATCTCCACCGCCATTAGAGGTGTGTTTTCTCCCACATCTCCCACAACCGCGGCTGTTTTCATCCCCGCTACATTCACCGATATTTGCGTTGTTATGAAACCCTCTGACATCCCGACCACGTCCTCTGCTTGGTTTTTGGAAGCCACACGAGGTGAAGCACCTGTTGTACTGTGTGATGGTTTGACGCGCGGACCCGCCGTCACTACTAATGTCAGTTTCATCGTCATTGAACAACTCTACCTTTTCCTCCACGAAATTGGAGTCAGCCAGTAACTGACGAAGTACTTCGTCGATGGTAAACCAACCTCTCGGCATCGTAAGTAAATGAAAAAAAAATATTATTTCGCTCTGTTCTGCTCTCGCTCCGTTCAGCTCTACTACCGCCGCTGCGCAGCCCCGTCTCTACGACGGAGGGTGTTTTGCAAACTCTTTTTCTCTGAAACTTTGAATGGCACCAGCCCCAAAAAATCTACTCAGATTACAGGCACACATGTCTCCTATCTCCTGGTGAAAAGTAGTGACACGATTCAGGGCCACATTTATAGATACAGCCTGTTTTATTCAGCAATGTTGCTTGTCCCAATATTGCGACTTTGGCGCTTAAAGGGTTGAAATGTATGTTTTTTTTTAAGACTTTGTACAGCAATTAAGAAAATCACGATAAAATCGTTAAACCGTGGTAATTTGGTCACTATAATCAAGATATCAAATTTTCCATATCGTTACATCCCTACTGTAGCATTTAGAGGCATTTTAGCTCCATTTTCAGACCAAACAGAAATATTACAGAGAGGACGCAGCGAACGGTCGGAGGCCGGGAGTCGAACCTGCGACTGCTGCAGGAGGGCGGCGCCCTCTGTACGGCCATCGGTTAGCAGATCGTTGTAAACCTTCTGTATTTACGGTCATGAAGGCGTCTCTTGACAATTATTTCTTGACTTCTCTTCACATTTTTAAGTTTTTTTTTTCCCCCCAAGTAAAGGACTTTGTGATCTTCTGATGTTGTTGAGCTCATCAGGACTTCCTTTCTTTTTAACTCACTTGTTTCCACTGACGACATTGTGAATCAGAACGTTCACTGCCACTTCGTCAACCAACAAAGTTAACAATAAACCAAACTTGATGAAGTCATACCGCTGGTTTGTTCTTCCTCTTTTCTACATCTATTCACGTGAAACCTCTAGAAATGAAACTGTAAGGCGACACGTTGATCTGTTTGGTTGTTTTAGTTTGAATCTATTCATCGTGGCGTCCCTGTCCAAATACTTCTGGCTCAAACTGAAAAACAGTTAAATAAGAATCTAAATAAAAAAGCCTTAATGCTGAGATGACCCAGAGATGAAGTCATGAACATCAACCAGACATGAATGCAAACACGACAGGGCGGAGCAGCCACGTAGACCGCATTGTTAAAAAAAAAAAAGTTATGGAGGCAGCGACTGGAGGAAAACAAGACTATTTCTGTAAAACCCGTAATTATAAAAATAGCTGAGTCTGGGTGCGGAGCAGACATCTGTTTACTGAAGTCTTCAGTGAAGTAAAGCTGCTGGTTTCAGGGAGGATTTAGACGACATGTTGACCTCCGCGGACATACAAGACCTCACGTGCACGCCCGTGCTCTTAAAAATGACCCCCGGCCACACGTGCACTCACCACTTCGTCTGAGGTAAAGTCGATGAAACCAGGTAAGATCAGGAAGTCGCTGCAAGAAAAAAAAACAAGAAGGACAAAGTCAGCAACTTTGATGTCTAATGAGTTAATTCAAGACTCCAGGAACTAAAGAGTTAATATTTATAACAACATCACTGGAAGTCTTTTTTTTAATTATTATTTTGTTAAATGCTTCAACGCAAACAAGGTGAACTTAAATGAGACTCCCAGTGATGAACAAACAAAAATAACCAACTGCAACCTCAATTCATTAAAAAAGGAGAGAAAAGAAACAGCAATAAAACATAAAAACAGCCAGAATTTAATCATTTGCAAACCTCAAAGCTGTTTTTTTATTCACACTAGAACACAGAAAACATCTAAAAAGCTCAGTGATGATGCGTCGTTGACACACGACGACAGAAAAGTAACTGCTACTGAAGAGGAGACACCCAGAGAAACATCTAGAAACTAATTAAGCTCATTAACAGACCGGCGACGTGATTGGATGTAAGAGGAAGATGTTGGAGGGAAACAGTTTCATGGGATGAGTTGTTTTTCCAGAATAATCATCTTTCTTCCACTCTGAACATCATCTACAGCACATTAATGTCCTCAGAAGATCCCACCGTATTAAAACCAGATATGATCATTTAATGGAACATCAGCGCTAAAATGCACATTAATGCAATTTGGTTTTTTGTTTATTAAACACCACTTTTTTTTTTTACAGCGTCCCTGTTTTGCAGATCCCTCAAGGACATCAACAGAGTCTAAACTAAACGTCCTCCATCATCTTTGACCCCCAGGTCACCACGGCGCTGGTCCTCAGAAGAACCTGCCGTCGGATTAAACTCCTCTTTTGAGCGTCCAGGTTCCTGCTGATGGTAAAACCAGAGACGCAGGAACGGCGCGTTTGCTTTTCTGGCCCGGCCTGTATGTATTTAGTGGTTTTCTGCAGACGGGTGTGAAAAGAAGAGGTGGAGGGACGGATGGAAAGACGCAGGAATAAGGGAAGCTTTGTTCAGGGAGGGAAGCATGCGGCGGGGAAAAAAAACCTGGGCGCTGCCGGCCGACGTGACGAGTCCAGATGAAGACTAAACTTCACTCGGAGACAAAATGGACGGAAAAACAGAGCATCCTGCTAAGCAGACCGAGCTGACGGACGGGTCCGGCTTTGAATGCTAAAGAAAACAGCGGCTCGCTCATGAGCTCATTATGGTTTGGTCTGAAACGCTCCCAGTTTGCATCTCTTCATTTGTCTACATTTAACATTCAAAGTGAGAACCCGAGACCACGACTGGTCCGGTTCCTGCCTGAAAAAGACAACCTGAGCAGCGAAGAGGATGAGACGACGGGCTGAAGTGATGTGTGAATGTTTTTATCATCATTCTGGTTGGCGGTTCCTCTGTTCTCATCGTTAACGGGAGCCGTCTTAAGGACGATTGGGTTTTTGTAGCCGCCTGAAATGCAGAAGAGAAAAGCGCAGTTCACCCGATTGACCACTAGGCTCCACACGCTCAAACGCCAAATAAACTGGGTGGTATGACCCTGTCGGGGTGAAAACTGATGTCCAGTCAACTGGTTTCTGCTACTTCCAGTTAGTTGTAACGGCGACCTGCAGCCTGGGACGTAGAGAGGATGCTTTATTTACAAAATTCACCATGCTCCCGTCCCACTTCCCGCTCTGCTCATCTGCGCGAGGACATGTTGGCACCTCTTCCTTTAAAAAAATAGATGCGCCTCTTCTACACAGATGGATGAAAAATAGACGTGTCTGGCCCAGGACGGCATCCTCCTCCCCGCCGGCTCCAGCCGACGCACAATCTGGCAACAAGGCTCTAAAAACAAGAAAGCTAAATAAGATCTTGTGGCGAGCGGAGGCGTAATTAAAAAGATATGACGGGTGTGCACGTTTCCACTCGGGCTCACAGGAGCACACAATGCTCGAGACTTAGCGTCACTCTGAAGGTCCAGGAGTAACCAGGAGTAACCAGGAGTAACCAGGAGTACAGACGGAAACCTGAAGTGTGATTTCCACACGTGGGTTTTAAAACTCAGCAGTTCAGGAAGTAGCTTTTGTCACAGAGCTGCTTCTGTTTTCATGTGCAACTTTCCCTCCACTGAGAGGAACCGGCATGTAAACAGAATAAACTAATTTTATATTATTACACAAGGTGACAGGAGGAGGAGGAGCCTGAAAGATAAACGAAGCCAAACACTGAACCTCAACGACTTCATCTATGAAGCGTTTCACATCGATCAGGAGCAAGGAGGTCGAGGCAGATAAAGCCAGAAGTGCACGACAAGATAATGGGGGGCCTCATTAGTTCCAGGTATAGATCTTCCTGACGCGTGTTAACAGTGACGCCCCCCCCCCCCCCCCCCATGACACCCACCAACACGCTCTGTGGGTCGTTAGATGGAGTGTAACGAGTGATCTAAATACGGAGAATCGCCCGTGAAAAATGATTTCAAGCGGACGTCTGGTGGGTCATTTCCAGCCGGGGGGAGGGGGCGGGGTTTACTTATGAACATGCAGAACTCTTGGCGCTGGCGCTCCAAACCAAAGCATCCATCATCTCTTCGTTTTGCCTTCAACGACAACCACAAGACCAGAAACGATACGTTTGAGATCCCGAGTATGAAAGTCAGTGATTCAGGTCGGGACGGATACGTGGGGGGTCAACGAGCTCACCCCGAAGGTTTCAGGGGATCATGTGACGGCCGCCCCCCTGCTTCGGCACGCCCGGTTCAAATGAAACAGGCAGACTTGCGCGGACGCCAATCTGTTCACCTGAACCTGGCGTGCCAGGGCCAGGAAACATCCGAGACGTGAGGGCGGCGGTCCGAAGAGGCGCGCCTTACGTACACGTGCGGACACTAGGGCTGCACGATAACTATCGGGCCGATAACAGGGAATTATGATGTCATCCCGATAACTCCAATATCACGACGAACAGCCCCGATAACATATATATTTCTGTCAACACGGCAGTGCCTCGCTCCCTCCGAGCCTTGAATGACCAGCAGTGAATGTTATGTTCAAGTAACGTCGGCATAATCAGAAAAATGATTACTCAATCAGGAAAATCAAGAATACCCCCTCATGCCAGAAAACAACTCGTTAACTCGGTCATAATTTTGGTAGTTGCTGACTTTAATTGATATTCGCAGTATTTCCCCTCATGTTACACATAAAAAAAAAAAAATAGAAAAGGCTGAAAGAACGACTAGCAAACGAGGAAACATGGGAATTTACGTTACACCTTGAATGCAGCCTGCAGCACAGCGCTGATCACAACAAACATGGCGGCGTGGAACTTCATTAAAGTTTCAGAAGAAGATAGTTTGGTGGTTATTTGTGACGAATCCTCCGAGTGAATTCTACGAGGAGGGAAGCACAAGCTTTAATACGTCAAACCTGATCAGCCACCTACAACATAACAATCGCTTCCATGGAGTTTTGAAATCACGCTAATATGAGCTAACAGAAGCTAATGCTAACATGCGTAAGCCAGCAGCAGTCTCTCCTCTCCCTCATTCCTCTCATCTAAAGCTTCCATGAGATTAAAAAATAAAAAACAAAAACTACTGAACCTCATTTACTTTAATTAAAGGTATTAATTTAAATGGAACCACGAGTCAAAATCCTTTAAATGTTTAATCTTTTTCAGTTAGTAATTCTGATGCATGTATTTCCATCAGTTCAAGGAGCCTTTATTTTTATATCAGTCAGTAATGAACCTTATTTAAGTTAATGTGAGATATCAAATAGGTTTGTTTGATAGGTTAACGAAAATGTTTGAGGCTTGTCGATATTTATTTTTTCCAATGAAAAAAAACTATCTGTTCATTTAAAAAGTCAAATCTATTTTTGATTTTGTTCATAGTATTGATGTAATGATCTTAGGTATATGTGTGTGTTATCGGTTATCGGTATCAGCCTTTAGGAGCTGAAAGTTATCGGTTATAAAAACAGTTATCGTGCATCCCTAGCAGACACTTGAGCTTAAGCGTTGCGCGATTGCTCGCATTTTGAAGATCAGCAAATGAAAAAAAAAGAAAAAGAAAAGCAGACTCACACCAAAATCTTTTCATCTCCAAACCAGCCCCGTCCACCTTCGCCCTCCAGTAACTCACATGTCACATGGTCACATGTGCAACGCTTCCCCGAAGACACGACGGCCTTAATTACGACTCACGCAGAAACACTCAAACACAGCAGCGTTTTCTTCTCAGTCAGGGACAGAAACAATCAGAGAGCCTCCAGCTGCTGAGGGTTCGTCCTCAGCTAGGATTTCACGTAGCGGGTGACTGTAGCGGTTATTATTAAATGGATTCAAGACTTTATTATCTGTGAAGGATTTACGAAGAATCTTCTACGAAAGGGAGTGAAGACATGGATGCACATCAGCGCCGAAGCACGACCTGGCAGTTGCACAATGCTTTGCTTTGCGGTTATTAAAAATAACAGTCATAAATTCTTTCAGTCCAAACTCTCGTTATGTTAATGCACCACCGAGAGGTGAATGATCAGAGAGGTGAGGTTCGTCGGAGCAAAGCATGTGTGGAAAAGGTCCTGGTGCGACTGTGCATTCACGTCTTTACAGTACAAATCATGCACTTGAGAGATTAGTTCAAAGTAATTATGCAGTTATGTCAATCGGAAGCAAATTGCATCCCCATGATCAAGTTCAAGTCAAGCGTTCAACCTTCCACGTTCATGCATTTCACTCCACGCCAGCAGGTTTACATGATTTTTGGAATCAAGGACAATAATTTGCTTCCTTTCCTTTTGAATTCAGCATTTGGAGAGACAGAGGATTTGTTTGTTTTTTTTGTCTTGTAAGTTTGAAGATGACTGTGTTACTCACTTGTAAGTCAACCCATCTCCTTTAGAGCAAAGCTCTTCAGCCGTACAACCATCCGAGACAACACACTGTTGGTCAGATCTGCCGGTTCAAAACGTGTTGGCCGTTACAAAGCGCCGCCGTGTGCACTCCACCCACCACTCCGCACACGTGAGCTTTCAATTCAGATCTTACTTCTGACATACAAAATGATTTTGGTACGGACAAAAGGAAAAAACAAGAAAAGAAAAATGAATTTGCGAAGCGAGGGAACTTACTTGTACGTGAGGCCGTCACCGATCGAGAAAAGCTGCTGCGCCGAGAGACCGTCGTCGGGGACGTAGCCCGTGCCGCCGCTGATCAGGTAGTCCGCCATGCTGTCAGGAGACGAAGAGAGGTCACCGGGGTCAACGCGCAGCCAAACACACACAAACATTTATCCCCTCCCCTTTCAGAGGCGAGAAGCAGCGATGAGGCCCTGAAGGTGTAAACATGATATAACCTGCTTTTTTTTTTTCCAACAATAAATAAATGACAGCAATAATAATATTGAATTAATAATAGTAGGATGTCTTGTTGTGGAGATCTTTCCTGCCTCCACAACAAGACATCCTACTATTATTAATACAATACTATTATTGCTGTCATTTATTTATTGTATTTTTCATTTTCATTTCATTTAATAGCATATGGCATTTACTCTTAAAATTCTCTTTAGGAGCAACAAGGGTGTATGTGATCAGGAATGAGGACATCAGCTCGAAACTGCCAGGGAGGAGGTCCAGAGGAAGACCAAGAAGGACATTTTTGGATGTAGTGAAAGAAGACATGAAGTGATGGAGTGAGAGAAAAGTATGGAGGCAGATGATTCGCTGTAGCGAGGAAAAAGAAGATTTGAATATGCTCTTTAAAAATAGAAAAAAAATCCTCTTTATCTGAGCAGAAACAGCAAATGCTTTGCAGGCAGCTGTCGTGACCTTCTGACAGGAAGACGTAACCATGACAACATCAACATCCCCTGCGCCTGCGCGTTTCAGCTACAAAGCATCCGCTTCCTTCATTAATAACCCTGCAATAAACGTGGATGCCCTCATTTAAAGAAAAAAAAAAGAGATGCGTCTTCACCGACATTTACAAGACCTAATGCTAAAAAAAAAAAAAAAAAAAAATCGTCGTTGCGACACAAATGAAAATCAGTGCAGTTTTTCCAGCTGTAATTAATGACAGCAGCTCAGCCGCGTCCGCCTCGATAATTAACGTCGTTGTCGCTTCTAGTACTAAAAATGAGCCCACCACGAAATAAATAAATAAATAAATACATTTATAAAAAGAGAGAGGGAAAACGACAGCGGTGCGGCGGCCCCACGCGACCGCGTGTGAAGCAAAACATGGCCGCGTGACCCACTAACACATAAACGCACCGCGGCAGCTAACGGGTCTCGCGGCGACGCTCTTGAACCTCACGCGCTTTTAAAAGAGGACACCGGGTTAAATGAGGGTTAATTTAAAATAAATAAATAAATAAAAAACCCATCTACAAACTGCCATTTACCTCGCAGTCCTGGGGTAACACTGACAGGCTGCTGACCGAGATTAGATTATCAGCAGCTAGCAAACATTAGCTGCTTCTCTCGCGCACCCGTAGATAACAAAAAAAAAAAAAAAGAAAGAAAAGAAATACAGTTCTTCAGACTTCTCTTTATTGATTTTTCTTCTTCAGAGGTGGTGCTACACCATCCCTGTCACAAGTTTCCCTTCCTCATACTTTTCATCTTCGAGTCAAATGAAGTTAAGGCAACGTCATCGCAGACTGTTTTCAACAGGAATGGTGCGAACAACGTGGCAAAAAATGTTGATAATTTGCCACAAAATGCGGCGTTTTGCCCGTTTGAACCGTGCCGAATTTAAGAAGGGGTCCGCCTGCGTGCCGTCGGTGTTGTAAAACATATTTTTTACACGATATATCGACTCTGGGAGAAGAAGCAACGCAGACTCGAGGGTGTTTTGAAGCGAGTCTGGTGATGCGGTCAGAAGCGGCTCCCTACATCTCGGCTACACCCGGAGGATCTATGACTCAGAAACGACAGTTCAAGCAAAGTTACTCACATTAAAACTATTATTACGTTATCCTCGATGGGTGTGCATTGCATCATCCGAGCAAACACGACATAAATACATGTTTACACAGTGGCCACGTTTGTCCGGTTCAATCAGTAATAATGTAGCATTATCAGTTATCCAGAGTGTTCAATAACTAAATAATTAGCACGTAGGACCATGCTGTCAACAATACTACTACTAATAATAATGATAATAATGATTATAACTGAAGTGAGACCACACAGGAGTTGCTGTCCTGCAGACATGTGGGAGCAGCCTTTAGCATGTAGCATTAGCAGCTTAGTTATGTAGGTTTCACCCACACGGAGCGCTTTAAGTTGAGCTTTTTCGTCGTCTAACGCACACGGGAAAGCTTTTCAACCCCGTAACCCTTCGGCTGGAGTAAACTCGAGCATTTTTTTCTTTTTTTTCCTCCCCCGAGTGTAACGTAAGCTAGCACCTTCAGAGGGCTGATGCCCACGTTGACTGAAGGGAAGCAACTTTCCAGATGTGAGGCGACATTAAAATAAAAAACACGAGCGAACGCGGTAGTAAATGAAAAGATCCACGTTACCTCAAGGTTAAAAAAAAAAAAAAAAAAAAATAGATGAAAGCGCCGGTCGCTTCGCGGTTCCAAAGCGCGTGAGAGGTGAGTCTGCAGAGAGGTGAATGTGTGGAGGATCCTCTGTCTCTGTCTGCAGACAGTGTTGGTGTTTTTGTACTGGCAGCGACGTCACGTCCTCCCTGCACCCCCCCCCCCTCCTCCTCCTCCTCCCAGAGGCAGGTTAACCCCCTCCATCCTGCTGCTGCCAAGTCAAGAGCAATCATAAAGTGATAAAGGTTAATGTGCAACAAAAAGAAAAAGAGGCTGCGAAATAACTAAAATGTTTCCACACCTCCTTTTGTCAAAGTCCTTTCATCCCCTACATACCGGTGCTGCTGCAGATAACACGCAACCACACACAAAGACGGTATATATACATTTATATACAGTCATGGAAAAAACTATTAGACCACCCTTGTTTTCTTCAGTTTCTTGTTCATTTTAATGCCTGGTACAACTAAAGGTACATTTGTTTGGACAAACATAACGATAACCACAAAGATTGCTCCTAAGAGTTTTATTTAAGAGCTGATATCTTACCATTTTCCATGGTTTTCTTGATTATGACCTAAATCACTTAAGTTTTTACATCAATAGCTATGGCGTTGTACTGCCAAAAACACTGCTTTTATGCATTCAGTGTTTTCTTTTCTGTCTGTTTTAGTCACATGATGACGTTTAGTGGTACCAGGTATTAAAATGAACAAGAAAGTGAAGAAAAAATGGTGCTCTAATAATTTTTTCCATGACTGTATGTGGTGGTGCTTGTGTTTAAATGAACGTGAGGCGGTTTTGTGCCGCAGACCAGGTACGTAGGCGGAAACAGAAAAACGGTCGAAAACAGGAAAGGAGGAGTTTTCGGATATGTATTCAGGTAATTAAGAGAGAAAATTCTCGTGAACGAGTCTGGGCTCCACCGTATCATGTGACCGTACCAGAGGACCCTGGGAGCTGTGCAGTTGCCCCCGTCAGGGTCTCCCGATGCAAACTTGGTCTGGTGGGACGGGTCCGACTGAAGGTGCCATTTGATTCTCTGGAAGATTCTCTGCTTCAGGGCCCGAACACCACATGGGTCCGTTCCTCATGCGCAGCCGTGTCTAATGCGCACAGAGATTTCTTCAGATTTCGTGGAATCTTTTGAGGATCTTCCACTTTAGTCACGTCAGATTAACCTTAAAGTTCAATCAGTTTCCAGTTTGTATGTAATTTTAAATGTGTTTAGTTTCATTCTCACTGTTTCGGACTTAAAGCGCCTAATACCTTTTCACAATACTGTATCAGTTTCAGTAAATCTACTGCGAAGCCTGTTAAATATGTGTTGCAAACAAATCTGACCAGACTGACTACAAATTACATTTAAAACCAATTCCTGCATATTGATAGTAATTTTTCACATCCTGTAACGTCGTGTTGCTGAAGCTCTAACCCTTTGGCCCACACTCACATAAATACTTTGAACATTTCGACAGTAGAGCCGTCTGAATTTTGGTTACGTGCAGACGACCTTAACTGGATTAAATCGCCATCGACCGCATTCTGTTCACATGATACCTCTTAACGTACAGTGTGCAGAAAGAGCATAACGGGCCGTCGGGGGTCAAAGGCTCAGGCACAAGGCTGGGGGTGCAGGAAAAATGTAGATTAAAGCGTCTTATTGTCCTCTCGTAGGCTACCTTATCTAAAGTACAACCCCAGTGCGATATGTGATTAAGAGCAGAATTCACAACAGAACACAGAAAACACATCAGGCGCCGCCGTTTCTCCTCACAACAGTCCGACGTACAGGTTTGTTGGAGGAACGTTGCAGGACTGGAGCTGCTCGACAGTTCTGGGTCTTCTTTGTTGTATTTTACTAGGGCTGGGCAACGATTAAAAATTTTAATCGCGATTAATCGCATCATTTCCCTGATTAATCACGATTAATCGCGTTGTATACACAAAAGCAAATAATAAATTCAAAAGTAGTGTAAAATGCACTTTTATTTAAATGTTCTGCTGCCATATGAACTAAAGTGTCATAACATTTGTTGTTCAAACACTTTTAACATCAGCACTTGTCAGTAACACATATTTAGTGTAAATCTCATCTTAAAAAATGTAAAATAAAATAAAGCTTATTGCCACTGCCAGGGCCAAATGTGGCGGGCCACATTTGGCCCGCGGGTCTTGTGTTTGACACGTGTCTTAGAGGCTCTACCTCTCTAAGATGTGCAAATAACCCAGTTATCTGCAAGATGTTCCTCCGGGTGTCACTTACTTTCCCGGCCCTTCCAAACCCCATCGCCTAAACATCATCTAAAACATCTGATGTGCTTCTTTGTTCTAGCATTTATCTAACCCGACTTACAGGCCTCGCCACCAAACACCTGGGGGCTTGAACTGTTGCCACGACGAGAATAAATCTCGGGATTCCTTATTGCCTCATCTTGGCTCAGACGGATCAGGATGGAAAGTTCAGCTGCCAGTCAGCTCTGTCACATGTGCTGCATTTTATCATCATTATTATTATTACTATTATTATAATCGCTGTTATTGCAGCCCAACAAAAGCAGACGATCGGTGCGCGACGAGACACAGCACGGATCCAGTTTCCGCTCCGCGTTGGTGCGATATTAAATGTGGGTCAATGCAGATATGGGTCAGTGGTTCCTTTGTGCTCTGCAGCTATTCTCAGCAACTTGAATCAGCCTTGTTTGTCGTCCCCGCAGCACGCCGCTCGCTCCCGCCTCGACGGTGCGCTGCAGAAATGTCAGCGTGTACGTGAGGCAGAGGGGGCCGGTTTAAAAATAACAAGATAAGCCGTTTCTGTTGTGAGAGCGCTAAGTCCACATGAGGCCGTCGGGGCGGCTCGTCGAGTGAGGAGCGTCAATCAAAGCGAGGGAATGTGAACTGATGGGATGTCGTGAAGCTGGTTTACGTGATGGCCTTTCAGGGGAGGAGCCAGTGGAAGTGGCTTTGACGCCCTAACCCTAACCCTAGGGGTGAGTATTGGCAAGGACCTCGCAATACGATATGTATCATGATACTTAGGTCACGATATGATATTATCACGATATCGCGATATCACACTATATTGCGATATTCTACCCAGTTAATATCAAAATTAAAAGTAGAGATGAAAAATCAAGTTGCTGTATATGTTCATCAGGAGGACAAATTGAGTCAAAATTATTTGCTTCAAAACAACTTATTTATTGTTTATTATTAGTGTTTTTCCTAGGGCTGGGCAACAATTAAAATTTTTAATCGCGATTAATAGCATTATTTCCCAGATTAATCACGATTAATCGCATTGTATACGCGAAGTCAAATAATGAATTCAAAAGTAGTGTAAAATGCACTTTTATTAAAATGTTCTGCTGCCATATGAACTAAAGTGTCATAACATTTGTTGTCCAAACACTTTTAACATCAGCACTTGTCAGTATATTTAGGGTAAATCTCATTTTAAAAAATGTAAAATAAAATAAAGCTTATTTCCACTGTCAGGGCATTAATGTCATCCTGTTTTTATGAAAAATAAAAAAAAAGTCTACAAACAAAATCCAACAAAATGATTGTGTCTCAGCACAATCAGAACATTAAAACAGGTAATTTCTGAGGTAACAGCAGAAACTTTTAACGGGGAGTTTAACTTGTCAGTTGTTACAAATAACTTTGTTTCTGTTGAATCCTCCGTCTGGGAGAACTTTAAAATGAAAATGTCCATGTTAAAGTTCAGTAACTTTACCGATCCGTGTATCATTCATTCTTTCCATTTTCAATTGTCAATCAAAAATTTAAAAAATGATTAAAAAGTGACATTTTATTACGTTTTCCCTTTTTTAATTTAACACAAAAAATGAAAAAAAAAATGCCTGTTTTTTTTATATTTTAAGTTTAGACTTGGATCAAAAAATACAAAATCAATAAATGGGCCACAGAACTAAATTAGTTTTATAATGGAGGACTGGACTTTCTGTTGTCATTACACATCTGTGCCACTAGATGGAGCCGCACTGCAGTAACCAGCTAGAGAACAGCAGGACAGTGAACACATGGAGCAGATCTGATGGAACATGGAGGAATGATGCCAAAGTTTTGTTGCAGTCCAGAATTTTATTTTCCAGACAGAATTGTTAATATTGCTAACTGAGTTGCTACCTGAACTATAAAGTTCACTGATTTTTACCGTTCTCCATGTCTGTTTTAGCTTTACCGCGTGTTTACCTGCCAATTGTCTTCCGGTTCCGCAGCAGCCAGTAACAGACTTTTTAAAAAAAAAAGCATGTGACCAACATGCGTTAATGCGCGATAAAATAAATGTCGGCGTTAATAAATTAATGCGTTAATGCGATAATAACGCGTCAACTTGCCCAGCCCTAGTTTTTGCACATTTAAGTAACCATTACAACATACGGACGATATCGATAATAGGAGCTGAAAAATCGATATTATATTGAGTGGCCAAAAATCGCGATAGATTGCCAAATTGATTTTTTTTCACACCCCTAGTCTCCTTTCGTTGTTTTCCTAAAACCTGCTTCGACAACGACTCACCTCTCAGGCCCAAAGCCGGCCTGAATCCGCGTGGCGTTGTATCTCTGGGCCGCCGTTTCGTGTCCGAGCGACGCCTGCCGGGCGTGGCACGCCCCCTCTTGGGGTGAGGCGGCGGCCCGCGACGGCTGAGTGTCCCCTACGATCTCACGATAGTCCGCCCGCCGGCTCTCCCGTTCCCCGTCCTCCAGGGGCTCGCATCCGTACCCTTCCATCGTGCGCCCGGGGCCGGACTCTGAAGCCCGGGGGGGTTCTCGGCCCTGATGCCCACCTGGTCACAGGAAAGCCTTCTTGTCTTCGGGCTCAGCGTGCACGATTAGAGAAGATGCCCACCGGCTGAACGTTATCTTCTGGGAGGGGGGTAAAAGTTTAGTAAAAACATCTAACTTCTAATCTGTTTAAGACTGAGACACCTGCGTCAGGCCTCTCCGTCCGTTTGCCCCGTGCAACAGGACACACCTGCTCTTAGAGAGGCAGCGGCCACCTCTGGGCGTGTCATCGGAGGGCGTCACCTAGGAGATTTCCCACCGGGAGGGTGCCACTGTGGGAACGGCTTGTTGTGGAGAGTGCTGCCGGGCTTAGGCACCTGAAACCTCGGAGACCTGTATCTGTGCTGAACTTACACATTGGATGAACGTGGCTTTAATGGAGCGAGGGCGTCCTGTCGACGCCGTCTTAATGTCCTGCCCCCCATCGTACACACGGGTTAATCCCGCCCTCCATCAGTGGCACCACTAAGAGGATTTCAGTGTTAGAATGAACTGTACTGGAGGGAATAACCCCCTTAAAGAGAGCAGCACATTTTAACAACGTCCAGACTTTAAATTCATCTCCCTAAACCCAGATGGATGATTCTCGTTGCCTCTCAAGCCCAACAGACCGTTTAGGTTTTCATTCCAGAGGTGAGTCTGGATAAAAATGAGACGTTTCTGGTGTAATCTCTCTTCCAAGGTCGGCCGAACACAACATGTGTTTGCGCTCCGACTCCACGGAGAAAAGATCGCATCAAAGTGTTACACAATCTCTGGAAATAGTTTCAAAAGACTCTCAAAACAGCATCACACATGCCTGCAAGAAGGCCTTGTTATGACAAATTGGTTTCTCTGGGATATAGCTGTACACACTCACACACGTTATGTAAAACTGGATTTTTTTTTGCTCTTTTTATAAAACTTTTTGCAAAGTTAAAATGGCTGACTGTGACTTTGGTCAGGAGACTAGTGGTTCAAGCTTCCACACTGCCCCTGAAGGCTTAGGGGTTAGGGTTAGGGGTTAGGGTTAGTGAATATGTAATAGGCACAGACTGCATTAAAATAACTGGACAAGCACCTGCGTCGTCACCTGCGGGTTTTCTGAGGAACGATTTCGAAGCCTCTTGTTTCTGCCACACAGACCCCGGCAGGAGCACTCCCACCTTAGATGAGTCTGGGCCGATTCATCACTCGGTGTAGCAGGAGTACCAGACCACCACTCACATACCCGACGCCATCGTTGCCGTTTGCGCTGTCCTGTAATCACAGTATTGACCACTAGATGGCAGCGTGGGTTCTTCCTTGCAGCCTTGAGCTTCCTTTTATTTACTTCCTTCGTATAGCTCAGACATAACAGTCCAAACACAGTAGGGGTGTGAAAAAAAATCGATTTGGCAATATATCGTGATTTTTGGCCAGCCCAATTTACTATCGAATTTTCAGCTCCTAATATTTTTTTCAATTTTTTTCAAAAACACTAATAATAAACAATAAATAGGTTGTTTTGAAGCAAATAGTTTTGACTCAATTTGTCCTCTGAATGATCAATATAATCTGATGAACATATACAGCAACTTGATTTTTCATCTGTACTTTTAATCTTGATATTAACTGGGTAGAATATCGCGATATCATGATAATATCATATCGTGACCCAAGTATCACGATACATATTGTATTGCAAGGTCCTTGCCAATACTCACCCCTAATCATATCGTATCACGATTCATTTGATGCAATAAGGTGACTGGTTACGGTTAGGGTTAGTATCATATCATGATACGATAATATTGTATCACAATACGATATTGCGATACTATATTATAGTGATATCGCGATAATATTGTATTGTGACCCAAGTATCATGATACATATCGTATTGCGAGGTCCTTGCCAATACTCACCCCTAAAACACAGCATGCCATACGTATGCATGTGACATGTTCCGTGGTCGGCGTTACATTCGGAGAAAGGTGCGTGTCAGGGCCCGGCGTGACTTACAGCGTTGGCTACACACCTACGGATCATGTTACCATATATTAAATATGATGCAATTATTTTCCAAAACCTCCTTATTTCAAACATTCCTACTGAAATGAGTCCTGGCAGAGCTCCTCTGGGACCTGGCCATGCGCTGATCAACAACGACCGTGGGTCCCAGCGGAGCTCTGCTAATTTCAGCTCTGGCAGCGCTTGTTCTGGACGTCACCGGCTAGTGTTTCGACATGGATGGGCCCTCAAGGGGTCCGGAGTGACAGTCGGTCGACCGAAGAACCCAGCTACTGCAACAGGTCAAAGCCAAAGAGCTGGAGGTGCTCTAGCAGGTGTGCTATCGTTAGCCCGCGGCTAGCAGCCTTCAACCAGGGGCTAAAGACAGTTGCGCCAGGCTGCTTTGCCCTCGAACCCTTAAAGACCAACCCAAAAACTGGTTCCAGTGGTGTAGCCTCTTCATAATGTGACTATTTGATTGACAAACGCATCATAAACTGCTTCTTTTTACCATCCTGCCCAATATTAAATTGCGCCCTATGAGTGTGGAGCGTCTTAAAAAGAGCTTCCAAGGCAGTAACTCGTCTCAAAAGGGATGACCTTCAGGTGACTGACTGCATGTGACAGATGGTGAGACGTCAAGAAAGAAAGACCTCTTAGCTCGTCCTCCAGCCTCCAGGAAATTTTCCAATCACGGTGTTAAAATCGAGGAAACAGAAACCCCCATCAACTTCAAAGCGTACGTGACAAATCAGGAAGCTGACTAAAGGACGCATCTAGAAGACACATCAGGCGCTCTGTGAGGGAAGAACCGCAGAACCTTAATGAAGCGTAATCTGTGGCATTAAAGGGTCGGCGTCACATGCAGGATGAGCGTTCTCCTAATTCTGCATGTGCACGTCCTCAGGTTGACCACGCACATTTAATTACGGCTTAACGAGCGTCATGTGAACGGCGTGGATGGTTATTGACTGGTTGAGACAAATTTGAGTCACAGGATTTAACACAGAAGTAAGTGTTCTCGGAAACAAAAAAAGAGCTGTCGTTGTGTGAGCGACCAACCGCTGGGAGACGAAACCTTCCAGATGAGATTTCACATCAGACAACCTCGACAGAACAGCCAAGAAGCTAAAGCGTCCTCGACGAAATTAACATTTCAGTAATGAAATGTTTTCTTTTTGATACATCAAGATGAATATAATGTATTACGTGACTGTATCCATCTTCCAGGAAGATACCAGGGAGGTTCCAGTCAGCGGAGAAATATGACCTCTTGGGTTTTCCTTCAGGGCCTTCTCCTGGTTGGACATGCCCGAAACACCTTCCTTGGGTGGTGAACAGGAGGCGTTTCCTCTTACAATTGATACCCCCAGGGGGGCGCCAGAGATCACAGAGGTATCTGCTTTGAGGTTGTGAGGTTGCCAAAAATTATATTTTTGCATGTTAAATATAAAGTCATAACACCTACTGGGATAATCAAAAGCCTGTATATTACCACTTAAATCGATTTTTTTTTTTTGGCCCGCATTTAAAAATATCAAGCTACTTAGTAGGCCACACTGAACTCTGAACCTCTGTGACCTGGCGGCATAAGCAACGTCAGTCAGTCCTCAGCTAGCCTCTTGCTGGCTAGTGCTTCTCCGACTGTTTCCTTCTTCCAGAGGTTCGCCTTATGAATGAAACATGTCTCAAAAACATAAAACGATTGGACTGCAATGTGTTTTGGGCAGCAGCTAGAGCCTTGAGCCTTGATGTGCTAACAGCGCCTCGGCTGTTAAAACTCACTATTGGGGCAAAAAAACAGCACTAAACTGGCAGTATTACACATTAAGGTGCTACAAATGTGACTTTGCTGCTAAAGTAATGATCAGCATGATCTGCTGAGCGGTGTCCCCACCACTCTTCTCCCCTTCCTTCCTTTTCCTCCTCCAGCTCCATCCATAGTTAATTAGGATCACCTCGTTACTGTAACTGTGCTCCATTTTCTTTCCTGTAGTTTGTTGTGCTGTTTCACTCCTTTTTTCTCTTTTCTTTCTGTATGTTTGCAGGCCAGAGTTTCCTGAGTTTCCTGCTGACTTGCAGTTCCCTCCTCTGTCCATCCCAGCGTTTACCTCCACCTGTATGTGTAGGTGTGTTCGGGGTGTCAGTTGCCGTGGTGACCAGTGATCTAGTCCTCTGACCATCTCACCTCAGTGTTGCTACCTGCATCTGTTTATGTAGCCATTTCGTTCAGTCATTTGTGTGCTCTCCTCTCCTCTGTCCTCCATCCTCTCTCTGTCCTGTCTCTCTTCTCTTTTTCTTTCTTTATCCAGCTGGTCTTCATCAGGAAGGTCCCTCCATATGATCCAGGTCCTGCTCAAGGTTTCTTCCTCTTAAAGTGGAGTTTTTTCTTGCCACTGTTTGGCTTAAAGGTTTTTTCTCCCTCTGTGGGAGTTTTTTACCTGCCATTATCCTTTATTAGGATTTAATATTATAATTTTAGTTAATGATATTTGCTCGGGGGTCATGATCTGGGTCTCTGTAAAGCGCCTGGAGACAACTGACATTGTAACAGACACTATACAAATAAAATTGAATTGAATTGAATTGAAAATTGCACTAACTGGAGGACATGCAGTGGGAAAAAAAAAAAAGGTATACAAAAAGACGATATACTTCAGCTCCCCGTTTGGGGGTCACTGCAGCGCTGTGATCCACATCATTGATTTGACCGTCCCTTTGTTCACACCCTTCAAGCTCAAGTCCCGGGTCCAGGGACCTTCTGGACAGGGAGCTTGAATGTTGGACCAGCTCTCCCAGCTTTGAGGATGACGGTCCCAAGTTCTTTAATTACTACAAGCACCACTCACAGCTTTATAGACGCATCTGTATCTGCTGCTGCCAGTTCCTCTGGGATGAAACCAGTGCTGGCTACGTGAGGACCATAGACTCCCCGCCCTTCAGGTGCCCTTCAGGTGAGCAACCTGCACCTCTGGATTCATGTTTTTTTGACTTCTGGATCATGGCTTTGATGCACCCCTCTGGTTCTAGTCTCGGGGCGCGAAAACCCTACGTATATTTAGGGTTAGGAATCGAGAACCGGTTCCTGTAGAGAACCGGTTCCTGTAGAGAAACGGTTCCATGTGTTTCAATTCCATGGAATCGTTTGGCAGTTCATCCAGCGATTCTCTTATCGATTCCAACCAGCACGAATCTCACGTAATTTACGCAAGTTACGCTCAGTCAATTCCAGAAAACACTTACGTGATTAAGTTACGTCAGTTTAGCACGCGCATTGGAGTTGTAAACAACAATGGCGCCCACCAGGTTCAAACGCTCCAAAGTTTGGCTTCACTTCACCAAAGAAAGATGGCAACAAGGCAACTAGCAGTCATTGTAAAGTGGAGATAACAGCGTCGGGAGGGAACACGACTAACATGCAGAAACATTTGCGCACACAACATGCGATAACGATAAACGAGTGTTGGGTTTTTGACGCTTCGGACTGATGGATCTCAACCCAGCAGCAGTAGCCAAGCTAAGATCACCTCTGGTAACTCTGGTAAGTAGCTATCCCGCTGCCTATGTGCTTCTTTGTAAAACACGCTATAACATTAACGCTATGCTATTAAACGAATGCCTTCTGCATTACATTTAGAAGATGACCGTGACGAGAGAGAGAGTCTGGCTGGTTCAGAGGCTGGAAGACATGATTATTTTACTGCAAAACAATTGTTAATTCTTCATAGTATTTGCAGATTTGTACTATGCTCTGTTCCGTTGTATTTGATAGTATTTATCTTTCTTTATTATTACTTTTGAGTTCTTAGTGAGCTCATATATCCTTTTAAAAAGGAGATTTTTTTTATTTCTATTAGGAAAAATCTGTTAGTAAAATGTTACACATTCTTGTGTATTTGCACAGTTACATATTTACAACAGTTAACACGTTATCCAGGCTTTGGGCCTCTTTTGACCTCGCTGTTGAGTTTGTAAGCTCGTGACTTCTAAGTAAAAAAAAAATTGACGATAATAAAACTGTTTGAATCGTTCAACAGTATCGATACTGGAATCGGAATTGGAAAAATCTTATGAATTCCCATCCCTCCGTACATCAGAGGAGTTTTCTCATCATCAGTGGCTTCCATCTCCTCCTGTGGCCAGTTTATCATACCAGTGGGGTTTCTGTTTAACAGCAGGGCATATGTGCTGATGGCTTGGATTTCGGGATCTGCCTTACTGTTCGCAGGTATTTACTTGTGTCCGACTTAGTTGCAGTCTCTCTTCACAGGTCAATGAAGGGTCAAGTAGTGTACAAGTGATCAAAAAAAGAGACTACTTTCACCTTGATGTCCTTCCAGCGTGAAGCCGTGGAGCTCCAGATTGTCCAGTGCTGCCATCTAGTGACTGCTATGTTTTATTGCACATGACTCCATTATTATTATTCCCTGAGTCAGGGAACATTTCAGGTCAGTTTCAGCTTTTGTTTTGTTTTGGTTCTTTGCAGAAGTACAACCACGTGTCTGTAAATTCTGTTCTTGTATAAATGAAAGGAAGCCAAAAAAAAAAAAAAGAAGGTTACTTGTGCACTAATTCTCTGACGCAGTAATATAGATTTACGGTGTTATTTTTATAGTCTGGGTAGCTCGTGTTCATTTATTCATGAATAGTTGTGGATGGATTGAAGGGTTTCTTCAGGCTCGCAGTCTATTGTTTTCAACAACGGTGTCGTCACTGTGAGCTCTGGAGGATCATATGATTCCTCCTCCGTGGGAACGAGCTGTTTAAAGTGTAGGAAGAGAATTAAAACCAGATGCACACATGAGTAATCTGACCTCTGGCTCCTTTTTTCTTTTCTTCCGCTTGCTGCTGCTGAAGAACGAAAAAAAACAAACGCTGTCGGAGGATCAGCTCACACACTGAAAACAGTTCAAAATGAGTCGGGGTGGGGGTGGAGGGGGGCTCGGTCCAGGGAGAGATGTGTGACAACTGCAGCCTCGGGACAAGGTGTCCTCCAGTCTATTTATGTCCCAGACGCGTACAAACGCTGGCTGCAGATCCAACCTGGACCACCGGCACGGTCGTGGGCCGTTAACCGTTTAAGGCGCAGCGCCGCGGTGAGGTTTGTTTAGTCTCAGTGTCTAGAAAAGATAAGACAAAAATTTAAAAAAAACAGCTCAGAAAGCTGTGTGCTTCTAATCCTAAAGAGCGTTAATCATGTCCTCCACCGTTTCTCACGAAACTGATCCTTGTTCTGTTTGCTTCAACCTCCTGGACCAGAGTCACACAATCCAGTGGTTTTCTTGTTTTTTTTTTTAAATTTTTGATTTATTTTTACAGTGATGACTCTGCGGTTGCTTGCGCAACTCCGGGTCTCTGGTAGCACAGGAGACCTGTCAGCTAACACGCCACCTTCTGCTGAACTTGACTCACGACTTTGGGGGTTTACAGTAAACGTTCAGCGAGGGAGATGAGGACCTTATCAAGTAAAAGTGGGGAGTTGACACATGAGCTCTAATGAGTCAGTCAGAACAAACACGCCGCTTCGCTGTGTCACTTTTTGTCTCTGCAGTTAAAAAAGACTGGATCCCAAATAAAGAAGTAATTTGAATTTCACACAAAGGTCAGCGGGCCGTCTAAATCTACATCCCCACGTGGTTTTCATTTGTTCTCTTCTTCTGCGTCAGACGCATTGGGTCAGACGTTTTATCGAATCGCCGTCGTAAGAAGTCGCTCATTTCTCTTGAAGTGGACCCGATGGTGAACCCTGAACTGTCCCACAGTCAGACAGGCGGTGCCTCCTCTTTTCTTTTTCTTCTTTAAATCTCTAAACGCTGTTTCTCGTGTGTTTGAAGGTATTTGAGCCAGCGGTGGGATCATACTTTGGCTCCTTCTCCTGTTCAGTGACCTCTCATAAAAATGTAAAACATGACGTTTGTCCATGTCGGTCCCGTGCGAGTTTATGTTCAGGTACGTGGGCCTGAAATAACCCCAGTTGGTAATTGGTAACACACCAACGAGGCTCCATCAGGCCAACGAGGAAACCAGCAGGCCGTCCAACAAGGGGCTCCACTTCTCAGCCCATTTACGTCTCAGATGGCCCCCTCACATTACCCCGCTGGTAATGCGGCGTAACTGGTAAAGAAACGTTTGAAGGTCACTGAGCGAGCGTCAGGTAACCCAGGCTGGATTCAAGAACCAAGGTTTCCAGATAGAAATGCAACAGAGTTTTGAAATGTTTCCCCAAGTCGTTGTTGTCTTCATTTCTGTATAAAAGTTTCTGTGTATTTATAAAATTCATATTCAGGCCGTGTTTCTAATAGATGTGCTTTTTATTGATTTTATTATCTGAATTTATCATTTATCTTCTGTTAGTTTGGCTGATTGATTCTTAAACAGTCAAATGTGACAGCACAGCTGTCGTATCATATCGTATCGCATCGTATCGTATCTAGGGGTGTAAAAAAAAAAAAAATCGATTTGGCAATATATCGCGATTTTTGGCCGCCCAATATAATATCAATTTTTCAGCTCCTAGTATCGATTTTTTTTACAATGCTGTCAGTATGTTGTAATGGTTACTTAAATGTGCAAAAAAACTAATAATAAACAATAAATAGGTTGTTTTGAAGCAAATACTTTTGACTCAATTTGTCCTCTGAATGATCAATATCATCTGATGAACATATACAGCAACTTGATTTTTCATCTCTACTTTCAATTTTGATATTAACTGGGTAGAATATCGCAATATATCGTGATACCACGATATCATGATAATATCTTATCGTGACCCAAGTATCATGATACATATCGTTTTGCAAGGTCCTTGCCAATACTCACCCCTACTGGTCACTAGGGGTGTGAAAAAAAAATCGATTTGGCGATATATCGTGATTTTCGGCCGCCCAATATAATATCGATTTTCAGCTCCTAATACTAAATTTTTTGGGGAAAATTCATTCATTCACTTAAATGTGCAAAAACACTAATAATAAACAATAAATAGGTTGTTTTGAAGCAAACAGTTTTGACTCAATTTGTTCTCTGAATGATCAATATCATCTGATGAACATACACAGCAACTTGATTTTTCATCTCTACTTTTAATTTTAATATCAACTGGGTAGAATATCGCAATATATCGCGATACCACGACATCGTGATAATATCGTATCGTGACCCAAGTATCATGATACATATCGTATTGCAAGGTCCTTGCCAATACTCATCCCTACTGATCACTAGGGGTGTGAAAATGATCAATGATCAATTGATCAAATGATCAATATCATCTGATGAACATATACAGCAACTTGATTTTTCATCTCTACTTTTAATTTTGATATTAACTGGGTAGAATATCGCAATATATCGTGATATAATATCGTGACCCAAGTATCATGATACATATCGTATTGCGAGGTCCTTGCCAATACTCACCCTAATCGTATCATATCACGATCCATTTGATACAATAAGGTGACTGTCGGACAATCGGTGACGTTAAACTGATTAGAAAGTCCTCGCGGTTACTGACTGGAAGCGAGACTTTCACATTTAAAAACGAGTAAGCCGTCCCATTCGTGCGTTAGCCACGTCCTGCTAGCGGTCATTCAACGATGCACCTCCGTGGATGAAAACGTCAGCAACCCCACCGTGCATTTCCTTGTCCTTCGCGCTTCACTCGCAACTTGAGGCGAGAATTCCCTTTCGTTTCTCTTTAAAACCGCTTTTTCTTGCCCGTTTCACTGGAATCCAACAATTAAAAAATAAATAAAAGAAAACAGCTAGATGTTCATGGGTGAAGAAGGAGGGAAACTGCGCATAAGGACCATGAGGTTCATGTAGCGCCATCTTGGACCCCTAAAAACCAGACAGATCCCACTCAGTGTTCATATGAGCAAAAGCACAGACCCATCCTGCAGCCCGCCTATAGAGGGTTTTCACGGCGCGTCATCAGCACGTCATCCAACCGGAAGTCGCCATCTTGGAGGCACGTGGCACCGTAAACACAGCGCACACACTGGAGTAAATCGGACGTCTTCATTGAAAATGGTAAATTATTGCCGTGTTTTTAGCTGTACCAACCGGACAGACCGCGAGAGACACTTGGAGCTTTATAGACTTCCAAAGGTTATTAAAAATCAGGGAGATTAATGCCAGAAGTTGTCAGAGGAAAGGAGGCGCTTGTAGTTAGCAAAGCTAAACCAAGACCTGCGTGGAAAAAATCTGGACAACATCCAAATTTCTTCGGCCCATTTCGTGTCAGGTAAGTTAAGTGAAATGTTGTTAGCTCTTAATTTCACACATGAACAATTATCAAGAAAAAAAGCTCTTAATTTCTAGTCTAATGATAATATCAAGCTACCACCTAGCTACACTAGTAACACAGTTCTTAAAATGTAGAGCTACAATGTGCTATATTTCTCATTGTATTCCAGGTAAAAGGTCTGACCTTTATCAAAAGGATGACCCAGATTGGGTCCATCTGTTGGAATGACGGGTAGAAACCAGGTAGTTTACGATGTCGGGGTATCCAATCGAAGGGAGGCTCTCCGGCTCGTCATTGCTCCAAGACGAGGGAGCTAACTCGTACGGATCGGCACCACCGACAAACTGTACCTTTTCAACATATCATTGCCTTTCCCGTGGACCAAGTCCTTCTCTGGATGTTTTTGCTTCTGTAACGCCTTTTGAAGAGCTTTTCTGTGGTTTATCCATCCTTTATCCTCGGTCGTTAGCATTGATCCAGCGCTGTGTTTACATCCGAGTACCTCCAAGATGGCCGCGCATCCGGGTCACTGACCAAAACGTGACGTAGGTGAAAACCCTCAGTTCCGGTTTACTTTATTCCATCCATTAAACGACTTCTGAGCCCCTTAATTACTTCTGCAGGTGTGGGAGATGCCAAGGCGTGGGGCATTATTTGAAGGTGATGTAATGGTAAACGTTGGCCTGGTTTGACCCGGAGCTTTTAAAACTCATTAGTGACGTGGGAAAAAAAATGAAAAAAAAATATATAGTCCAGACGGCACAGCGTAATGTGACGCACTGGAATGACACATTCATCTAATTTCTCCGTTTACTGTGACAGACACATCAATAAACAATCATGCGGGACCCACGTATCGATCTTATTCAGTCTCTCTTCTGGTGAAATTAACTTTTAAGGAGTGACTCAGGCGCGAACAAACGCCACCGCACCGAGACGAGCTTATAAATTCAGACGCAAGGCCGCTTTCATATCTGACAGCCCCCATAGTGGAAAACCCCAGAAGTCCTCAGGCAGCTCTGAGATGCAGGAAGTAGCACAATAACTCACAGTGAGATCACTGGCTGACTGACTTCTGCGCGCAGCGGCGGAGCGCAGCGGCAGAGCGCAAACGGCGGCGCAGCTGGTCGGAAGAGTAGACAGGAGCGGAGTCGCCTGTGGAAATTTACCAGCCGCTGTCCGAGAGGGAGAAACGAGGAGATACTCTACAGATCCGTCGAGCCTCTGGTATGTGATTCTTTTTTATTTTTTTCTTAAAACAACCGAAACTCAAACTGCCCCTCGATGAAATGAGAGGCTCATTCCCGGCGTGCGCCTCTCCAAACCCGCGTGGCCCCTTCAGCCGCCGCTCCGCTCGTCCCTGCACTCAAACGGGCTCGAAGCGTCTCGGATCGAGGCTGTTTTGTTGCTGGCGACTTCGGCATATGGCATTTGTTGCATCTCTGCAGCGCGGCTCTTCCTGTCCTCGCGCAAAGGCTCGTCTTTCCTCCTCACCCTGAAAGCTTTAGAGAGATCTGCGTTTGATCTCCAAGATGCAAAGAGAAAACCTGCACAGAGAGGAACCATCTGCCCCTTATGGGACAGTCTTCTTAAAACAAAGAGTTAAATGTATGTTTGATACTGATTGGATAGTGACTTCTGATCGTAGAGTCAATTTGTTGTGATTTCACCATTTTCTCGTCACCTCAGACAGCTGAGCACATCCTCTGAGCCTCTTTGTTTTCATAAAAACTGTCCGTTTCCTTTGAAAACACTCACATGGTTTGGTTCCGCTCTGCGGAAAAAAAAAAAAAAAACCAAGAAAATCGCTCTGTTTTCTATTAATAAAAAAAAAAGACAGACAGAAAAGAAATCAGACGGTCATTTAAAACTGTCTGAGGTATTAAAGGTGACAGTTGAACTCTCCTTCCTCACAAGATGACCTTGAAAATATGTTTTTGTTCAGTGTTGCTCTTTTTAAATGTGTAAAAACGGAATAAAAAAAAAATCATCTGATTGTATCAGGTGTTAGTTTTAAACACATATAACCTCAGACGAACAACAACGCAGGGCTTTTATCTTATTTCATCTTATCTTGTTATCAAGTTGACAAAAATGAAACCAAAAAGAGGGAAATAAAACTAATTTGGGCAATCCCAAGTATCCCTTAATTCCTCCCAAAGGATTTCAGAGGAGGAGGGAGCTGGTCATGATCCCCCATCAGCAGGCGTGTTCAGGTGTGAATCTGCTCGACAGGTGAAGTCTGGTCCAGATCGGCTCCTGCAGCAGGAGATCGACCCGACGCCTCTGAATTACACGGATGTTCTTCAGGTCTTCAGGTCCAGATGAAATCATGTTCCAGGATCTTCTTTTTTTTTTTTTTGGTCCTTCTTCACCTGAAGGTTTTATTTCCCAAATACTGGAACTCTTTCTGATCAAACCAGTTTTACGACAAACGTACACGTTCATTCTTCTACGGCACATGTGTCAAACACAAGGCCCGCGGGCCAAATGTGGCCACGTCATTTTATGTGGCCCTCGAGAGCTTGGGCATTATTGGCTTAAATTTTAAACCAATATTTTAAGACTTAAAATAAGCTTACGCCGCTTTAAAGCGCATATTGACCATAAACTACATCTCCCATAATGCATTTCGTCCTTACCAACAAGATAACGGTATATAACAATGAGCAAGACATCAATAATGAGTTAAATATTTGACACTTGAATACATAATAAATACAGAAACCGTTATTTAACATTATAGTAAATTGTAGTTTAATTTATTTTGATTTATATTGCATATTGTTACATTCATGCTGTCAATCTGGCCCTTCGAGGGCAACCATGATGCTGATGTGGCCCTCAGTGAAAATGAGTCTGACACCCCTGATCTACGGTGTCACCGCTGTTGTAGTTAATTTATCCCTCAAACAGACTTTTACTGAAGGGTGAAACTTGTATGTTTGTTGGTGATAATTCTGTGCGTGTTGTCATGACGCAGGCAGCCGTTTCACGCCAGGAGCCATGGTGGCGGCGGTCCTGAAGCTCTACGCCGTCGGGACGCTGGTGTCCATCTTCATCTTCTTCTACAGCCTCGCGGACTCCATCGGCGGTCTCATGTACCCTCCGCTGGACCCTCACTGGATCAGTGGGCAGGCGGAGATCCCCCCACCGCCGCCGGCCGCCGCCCCCAGGGACCACCTGACCAAGAACATCGGCTCCTGAGGGGGGCGTTCCCACCATGACTGCCGGCGCCCTGGAGCGTCTCTGGACTTTTTTGGACTTTTTTGTACGTGTAAATGTATTTGTTCCACCTGCTGTCACGACACGATCGCAGCTAAACACCTTCTGGAGCAACTACAAAACGTTTCTGCACTACTGAACGGTGATTTGCACTAATATGTTTTTATTGTGTGTGTGAATAAAATAAAATGTTTTTTATTTCTTGTAATGAGTGTTCAGTGGTTTGATGCAGAGATTAGCGAGCTCGCACGATCCACAGGTCCTGACAGAGTTCGAGTTCCCTGAGATATGGGACAAGATACGACAACACACCTGGAGGAGAAAGAAAGAAAAGACGAACTGATAAACCGCCGGCGCTCAGAAACCACATCAGACCACGAATGAAGTTACGCAACAACAGCACAGGAAGAGAAACGTAAACTGGAAGCTCCATCTGCTTTGAGGGGTTAGGATTAGGGGTTAGGGTTAGGGGTTAGGGTTAGGTTTAGGGGGTAGGGTGAGGGATTAGGGGTAGGGGGTAGGGGTTAGGATTGGGGTAGGGGTAGGCTTAGGTTTAGGGGGTAGGGTTAGGATTAGGGTTAGGAGGTAGGGGTTAGGGTCAGGGGTTAGGGTTAGGGCTGGGGTAGGGGTAGGGGTAAGGGTTAGGGGTTAGGCGTTAGGGGCTAGGGGTAGGGTTAGGGGTTAGGCGTTAGGGTTAGGATTAGGGGTTAGGGTCAGGGGTTAGGGTTAGGGGCCAGTGTTAGGGGCTAGGGGTAGGGTTAGGGGTAGGATTAGGGTTTAGGGTTAGGTTTAGGGGGTAGGGTGAGGGGTTAGGGGTAGGGGTTAGGGGCTAGGGGTAAGGATTGGGGTAGGGTTAGGATTAGGGTTAGGGGGTAGGGATTAGGGTCAGGGGTAGGGGTTAGGGTTAGGGCTGGGGTAGGGTTAGGGGTTAGGGTTAGGGTTAGGGGTTAGAGTTAGGGGGTAGGGTTAGGGTTGTTGCAGACGGACCCGTCGTGAGGCGGCGACGCCTGCTTGGGGCGGCTGCCGAGCTGCGTCACCGCCGCATCACCACGCTCATGTTTGTGGTGTGCAACAGAGGCCGGTTCCCTGGCTGCAGCACCAACGGGGCCTCAGGGTTTCATCACCCACGACCAGGCCCAGGAGTCTGCACGTATGGACTCGTGCACCTGCGAGCCCCAGCTGTGACTCATAATTACCTGCCTCCCAAAGTTCCAGTGAACTCCTCTTCGCTGACTCCTCACTGCAGCCGCAAGTGGTTTCCTGCCGCCATCAGGGTCGGACCTGTAGTTCCACAAAAGCCTTCGAGCAGGACGCTTAGCACCAGGGTCCAGGGTCTCATCTGGATGTCCCCCCCCCTGCACCGAGGTTCCCTCCAAATGACGCCGGGCCTCACCAGCTGGCGCCGCTGGCAGAGAAGATACGACAAATCTTTCATTCTCATCTGCTGCTCATTACACAAAACACAGGTTCCTCATAAATGTAGCGGCTTTAAAAAAAAAAAAAGAAAAAAAAAAAGGGGGGAAATGACCAGGCTTTTTAACGGTCTGCAGCTTATTGCCCAGAAGCATTGCTGCAATAAAGAAATAATCTAGCAGAACAGAAATTTCCCTGCAACCCCTGGGAGGGTGAAAGCTGCCTTTTCGTTTCCTGAGGGATGCTACAAATTCTTCAAGTCAATATCACATGAACCAGTTGAGATCAGGGTTATAAAGTTTTGGATTTTCCATTAGTTTTAGTTTTTATTTAGTTTTTAGTTTTGTTTTTTCAAGTTCAGTTAGTTTTAATTCGTTTTTAGAGCAGTTTTGCTAGTTTTTATATGTTTTTGGTTTTGAAATACTTAGTTTTAGTTTAGTTTTTATTAGTTTCAGTGTTAGTTTTAGTTTTATTTTGTAAATTAGGGTTGTAATTTTGGTTCGAGTGAAGCACTGAACTTTTTGAAGGCTATTGAATCACATAGTCGTGTTTACATTCTGGTCTCAATAAACATATTTATCAATGCATCTTCCCGCTTGTGGTGTTCCTGCGTATTTACTGACCAGCAGCTATCTGGTCTCCGTGGAAACAGTCCATTATAGTTGCTGTTTTCTCCCGTTCCTTCCCAACGCTGACTGGCCTGCAGCTGTAGCTTCTCTTTCCAGGGAGCTAGCTTAGGCTAGCTTATCCAGCTAGTTTTGGTTAGCTTCTCTTTCCAGGGGGCTAGCTTAGGCTAGCTTATCCAGCTAGTCTTGGTTAGCTTCTCTTTCCAGGGGGCTAGCTTAGGCTAGCTTATCCAGCTAGTCTTGGTTAGCTTCTCTTTCCAGGGGGCTAGCTTAGGCTAGCTTATCCAGCTAGTCTTGGTTAGCCTTTTTGTGTGAGCTTTTCAAATGGACTTTCAGATTCGTGGGTTTTTTTCTCCTTCAGAAGTATTCCACACATTGTATCACCTGCTTCTACAACAAGGCACTTATTTTTATCGTTAACACAGTCATAGTCATAGAAATCCCAAATAGGACTGTGCCGCTTTCTCCCAACTTTTGCCGCAACCATCACTGCTGATCTTTTTTTTTTGTTGTTTGTTTTTTTTTGCGGTTGTTGTTGTATGGCGGAGCGAAGTTAATATATTTCAAACGTTTATGAGAAAAAAAAATTACAAACACGAAAATGAAAGACGTTCTTGAAATTATTATAGTTAATTTTAGTTTGTTTTATAAACACATAATACAGTTTTAGTTAGTTATCGTTTTTTTAAAAACTCGTTTTTATTTCTATTTCAGTTAACAAAAATGTTTTTTTTAATTCGAGTTTTTGTTATTTTGTTAGTTTTCGTTAACGATAATAACCTTGGTTGAGACAAACTTTTGGAGTTTGGTGTAGGTCCTAAACAGCTCCAGCGGTTGTCCGTATCCAACGTGTAATTCCTCCGCGAGCAACGGCCAACACCGGATTTTATGCGGTCGGACACGGATGTGGAGGCCCTTAATGGCCTAGCTCCTCGTTATCTACCAGACCCGATAGCACGTTATGCTCCTAATAGAGCTCTTCACTCTCAGAGTGCAGGATTACTCGTCATTCCTAGAATATCTAAAAGTAGGTTTGCAGGACGGGCTATCTGGTACCAGGCACCTTTATTATGGAACCAGCTGCCAGTTTGGGTTCAGGAGGCTGATACCATCTCCATCTTTAAAACTAAACTGAAAACATTTCTGTTCAGTAAAGCCTACAGTTAGTCTAATCTATAGTGTGTAGGGGCTAATAGTTATAGCCATAGTTGTAGGAGCTCAGACTAGAGTAGCTCGTCTTAATCACAGCTTCCTCATAGTTATGTTGCTATAGGCCTACGCTGCAGGGGGACACCAACATGATCTGCTGAGTGGTGTCTCCACCGCTCTTCTCCCTTTCCTTCCCTTTCCTCCTCCCTCCCTCTCTCTGTCCTCCATGCTCTCTCTGTCCTGTCTCTCCTCTCTTTTTCTTTCTTTACCCAGCTGGTCTTCAGCAGGAAGGTCCCTCCATATGATCCAGGTCCTGCTCAAGGTTTCTTCCTCTTAAAGTGGAGTTTTTCTTGCCACTGTTTGGCTTAAATGTTTTTTTCTCTCTCTGTGGGAGTTTTTTTTTACCTGCCATTATCCTTGTTTAGGATTTAATATTATAATTTTAGTTAATGATATTTGCTCGGGGGTCATGACCTGGGTCTCTGTAAAGCACCTAGAGACAACTGACATTGCAACAGACGCTATACAAAGAAAATTGAATTGAATTTAAAAAACCCACTTTTAATTTTTGATTCTAATGGAAACTAAATGAGCCTGGATGCGGCCTGACGGTTCGATGCCGGCGGATAACGTGGCCCTCAGAGAGACTTTGGCATGTGCTGACAGGTTCAGGTTTCAGAACAGTCCAGTGTGTTTTGGCCGCTGTTGCCTTTAGCTGCGTCTTACGGCTCATTATCCTCCAGAGGTGAGTCATCAAGGCCATCGAGTCTCAGCTTCCAGACGGTTGGCGGGATGTTTCAGCCCAGGATGACCTTGGCTGTCTCCAGACTTGATTTTATTCTGGACCGATTCAAGACGCTTCGTGCCAGATGCATTAAACCGCTACCTAAACGCCCCCTCCCTGTTCAACGGTGGGTATGCTGGTACTTTTATTTCAAAAGCTCCACTCTTCTGGAAACAGAGATGACTTGACACCAAGCTCCACTGTTGAGTCATCAGTCCAGCGGACATTTTTGTGGACTCTGTGGCTTATCAGCGTACATTTGTGTTTTTTTTCTATTAATAACGGGGGTTTTCCATCTTCTATGGAGCTCATTATTGTCCGAACCTGACAAATGCTGAGGCCTAGATAACCATATACCTCCACGTTGTGAGTTTGGCTTCAGCTGTGGTTTTTTTTGGCTCTTTGTCAACCATCCACATTGTTTTAATCATTTCCCCTTAAAGCCACGCCCTCAGGTTGGCTCCAGCCCCAGCGGACCTTCTCCTGCTTAAACACATCAGCAGCTGCTTGGAGACGGTCTTGCAGACTTTATCAAACCGGCTGATCCGGAACATTCTCTCTGAGCTCCTCTGGTTGTGCCGGTCCACGTTCAGCTCGGTGAACGCGATGAAAGCAGAACGAAGTGGCGGGTTTTTCTCCCTTTGAGCCGGCGGAACAGTCGATAAGATCCTGAAGAATAAACAGCTGGTTTGAAACGTGACTGTGACGCAAAGACACGTGATCGTTTTTTCTGTCCGAGCCATCCTCCGTTGATCATGGACTTCTAAGCCAATGCCTGGCACATATAGGTCTATCAGCCAATGCTAATAGAAAATTATCTCTCAAATCGAAAACAATATGTGCAGTTCAACAGCTTGTCCTCTAACTGTCTTAATGTCTCTAAAGGTGTGCCACAAGGTTCAGTTCTAGGGCCAACTCTTTTCACCATTTACATAAATGACGTAGGTCGAAATATTAATGCTTCTGTTTACCTTTATGCGGACGATACTATTTTATATTGTTGTGCTAGCACTGTTGCTCTTGCTTTTGAACGTCTGCAGTCTGCTTTTGACATTTTTCAACATGTCAGAGATGGACTTTGGTGCCATGAAGAGACTTGAACACAAGTAGAGCTGTTTTAAAGTCTATTCTCTGAGTGACAGGAAGCCAGAGACCTCAGGACTGGACTAATATGGTCATATTACCTGGTTCTAGTCAGGACCGGAGCAGAGACCTCAGGACTGGACTAATATGGTCGTATCTCCTGGTTCTAGTCAGGTCTAGTGCAGAGACCTCAGGACTGGACTAATACGGTCGTATCTCCTGGTTCTAGTCAGGACCGGTGCAGAGACCTCAGGACTGGACTAATACGGTCGTATCTGCTGGTTCTAGTCAGGACCAGTGCAGAGACCTCAGGACTGGACTAATATGGTATCTCCTGGTTCTATTCAGGACCGGTGCAGAGACCTCAGGACTGGACTAATACGGTCGTATCTCCTGGTTCTAGTCAGGACCAGTGCAGAGACCTCAGGACTGGACTAATACGGTCGTATCTGCTGGTTCTAGTCAGGACCGGTGCAGAGACCTCAGGACTGGACTAATATGGTCGTATCTCCTGGTTCTAGTCAGGACCGGTGCAGAGACCTCAGGACTGGACTAATACGGTCGTATCTGCTGGTTCTAGTCAGGACCAGTGCAGAGACCTCAGGACTGGACTAATATGGTATCTCCTGGTTCTATTCAGGACCGGTGCAGAGACCTCAGGACTGGACTAATACGGTCGTATCTCCTGGTTCTAGTCAGGACCGGTGCAGAGACCTCAGGACTGGACTAATACGGTCGTATCTCCTGGTTCTAGTCAGGACCAGTGCAGAGACCTCAGGACTGGACTAATACGGTCGTATCTCCTGGTTCTAGTCAGGTCCAGTGCAGAGACCTCAGGACTGGACTAATACGGTCGTATCTCCTGGTTCTAGTCAGGACCGGTCCAGAGACCTCAGGTCTGGACTAATATGGTCGTATTTCCTGGTTCTAGTCAGGACCAGCGCAGAGACCTCAGGACTGGACTAATATGGGGTCGTATTTCCTGGTTCTAGTCAGGACCGGAGCAGAGACCTCAGGTCTGGACTAATATGGTCGTATTTCCTGGTTCTAGTCAGGACCAGCGCAGAGACCTCAGGACTGGACTAATATGGTATCTCCTGGTTCTAGTCAGGACCGGTGCAGAGACCTCAGGACTGGACTAATACGGTCGTATTTCCTGGTTCTAGTCAGGACCGGTGCAGAGACCTCAGGACTGGACTAATACGGTCGTATCTCCTGGTTCTAGTCAGGACCAGTGCAGAGACCTCAGGACTGGACTAATACGGTCGTATCTCCTGGTTCTAGTCAGGACCGGTGCAGAGACCTCAGGACTGGACTAATACGGTCGTATCTCCTGGTTCTAGTCAGGACCGGAGCAGAGACCTCAGGACTGGACTAATACGGTCGTATCTCCTGGTTCTAGTCAGGTCCAGTGCAGAGACCTCAGGACTGGACTAATACGGTCGTATCTCCTGGTTCTAGTCAGGACCGGTGCAGAGACCTCAGGACTGGACTAATACGGTCGTATCTCCTGGTTCTAGTCAGGACCAGTGCAGAGACCTCAGGACTGGACTAATATGGTCGTATCTCCTGGTTCTATTCAGGACCGGTGCAGAGACCTCAGGACTGGACTAATATGGTTGTATCTCCTGGTTCTAGTCAGGACCAGTGCAGAGACCTCAGGACTGGACTAATATGGTCGTATCTCCTGGTTCTAGTCAGGACCAGTGCAGAGACCTCAGGACTGGACTAATACGGTCGTATCTCCTGGTTCTAGTCAGGACCAGTGCAGAGACCTCAGGACTGGACTAATATGGTCATATTACCTGGTTCTAGTCAGGACCGGAGCAGAGACCTCAGGTCTGGACTAATATGGTCGTATTTCCTGGTTCTAGTCAAGACCAGCGCAGAGACCTCAGGACTGGACTAATATGGTCGTATCTCCTGGTTCTAGTCAGGACCAGTGCAGAGACCTCAGGACTGGACTAATACGGTCGTATCTCCTGGTTCTAGTCAGGACCGGTGCAGAGACCTCAGGACTGGACTAATACGGTCGTATCTCCTGGTTCTAGTCAGGACCAGTGCAGAGACCTCAGGACTGGACTAATATGGTATCTCCTGGTTCTATTCAGGACCGGTGCAGAGACCTCAGGACTGGACTAATACGGTCGTATCTCCTGGTTCTAGTCAGGACCGGTGCAGAGACCTCAGGACTGGACTAATACGGTCGTATCTCCTGGTTCTAGTCAGGACCAGTGCAGAGACCTCAGGACTGGACTAATACGGTCGTATCTCCTGGTTCTAGTCAGGACCAGTGCAGAGACCTCAGGACTGGACTAATACGGTCGTATCTCCTGGTTCTAGTCAGGACCAGTGCAGAGACCTCAGGACTGGACTAATACGGTCGTATCTCCTGGTTCTAGTCAGGACCGGTCCAGAGACCTCAGGTCTGGACTAATATGGTCGTATTTCCTGGTTCTAGTCAGGACCAGCGCAGAGACCTCAGGACTGGACTAATATGGACGTATTTCCTGGTTCTAGTCAGGACCGGAGCAGAGACCTCAGGTCTGGACTAATATGGTCGTATTTCCTGGTTCTAGTCAGGACCAGCGCAGAGACCTCAGGACTGGACTAATATGGTATCTCCTGGTTCTAGTCAGGACCGGTGCAGAGACCTCAGGACTGGACTAATACGGTCGTATTTCCTGGTTCTAGTCAGGACCGGTGCAGAGACCTCAGGACTGGACTAATACGGTCGTATCTCCTGGTTCTAGTCAGGACCAGTGCAGAGACCTCAGGACTGGACTAATACGGTCGTATCTCCTGGTTCTAGTCAGGACCGGAGCAGAGACCTCAGGACTGGACTAATACGGTCGTATCTCCTGGTTCTAGTCAGGACCAGTACAGAGACCTCAGGACTGGACTAATACGGTTGTATCTCCTGGTTCTAGTCAGGACCGGTGCAGAGACCTCAGGACTGGACTAATACGGTCGTATTTCCTGGTTCTAGTCAGGACCGGTGCAGAGACCTCAGGACTGGACTAATACGGTCGTATCTCCTGGTTCTAGTCAGGACCGGAGCAGAGACCTCAGGACTGGACTAATACGGTCGTATCTCCTGGTTCTAGTCAGGTCCAGTACAGAGACCTCAGGACTGGACTAATACGGTTGTGTCTCCTGGTTCTAGTCAGGACCGGTGCAGAGACCTCAGGACTGGACTAATACGGTCGTATTTCCTGGTTCTAGTCAGGTCCAGTGCAGAGACCTCAGGACTGGACTAATATGGTCGTATCTCCTGGTTCTAGTCAGGACCGGTGCAGAGACCTCAGGACTGGACTAATATGGTTGTATCTCCTGGTTCTAGTCAGGACCAGTGCAGAGACCTCAGGACTGGACTAATATGGTCGTATCTCCTGGTTCTAGTCAGGACCAGTGCAGAGACCTCAGGACTGGACTAATACGGTCGTATCTCCTGGTTCTAGTCAGGACCAGTGCAGAGACCTCAGGACTGGACTAATATGGTCGTAGCTCCTGGTCCTAGTCAGGACCAGTGCAGAGACCTCAGGACTGGACTTATATGGTCGTATTTCCTGGTTCTAGTCAGGACCAGTGCAGAGACCTCAGGACTGGACTAATATGGTCGTAGCTCCTGGTCCTAGTCAGGACCGGTGCAGAGACCTCAGGACTGGACTAATACGGTCGTATCTCCTGGTTCTATTCAGGACCGGTGCAGAGACCTCAGGACTGGACTAATACGGTCGTATTTCCTGGTTCTAGTCAGGACCGGTGCAGAGACCTCAGGACTGGACTAATATGGTCGTAGCTCCTGGTCCTAGTCAGGACCAGTGCAGAGACCTCAGGACTGGACTAATATGGTCGTAGCTCCTGGTCCTAGTCAGGACCAGTGCAGAGACCTCAGGACTGGACTAATATGGTCGTAGCTCCTGGTTCTAGTCAGGACCAGTGCAGAGACCTCAGGACTGGACTAATATGGTCGTATTTCCTGGTTCTAGTCAGGACTGGTGCAGCAGTGTTCTGGATGTACTGCAGCTGTTTTACAGCTGGTTTAGAACCAGTGATCAGGCCGTTACAGTTGTCTAACCTGGTGGAGACCAACGCATGGATTAGTCTTTCTAAATCTGGTTTAGACACTATTCCTTTAATGTTTTTTAGATGGTTAAAAGCTGCTGATGTTATTGCTTTAATGTGGACTGTTAAAGTTCAAGTCTGAATCCAATATTACCCCTAAATTTCTGATTTTAGGTTCTAGAGAGTTCTCAAGGTGACTGATAACACTTTCTCTTTGTTTCTGTGGGCCGCAGACAATGATTTCAGTTTTGTCCGAGTTTCGCTGGAGAAACTTGCTTTGCATCCACACTCTGATCTGTTCGATGCAGTGACACAATAAATCTACAGGCCCGTTTTCTCCTGCTGTCAGTGACACATAGCTCTGAGTATCATCTGCATTATAGCTGTGTATTAGCTGGCCTAATGGAAGCATGTACAGATTGAACAACAGGGGTCCCAGGATTGACCCCTGGGGAACACCACAGGTCATGGCCACTACACGTCAGATGCTTCACATCTCTGTTTGGTTGAAATCCAGTCCAATGGCAGTCTCTCTTCTGCACCAGTGGACCAGAGGAACCAGACTTTTGTATCAAAACAGGAATTGGGATGGATGGATTGTTTTCAGCCAAAATCACCTCAAAGTCGTCTCCACTGTACACCAAAGATCACTCCCAGTCCACAAAGTTCAATATAATCCAATAAAGTCCAAACTGCACTGCATTTCAGTCCAGTTAACTTTAATTCATTCCTGTTCAGTTCAAATGTTCAATTTCGTCTCAGCTAGTTCATTAAAAGCTAACAGTTGGCATCAAATCACTCCGCTGCCGCTACCTAGAGAGAGGATTTTTCCATCTGCTGCTCTTCATAAGACAAATAAACTGCTTCTGCTGAACTCCCTCCGGCTTTTTTTTCTTATGACGCACATATCCGAACAGCAGTTTAATTTTCCTCTTTGACACCTTGCCACAGCAGCTGGTGTGAACAAAAAAAAAATACAACAGCCATGTGCATCAGTGGCGCCGCTCTGTGTCGAGTTCTCATAATTCTTGGGTTGTGCGCAAAAGCGGCACTCGTGCGTAAAAGCGCTGAATCTCCTTCAGGTGCTTTTTCCCGTCGTGTGAACACTTACTGACATGTTGCTCTAACTTGTCTCTGCTGCTACTGCTGCTGCGGTGCCAGGCTGCATTTACGCCGCATCCTCGCCTGCAACAGGGATCTCCACTGAAAGCGTTGAAGCCGTTACGCAATTTTCATGCTTTTTAAAGTGATGTCTCACAATTTCATCCTCATTCTCCCCCCACACCTGTCTAAGACGCACTCGCATCAGCTCCTGACATGTTAATCCTCCCCGCAGAGGTCACCTGTATGCGGGCAGAAGCACCTGCTGACGGTGGAAGCGCCTCTTAACGCAGCACTTTTTATGTTAATGACCCGTCCGAGCACTTCCCACCTCCCACCTGCGTTCAAAGCGCCACTCTCGCTTGCTGTGACTCATTATTTTTTTCTTCTCGCTGTCAGCATGGCCAGCAGGCTCGTCCTCCTCTGCCAGGTGTGCATCCTCCTCTTTCCGCTTGCACCTGCCGAGAGCGGCGGCCGCTGGGGGAAGACGGTGACTCTCCACCGCGCGCAGAAGGGCGAGAGCCGGGGCCAGGTGCGCGCACGGCCCCGGAGGGACACCGGCGGCCTCGGCCCTTCTCACGGTCCCGCCTTCACCTCCTGCCGTCGGCCGCTCACCCCAGCCGAGCACAGGGTCCTGGATGACACCACGCACGAGGTGAGGCGCATTTCTGCTCTCCTGGGACCAAGAATAGTCACCTGTCATTAATCAAATCACCCCAGTCTTCCATGTATCAGTTTATTTATTTAGTTTATGAATTTCTTGAAAAAGGCAGCTGTGATAAATTGAAATACAACAATCTTTATGTACCTACCACTACAATAATAAACCACTCCTTATTTATTTTTCATATCATTGACAAACAGTGTTAGTGGAATATTTGGTTTTCCCACAGTTTACTTTGTTTTTTTGTTTTTTTGTTTTTTCAAATTTAATGTGATGTGTGAGCCCCTCCCCCTCCTTCTCCTAGACAGGTTTTAACGGTGATGATGGCTCCTACGTGATCCTCACCTGGGTGGGCGACGGTACCGGAGTGAGTATTAAAACTGCTGCGATCATCAGATCGTCATCACCACAACATGCTGACTGTTTTTAGTCTCACAGCCTGAAACAGGAGCAGGGGCGATTCTTGAATTTATATGGACCCTGGGCAGAAATCCCCCCCCCCCCCCCCCCCCCCTTGCTCAACTACATTATCAGACTAGTGATTTTCAGAGTCAGCAGATTGCTGGACTGTTCAGATTATGGGACTCGCCATTTTGTAAACTGCGGTGCACAAAACACAAGAATGTTTATTTTTAAAATTGTTAGAGGAAGGAAGCAAATGGATTTGTTCAGAACATGAACAAAAAAAAAGAAAAAAAAGACAAAGAACATGTCCAAATGAGTGGATTAGCACATACAGGTAGCAGATTGTCTCTTCCGCTCCAGATATTTGGCCTGTTTAAAATCCACTTGTCCAGCTGCAACATGTCAGGAAGCCTCTTTGACCAGTCTGTGACTCGTTCACACATAAAGACCAAGTGCCAACCACAGTCAGTTCCGCTACTCGCAAATCTGACCTAAAAATCATCTCCGAAATGGTCCTGACCCATAAGGTGACAATATATGACCCAGTCAGTTTAAGGATTTAATTCCTGACAGGACAACGAAGACACAAACTAGCAGCTTCTCCACTTTACACTAGCTAATACTAAGTTAGGAGCATTTAGTAATTTAAATCTGCATTTGATGGTTATTATCTGCCACCGTCATTTCCCCGCTTGCTCCCAAAGAGAGACTTCCTCTTTATTTTTGGCCATCGGCTTGATTTTGATGATGTCAGCATGTGATGGGAGTGGGTGGAGTCAGGCGGGGCTCCCTTTGAGTCGTTCTGATTGTGATACCGCCATTAAAGTTCCATTAAAAAATGCGCAGAGGCTTAATTTTTTTAGACCAGCCATTCCCAAACTTCAGAATTCCAAGGCCCAATTTGAAATGTGAAAAATCTCTGCGGCCCACTCAAATCTTTAATCACAACTGTGATCAACATACAAGACTAAAAGCTACATTCCAGTATTAATGTAAGGGGTCAACAAATAAGGTTGATACTTGTCATATTAAGTTAAGATGACGGTAGAATAACACACAGTTGGTTTGTTTTATTATTTCTAAATATTTTTAAATCATGAAATAAATATTTTACAATAATTAAAAACATATTTCCAAAAAAAACAGAGGATTTAAAACATATTTGTTTATTTTTAATGACCTCTCACAGCCCACCTGCAGTACCATGACGGCCCACCAGGGGGCCGCGGCCCACACTTTTTTGAAAAATGAAAACAGATTTAAAAAACAGTTTATTCTTGTTATCATCATCATCATTATCATCAGATCATCTCCACTGTTATTACTGTTATTTACCAGATCAAATTAACTCAGCGTCCTACAACGTTTATATTCAGCCGTTGGCGACAGCTGCCATTTTAATGTTTGGCACCATGTCGGCAGCTGTTCTGGAGTTGGTACTCGGTTATCGGCCGATGGCCAAAGCCCAGGTATCAGAACTGGTACCAGAGAAACACCTCTACTTCTGCAGAACCATCAGCTTTACCAGCCTTTAGGGGTTACCCGTTGGCCCAGAAACATCTGGAAACCTCCTCCTGACAGTTGAAATCAGGGGGAAGTACCGTATGAATGGATCCTCCTCAACTGGAGATCAAGTATCCTGCACAAACGTCTAACCACCTGGCCTGTTTTCCCAGGTGATCCTGGTGCTGTCAACGATCAGCGCTCCGCTCGACACTTTCCTCGAGGGAGGTTCGTCTCGACTCTACCGAAGGTGAGCCGTCGTCCGATCGGCAACGCTGTCCGCCTCCCTCTAAGGAGCTCAGTCCAAACCAGTTTTCCCTCTCCCACCAGTACGGATTACGGCAAGTCCTTCCATGACATCTCCCACCGCATCAACACTTCATCAAGGAGGAGTTTGGAGTCAGCGTCGGACCCGGGAGCTCTGTGAGTTGACGGCCGTCACTTTGGCAACCTCTGACGCTGTAGCTCTCAAACTTCTTAGTAATTACAGAAGTGTGCAAACGTATTTTTCGAAACTTCTGTAGAGCTGAAACGGGGAAAGGTTTTGATGCCACTTCTCTAATGTTGTGACACAGTTTCAGTTCCCCAACGGTCTTGGATGCGGGTACCTGGTCAAGGAACGTGTGATGTTGTGAAGACATCTTACTTGCCTTCTCATCAACTTCAGACACTGAGAGAACACTGAATATTCATATTCAAAGTGCTTTTTGCTCATGCACAGCTCTCTAGAAAAGGTCTTCAGTCGTGTTGAGGTCTGGAAACTCCAACGTCTTGCTTTTGCACACAGAGGAGACCGTTGCTGACGCAATGGCTGCAAAGTGTCAAGGCCATATGGCTGAAGAACAACCCCAAATCTTCATCCTCCGCCTTCATGCTTAGCAGTGCATATGAGGCGTTTCTGTTGAAATGCTGCGTTTGGTTCTTTCCAGATGTGTCCGTAGAAGTCTTGAAGTTTGTTTAGATGCAGTTTTGTGAACGTCAATCGTGCTTCCATCTTTCTCCTGGTAACCCTGGTAAAGTCTGTCGCTTACTTCAAGATGCTCATTAGCAACCGTCGTGAATGTTTTTCCCACTCGTGACTAATCTTTTGTCACTGCAGAACATTGTTTGGGAATGGGTGTACAGTGATCCCTCCCCAATTTGGCTTTAAGTTCCACGGTTTTAGTTATTCGTCGATTTTTCAGAAATATATAATATAATAAAAAAAAAAAATTAAAAATAGCAGAAATATCACAGGATGTTGTGCGCGTTCTCTCACAGCAAGGAAATGCTGTGAGCCAGCCTGGCCCCTTTAAGAAGGTGGCCTTATGAGTAATGGTGTGGCCTTATGGGTAATGTAGTGTGTGTGTTGTGGGACGGCAGAATGAAAATGGTGTTAGATGAAAAGTGTAGTGAGCATCAACAGCAGCCCAGCGTGTATAGATTTACATTCTCTGTTAACCGACAGGAGCCCAACAATACAACCTGTGTGATGTTACAAGTTCCTGCAGTGCCAGAATAAAGTTCCCGTTCCATGCAGAGAAAAGACTTTTTCTTTTGTTGTTGTTAGCGTGTTAGCCGCTAATTACGAACCAAAAATAGCACAATACCAGCAGTTTGTTTACTACAGTTCAGAGACCAGAGGCTGTGAAGGTAACAGAAAGACCACAGTTGAGCCTTTGTCTTGTTTCGCTGCAGTGCTTCGCTACTTTTTTGCGGTTTTAAAACATATTTTAAACACATTATTTAGGCTCGGGGGGGTCCGGCTCCAGTTCGTGGATTTTGATTTTTGCAGGGGGGCGCCGGTCCCCATTAACGGTGAAAAATAAGGGATCACTGTATACCCTTGTTCCAGAGCGACTTGCAGCAACAGCTGCTCCTCTAAGGCCACTGCTTATGTCTTTCCCTCTTGGTATTGTGTTCAAACACCTGAACGCTCCAGATCAGCAAACTACAAGAACATCTGCTTTTATAAATGTCTGCACACCTGTTGGTGGTCAGTCAGGCCTGGGGATATGACCTCAAAAAAAAAAAAAAAATTATCTGAATGTTTTGCTTTGATGATGATTGATGGGCAGTTATCTTCTCCGGTTCTTACGGGTCTTCTCCGAGTACCCTGGCTTCCCCCGACGGCCTGACAGGTGTGAGTGTGGTGACGTTCACTCGTCAACTTTCTAGCCGACGCCTGTCTTTAACCGACTTCTGACAACAGGTGATCCTGACTGCAGACACACCTGTCGTCGACCACCCAGGCGGGATCATCTTCACCTCCAGGGACGCCGGTGCAACCTTCAAGTTCATCCAGCTGCCCTTCCACCTGGCTCAGCCAATCAGATACCACTTCTTCAACCCCGACTACCTCGTGGGCCTCAGCATCGATGTGAGTCCTGCTCTTTGTTCATTTATTTTTTCCCCTCATTAAGCAAAACACGCTCGCTCATCGAGACCACACCTTCAAAAAGCAAACACTGCTCTGTTTCCTGGCTTGCAGGGCGGTCTCTGGCTTTCGCTGGACTTTGGCGCCACGTGGACAGAAGTTCATGATGGAGTGCATTCTTTCTCGTGGTGAGAACAAACAGGAAACAGTGTCTCTTTTGCAGCTAAAGAGAAAGTGAACAGTGAAAAATTCACAGTGCTGTTGTGACATGTCTCGGCTCGTGCCGCTGTTTATGCTGTAATTTCCTCTTTCCCTCCAGGGGAGCAGGAATCAATCTCTTCTTCAGCTGCAGCCGAGTCGACACAGGTGGGAAACTAAAAGAAAGGTGCTTTAAAAAGTTATTTAATGGGGGAAAAAAAGGAGCATCAAATCAAACACGAACTTAAAACACTTCAGAATGTCCATGTACCTGCAGGTAACCTGGACGATAACCGGGGTCTGTTTCAGGTAGCAGGTTAAACTCCGACTATGTTGAACCTGAAGTGAGGTAGCTGAACTCTGAGCAAAAGGAAACGTAGCTGTTGATGACACTCATATTCACATTAAGGCTCCTTTATTGATATTTCTTTAGCTGGGACAAAATGCCACGACAGTCGGGTAACGTGAACGTAGCGGGCTGGGCAATGATTAACATTTTTAATCGTGATTAATCGCATTATTTCCCTGATTAATCACAATTAATAGCATTGTATACGCAAAATCAAATAATGAAATCAATAGTGTAAAATGCCCTTTTATTTAAATGTTCTGCTGCCATATGAATTAAAGTGCCATAACATTTGTTGTTTAAACACTTTTAACATCAGCACTTGTCAGTAACACATATTTAGTGAAAATCTCATCTTAAAAAAATATAAAATAAAATAAAGCTTATTGCCACAACCAGGGCATTAATGTCATCCTGTTTTTATTAAAAAAAAAAAAAAAAGTCTAAACAAAATCCAACAAAATGATTGTGTCTCAGCACAATCAGAACATTAAAACAGGTAATTTCTGAGGTAACAGCAGAAACTTTTAACGGGGAGTTCAACTTGTCAGTTGTTACAAATAACCTTGTTTCTGTTGAATCCTCCGTCTGGGAGAACTTTAAAATGAAAATGTCCATGTTAAAGTTCAGTAACTTTACCAGTCTGTATATCAATCATTCTTTCCATTTTCAATTGTCAATCAAAAATTTAAAAAAAAAAAAAAAAAAAAGTGACATTTTATTACGTTTCTTGTTTTTTAATCTAACGCAAAAAATGAAACGTTTTTTTTTTATATTTCAATTTTAGACTTGGATCAAAAATACGAAATTAAAAAAACAGACCACAGAACTGAATTAGTTTTATAATGGAGGACTGGACTTTCTGTTGTCATTACACATCTGTGCCACTAGATGGAGTTGCACTGCAGTAACCAGCTAGAGAACAGCAGGACAGTGAACACATGGAGCAGATCTGATGGAACATGGAGGAATGACCACAAAGTTTTGTTGCAGTCCAGAATTTTTTTTTAGACAGAATTGTTAATATTGCTACCTGAGTTGCTACCTGAACTGTAAAGTTCACGGATTTTTATCGTTCTCCATGTCTGTTTTAGCTTTTCTGCATGTTTACTGTTTTCCGGTTCCGCAGCAGCCAGTAACAGACTTTTCAAAATAAAAGCATGTGAGCAACATGCGTTAACCCGCGATAAAATAAATGTTGGCGTTGATAAATTAATGAGTTAACGCGATAATAACGCGTTCACTTGCCCAGCCCTAGTTTTTATACTTCATCTTCACCAGCTTCAACTTTTTTTGGGTTGTTTTTTTTTTTTGGTATAGTCTTAAGTGCTTCACAGTGAACAACTTCAACTGTTCTTATTTAGCCGACTTCAGATGAAAACAGGATGGAGTTTTATATAATGATTTTTTTCTTTTCTAGGAAAACAAGCTTTCAGTTGAGTGCCAAAGCTGTGAAATCAATGTTAGAGAGGGATTTAACGTTTCTCTTTACCACATTTAACAGCTTTAATGTTCCATGATGAGAAGTAAATTATACCGGCTTGTTATGTCCCAACTTAGGTCAAAGGCGAACATTCGCTGTCTCTTCAGAAAGACCCAAACACAGTACGTCAGAAACTGTTTAGATTTTTAAAAAAAAGCAGTGGGGTTAGCATGGAGAGACAGATGCAAGAGATCAGAAAACAGAAGTGATTAACTAAGTTATTCATTGCACAAGAGAGTCTGCACATCACAGAACATCCAAAAAAAACAAAAACAAAAATACGAGAGGCACTAGCGGGGGGGCAAGAGGATACGACCGGGAAGCATAACGAATAAAGTGAAAAGGGAAAACGGCCACAGGAGGAGTTTATATCCTCTCTCAGGGGCTGACAAGACACAGGTGTGATCAATCAAGGAAAGTAATGAGAGGAGGAGAAAGGCAGGGAGACAAAGGTAAACCAGCAACTACTGAAAATGTAAGAATCAAACAGGAAAACCCGCTGGCTTTGTCCTGTTGGAGACTAATTCAGTTACAGCAGACACATTTGACTGCTTCATGCTCCCTAATCACTCCTTTATTTTTCTAAACGTCGGTCCTTGACTGTGTAATTGCAGCATTTTTAAATTCAGATGGCATCCAGATGTTCTGCGTTGAACAACTTTATAATCGACTTAACAACTTTAGCTGCGGATATGAAGTGAAAATAAATACAGATCACTGATTCATTTTCTCCAGATGGCTCTTATAAAGTCCGGTTTGGTGGCTCCAAGCTTGTTTCAGCAGCTCTGAAATCGGAGCGCCACACCAGTTTAAAGTCTATATAAGTTATACAAAGCCGCTAATGTACGCATAATTAGGGACATTTTTTTTTTGATTGACAGCTGCATTGCAGTCTTTAGTTACTCAGGTCTTTATCCACAGCTCTGAAGTCAGGTTCAGTGTTAACAGACCGCAATCATAGTCGGACTGCCAGGACCCGCTATGGGTCGGCCCAGTAGGATCCACGAGGAAGGTGGTTTGGTTGGACGGCGCTTAGTCAAGTGCCAGGCGGCAGCTGGTCCAGCGGGCTTCTCCAGCAGAACCGCCCTCTAGACTGGATGATTTTTTTTTTCCCGGACCTGCCAGGACCAGAATCGACGGAGCCCTGGGGAGCTCCAGGTCCGTTAGCCAAACACTGGCTGGTCCAGGTTCCTGTTGGTGCTCAGTTGGACCCGTGGCGACCATGTATTCAGTCCTGCCCATTTGCCCATTTTTGGAACAACAGAGGCTGGGTGGAGTCAGCTCTTCCCGACAGTGACATAAAAAAAATTACGGCTGGGCAACAATTAAAAATTTTAATCGCGATTAATCGCATTATTTCCCTGATTAATCACGATTAATCGCATTGTATACGCAAAATCAAATTATGTATTCAAAAGTAGTGTAAAATGCACTTTTTTTTTAAAATGTTCTGCTGCCATATGAATTAAAGTGCCATAACATTTGTTGTTCAAACACTTTTAACATCAGCACTTGTCAGTAACACATATTTAGTGTTAATCTCATCTTAAGAAATGTAAAATAAAATAAACCTTATTGCCACTGCCAGGGCATTAATGTCATCCTGTTTTTATAAAAAATAAAAAAAAAAGTCTACAAACAAAATCCAACAAAATGATTGTGTCTCAGCACAATCAGAACATTAAAACAGGTAATTTCTGAGGTAACAGCAGAAACTTTTAACGGGGAGTTCAACTTGTCAGTTGTTACAAATAACCTTGTTTCTGTTGAATCCTCCGTCTGGGAGAACTTTAAAATGAAAATGTCCACGTTAAAGTTCAGTTACTTTATCAATCCATATATCAATCATTCTTTCCATTTTCAATTTTTAAAAATATTTAAAAGTGACATTTTATTACATTTTTTAATCTAACTCAAAAAAATGAAAAAATGCCTGTTTTTTTTTTATATTTTTAATTTTAGACTTTGATCAAAAATACGAAATAAAAAAACGAGCCACAGAACTGAATTAGTTTTATAATGGAGGACTGGACTTTCTGTTGTCATTACACATCTGTGCCACTAGATGGAGCTGCACTGCAGTAACCAGCTAGAGAACAGCAGGACAGTGAACACATGGAGCAGATCTGATAGAACATGGAGGAATGATGAGAAAGTTTTGTTGCAGTACAGAATTTTTTTTCAGATAGAATTGTTAATATTTCTACCTGAGTTGCTACCTGAACTGTAAAGTTCATGGATTTTTACCGTTCTCCATGTCTGTTTTAGTTTTACCGCATGTTTACCTGCCATTTCTCTTCTGGTTCTGCAGCAGCCAGTAACAGACTTTTCAAAATAAAAGCATGTGAGCAACATGCGTTAACGTGCGATAAAATAAATGTCGGTGTTAATAAATTAATGAGTTAATGTAATAATAACGCGTTCACTTGCCCGGCCCTTAGATTTGCTACTGACCGCTCTCTCTCTCTCTCCCTCTTCACCAGTTGAAGCAGATGAGAGGGGAGATCTGGTGCTGAAGAGGACAAAAGATCTGGGCCAGACCTTCACCACCATACATGAAGACATCTACAGTTTCGGCTACATCGGAGCCTTTCTCTTCTTCTCTGTGATGGAGGACCCGGTGAGATAAGTGGGCACAAACAAAGCACGCAAATGTCCAAACATCAACGCATCAGATGATCTGTTCCGGTTGTGAGTTAGCGCCGTGGCGATCTAACGACGCACTCTTTCCCTCTCAGAGGTCTCCTCGCGTCATGTATTTCTCATCGGACCAAGGAGACACCTTCAGTCGAGCGCTGCTTCCTTCTGCGTCCACTGAGCAGGTGAGGACACGAGGAAGTAGCTTTTTAAGTTCTTCCTCGTTTCTGTTGGTTTTCAGAGCTGCAATGAGTCCAAAACTTTGAAAGAACACACCCGTCACTGACAAGCGGCAACCTGGAGGTCTCAAAACTGTACGTCACAGGTCAAAGAGGGCGGAGTCGACGGCGTTTATGCTTGTGCATTGTTTCTGTTTCCGTCACTCTCAAAACTGATTTACAAAGGTGTAGCTTCTTTTCTTTTTGCAGTGCTGTAGCTTGCAGCGCTGCGCTTCCTTTTGTTTACTTCATTTTGCAACGGAGCAAATCAGTTATATCTTTTGAGAATTGGCGCTTGATTAATCTTCAACAGATACTGCAGCAAACTGTCGTTCTCCTCTATTTGAAATCTGACAGAGAGGAAGTAGCGGCGGGAAAGGCGAAGCTGAAAAACAGCAGTCACACTTGTAGCGGCGTCCATTGATGTGGCGCTTAGTTGCGTTTGGGGAGAAGTTCACGGCAGGTTCTTGCCAGGATGGTGGTCGTAAAACCGCTCTTTAGAAACTTATTACGATGTGTTTTATAGTCACAGCACTGAAAGGGCTTCATTATTAAAGCTGCAGTGTTTTTCCAACGGAGCAAAAATGTGTCTGAAGCAGCAGAATGTCATCAGACCAAAAACAAAAAAAAAAAAGAAACACCAACAACCAAACTTCTTTTCAGCGCTGGATCCAAATGACTGGGTTCAGCTTCAGCTGGATTAATCTGTATAAGTACAGACTTCATTTGTAAGAAGTCGTTGGGAATCATCTGCGTCCAACGACCCGTTGAGGTGCTGATGGACACGACCGAACCGTGGGTTTCCGTCTCTGTGCTGCTTTGTCCGACCCTCGTTGCTGCTGCTGTCCTCAGCTGCTGTCTTCAGCTGCTGTCTTCAGCTGCTGTCTGCTGTCCTCAGCTGCTGTCCTCAGCTGCTGTCTTCAGCTGCTGTCTGCTGTCCTCAGCTGCTGTCTTCAGCTGCTGTCCTCAGCTGCTGTCCTCAGCTGCTGTCCTCAGCTGCTGTCTTCAGCTGCTGTCCTCAGCTGCTGTCCTCAGCTGCTGTCCTCAGCTGCTGTCTTCAGCTGCTGTCCTCAGCTGCTGTCTTCAGTTGCTGTCTTCAGCTGCTGTCTTCAGCTGCTGTCCTCAGCTGCTGTCTGCTGTCCTCAGCTGCTGTCCTTAGCTGCGGTCTGCTGTCCTCAGCTGCTGTCCTCAGCTGCTGTCCTCAGCTGCTGTCCTCAGCTGCTGTCTTCAGCTGCTGTCTGCCTGTGGGACTTTCTGCTTTAAGTCATGAGATGCAGACTGATGTGGTCCAGAGACTGATGTGGTCCAGAGACTGATGTGGACCAGAGACTGCAGAGGAATCGTCACCTTTATCTCCAAATACCCGTCATCTGACTCCACGGCCGTAGACGTCGGATCATGAATCATTCCAAAAAATTTCCTTCCTTTTTTCCTCTCTTATCATTCCACTAAGAGATGATATTTATTTGATTTTTTATTTTTTAATTAATTTTTTTATATACATTCTATATAAATTATAATGTATATACATTTATACAAATTTTATATAATTTTTTTATATTTTATTTTATATAAATAAAATTATTAATTTTATATATACAAAAAAGAGATGATTTTAATTTCTTTTTTATTTTATTTATTTATTTTTTAAATTTTTATATAAATTTATATAAATTATAATTTATATACATTAATATAAATTTTATATAATTTTTAAATATTCCGGCCGCCCCGGTGGAACAGTGGTTAGGGCAGGCGGCCATTTACAGAGGCTACAGTCCTCATGCGGCTGGTCGTGAGTTCGATTCCCAGCTCGTGACTCTTTCCCGCGTGTCTTCCCCATTCTCTCTCTGTCCCCCTTCCTGTCTCTCAACTTTCAATAAAGGCCACTAGAGCCAAAACAATCTTTAAAAAAAAAAAAAAAAAAATTATTTTATATAAAAAAAATATTAATTTTTTTTATATATAAAAGAGAGGATTTTTTTTTTAAATCTATTTATTTAATTTTAGATATAATTTATATATAAATTATTTATAATTTATATACATTTATATACATTTTATATAATTTTTTAACATATTAAATTTTATATAAATAAAATTATTATTATTTTTTAAGATAAAATATTTTTTTATTATTTATTTTTTTAAATATGAATTATAATTATATACATTTATATACATTTTATAATTTTTTAAATATTTTATTTTATATAAATAAAATTATTTATTTTTGTATTTAAAAGGAGATTTTTTTTTTGTGTTTATTTATTTTTCTTAATTTTTTACATAAATTATAATTTATATACATTTATGTACATTTTATATACATTTTAAATATATTTTTATTTTATATAAATAAAATTATTATTTTTTATCTAAAAGAAAATTTTTTTTTTGTTTTTTTTATATAAATTATAATTTATACATTTAATATAATTATTTTAATATTTTATTTTATATAAATAAAATTATTTATTTTTTATAAGAAAAAAATAGATTATTTTTATTTATTTTTTAAAAAGACAACAGTCATCCTGATCTGCCTTTTTAAGATGCTTTTCTTTTTTTTTCCTGGTGAAGTCTCTTCTAGTCTCTCAGTCTTTCAGGGTTGTGAAATGCTGTGAAACCTCAGTATTTCCTCTTGTGAAAAGCTCTCTGTTTGCGGTGCATTCGAGCACTTAAATGCCAACTTCTTGGAAACTTCTGCATTTAGTTCTCAAGCCGTGACGAGTTTTTTCTTTACCTTAAAAGGAACCTGTGATTGCTTCTGCATTCTTTTGCTTCTAATAAAGTACCAAACGGATGCCGACGCAGTCTCTCTGACTGATTTGGTTTGTAGCCTCAGAACGACTGCAGACAAAACTTAAGTACGACTTTATTCAACAGCTTGTAGAAGCACCTGCAGCAGGAATCATTTGATGAAGTTATTTCCTGTGTGACTTTAAATTCCTCTTCACTAAATTAACCATAGTGATGCAGGTTTGTGACTCAGTTTCAATAAAGCTTTACCTGTCAGACAGGTAAATACACCTCATTTGCCTCTAGAGGAGTTCACGGGTCCCAAACCATCACCCTCCCTCCACCGTGCTTCACAGTGGGAATGAGGCGTTTCGGACAAACAACCATCCATGTGTAGGACATTTCCCCTGAAGTCTTGTTTGTTTGTTCAGATGCAGTTTTTCAAACCTCATGCTGTGCTTAAATGTTTTTTTTTTAGGAGAATCTTCAGTTTCAAACAAACCATAATTGCACAGTCTGATTTCAATTGTGCCGTCACAGACTTTGATGGAACATTAGCTCATCTAAGACTGCTGCTTATGTCTTTCCCTCTTAGCATTATGTTAACACACACCTGAATGGGCAGGTGTGCGCTAACAGAACGCTAACAGGACCATATGGAGGTTTTCAGGTAACATTTATTCTGTTTTTATGCAGAAACGAGCAGCTGCTTCGCTGCCGTTGCGTTTGAGGAAACCAGGATGGCAACATTTCCTTTTTCAACACCAACTCTCTCACAAGCACACGCACGTGCACACACACACCTGCTCTGATGAAACTCCCACCCACACACCTTGTTGACACTGTAAACACTCTCTCCGTCCCACGATGATTAGATGACGTTTATGGCCGAGATTAAATTAGTCATCAAAAAAACAAACAAACAAAAAAAAAGCCATTTCAGATTTTCTCAGCCACATGTTTGTGTGTTTCAGTTTTACTCAATCCTGGACGGGGACGAGGACATGCTCTTCATGCATGTGGACAACCCAGGAGGTATCGGACACATCTACGAGCACGCACACGCATGCACGTGCACGGACGAAGGCGAAGCTCGCGGTGATAAAAAGCTCGACACATATTTGCAAACACACACCAGGGCGGTTTGTGGCTCTCAGCTCCTTTTGTTGTGATGGAAACGCTGAACTGGTTTCACAGGTTCCCAGTGCTGCTGACAAATCATTGACTGTGTGCTCATGCATGAAAAACACATTTACATTCCTCTTTATTCCTTTATCTCTGTCTAAACTTTCTTCTCCCGTTCACCCAGTCTCTCTCATCACATTCTGATTGCAGCTATACTTTTCTTCTTCTTCTTATTGTTATTATTATTATTATTATTATTTTATTTTCCCCTACATTCGTCTTGGGTTTGTGTCGTATTTCTCAGGCGATAGTACGTTTCAGAGATAAATAGAGGAGGTGTGGGGGAGAGGGGGGGGGGGGGGGGGGGGGGCAGCAAAGCTGACAATCGTATCTTTGGATCTGGATGCAACACGAGCCGCTCGCAGCATCCAATCAGCTGCTCTCGTCCTTCATGCATTTCAGCTGACACGTGCGTGAGCTTCACACTCACAGAGAATGATTGATGATGACATGATGCTGATGCTGGAAGTTTAGTGTCGCCGTGGCATCGCCACTCCCTCCCCCCTCCCCCCCTCCTCCCTCCGCATCACCTGCAGCCCACGAGGCCCAGAACATCCATCTCATAATCACTGCCTTTGGAGCTACGCACCCCAAGGACTTTAACCTCTGCTTTCCGATATTTATTCTAGGGGTGCACGATAACTATCGGGCCGATAACAGGAAATTATGATCTCATTCCGATAACTCTGATATCACAACTAATAGCCCCGATAACATATATATTTTTGTCAACACGGCAGTGTCTCGTTCCCTCTGAGCCTTGAATGACCGGCAGTGAATGTTATGTTCGATTACTCAATCAGGAAAATCAAGAATAAACAACTCGTTAACTCGGTCATCATTTTGGTAGTTGCTAACTTTAATTGATATTCGCAGTATTTTCCCACATGTTACACATAAAAAAAAGGAAAAAAAGGAAAGGCAAACGAGGGGACATGGGAATTTACGTTACACCTTGAATGCAGCCTGCAGCACAGTGCGCTGATAAAAACAAACAAACATGGCAGCGATTATATGGAACGTCGTTAAAGTTTCAGAAGGAGATAGTTCGCTGGTTATTTGTGACAAATGCTCCAAGCGAAGGAGGGAAAAATAGCAGAAGCTTTAATACGTCAAACCTGATCAGCCACCTGAAACATAACCATCACTTCCATGGAGTTTTGAAATCACGCTAACATGAGCTAACATGAGCTAACATGAGCTAACGTCAGCAAGCCAGCAGCAAGTCAACCCCTCCCCTCTCCCCTCCCCCTTCCTCTCCTCGCCATCATCTCTCTCATCTAAAGCTTCCATGAGATTGAAAAAAATCCCCAAAACTACTGAACCATATTTACTTAAATTAAAGGCATTAATTTGAATGGAACCACAAGCCAAAATCCTTTAAACGTATTTCTTTGTTACTATGGAGTGCACTTTTTCAGTTTATTTACACAGATGAGTCTAACTTGTGTCAGTACATTATGACCTGTGCATTATTTTTTATTGTCATTGAGGAATGTATTTTTTCAGTTAGTAATTCTGATGCATGTATTTCCATCAGTTCAAGGAGCCTTTATTTTTTATATCAGTCAGTAATGAACCTTATTTAAGTTAATGTGAGATATCAAATAGGTTTGTTTGATAGCTTTACGCAAATGTCTGGGAGGCTTGACAATAGTTTTTCATTGTAAAAAATAAATATCTGTTCATTTAAAGAGTCCAAACTGTTTTCGGTTTTGGTTATAGTATTGATGTAATGATCTTAGGTATATGTGTGCGTTATCGGTTATCGGTCTCGGCCTTTAGGAACTGAAAGTTATCGGTATCAGTTTTAAAAAACAGTTATTGTGCATCCCTGATATGTTCGATATTTCTGCCTCTCGCCCTCTTGACGTTCAGGGTTTTATAACGTAGCCGTGTATCTTCCACTTCGTTCCCAGACACCTACTTCGGGACCATGTACACCTCTGACGACCGCGGGATCCTGTTCTCCAAATCGCTGGAGCGCCACCTGTTTGACGGGCAGAGAAAAAGCGATTTCACCAACATTACGTCACTCAGAGGAGTCTACCTCACTAATATACTCGATGTGGGTAAGTTTCCCGACCTGTTTAGCGGTTTACCGGGCATCTTTCACCTCTCAAAGGCTTCTGGATTGATTTACTATCTTGGTTCAGTCCAACTCAGGTGTTATTTTTGGGGGCGTGCATAGTTTTCTGTCTTGTGTAAGAGTCAGTGACATCTAGTGGAGAAATTGCAGAATGCAGTCAACTGCCTGTCATTTACCAGGCTCACGTTCTGATTACTGACAGTGAAATGAGTACGAGAACCTGCGGCGCTCCATGGACATTTCACAGCTGGCCACAGCTGGAGGAGATGCAGTGAAGCTCCAAAGTAGAGGTCTTCGGAACAAACCGACAACCCGAAAGCCCGAGGTTCCCGAATCGGGTCTCGGGTCCATTGAAAAGACGACTCCGGGTTCGGGTCAGAATCGGTACAGTTAGTCTCGGGTCCGGTCGGTGCTCTTTGACAGGCTGGGTCCGCATTTATGCGAGAGAGTTAAAGATATTGGCGGTGGCAGCTAATGTCAGGACTTGGGGCAGTTTAATTAATTATTCATTAACGTGGCGTGTTTGTCTTGAAACAATTGTGTTTCCGTAGCGTGTTATTAGCGGTTTGCCCGGCAGCTGTAAAACACAACGGATCACCAACATGACAACGCTGGATGAGAGAACATATTAACGACACGTCCTAACCGGTGTAGGCTGTTAGCGTTAGCAGTTGCTACCAATAGCATCTGTATCCACAAAGAAAATAACAACGTGGATTTATTGTTGTTTACATCACGTAGCCTATGTAGCAACTGAACCGGTAGAAGAAGACAACTTTAGGTAAGAAAATCAAGTTTTATTCAACGCTAGACAACTTTAACATGAGCAACTATGGGCTGGATTGTCTCGGTTCTATTTGGGTAACTCCGTTCGGTTTGTGGTCGGTAACTAAAGACTTGGGTCGGTTCGGTTCTGGGTCCAAATATTGCAGGTCCATTTGGGTTCGGACCCCTGGACTTATGATAATAGCTCGGGTCGGGTCGGGTCAGGTCAGGTCGGTTTCGGGTCGAATTTTCACGGGTCCATTCGGGTTCGGGTCCATGAAAGTGGACCCGTGAAGACCTCTACTCCAAACATTAGGAATCATCATCTCCAGTATTTGTCGTGACGATGACGGTTGTCAGCTGCTTTAGATCTCCAACAGTCGTCCTCTTGAACTCTGATGAGTCGCTTCTGACTTTGGAGAAAGAAAGACGAGTGAGAATCTGAACATTACCGGTTACTTCACCAGTGCTGGGAACAATGGGTTTCCTTAGTTTATCGACTGCACACACGTCAATAAAAAAGCCGCCGTCTGAACAGGAATTTGCATGTTGGTTTATTTTTTTTGATTTCCATTCCATGATCATGCAAATAATATGCGATGCACAAATCCACCTGAGTGATGTTGGTTCAAGGTGTCCTGGATCAAGTCATGACTCATTTATCCTTCTGAGAGCCTTGTAAGCGGGGTTCACTTTACTTTTAGGTGGCTTTTCAGTTGACTAAGGGCCCGATCTTCCACCAGATCTGCTAAAGCCGCTATTTAGGGATAGCGGGTAGCGGGAGGGGCGTTCCCCCGCAAAGAACGCAATCTTCTATCTTGCTAAACCCGCTATCCCACCTGCGCTACCCGCTACATTAGCCATAGGAGTGGTTAGGGCGTGTAAAACCAATCAGTGCGTCAGCAGCCATTGCCTTTAAGAGCAGGTTACGCTACCCGCTAACCGCTATGGAGCGTCTTTTCATCCAGATCAGAGCAGCTCTCATGTGCAGCTCGTCTGGGACTCTGCTGTAGAGCTTCCTCCTCTTCCTTCTTTCTCCTCCTCTGCACTGATATATACATATAAATATTTCTACACAGACAATTCCTATCAGCTACCTGAAAGTCCCAGATAGTCGGTGTCCTCCCAGTAAACACGCTCTGGTCGTCTGTGGTTTAACTGGCAAGCAAGCCGTTTAAGACGATCTCTGCTATTTTCTCAGGGGTTTGACTGAGGCCAAATCAAGCTTTTTATACAAGAGTTAATGCGAGAGGTAGAGCCGTTTGTGCATGTCCACATGTGACCAGGTGGACGTGCGTTGATGCCATTTGGATGCACTCTTGTACGAGCCGACATGCAGGTTGCAAGTAGCGGGTGGTCAGACCACCCGCTACCTGCAACCCGCGATCTCAAGATACTGAGTTTGCAGAAAGGCCAAAAGATGCCCATTGCTACACCTACAAAGAAGTGAGTAAGGGAGTCGGCATAACAGGTAGCGGCTTTAGGAAGCAGAAGATTACATTAGCGGTTAGCGGAGGTTCCTAAACCCGCAATTTGTGGGTAGCGGCTAGCGTTAACCGGTAAGGGGAATTGCACGATCGGGGTCTAAGTGTCCTGACGACGGCCTGAACACCACCAGAAGATGTCCCACTGGGGTGTCTCTCGCCATCTCTGTGGTCCATTGCCCATATGGAGTTTGCAGCCGTCCTTGCGCCGCTGTTGCAGCTTCACACACCGCCGGTCCACACAGCACTCATTTAGCTCCCGTTGTGGCTCTGTTAGCATCTCCTAAGGTAGAACAGAGGTGTACCAGTGAAGAATGCAGCTCACACAGCACATTGTGGGCTGAACAAAGGGGCGACAGAGGTGGAACAAACTGTTACTCATCCACCTCTGACTGTCCAGTGTCAGAGGTCAAAGGGGAGCAGCAGGTGTTTTAATGAGCTCTCTTATCTTAACCTGAACATCTGTGAAGGCATGAAATCCAATTAAATGAACGATGACCTCCTTGTTCTGTTGCAGATGGCCGTATAAGATCTGTCATTTCCTTCAACAGAGGAGGGACGTGGCGGCAGCTCAAGAAACCGGAGAATGTGGATTGCGGAGACCACGTCAAAAGCGTACGTCCCTCGTTGCGCTTGTTAAATGGCAGTCAAGTTGGTGAGCCGCCACGAAAACATATTCACGTCTGTGTTTTTTCCTCAGTGCAACCTTCATATTCACGGAGAACACAGCCGCAACAACCGAATTCCCATGCTGGCTCTGTCCGAGCCCACGGCCATCGGCCTCGTCATCGCCCACGGTAATGTCGCCAAGATGGCACACTGTTGACTAAGCTCGATGATGACACCAGGTCCTCTTTCCGCCAGGCTCCGTAGGAGACTCCCTGTCCTCGTCGCAGCATCCGGACGTATTTGTTTCCTCAGACGGGGGTTACAACTGGAGGGGGACGCTGAGGGGCCCCCACCACTACAGCATCCTGGACTCCGGGGGTCTCATCGTGGCCGTCGAGGCCCACCGCGAAGGACAAGTCAAGACCATCAAGTACTTAATAGCTGGCGGTGTGGTGTCGAATTCTCTCGTGTTTTGACGCGACGCCTTCATGGCCGATCCTTTCTCCCCGTCAGGTTCTCCACCGATGAGGGCCAATGCTGGAGGTCGTACAACTTCACGGAGCAGCCCCTGTTCTTCGCGGGCCTGGCATCCGAGCCGGGCACCAAGGCCATGAACGTCAGCGTGTGGGGCTTCAGGCCGGAGGAAGATGGGCAACCCATGTGGGTGGCCATCACCATCGACTTCCAGAGCCTCATCACCCGAGAATGTGAGTCACCGCCCGTCGGGTGACCTCCGCTGCCGTCACAGCACTCCTCTGGTTGTTTCCGAGACCCGCCAGGTACCCGAATGGCGTGTTTCCACCTGCTGGTCGGGTCCATCAAAGTTTAAGAGGAGGCAGTTACGGTTAGGGTTAGTAACCCACTTTCACTGACCTGAACCCGAATGGACCCGTGAAAATTCGAGCCGAAACCCACCCGACCCGAGCTATTATCATAAGTCCTGGGTTTTGAACCCGAATGGACCCGCAATATTTGGACCACCAACCGAACCAAGTTACCCGAATAGAACCGAGACAATCCAGCCCATAGTTGCTCATGTTAAAAGTTGTCTAGTGTTGAATAAAACTTGATTTTCTTACCTAAAGTTGCCTTCTTCCACCCGGTTCAGTTGCTACATAGGCTACGTGATGGAAACAACAATAAATCCACGTCGTTATTTTCTTTGTGGATACAGATGCTATTGGTAGCAGCTGCTAACGCTAATAGCCTACAATGGTCAGGACGTGTCGGAATATGTTCTATCATCCAACGTTGTCATGTTGGTGATCCGTTGTTCTTTACAGCTGCCGGGCAAACCGCTAATAACACGCTACGGCAACACGATTGTTTTCCGGTTTGTTTCCTCCCCTGTTTGGTTTTGTTACATGACTGTCGTGGCTCTGAGTTCACCACAGGAATCCGCTATGTGACGGGACCGAGATTCTCCCGATGACAGGGGTGTCAGCGCTTCCTGAAAGAGCTGAAGCTCGAGCTCCGATCAGAAGAAGCTGGAATGATAATAAAAGATTAAAAAACAGCACGCCAGTTCCGACGTTTGCCTCGACTTTTATTCCTTTGAAGACAGTTTGCGCTCAAAATATGTTCGCGTTTCCCCCCGTCGTTTGCAAAACTCGCTTACAGCTGCAGAGATTAAATCCTCATGTCAATCTTTTCCAGAGGTGCCGGTGACATCTCTGGGCTCAGAGACATCTGGGTTGGACAGCCGTAGCTGTGAGGAAATTATCTTTTTTTTAAAGAAATGGGCGCCATGTGTCTTTGACCAAAGACGCGACCGAAGCTCTTAATAAAAGCATTCTTTGGGTAACGTAATTAGGAAAACGCAACATCCGTTTCAATTGTTACGCCAATGACTCCAATGACTCCGATGACTCCAATGACTCCGATGATTCCGATGACTCCGAAGACTCCGATGATTCCAATGATTCCGATGACTCTGATGACTCTGATGACTACGATGATTCCAATGACTCTGATGATTCCGATGACTCTGATGACTCCGATGATTCCAATGACTCCAATGACTCCAATGACTCAGATGACTCCAATGACTCCGATGATTCCGATGACTCCGAAGACTCCGATGATTCCGATGACTCCGAAGACTCCGATGATTCCGATGATTCCGATGATTCCGATGACTCTGAAGACTCCGATGATTCCGATGATTCCGATGATTCCGATGACTCTGATGACTCCGATGACTCCAAAGACTCCGATGACTCCAATGACTCTAATGATTCTGATGACACTGAATGTTGTGAGAAGGATGACAAAAAAGGGAGTAAAAGCTTTACTTTCCCCAACTTTTTCTGAACTTTTTCCAAAAATGCATAAACGGGCTACGAATGAAACGAAGCAGGAAAGTAAAAGAAATACATGGAACATCTCTGAGCCTGGGTCGTTCCCGGTGGCGGCTGAGTGGTGACTGCTCGTCTCGGTTTCCTCCAGGTAACGATGACGACTACGAAGAGTGGCTGGCTCACTCCGCAGAGGGCGGGGAGGAGGGGAGGAGGGGCTGCGTTCTGGGCGCCAAGGAGACCTACCGGCGGTTGAAGAAGCAGTCCGTGTGCAGGAACGGGCAGAGCTTCGTGGTGAGGAAGAAGCAGCATCCCTGCTTGTGCACCAGAGAGGACTATCTGTGGTACGGCGGATGGTTTGCAAGTCACCTGGGTCGTTTTACGGTTCCATCGTTGCTTTAACCTCTCTCTCTCTCTCGTTACCAACAGCGACTACGGTTACTACCGTCACGTGAACACCTCCGAGTGTCTGAGGCAACCGAGCAGCGCGAATAAAACTCTGGAGACGTGTCTTGACGGACAGGAGGACGAGCTCCTGACGGCGGGGTAACGGACGCTCAGTTTCTGACTCCTTTATAAGGCCTCCTTTCTGCACCGCCAGACATCTGAGTGTCCCCTCCCCCTTCCCCGACACCTCTGCAGGTACAGAAAGGTCCCCAGCGACAGGTGCGAGGGGGGATTCGCTCCTCGCCTCACGGCGCCGACAGTCGTCCGGCCGTGCGGGCCCAAAACCAGCCCCGGCCCACCTGCCAAGTCCACGTCTTCCGCCAGGCACTTCAACACGCCAGTCAGTAGATTCGCTCTTCTTGAACCTCTCCAGATGTTTCTGACCATATGAGGGTTAGAGTTAGGGGTTAGGGGTTAGGGGTTAGGGTTAGGGGTTAGGGGTTAGGGTTAGGGTTAAGTTTTGCCAAATTTTTTTCCTTTCCAGAGGGAAAGGCTGGTGTTGGTCCTGGTGTGCGCGGGAGCAGCGGTCATCGTCCTGGTGGCCGTCGTGTCTGCGGTCCTCGCCGTCAGGCGGGTGGTTTACAGGACCAGGTGGGTTCAGACGCACCAACGCGAATGCGCCGCTGGCGTCGAGCAGGCGCTGACCTCTGCGGTTCTTGCAGGGCTCCTGCGTATCGTTTCTCCAACCTGCGCATCCAAGATGACAGCAATTACATCACGGCGGAGCTCGAGAGCGCCACCAGCAGCAACGGCACGGCCTGCCAGCCGGACTCAGACGATGTAAGAGTCGCGTAGACATTTAGTTATTTTTTAAGCAACTACTTCTGCACCACATGGAATGCCCGTACAGGTGGATGTGATTCCCCCCTCTGACCACACGGGGGCGTTCAGGCATGAAGTACAGATAAAAGAACCACTAACAATAATGTACTGATAAGTAGGGGTGCACGATAACTATCGGGCCGATAACAGGAAATCATGACGTCATCCCGATAAGTCCGATATCATGACAATAGTCCCGATAACATATATATTTTTGTCAACACGGCAGTGCCTCGCTCCCTCTGAGCCTTAAATGACCGGCATTGAATGTTATGTTCAAGTGACGTCGGCATAATCAGAAAAGCGATTACTCAATCAGGAAAATCAAGAATACCCCCTCATGCCAGAAAAACAAAAAGGTTAAATTGGTCATAATTTTAATAGTTGCTGACTTGAAATGATATTCGCAGTATTTTCCCTCATGTTACACATAAAAAAAGAAAAAAATAGAAAAGGCTGAAAGAACGACTAGCAAACGAGGGAACGTGGGAATTTACGTTACACCTTGAATGCAGCCTGCAGCACAGCGCTGATCACAACAAACATGGCGGCGTGGAACTTCGTTAAAGTTTCAGAAGAAGATAGTTTGGTGGTTATTTGTGACGAATCCTCTGAGCGAATTCTACGAGGAGGGAAGCACAAGCTTTAATACGTAAAACCTGATCAGCCACCTACAACATAACAATCGCTTCCATGGAGTTTTGAAATCGCGCTAATGTGAGCTAACAGAAGCAATGCTAACATGCACAAGCCAGCAGCAGTCTCTCCTCTCCCTCATTCCTCTCATCTAAAGCTTCCATGAGATTAAAAAATAAAAAACAAAAACTACTGAACCTCATTTACTTTAATTAAAGGTATTAATTTAAATGGAACCACAAGCCAAAATCCTTTAAATGTTAATCTTTTTCAGTTAGTAATTCTGATGCATGTATTTCCATCAGTTTAAGGAGCCTTTATTTTTTATATCAGTCAGTAATGAACCTTATTTAAGTTAATGTGAGATATCAAATAGGTTTGTTTGATAGCTTTACGAAAATGTTTGAGAGGCTTGACAATAGTTTTTCATTGGAAAATAAATATCTGTTCATTTAAACAGTCAAAACTATTTTTGATTTTGTTCATAGTATTGATGTAATGATCTTAGGTATATGTGTGTGTTATCAGTATCGGCCTTTAGGAGCTGAAAGTTATCGGTATCGGTTTTAAAAAACAGTTATCGTGCATCCCTACTGATAAGTATGGACGGTCCGGCACATCTTACCATCAGGGGCTGACGCATGAACTTACCTGTGATACGCCGCCTGCACGTGGTCAGACGTGGTGTTACTACATAGGGTGCCTTTAAAGACGTCATGATTAATTTTTTTCTCCCTCGCACACTAACATGCTTTGAGCTCTTATTTTGCCAGGACCTTATTGAATGACGTATGACCGATCTTCAAGGATCTAACGAGTGTTTGGAACAGAGACTGGCTGCACCGAGTATGACTGCTTGCTACACTTTCTGTAATATTTTAACAAAACAGCCTGTTTGCTCGAGTTCTGCATTTCTTAATGAAACAAACACGGAAAGAATAAATATTAACTTATTGAACTCACTTCTTATTTTGCTCTGTTTGGCTTTTGTAACCGATTTGCACATTTTATTAACTTTTTTCCTGCTTTTTAATGTGAAAACAAACCTGAAAAAAACCTGAAAATGTTTAAAAACTAAAAAAATTATGACTCTGTTAGGCTTATTTCCCCCGTGACCCTTCAAGGATGAAACGGGTATAGATAATGGATGGATGGATGGATAGGTTTATTTCTGCACAATGTTAGGCTCCACAGGCAAAAAGCTTTTCTATTTTGAGGACGTGGCATTTTTTGCTTGTAGCTTCTCTGCCAGAAATGTTAAAGGTCACTCAGGTAATTTTATTTACTTGATATTTGTTTAATGAGCAGTTGAAAATGAGTGAGTTTTAAATCGATAATCTCTAATTTGCATCATAAACAAAACAGTTCAGAGAGTTGTACTTATTCTGTAAATCAGGGACGGGAGGGGGCGCTCTGACGCGTTCGCTGCGCATCAAAATGAGCAGAGAAGAAGAAAACCGGAAGTTAGGGTGGCGCGGACAAAGATTGTCGTGACAGATGTCTCACTCGTGTCCAGTTTTTGTCACAGAGAAGTTCTGCTGTTCACCGGTCGCGAGGAGGTTCATTTATGTCCAGAGGCTGTTTAGATTTAAATAATTACATGAGAGGGACTTTGGAATCAAATAGGCCTATGAGTTTAAAAACAAAAGTTATCAAAGCATCATCCAGACATAAAGCAGGAGTTACACAGTTGATACGATTGTATAAAAATCACATTTTTGATGGGCATTTCTTTTAATTTATACAATATATTTATTGTTATATTGCAGAGTTAATTAAAGGACCAACATTGTTCGTGCTCAGTGGATATTTTTACTAAATGCAATGTAAAAAAAAACAAACAAAAAACGTTTTATTTATTTTCAGTGTTGAGTTAATTGGATGTCAGGTGAAGAACATTTTTTTTTTTTTTAAATCTTTATTGATATTTTGATTCTTTTCTCTTGGTGAATGTGAAACGTTTTGGGACCGCAGGACTGTTTGAATTATTTTTGATAAAATGAGTTTGTTGTATTTTTGCCCTCTTCTGCTGGTTAAGGTCAAAGCTTTGCTGTTAGAAAGTGGCTAAAATGACAAATAAACACCTTCAAAACCCCTGAAGGCTGCTGCTCATTTTTATTGTTACTTTACGTCCTTGTTTTCCACTTTAAACAGAAATTTAATTTTAGAAAGAAAAAAAAACAACAACTTTGCAAACGAAACTAGAGAAGTTATTTTTGTTATTTCTGTTCTCTTTGGTTTACATTGTATATGGATGAATATTATTTTCCTCCTTTTTGTGTCACCAAGTGTATAAAAATACTAGGGCTGGGCAACGATTAAAATTTTTAATCGCGATTAATCGCATGATTATCTGATTAATCACGATTAATCGCGTTGTATACACAAAATCAAATAATGAATTCAAAAGTAGTGTAAAGGTCACTTTTATTTAAACGTTCTGCTGCCATATGAACTAAAGTGTCATAACATTTGTTGTTCAAACACTTTTAAGATCAGCACTTGTCAGTAACACATATTTAGTGTAAATCTCATCTTAAAAAAATGTAAAATAAAATAAAGTTTATTGCCACTGCCAGGCCATTAATGTCATCCTGTTTTTTTTTTATAAAGAATAAAAAAAAAAAGTCTACAAACAAAATCCAACAAAATGATTGTGTCTCAGCACAATCAGAACATTAAAACAGGTAATTTCTGAGGTAACAGCAGAAACTTTTAACGGGGAGTTCAACTAGTCAGTTGTTACAAATAACCTTGTTTCTGTTGAATCCTCCGTCTGGGAGAACTTTAAAATGAAAATGTCCATGTTAAAGTTCAGTAACTTTACCAATCCGTGTATTATTCATTCTTTCCATTTTCAATTGTCAATCAAAATTTAAAAAAAATTAACGAGCAACATTTTATTATGTTTTTCGTTTTTTAATCTAACACAACAAAACAAAAAAAAAAAGCCTGTCACATTTAGATGCTTTTAAAAACATTTAAAATGACTTTGAAGCAGAGATTTGTGGCTTTGAATGCTTTGCTTTCTCTCATTTTTATGCTGTGGTTGTTGTTTTGCTTCTTATTATATATTTTATACATTGTATTATATTTTTATCTTTTTCTTTTTTTTTTTTTGGTGGGTGTAAATTTTGGTCAGGACACTCATGCAAAAGAGGTCTTTTATCTCAATGCGCTTTTCCTGGTTCAATAAAGGTTAAACAATAAAATATCCCAGAATAGAATAATCGTTCAACAGGAAGGGGGCGGGGCCTGGTGCTCGTGTTTCCTGACAGGGTGGAGCATCCTGCTTGTAGTTCCTTCGTCACATCTCTGCTGGTCCAGACAGGAAGCAGCTCGGCGCGTCAGTGGTCCTGCGGGGTTAGACGGCAGGTAAGAAAAAAAAAAAATAATAAAACGTATCCTGCTGCTGTTGGTGCAGTTAAAGCTCCTTCACATCTTCACCGAGACGAGCTGCTCAAAAAAACGCCGAGTCACGCTTATTTTTATTTTTTTTAAACTGTCGGGGTGTTAACGATTCCGGACCGGATGGAGTGACGACAACCAGACTTCATTACTTCTTTACAAACCAAATAATGACGAGAAAGTCCAACTTCGGCGTTAATATGAGACACATCTGTGTATATATGATCCAGCAGGGCTACATGCTAATCTACGTGTAAACTAAACCCGCAGCTGAGACTGACAGGCTTGTTCTTCTGCAACTCCAGGTCACCGGGAGTTTGTTTGGGTGTTTTTTTTTTCTTTTTCTTTTTTTCCCTCCTGGACACGTTTCTGGCTCGAGACTCGCCGAGATGCTCCGAGCTGGCGGTAAGTGTCTCCTCATCTCATCCCCCCGCCGCCGTGGGTCTTAACGTCCCGGTGTTCCAACGTCCCGGTCTCGTGTCTGTCCTGCCGTTTCAGGGGTCTTGAAGTTCGCGGCGCTCGTGTCCGCCTTCCTGCTGGTGGTCTTCCTGGCCTTCCAGGTGCTGGAGATCAACACCGACTTCAACCTGGGCAGCGTCATGTGTGAGTATGAGAGAGGAAGAGCCACGAGCTGAGAACGGGGAATCGGAGGAAACTGAAACCGGGGGGGGGTGAAAAAAAGCGATTTGGCAATATATATCGCGATTTTTGGACGCCCAATATAATATCGATTTTCAGCTCCTAATATCGATTTTTTTATTGATAACTAATGGTTACTTAAATGTACAAAAATACTAATAATAAACAATAAATAGGTTGTTTTGAAGCAAATAGTTTTGACTCAGTTTGTCCTCTGAATGATCAATATCATCTGATGAACATATACAGCAACTTGATTTTTCATCTCTACTTTTAATTTTGATATTAACTGGGTAGAATATCACGATATATCGTGATATTGCAATATTGTGATAATATCGTATCATGATGCATATTGTATTGTGAGGTCCTTGCCAATACTCACCCCTAAGTAATAGCTAGGGCTGTAGTGATACACTAATCTCATGATACGATACAGCTCACGATACGATATATATCGATATTCATCTTACAATACATTTACATTATTTTCCGAATGATTTTAAAGGGATAAGGTGATTTTGGTGACATCTTGTGAGTGTTCTAATGATTTTGTTTAAATTTATTGAACTGAAAGCATCAATTACACATTATATGGTTGACAGGCAGCTTGCAAATGCTGGACAAAATGAATAAAAGATTTGTTGAGAAAAATAGTTTCATTTATTTAAACAATTGCAAATTGTTGCTTGGAAGTTTTTAAAGGTGGGACACGGGGGTTTTGAAAGAAGCTTAGAATATCGATACCCGCAGCTGAAAAATCGATACTCTCTGGGGAAATAAAATATCGATATATATCGCAGAATCGATAAAATCGCTCAGCTCTACTTCAGATATGAATCTCTCATCTGTTTTATTGATGAGCTCATGAAAAATGTTTATTTTTTTGTTTTCAGCGAGATCTCTGCCGGCGAACGTGAGCCGTAAGTCCCCTTGAATTGTTCTTTCTTCTCTTTGTTTGTTCTTCTCAGTTGCGGACGCACCTCGAAGCGCCACAGCTCACAGCCGCCAGCTTGTGCGACGCGTCGTCTCCCGGCGGCGACGTGCCCGTGCAGCAGAAAGGTGGCGCTCCGAGGTGCTCGGCCCGAATCCTGCAGGCTTGTGCGACGTGTCGGGTTTGTGTGTATGCGGATTGATTTTTTATTTTTATTGCATTCACAGCAACGAACCCGGTCAAATTCAAATGCGGCCTGTCCAAGTCCTGTCCGTCTGGACACTTCGCCTTCAAGATGACGAGCGGCGCCGCCAGCGTGGTCGGGCCCAGGATCTGCCTGGAAGACAAACTGTAAGTGACCTTGTTCTCCTTGTTCTGGCTCCTTGAGGCCCGTTTCATCCAAGGTCTCGGTGGGCCCCCCCCCCTCTCTGATGGTGGTGGGGGGAGTCATCCTGACCCATCTGCGGTCACGCGTGTGCTTGTTTACCCACCAGACCGCTGCGTGAGCTCGTGTTTATTTGCTCTGTTCATGTAAACTCGATGGAGCGGTTCTACAGGACGTCCTTCACGCACGTGTTTTCACCAGCAGATGGAGGTCAACGTGATCTCAGTCCCTGAATGAAAGATAAAAGACAAAAGACACCACATCGACTAGGAGACTCTCTCTCTCTCTCTCTCTCTCTCTCTCTCTCTCCTGTGAGGTTACATCATCCATCTGTTTTCAGTTGTTTTCACACGTCCTATGGGAATGGATGGATGGATGGAGCGATGGAAGGATGGGCAGATGCATTGATGGAAGGATGGATGGATGAATTGATGGATGGAAGGATGGGCAGATGGATGAATTGACAGATGGATGGATGGATGCATCGGTGGATGGATGGATGAGGGATGGGAAGATGGATGGATGGATGAATGAGGGATGGGAAGATGGATGGATGAATGAGGGATGGGAAGATGGATGGATGGATGAGGGATGGGAAGATGGATGGATGCATGGACAGACAGACAGATGGATGGATGGATGAATGAGGGATGGGAAGATGGATGGATGCATGGACAGACAGACAGATTGATGGATGGATGGATGAGGGATGGGAAGATGGATGGATGCATGGACAGACAGAAAGATGGATGGATGGATGGATGAATGAGCGATGGGAAGATGGATGGATGCATGGACAGACAGACAGACAGATGGATGGATGAGGGATGGGAAGATGGATGGATACATGGACAGACAGAAAGATGGATGAATGGATGGATGAATGAGCGATGGGAAGATGGATGGATGCATGGACAGACAGACAGACAGACAGACAGACAGATGGATGGTTGGATGGACGGATGGTTGGACAGACGATTGGATGGACGAGTTCAGCTCCTTCCAGGTCCAAGTTTAAGGGACTAACCCGGGACATATCAGGTGTCCCGGCTGAACTTGTCCCCCTCTCGGCTGGAGTGGCAGGACAGGATTCGTTACCATGTAGATGTATTCTGGTCTGGACCAGGATAACGAGCAGGGTTTAATTATTCATTTTAATGAACATCTGTGTGTTTCCTGCTTTAAAATATCTCAAACAAACTGTAACTAGAGTTCTGATCATCATCATCATCATCATCTCTAGTCCAGTCCTGGTTCAAGGACTTTAGGGAGGCTGATATTGATCTCAGGACTTTGTCCTCGTATGTTTGTCTTTAATTATTACTTCAGTTAATCATAAACCTTAATGATTATTAACTGGAGTAATAATTAAACGGCAGATCTATGAAGGTGAGGACGGTGAAGTCGGTGATGAGGTGATAGTTTACTGCAGATAAACTTCATGTCAGGTGTGAATTTAAACGAGATCGTTTTTATTTTACTGGCCAGTAGGTGGCAGCACCAGGAACACCTGAATCTCCTCATAGATGTTGGACCAGGACGAAGACACTTTCAGCAAAGTTTCTGACGTTCGTGTTGGATGTTTTCTTGCTGATAAAGTGACAGTCCCGTCTAGACTAAACCCTAACCCGCCGGTCTCACCGCCGCCTCCTCTCGGTTGCAGGATCATGAGCAGCGTGAAGAACAACGTGGGGAGGGGAATCAACATCGCCCTCGCCGACGGTAAACCACCAACCTGAGCTGCAACGTTCGCCGTCGTGTCTTTTATGTGCATCTAACCTGCAACCGTTTCGTCCCATCAGGGAGGACCGGGCAGGTGGTGAAAACGGCGTTTTACGACATGTGGGCGGGAGGTGAGCAGCCCTTCAGAGGTGTTTTTTTAATGTGGGGCGCTCCGACGGGTGTTAACCTTGCCTGACCTCTGTACAGACGTGGCTCCCTTCATCAAGTTCCTGAAGCGAAGTCGAGGACGGGACCGTCGTGATGATGGCGTCCTTTGACGATCCTGCGACAAAGTGAGAACGTTTTTCCGTCAGTTTGAATCGATCTCCGGCGTTGAACTAACAACCCTTTTGTTCTGCAGGCTCAACGACGAAGCCAGGAAGCTGATCTCTGACCTGGGCAGCTCGGCCGTGAACAGCCTGGGCTTCAGAGACAGCTGGGTCTTCGTTGGAGGGAAGGGCATCAAGACCAAGAGCCCGTTTGAGCAGGTAACACGATCCAGAACCGCCTGATGGCACCTTTCAGCCGTGTCTCGATTGTCCTGCGTTGCAGCTCTAAGCTGCACGTTGCAACCGAAGAGGTTGGGACGAAACACTGTACGGTTTAGAGCTGAGCAATTTTAGCGATTCTGCGATATATATCGATATTTTATTTCCCCAGAGAGTATCGATTTTCCAACCGTTGGTATCGATAATCTTAGCTCTTTTCAAAACCCCCGTGTCCTGCACGGGTGCCGTTAAGTCCTCCAGCTACTCTGCTGAGATGGGTGCAATTATGAGGTGGCTTAAATGTTGCTCCAGTGGACTTGAATTATTGGCTGCCATGGTTCATTTTTACTTAACCTGGTGGCTAGAATGGCTAGTAGCTACCTCATATGTTCAGTATCGAACCAAAAAAGCTGCCAAAGAAGGTCTCTAGCTGTACTTTAACTCTCCATTGTGCCCTTAACTTTAAAAGCTTGCAAGCAACAATTAGCACTGTTTAAATAAATGAAACTATTTTACTCAGCTCATCTTTTATTCATTTTGTCCAGCATTTGCAAGCTGCCTGTCAGCCATATAATGTGTAATTGATACTTTCAGTTCAATTAATTCAAACAAAGTCATTGGAACACTCACAAGATGTCACCAAAATCACTTTGTCCCTTTATGAATATAAATATCGATATACAGTGATCCCTTATTTTTCGTGGTTAATAGGACCCCTCCCCCCTCCCACCAATAATATCATATCATGACCCGAGTATCATGATACATATCATATTGCGAGGTCCTTGCCAATACAGTGATCCCTTATTTTTCATGGTTAATTGGGACTGGCGCCCCCCAGCAAGAATCAAAATCCGCGAACAGGAGCCGGAGCCCCCCCGAGCCTAAATAATAAATAACTTTTTAGCGGTTTTTAAACATATTTTAAACACATTATTGAGGCTCGGGGGGCTCCGGCTCCAGTTCGCAGATTTTGATCTTCGCGGGGCGGGGCGCCGGTCCCCATTAACTGCGAAAAATAAGGGATCACAGTATCATGATACTTGGGTCACTATACGATATTATCATGATATATTGAAATATTCTACCCAGTTAAAATCAAAATTAAAAGTAGAGATGAAAAAATCAAGTTGCTGTATATGTTCATCAGATGATATTGATCATTCAGAGGACAAATTGAATCAAACTATTTGCTTCAAAACAACCTATTTATTGTTTATTATTAGTGTTTAAAAAAAATTGATATTAGGAGCTGAAAAATCGTGATATACAGTGAGCCCCTTTTTTTTCGCAGTTAATGGGGACCGCCTTCCCCCCACGGAAATCAAAATCCGCAGACTGAAGCTGGAGCCCCTTGTGCTTAAATAATGTGTTTAAAATATGTTTAAAAACCGCAAAAAAGTAGCGAGGCACTGCAGTGAAACAAGACAAAGGCTCAACTGTGGTCTTTCTGTTGGCTCATAATTAGCCCGCTAACACATTAGGGATGCACATTTTGGATTTTTTTTATGACCGTTAACCGACGCCCTTTAACGATTAATAACTGGGAGGTTATTAATCTTTATAAGTCCGGGATAAGTCCGGGAGGGTTGGCTGCCGCGATGTTGCGCGCGTTGTCGAGGACGCATGCGGACACTTCCCCGTGTATACTCTCGTGGCAATGTGTCGCCGTCAGCTTGTCGCAGACATGCCGCCGTCACTTTTGATTTATACTAGCGCGGTCTCCGCTATGTTATTCCATGCCAGAACGCAAGAGCGACAATCACGAACTAGCTAAACTTACTAAACGTATCTCTTGCGTTTTTCCACTTCCTCACCGTCTCGGTCGTATCCAGACCCACATTCATCGCTATCTCCCTACATGAATTACTAGAATATGTGCTGTCTTTGTAGTGTGGAGAACCAGAATCGTACAGATGTGGGTACTCCTCATTTCTTCAATGACGCGCTCTTTTCTACGTGGATGTAGAATTGACCAATCAGAGGCCTGTTGCACCTGTCGACACGCCCCCATGAGTTGATTGAATTACGTACATTAAAAACAAAATTGACCGTTAGTATTAATTGGTTAGAGTTACTGTTATCGGTTAAACGGTTAACCATGTGCATCCCTATAACACGCTAACAACAACAAAAGAAAAAGTCTGGTTTTCTCTGCATGGAACGGGAACTTTATTCTGGCACTGCAGGAACTTGTAACATCACACAGGTTGTATTGTTGGGCTCCTGTCGGTTAACAGAGAATGTAAATCTATACACGCTGGGCTGCTGTTGATGCTCACTACACTTTTAATCTAACCCTGTTTTCATTCTGCCGTCCCACGACACACACACTACATTACCCATAAGTCCACTTTCTCAAAGGGGCCAGGCTGGCTCACTACATTTCTTCACTGCGAGAGAACGCGCACAACATCCTGTGATGTTTCCGCGATTTCTTCTTGATTTTTTTAAAAGAAATATTATATATTTTTGAAAAATAATAACTAATAATAATAACTATAATAATTAAAACCGTGGAACTTAAAGCGCGAATTGGCAAGGGATCACTGTATATATCGTATCGTGAGCCGAATATCGCGTATCGTATCATATCATATCACGAGATTAGTGTATCGCTACAGCCCTAGTATGGTTACTGTGCGTATCCGTCCTCTGTCCGTGGCGAGCTTCTCAAACGCTCTGGCGGTCTTGTCTTTCTCCCCCCCCCACCAGCACATGAGGAACAGCGCCGACACCAACAAGTTTGAGGGCTGGCCCGACGTCCTGGAGATGGAGGGCTGCATACCGCAGAGGGAAGACTGACCTTCGCCCGTCCTCCCAGCATTCCCGGCAGTTAACGGGTGCGCGTTCTGGCGTTCGACCTCTCACCCGGAAGCACTTCTGTTTCGTCTCGATTTGTATCCCGGGTGTCCTCGTCCTGGAGGTGCTCTGCGATGAAGGGATGCTCCTTCGATTGTTTTTTCTACCTTTTTAGGGCCAAAGACTTCTGTGACAGGCTGCTGCTGTTTGATAACTTCATCGCCCACGTTTTTAGAGGGGTGTAAAGCTTTTCATGACCTTTTATTGCCTTAATTGTTCTTTTCATACCTTGTTTTTAACCAACCAGGCTTTGGGATTCCTTTTTATTCCGAGGGAAGTTTATTAACAACCTTTTGCAGGTGATATTCTAATCAGATGTACCAAATTCACTGTGAAATATGTAAATATTTCTTTAGACAAGGGGCCAGAGTTAAAAGTTCTAATTTAACATTGTGATATTAATATAATTTCTTAAATAAACGACATTGGTAACGGAGTGTGTCGCTGTTTGCTCTGCTCATTTCGTCCCTTGAGGACGACATTAAATGAAGCCGGAACCATCCAGCTCCCCCGCTGTTGGTGTTTGATGCAGTTGACCTGGTTCAACCGCTAACCTGCGCGGCGGCGTGTTTTGTCCGGTTGGGGCGTGTTCAGGTGACAGAGACGACGGTTCAGCTCTGAAGGAGAAAGAAACGAGTGGAACAGGTAATCCCATAAACGTAACAAGATCTACTTGTGTTTGCTCTGGTGGGGAGGTAAGCTTGCATTTTCAGTGTGCTGTTTGTTTTAAGTTGTCATCTTGTGACGTATAATCTCATGGAGGGTTGTTATTTAAAGCCACCCTATGTAGCATTACCACCTCTGACCACACGGGGGCTTGTAGCTCTGCTGTGTTGACTAAAGGACGGCTACCTCATCGGCACTTCGTCCCTTTCAGGGTTATAATAGTTTTGGATTTTCCATTAGTTTTAGTTTAGTTTTTCCAAATTCAGTTAGTTTTAATTTGTTTTTAGAGCAGTTTTGCTAGTTTTTATTCATTTTTGTTTTGAAATACTTAGTTTTAGTTTAGTTTTTATTAGTTTCAGTGTTAGTTTTAGTTTTATTTTGTAAATTAGGGTTGTAATTTTGGTTGGAGTGAAGCACTGAACTTTTTGAAGGCTATCAAATCACATAGTCGTGTTTACATTCTGGTCTCAATAAACATATTTATCAATGCGTCTTCCCTCTTGTGGTGTTTCTGTCTATTTACTGACCAGCAGCTATCTGGTCTCCATGGAAACAGTCCATTATAGTTGCTGTTTTCTCCCGTTCCTTCCCAACGCTGACTGGCCTGCAGCTGTAGCTTCTCTTTCCAGGGGGCTAGCTTAGGCTAGCTTATCCAGCTAGTCTTGGTTAGCATTCTTGTGCGAGCTTTTCAAATGGACTTTCAGATTCGTGGGTTTTTTTCTCCTTCAGAAGTATTCCACACATTGTATCACCTGCTTCTACAACAAGGCACTTATTTTTATCGTTAACACAGTCATAGTCAAAGAAATTCCCAAATAGGACTGAGATGCTTTCTCCCAACTTTTGCCGCAGCCATCACTGCTGATCACTTTTTTTTTTTTTTTTTGTGGTTGTTGTACGGAGGAGCGAAGTTAATAGATTTCAAATGTTTATGAGTAATGAAAATTACAAACACGAAAACGAAGGACGTTCTTGACATTATTATAGTTAATTTTAGTTCGTTTTATAAACACATAATACAGTTTCAGTTAGTTATCGTTTTTTTAAAAAATCGTTTTTATTTTATTTCAGTTAACGAAAATGTTTTTTCAATTCTAGTTTTCGTTATTTCATTTATTTTCATTAACAATAATAACCATGGTCCCATTACAGGTGAACATAAACATGATCTTTCCAGGGCTTAAAGTATTCCGGGACCATGCCATGGAGGTTTTCTCTGAATGTTGATGAAGCAACCACCCAAAACATGGAAAAATACTGAATATAATGGTTCACTTTTTTAATGATGATGCATCCAGAGGAATAACATCTAATAACATAACTGCCTCTGCAAATATGTTAAAGAGACGAGTCAAGACCAGATGGGATGTATTTCCTATAACTTAATTGACAATTGTTTTGAACAAAAATTATAGAAAAGTTGCAATTTATGTTGGATTTTTCTTTTTGTACAAATTGCCCTTGACTGCATTAAATAATTAAGTGAATCATATTAATTGGCTTGAGTTTCACATGTTTTCACTTAAAATGTAATAGCCATACCTTTCTAAAATTCACATTTAAATTAAAGGTCATCTTGTACATTACCAAGCACAATGCCAAAAAGTTGTTTGCCAAATAGACTAAAACGTATATGCGTTGGATCCACTGCACCCCAGGAAAAAAGTTCAGGCTCAGGATTTTTTTTTTTTTTTTTACTTTAAGCCCTGGCTTTCCTGTGAAGTGCTGCCCCCATGTGGCCTGGAGTGTTGCTGCTACGAAGACTGACTTCACCATGAAACAAGATTACTGTAGTGTGTGTAGATACATCTTTGTGTGCATTTCATTTTTTTGGACCTCTGATGTTCGCTGGGATTGGGTTTGACTCTGAGAGATGAGTGCACATGAGTGAAGATCATTTATGCTAGGCGTGGGCGATGAGCGGAGCTAGCGTGCTACCAGTTCATGTGCTTGGTTTAGCGAGGACGTAAATTAAAGGTCTCCAAAGAGCACGTTTGAGTGCTCGCAGTGAGTTTTTGCAGATACAAGTTAGATGATACAGAACTTTATTTTTTGGTGATTGTTTGCTGGTTAGCCTCGCAGCGCTCAACATAATGTTTATTTTATACAGGAAGCCTCCAAACATGAGAAAGATGCTTCGCTGCCTAATAGAAATCAGCGCTAAATTACAGCAGGATTTCCAGAGAAATCCAAAACTTGCTCTGTTTTTAACTTGTCTGTATGTCGACGCTTTCGGGCTCCAGATACACAAACGTTAAACCGATGTCTGCAGATCGGCCTGGTGGCGCTAACGCTAGCAAAGAAATCCCATTTGGAGTTACAGTTTCTCCTTAAATGGTGACGCTTTTGGACAAAGTTGTCTTTTTTTTTTTTTTGGTCTGACTCAAAACGTTGCGTTTTTACGTCACCGTGGAACCATCTAACTTCAGGATCCACAGCTTCATCAGCTTTTCCATTTTTAACATTTAGAGATTCAACTCAAAGGTTAGCAGCAGACCCGAACAGCCAGTAGCATCATTCCCGCTGCAGTTTCTGCTGGCGTATCGTCGTTAAAGCTTCAATCAGGAGACGTCCTCATGGATGATTTTCTTGGACCTGAAAAGAGCTTTTGATTCACTAAACCACGATGTACTTCTTTCAAAACTATCCTTCTTCAACTTTCTGATGGCGCACTCTGCTGGATGAGATCGTATTTGTCAAACAGAAAACAGACTGTTCAGATTGGAAACTCAATGTCACCTTACCTCAGCTGCTTAGCTGGGGTACCCCAAGGTTCCATTCTGGGACCAATTCTGTTCAGTCTTTATGTAAATGACCTACCTAAAGTGTGCCCAACTATTAATTTGCAACTATATGCCTATGATACGGTTCTTTATGTCCACGCAAAGACAAGACAGGAAGCTGCTGCAGCATTATCAGCAGCACTGGCACCTGTCTCTAATTGGCTCAATGAATCGTGTCTGCACCTCAATACTAAAAAGACCGTATGTATGTTTTTCTCTCGTCAGTCAACAGAGGGCGATCTTCCATCTGTAGTGGTCAATGGAGAGAGCCTTGACGTCATGGAAGAGTTTAAATATCTTGGAGTGGTCTTTGACACAAATTTATCTTTTAAAGCACATGTTAAAAAAATCAAAAACATCATCAATTTTAATTTGTCAAACTTTTATCATATAAGACCATTTCTGACCTCCAAGACAGCTAAAGTATATATGCATGCCATGATATTTTCACACATAAATTATTGCTGTACAACTTGGACACTCACAACAGAAAGTATATTAAAACCCATCAAGTCTCTCTTCAAGAAGGCAGTTAAAATTCTTGCCAGGAAACCTCTCTGTTTTCATTACTGTAACGTTTTAAAAAAGTATAATATTCTTGATCTTGATAGTTATCAGACCTTCATGGATGCTTGTCTCATCTATAAAGTGTTAAATGCTTCTGCTCCCCCACCATTAAATGAATTCGTCCAGAAAAAAAATAATGAGGGAAGAAGAACAAGAGCACAAACTCGAGGTGACTGTAATGTCCCGAGGCGCAGGACAACATTTTGTCAAATGGTTTTATCTGTAAGAGGAACGCATTCCTGGAATAACTTGCCACTATACATCAGAAACTGTAATAACTACATACTTTTTTTAAAAAAACCTCAAACATTGGTTAAGAATAAAACAGACTTGTACGCATATGCCCTAAAACACTATTTTTAATCTGACACGTATTCCTGGGGCTCTTGGTCTATTGTCCTTTAATCTGTAATTGTGGGTAAAGTCTTATATTATCAGCTGCTTTGATATTTTCTGTCAGAGTCCTCTTTGTTTTGGTATTGTCTATCTCTGTCTATTGTCCATTGTTTATTGTCTATCGTCAGATTTGTAGTTGTGATGTTTTAAAGTTTGTGCAATGTTTTTTTTTTTTTATGTTATGGGACTACGGATGGAAATTAGCACTTCTGCTACAATCCGGCATGTTTACATACTTGTATGTTTATTAATGTGCACTGTCCCATCCAAATAAACAAATAAATAAAATAAATAAAAAATAATTAAAAATAAAAAATAAAATTAAAATATCATGAAAAAGTTGATTTATTTCTGTAATTCTATTCAAAAGGTGAAACCTGTATATTAAATTCATTCATTACACACAGACTGACATATTTCAAGTGTTTATTCCTATTAATATTGATTATTATAACTGACAACTAATGAAAATCCCAATTTCAGCAGAAAATTAGAATATTAATGAAGACTGATATATATAAAAAAAAAAGATTTCTAGAAATGTTGGCCAACTAAAACAACACTCAATACTTAGCTGAGGCTCCTTCTGCCTGAATTACTGCAGCAATGCGGCGTGGAGACCATCAGTCTTCCTCTGGACAATAGCCAGAGATTATCTACGGGGTTAAGGTCAGGTGAGTTTGCTGGCCAATCAAGAACAGGGAGACCCTGGTCCTTCAACCAGGTACTGGTAGCTTTGGGACTGGGTGCAGGTGCTCAGTCCTGTTGGAAAATGAAATCTGCATCTCCATGAACTTAGTCAGCAGCAGGAAGCGTGAAGTGCTCTAAAACTCCCTGGTAGACGGCTGCGTTGACTTTGGACCAAAGAAAACACAGTGGAGCAACACCAGCAGATGAGATGGTACCCCAAACCATCACTGAGTCTGGAAACTTTACACTGGACTTCAAGCTACGAGGATTCTGGGCCGCTCCTCTCCTCCTCCAGACTCTGGGACCTTGAAGGACGTGCAAAGTTAGCTTTGATCAGAGAACCTAGCTTTGGACCAGTCAGCAGCAGTCCAGTCCTTTCTGTCTTTCGCTTCTGACGCCGTCTCTTGTTCAAGAGTGTCTTAAAGCCAGGCATGTGACGGCTCAAACCCACGTCCTGCAGACGTCTCTGCCTGGATGTTCTTGACATTTCTGAATAGCTTTTGTTTCACAATCCTCTCCAGGGTGCGGCCATCCTGATTGCTTGTAGAGTTTTTCCTGCCACATCTTTTCCTTCCCTTTTCCTCTCTACTAATGTGGTTGGACACACAGCGCTGAACAGCCAGCTTCTTCTGCAGTGACCTTTTGTGTCTTACCCTCCTTGTGAAAGGTGTCAGCGGTCATCTTCTGGACCGTTCTGGACAACTGTCAGGTCATCAGTCTTCCCCATGACTGCGTACCCTCCAGAACTAGACTGAGACTGTTTTTGCAGGTGTTTTGGGTTAATTAGCTGATTAAAGTGTGGCACCAGGTGTCTTCAATACTGAACCTTTCATCAATATTTAAATTTTCTGGGATGTTGAATTTGGGATTTTCATTAGTTGTCAATTATAATAATCAATATTAATAGAAATAAACACTTGAAATGTGTCAGTCTGTGTGTAATGAATGAATGTAATACACATGTTTAACCTTTTGAATGGAATTACTGAAATAAATCTACTTTTTCATGATATTCTAATTTTATGACCGGCACCTGTAAATACAGGATTTAAAGAAGCTGCAGTGGAGACAATAGAGAACAAACCTGAGGTGGATAAAAACCGTAAACTTACAGCTGATCTCAACCAACAGCAGGTTTCAGCCGATGATCAACGGTTTCTCTGATGGGCTCGTTATAGATCCAAAAAAACTTAAGGTCCTCAAATCTACCAGCGATTTTATTTATTTCTTATTTCTATATTTTATTTCTTTAAATGTTGCTTTATTTTTATTTTATTTTATTGTATATCTAATGTGATATTATTATTATTTTACTTAATTCATTTTAAAATTTGTAATTTTAATTTTTTTTTCTTTGTCTTGTTTTATTTAATTTGATCTTTAATCTTTTATTTTATCTCATCTTTTAATGTAAATTAATTAAAAATTTTATTTCACCACAAAATGACTTAATAAAAAATTAATAAATTAATAGAAATGTCTAAGTTTTCTTGATCCCTATTTCAAGACCGTTTTCATCCAGATAAAACTCCCACTGACCTATAAAATTATAAAACAAGAAAACTGATCTGGAAATATTTTAATAGTATTTGTTTTGGCGCCTGTATCTGGCCAAAACAGCAGATTAAATGCATCAAACTTCCACATTCGCACATAGAATTACAGTTATACAACATTTAAATCACTTAAAAACACTTAGACCTGCGAACTGTAGTTTCATAAAGAAACTCTTTAACTAGAAAAAACATCAGACTGTAGATTCTGAGTCATTTTGAATTAAAATTCTCTCATTCAGCAGTTTCTTTCTGCTTGTTTAAAGATAAATGCTCCCTGGTTTATGAGTTGGAGGTAAAAGTGTTCAATGGCAGTTCTCTGAAAACACCTCCAGAGGGCGCCATTGCCTCAACTAAATCAGGCCGCTTCGTTTCTGTTTGTGTCGGCTTCACTGCTCTTTTGTTGTTTTGACTCTCGTATTGATGTTTGAGGCTCTTGTTCCTTTAACTAACTAAGTTTGGCACCAGTTTGAGCTGAGAGGAGCCCTGTCGGGGCCCAGCCTGGTGATGCCCACTGGTTCTTGGTCGCTGTGGTGAGCTGGTCCAGGACTGGACCTCCTCCTCACCTGTAAACGCTTGCGCTGGTTCCTCTGCCAGAGTTACAACCTCCTGAGCTCCTCCAGGACCATTTTCCTCTGATCTCATCTAAGCTCCGCATGTGTTTTTTATGGCCGTTATCAGGGATGGCGTTTGTTGCGCCGCTGCTGCAGTGATGTCGCCGGTGCTTTATTACGGCCTCAGTTATTGTTCTTGTAGCTCATCAGCTCTGAATGTGGCTGAACGTCTCTGAGCTACTTGTTTCTGCTCTGAGGAGATGAAGTGTAGGAGGCGACTGCCCCTCATCTCCACGGCTTTAGCCGTTAGCCGTTAGCCGTTAACTGCACGTGTCTCGCGGGGCCCAAAAAGCACGTATTCATGAACTCAAGAGGTTCGTGCGGACAGCGAGATCTCAGGAGAGAGGTGCGCTTTCATTTTCTGGGCAGAACAACAGACATAAGCTCCTGCTTTCATCTCACTTTTTCTTTCCTACGTGCTCCCAGAGTGCATCTGTCCGCCGAAGGTGCCGTTTTGAACACCTGACTTCGGTTTCCAGTCCAAACAAGCATCTTTTTTATTTATCATAAAGCCTGTGATGAATCTTTACATCTTAACGGCCGCATCTATACATGAGCTTCTACTTATTTGGGGTCTGGTCTCCCTCCCCCTGCCCCCCTCCTCCAACCCAACCTGGTGCTTCCAGGCCAGATGAGAGCATCTCTTCTGGACCGCCCCGGGGCGTTCTCTCAGTTGGAAATAACCATACGCCCAAACCAGCGGAGACGCCCAGACTTCTCTCTCAAGCGGGACCTGGTCTGCTCCGAGGCCTCCGACCAGCAGGACATCCCCCGACACCAGAGGTCTTCACGGGTCCACTTTCATGGAGCCGTGAAAATTCGACCCGAAACCAACATGACCTGAGCTATTATCATGAGTCCGGGAGTCCGAACCCGAATGGACCCGCAATATTTGGACCCGGAACCAACCAGACCCGATTCTTTAGCTTCCGACCACGAACCGAACGGAGTTACCCGAATAGAACCGAGACAATCCAGCCCATAGTTGCTCATGTTAAAGTTGTCTAGCGTTAAATAAAACCTGATTTTCTTACCTAAAGTTGTCTTCTTCTACCGGTTCAGTTGCTACATAGGCTACGTGATGTAAACAACAATAAATCCATGTCTTTATTTTCTTTGTGGATACAGATGCTATTGGTAGCAACTGCTAACGCAAATAGCCTACACCAGTCAGGACGTGTCGTAAATATGTTCTCTCATCCAACTTTGTCATGTTGGATCCGTTGTGCTTTACAGCTGCCGGGCAAACCGCTAATAACACGCTACGACAACACGATTGTTTCATGACAAACACGCCACGTTAACGAATAATTAATTTAACTGCCCCGAGTCCTGACATTGACCGCCACCGCCAATATCTTTACCTCTCTGGAGTAAACGCCGACCCAGCCTGTCAGAGAGCACCGACCGGACCCGGGACTAACTGTACCGGTTCAGACCTGAACCAGTCACGTCTTTTGAATGGACCCGAAACCCGATTCGGGTCGGGTCGGAACCTTGGGTTTTCAGGTTGTTCCGAAGACCTCTACCCAACACCTATCACGGGAGGAAAGGCCTCCAGGAGGAAACCAAACCAGACAGCCAGACCGCCTCAACCGGCTCCTCTTGATATTGTTGGCGGGCCGTTGTTGATGTATACCACATGTGTCAAACACAAGGCCCGCGGGCCAAATGTGGCCCGTCATGTCATTTTATGTGGCCCTCGAGAGCTTGGACGTTATTGGCTTAAATTTTAAACCAATATTTTAAGACTTAAAATAAGCTTACACCGCTTTAAAGTGCATATTGACAATAAACTACATCTCCCATCATGCATTTCGTCATTACCCACAATGATAATAGTAGCTATGAACAGGATGATTTTTCAGAACTGATGAACTTAAGAAAAACCTTTTACTTAATAACCCCAACATGTCCAAGAAAAGTATCTTTTGTGTTATGTGTGTCAGTTGTGAATGAGTTTAATCTACGTCGGCGTTTTGACAGCAAACACGTAGCTAAGAATGCTAAATTTAGCCTGCAAGAAAAACAAAGAACTGCTTCTAAAACCAAGATACTCTTACAACCACAAACACTGAATTTAATATAATAATGACTTAAATATTTGAAACTTGAATACATAATAAATACAGACACCATTATTTAACATTTATAATAAGGTGTAGTTTAATTTAGTTTGATTTACATTACATTTGATTTACATTGCATTTTGTTACATTCATGCTGTCAATCTGGCCCTTCGAGGGAAACCATAATGCTGATGTGGCCCTCAGTGGAAATGAGTCTGACACCCCTGATGTTTACGAACAAGGAGCCCCCCCCCCCCCGACCGAAACAAAGAAGTCCTGAAGGTCTGAATAAAACCAGGTTGGAGCTGAAGTTTGATATAAACAGACCGTCATCTGTTTCTCTGTCTCGTCTCTTGGCCCCCCCACCCCCCACCCCCCCGAATGCTGAAAAGCTCTTGTTTACTTTCAGCCCTGCAAACTTTTTCCACAACCGTGGGACTGATCTCTGCCCCCCCTCCCCCATCACTCCCTGCAACAACCCCACTGCCCTGCTTTCCACACCACCAACCCTGCGATTGCCTCCACCCCACACACACACACGTGCACGCGCACACTCATGCACTGATCCAGGCAGCTGTGTTTACGCTCGCCGGGTCGGTTGGAACATCCTGCTGACCTCAGCACAGGCGCCGTGCCGGCCTGCAGACGCTCCACCGGATCGATGGCCGATCACATGGATCTTCCCTCACGCTGCGTACGCCCCCCGGGCAACAAAAAGAAGTGGGTCAAACTCGTACAGCTGCCGGGCAAGCTGGATGTGATCCAGTTCAGCTTTGAATCGATCTTTCGGGTTGTTTTTCCTCCCATTTTCGCCGATGGGTAAAGTGACTTGGGGGGGGGCACGCGGTCTCCTCGGCGCGACGCTGGAAAACAAAGATCTCATTCACGGGAGTCGTCTCGACTTTCTGCTGCCTCCGGCCCGGGGTCGGGAAGCTGAGGCGGATCGTTTCAAGCCAATCTGGGTTCTGGAAGCCACAAACCAGCGTGAGCCCCCCCCCCCCGGGGTTCCACGCGCACGTTCAGCAGCTGAGGTCTGATGAGGTCAGGGGTTTGTCTGCGTTGCTGTCGGAGCCGAAATCCTGTGCGTGAATCTCAGCTGTCCAGGGAGGTTTGAAATCCAAACCTGTATAAAAACAAAGAAGTTATTTGTATGATCCTGCTCGATGGACAGGTCATCATCCAGACTCTTCTACTGAAGGACGCCGTCTGTGGCATCGTCTTGCTGAACGTCGCAAAGTCTTCCCTGAAAAACACATCCGGTGGGGCGCAGATGTTCCTCTACGTCCTGTGTATTCCTGTCGGCGTTGATGTTTCTCTTCCAGATGTGCGGGCTGCTCAGACCTGATGCAGAGCTTCGGACCGAGCATCCGTGGTTTTCGATAGGAATAATGTCTTGGTCCATTTTCGGATTATCCTGAAACGATCCGAGGCAGAGGACCCAGCTGTTGCAGGAGGCGGAGGGCGATGATGAGCTGGAGGGAGTCCCGCTGGTGTCCTCTGGTTAGCCCTCCGCTAGCACACTTTAACCCTCACAGCCATCACAGTTAACAGTGCAGCAAATCATATTATCCTTAGGGTTAGGGGGTTAGGGGTTAGGGTTAGGGTTGGGGTTTAGGGTTAGGGTTGGGGTTACAGTTAGGGGTTAGGGTTAGGGTTGGGGTTAGGGGTTAGGGTTGGGGTTACAGTTAGGGGTTAGGATTAGGGTTGGGGTTAGGGGTTTGGGGATTAGGGTTGGGGTTGGGGTTGGGGTTAGGGGTTAGGGGTTAGGGTTAGGGTTGGGGTTGGGGTTACAGTTAGGGGTTAGGGGTTAGGGTTAGGGTTGGGGTTAGGGGGTTAGGGTTAGGGTTGGGGTTAGGGCTAATAAGCCCTATGAAAATAAAATCAAACAAAAAAACCCAGGGCTCCTCATTCAGCCGCCACGGATGTGAAATGGACAGTTAACGTGGCCTTGTTCACTTCCTGTCCGGTGACCGTGAAGTCAGCCTCATTGATTATGGATCAGTCTAGACCAGTGGTTCTCAACTGGTGGGTCGCAACCCAAAAGTGGGTCGCAGACCTGTTTTCAGTGGGTTGTGGGCAACGAAATGCTAAAAACAAACCAAAAAAAAGCATGTCAATTATACTCCTTAACAGTAGATGGCGATAATGTCCTGTAATGTGAGTTGACACCCGCCAGTTCACACCATAGAAAAAGACCTGCAGAGTTTGTTTACATATGTTGAGCAGGTGAAACACAGATACAATGAAGAATATATGAGATATGTATTTTCTTATCTTGAAGACAAAGGTCAGTGAGTGGTTCAGCTAAAACTATATATTTTGAGTTCTTTTTGAAACTACTACTTAGTGGTTGCACTTTTTTATTTCATGTTTGTGCATGTTGAGTGTTATGCTGTTTCCAAATTCTTAGTTTACATTGAGTCTGTTAAAAACGGCTGAAATTACAAAAGTGAAGTGTTTTGGATTTAAATAAAATGCAGCTAATTGAGCATCAAAGGGAATATTTCCCACTTGAAGTCATTTTGGTTTTTGCCATTTTGGTTCACCAATAAACTTATTTTTTTTGTGTTGACATTCTGTGATATTCTATTCTATTATCTCCGATTCAAACTGCACGATCTTTTCATTCAATAAATTTGAGAAGTTGGAAATTTTCCTTGATTCGGTTCGCGGCTTGTCATTAAGGGTGATGGTGGGTCCTGAAGCCAGACCAGTTGAGAACCACTGGTTTAGACAACACTTCCATCCACCTCCCGTCACTGAGCTCTTTCGCTCCCGAAGCCACGCTTCCTTCCCAGAGTGATCTACAGCACTTTGGGGGATTGGCCGTGCTCTGCTTTCCACTTTCTGCCCTTGGCTGCGTTGCTGATTTTAAACACTACACGTTTCAGCTGACCCGCTTATTCGAGAAGATTTAAAAAACAGCTTTGAGAAGCAGCCGTCTCACAAAAGAGCGGTTTTCTTTAAGTTTCGGATGTGGAGTTGCTGTTACGTGTAATTCAGCTCCTGTGTGAACCAAATCAATGACTTTGACAGGAGTTATTTCACTGTTTTGAATAGGGCTGTAGCGATACATTAATCTCACGATACGTTACACGATATTCGGCTCAAGATACGATATATATCGATATTTATCTTACAATACATTTACATCATTTTCTGAAAGATTTTAAAGGGACAAAGTGATTTTGGTGACATCTTGTGAGTGTTCCAATGACTTTGTTTGAATTAATTGAACTGAAAGCATCAATTACACATTATATGGCTGACAGGCAGCTTGCAAATGCTGGACAAAATGAATAAAAGATGATTTGAGAAAAATAGTTTCATTTATTTAAACAGTGCAAATTGTTGCTTGCAAGCTTTTAAAGGTGGGACACGGAGGTTTTGAAAGAAGCTTAGAATATTCTCTCTAGAATATACTCTCTGGGGAAATAAAATATCTATATATATATATATCGCAGAATCGATAAAATCGCTCAACTTTAGTTATAAATACATGCCATGATGGCAGGCCTCGAGCCATAACTGTCGAGGCTAAAAGGCTTTGTTTTGGTCATAAATGTCTTCTAAATAGAAGGATCGATCAAGATCATAAGCCTTCGTTCATAAGAGAACTTCACGCTGTCCAGCTGTTGAGAACATTCCCTCGATGCACGATGCATTTCCTTTTGCACGCATGCAGAACTGGACGACGCCCGTGCAGGCTGATGACGATGCTAACGCATGAATTAAGTCTAAAAGACGCGTGGAATCTGAATTGTCCGTCCCCGGTCATGTCAAAACTATTGATTTTCGCATCCACACAGGCCTGAAGATTTTCAGAAACGCATCACATCAGTGGAAGAAGAGTAACGTAGTCTGAACGTGGTCTCAAAGGAGCCTCTGGAAACGAGTCCGCTCTTGTGGTTCCTGGTGAGTCATGTGTTTCCATAGAGGTAAAACCTCTTTGATATGTTTTTTAACCCTCATGTAAGGTCTTGAGATTGAGATTTGTGATACCGGACTACATAAAAAAAAACTGACAAGACGACATTGTCCTCCCCGTATTTGTTTTCTGGGGCGTTTTTTCTCGGCCGATTGCGTAAAGGTTATAAAAGACAAGCGGAATTTAACTTGTAACTGGTCTTGTCTTCCAGCAAAGTTGAAGTGATCCAGAAATCCCCTTATCTGAGAGATGTAAAAGAAAGACTGAAACGACAACATCTTGTTTTACATTCTTGCGGCAGGTTGTTGACCTTGGCTCTGGCTTCCTGATAACACCGTGCAGGTTCATGACAGACGGAAAGCTGGCAGGGAATCCACTTCTAGTCACGCCTCTTGGCCCAGTTATGTTGAGAATTCCAGTGTCACCGATCACCTGAAGCTGTATTCGTGAAATGCAAACGTTCAACTACCTGCTCAGAGGTTTAGGGAAACTTAACTTTGGTGTTTCCTGCAGAGAAACTCAACTTGTATCCAGGTCAAAGAAACATCACCGCGGCTTGGAGGATTCCTTCCTAACGAACAGTCGTTTGGTTCATTAGATGGTAATAGACGTTACTGTCCCCTTTGGGTGGAGGCACAAGATCAAATTACTGCACATGGAGAGACATGTTACAAGACATGGCTGTCTGAGGAAGTGTTGATCCTCTTATTGTTCCTAAATGCTCTCAGATGTTAACCCTTTAAATGCCAAAGTCGCAATATTGTGACAGGCAACATTGGTGACTTTAACAGTCTGTATCTATAAATGTGAAGCCGAATCTTGTTACTACTTTTCACCAGTAGATGGCGGACATGTGCGCCTGTAATCTGAGAACCATTTTTGGTGGTGGCGCTATTCAAAGTTTTAGCGTAAAATGAGTTTGACAAACACCCTCCGGCACAGAGATGCGTGGCGCAGCAGTGGTAGAAATGCTGAGCGTAGAGAGAGCATTGAAGAGCGAAAGAGTGTTTTTCATTTACTCACAATGCCAAGAGGCTGGTTTACCGTCCACGAAGTACTTTGTCAGGTTCTGGCTAACTCAGATTCAGAGGAGGAAGACATTCAGTTGTCCAGTGAAGCAGAAACTGACATTAGTAGTGACGGCAAGTCGGCGCGCCATAGTCCACAATCAGCACACAGAATAGCGGATGCTTCACCTCAGCGTGGCCGGGGTGGAAGCATTCTGCGATCACCAAGCAGGTGGAGGTGTCAGGGAGGCTCATAACACCACAAATATGGAAAAATGTAGCGGGGATGAAAACAACCACGGTTGTCCTGGCAATGTGGAAGAAGCCACGAGAAAAAAACACTGCTAATGGCGCACCAGAAATCACGGTGATGATGATGGTGGTGGTGAGGATGATGATGATGGTGGCAGCTGAGAGTTCTTGAGAGAAGAGGAAGAGTATCAATAGTGGAGCCTAAATTTTGATGAGTCTGTTGGTTTTTGTGGAGATGATCTGACACATTTTGAGCCCATTGATTTCATCCCTTTTCCAAATAATGAATTCTGGAGCTTCATCACCAATCAAACAAACATGATGTGATTGTCCCTGAAATGAAAGCTTTCATTGTGCATGGGGTTTGAGGAAAAATCTGAAATTGAGGACTACTGGGCAGGTTTGGGCAGGTGATGTCACAATCATCAAATTAGAGGACAAATCTACTTCCTTTCCAAATTTTGGTTCATACTGAATATATTTCTCATTTACAGTGTGCCTTTATCTCAAACCACTTTAAAGTTATAGCCTTTTGAAACCTTGATATCAAAATTGAACATTTTCCAATATGGCCGCCACCTTGTGACGTCATGATATGCAAATTAGATGAATAATTTCACTCCCATCACAGACTTTGAGTCATACTGAACAATTTTCTCATTGACAGTATACCTGACAGTCACGTCACTCGCAGTCCACTTGTCTTCATGTTAGCGTCAAACCGGTCCGTCCTGGCGGTGAACAATATTTTAATACGGACAGACGGACCGCGAATCTGCTAAAGACACACATGGAGTAAATTTTTGGCAAAAGACAACATTAATTTAACCCACAGAGGCTGTGCATAAACAGTTTGTACAAGACTTAAAGCTCGTACATTATGTTTGACGCCACCGATACAACCGCGGAAAGAACAGGACATGGTGAGGAATTAAACAAGCTATTTTTTTAACCGCATGACATTAATACTTATATGTAAATCTCTGAGTTCATGTGAATAAAATACGTCATGACTGTTATAATAGTAATATTTACACAAGAGTGTTGAAACGAAGCAGCAGCCATGCTGGATGCTATGTTTCTCCTGCTCTCCGAGTTGGAATTCCAGTTCCAGTTGAAACGTCTGACCGGGAACTTGGAATTTCCGACTCCTGAGTAAAACTGGAGCTCGCGTCTCCGTTCACGGCGACTTCGCTCCACCCTCCCCCTCCGGAGACTGCGCCCATTTCTAGACCCGTCACACAGCTTTGGGCTTCCGTACAAGAGATTTATTTGGATGGAAATTTCACTTAATAAGCCTTGACGTGTGCTGAACTGTGGAAAAGATTCTACAGCTGCTGTCCTGAGGGCCGACGCCACCAAACCCACCAAGATAACTGACCCAAAGACGCTTGACTTGTAGTTTTATTGTCAAATACTTGCTGCAGTTCAGCAACATACAGTCTGTACTTCAAGAACTAAAGCTTATATGGGCAATGTTTTATCAGTGTTTGTTCTCGTGACTGTGAACCACTCACAACGTATTTAAGACAAAGGAAAAAACCGAAGAAAAGTGCTGTTACAGCTATTTGATTGCTGATGACAATGAGTTTTGACTTTTTAAAAGCTTAAAGTACCACAAGAAAAAAAAAACAGGTCTCAAAGCAAAGTTTTCATCACTCCTCAGTGCCTCAGACCTCTCAACGTGGCGTTGCCTCCATGGCATTTTTATGTGGAAAACCATTCTCTAGCAGTAAATTGTTTTCATTACAGTAACTGTTTTGACTGTTGGGACCGGGCTAATGGCAGCGACGCCCCTCCACCATCCGGGTGGGTGTATTTTGAGACTGTATGGGTCTCGTTATAGCTGACAGCGTTTCACGGTCTCCCCCCGCTGCATAAACGCAGCGCTGTCTGCGGCGTGTTTTTGCTTCCATAAAAAGGATGCAGGTGTGTAGGTTTAACCTCCACCTCGCGGTTTCGCCCCGGCGCTCGCTCGTGTGGAGGTCCTGTCGGACACGTGCGGCCTCGCCGTCCTGCGAGGACCTTGGTTGAAAAATAAATAAGTACCCTGACAGTCTTCAAGCGTGCATCAGCATGCAGTTTTCCTCTTTGTGGCAAAAAAAAAATAGAAATGCAGTTCCTTGAATGACCACTAGAGGCAGTCATTCAATGATCTGCACTTTTTGGCCGTGAATAAACAATTCAGAGGATTGTTTCTGAACCACCGAGGACTGAGGTTGAAATAACAGAAGATGCTGCAACCAAGACATGGGAAGAAGCACGTCTTTTGTACCTCGTGATTCTCACGTGATCTTAAAACCTTCGGGGAGATCTCATGAATCCAGCTGAGCAGGCAGTCCTGGGACCCGGGAGTAACCGGAGGACTCTTCTTGTGGGTGCATCTTCCTGTGGATTCGAGGCTGATTCATGCTTCTGCGTAGCGGCGACACCGGTGTCTCTGCCGTTTATAATTGTGGGGGTATTGTTTGCATCGCTCTGTAATCACACCACCGACCGCTAGATGGCAGCGCGGGTTCCTTTCCTACAGCTCTGCAGCTTCATTTACGTCCTGTACATAGCTCAGACGTGGAAACGCAGCAAAACAAAGTGTTTTTTTACGAGAGTTGGGGCTGATGGATGTTCAGCATCAGACAAACTATCGCTCTGCTCGACTCGGAGATGACAAAGAAGAGGCGGGCAATCTGAAGAAGACACATTTCTTGCGGTCCACGACCATGCGAGGCACCGTTACATTTGGAGAGAGGTGCATGCTTTCAGTATGAGTCAGAATTTTCTGTGACTTTGCATCTTCCAGCAGTTATCGTGACAAATCTTGAATGCAGCAATACCAGTTCTGGCCACTTGGTGGAGCATAGCTTACAAAGGATTAGGGATGTAATGTTACTGGTATTACGGTAAAGCGCGGTAACATTTTTCATGATAACGATTACCGTTTATGTTTGACTTCATCTCATTATTGCGGTCGATTACCAGGATATGTAATATCAGCCTCATTCAAGTCTGCGAGCGACTCGCGACTGTGTCTCGCGCGAATTTGTAACTTGTAACATTGGTATCGTAACGTGAGCATGGCGGAAACTGGTGATAGCACGCAGGACATTTACCAACCCACTAAAATGACGAAAACCAAGGTCTCTGCATTTTTTTTTTTTTTTTAAGAATGCAGAGGGACAACTGGTGGAGGACAGTTATCCTGTCTGCAGAGCACTTGTTTACATTTTATTGTAATTTGTACAAGCAACTTGAAGGAGCTAAGGCTAATGCTTCAAGCTACAGAGATGTTTGACCAAGAATAACCTGGTCGACGCACTTTGCTAACTTGCATTTCATAAACGTTACTGTTGCGTGTTGAGTGAAAAAGCACTGGAACAATGTTCTTCTGATGCAGTTAAAATATTGATTTATTATTATTATTATTAACTGATCCGACAACCATAACACCGGCAGTTAGCGCCACAGCAGTCAAAAACCTTTTGCCCTTCCGGGTCAAACAGCTAACCAATAACAGGCAGCTACCTTTATACCTGACCCTCAGGTAACAACACAGCGACACCCACAGACACACAGAATGAACTACAATTCAGAACAACATATTTGGCTCCTAAACAACTGTCTTCATTTGCACGTTTATACGTATTTAAGGTTCCTGATAATTGTTTGCATATTTTGACCTACTATGGCTGTTAAAGTGTTTATTTAAATTTGCACCAGACAAATAAGCTTTGTTCCTGTTATTTATTTTGTTCATTAAAAAAAAAAAACCTCTTTCTGTGCCAGTTGTTTGCCCTTTTAATGTGAAAGTTTCATTTTGATAAGATTTTGGCTTCTGATGTTTTAGTATGACAAGAAAATCACAAGATTTTGTGAAATTATTTAAATGTATGTGTTTTTTGGACATTTGTACAGCAATTAAGAATACCAGGATAATATCGTAAACCGTGATAATTTGGTCACTATAATCGAGTTATCAATTTTTCCATATCGTTACATCCTTACAAAGGAGCCACCGACAGTGCTGTGCTAATGAGTGGGCATCTTGTCATACCATTTTGTCCCACTAGAGGCGCACCTGTGCTACATATGGTGTCTCTAAGGCTGGGCTTTGGTACCCACGAGGACAGAAAAAGAAAAGGTCCTGAGGAGGTAACAAAAACAAGAATGCACACACACACCCAAACAGGTAGCGTGTGCAACCTGCATGAAACCAGAGCAGGCTGCAGAGCGGAGTCACAAACATGAGTCCCTGCAGCTGACCTCCCTCCGATTCCTTCACGAAACACTGAACAGTGACGGAGGAGGACTGGAGGTCACTGAACCTTTCAGGGGGGTGTCGCCGCCTCTATCCTCAGGTGGCCAATGAGATTCCAGAAATACCTGGTGATAGGAGAAGATGGGAGTGGCTGCAGCGCTGACTCTGACAAAACAACTTGTTGATGTGCTCGACGCGGGGGGGAGGAGGAGGAGGTGTGAAACAGGACTGATAAGGTGATGAGAAAAACACTCCCTGAGAAGGCCACCAGACAGGCAGCGGGGGGGCGTTGCCGCATCAGACCGGTTCCAAATGTTTACAGGAAGTTTTTCATGAGCCATAGATGTGTGTGTTTACGTCTCAAAACAGCATAATAAAGTCTCTGTGTGGCTTTCTTTGTTTGCACGACTGCTTGTGTACATATCCGCCGCCGCAGGGCCATACGGGTTTCATTCCAGAGTTGGCGCCGTCCTTCTCAGATCCTTTTTCACAACATTTCTGATCTCTGCTCATCACAGCAAACGGCCTCCACGTGGAAACGCAGCATCGTTCGGCCCAAATACGGCCTATCATTTTCTCTTCTCCACCATTGTTCGAAACCCTTGCCAATCCCTTCTTCGGTGATCTGCATCAGTTTGGTGATAATTACAGTTTACTGGCTGCGCTGTTAGGGCTGGAAAACCAAGGAGACATCCACTCTTCCTGACTCCTTTGGGAGGCAGAGCGCCGGGTGTTCTGAGGGTTACGGTGAGGTCGACGTTGAACCGGACCGCCGCCGTTTAAATGTTGGTAGTTGCACCCATCACCCATCCTTTTGGCTGCTGCTCCTGGGCCTCCCTCTGATTTCTTTTTGATGAAATATCTATTCTTTTTCAAATTTCAGCCCTTCAGATGCCAGTTTACATGAAAGAATATTACACGAAATTGCTCCTACGGCAAACTGGGAGGAGGAGGAGGAGGAGGAGCTCTTATGAACTGACGCAGCTAAAAATAGTTTTTTAAAAAAAAGTAAACTGGATGCAAATGGCCAGCATAGAGCCCAGGCTAGTTGGGGGGTGGGGGGTGTCAGATTTAGTGATTTAGTTGGACATTTTAACAACGAGGGTGCATGGAGATTGGCTCACTTTTGGAGCCACCCTCTAGTGCCCATTGGAGGAACTGCAGTTTTCTTCGTTTCCGGGTTGAAGTGAGTTTAAGGAGCCGGATGTAATCGGATGTAGCCGGGTGTATCCAGATGTAGCCGGATGTAGCCGGATCTAGTCGGATGTAGCCGGGTGTATCCAGATTTAGCCGGATGTAGCTGGATGTAGCCAGATGTAGCTGGATGTAGCTGGATGTAACCGGATGTAGCTGGAAGTAGCTGGATGTATCCGGATGTAGCCGGATGTAGTTGGATGTAGCCGGATGTAGCCGGATGTAGCCCGATGTAGTCGGATGTAGCCAGATGTAGCTGGATGTAACCGGATGTAGCTAGGTGTAGCCGGATGTAGCCAGATGTAACCGGATGTAGCTGGATGTAGCCGGATATAGCTGGATGTAGCCAGGTGTAGCCAGGTGTAGCTGGGTGTAGCCAGATGTAGTCGGATGTAGCTAGATGTAGCCAGATGTAACAGGATGTAATCGGATGAAGCCAGATGTAGCTGGATGTAACTGGATGTAAGGGGATGTAGCCAGATGTAGCTGGATGTAGCCGGATGTACCCAGATGTAACCGGATGTAACCGGATGTAGCCGGATGTAGCTGGATGTAGCCGGATGTAGCCAAATGTAACCGGATGTAACCGGATGTAGCTGAATGTAGCTGGATGTAGCTGGATGTAGCCAGGTGTAGATGGGTGTAGCCAGATGTAGCCGGATATAGCCGGATGTAGCTGGATGTAGCCAGATGTAGCCGGATGTAGCCAGGTGTAGCCAGGTGTAGCTGGGTGTAGCCAGATGTAGTCGGATGTAGCTAGATGTAGCCAGATGTAACAGGATGTAATCGGATGTAGCCAGATGTAGCTGGATGTAACTGGATGTAAGGGGATGTAGCCGGATGTAGCTGGATGTAGCCGGATGTACCCAGATGTAACCGGATGTAACCGGATGTAGCCGGATGTAGCTGGATGTAGCCGGATGTAGCCAAATGTAACCGGATGTAACCGGATGTAGCTGAATGTAGCTGGATGTAGC